>CM030365.1:12893070-14093070 GCA_017893485.1 Hemerocallis citrina | reverse complement strand
CTGAACACCTCAAAGTGTACCTTTGGGGTTTGCCTCGGGAAAGTTCCTAGGATTTATGGTGAGTCGGAAAGTAATCTAAGCCAATCCTGAGAAGATCAAAGCCATCCTCGACATGACTCCTCCAACCACGATCAAAGAAGTCCAGAAGCTTATAGGCCGCATCGCCGCTATTGGACGCTTCCTCTCGAAGATGGAGAAGATGGCCTATGCCATAGTGACAACTGTCCGAAAGCTCAGACCCTACTTTCAAGCACATTCCATATAGGTCCTCACCGATCAGCTGCTCAAGCAGGTCTTTCACAAACTTAATAATTCGGGGAGACTCATGAAGTGGTCAATTGAGTTAAGCCATCATGATATTACCTACCGTCCTAGAACCACAATTAAGGCCCAAGTTTTAGCCGAATTCATTGTCGAAAGTACAATCCCTAATCCTCCCCAGGAAAGAGACAATTCCCCACTATGAGTAGCATATGTGGACGAGTCCCCTTGCCTCGAAGGGAGCGGAGCTAGGGTTATCTTGATTGGTCTCGATGAGTTCATCCTGCAATACTCGCTATGCCTAAGCTTTCCAGCCTTTAACAATGAGGCCGAGTATGAAGCCCTGATTGCTGGTTTCCTCCTAGCAAAGAGGGCGGGGCGCAAAGAGTCGGAGTATTCAGTGACTCTCAATTAGTTTACCAGATTCAAGGGAATACGAGGCGAGGGATGACCGTATGACCAAGTATTTAGCATATGTAAAGGAAATCATGACCACCTTCAAAGAGGTCGAAGTCACCCGCATTCCGCGAGAAGATAACGGGCAAGCAGACACCCTTTCCAAACGCGCCTCCTAGTCGCTTGACGGGCTCGACCGCACTGTGCTGATTGAAGTTCTACTCACACCAAGCATCGAAAAAGAAGCATTGGAGCTCATGCCTATAGCCCCTCAAACGCCTGAAGATTGCTGGATGAAACCCCTAGTCGATTTTCTCGACAAAGGGATCCTCCCCGCAGATACCAAAGAATCAAGAAGGATCCGAGTAAGAGCCGAAAGATATGTACTTATAGAGGGGGTCCTCTATAAGCGCTCCTACACCCAGATCGATGGTCGACCTTATCTTCCGTGCCTTTCTCCTGAATAGGCCGATTACGCCTTGAAGGAAGTTTATGAAGGGACGACAGCCATCTTGCCGCAAGATCCCTTGCGTAGAAAGTACTCAAATCTCGGTTACTACTGGCCCACTCTTCTCTCATTGATGCTCAAGCTTATGTTCATCAGTGCATCTCTTGTCAAAAGAACTCCATCAAGTGGTTCTCCCAAGCCAACCTCAGCTCCTTGTCAAGCCCCATCCCCTTTGCTATGCGGGGAATGGATTTCCTCAGTCCTTTCCTTCCTGCAACTGGACAGTGGACCTTTCTAGTGGTCGCTATTAACTACTTTACGAAGTGGATAGAAGCGGAACCACTCGCAACAATCACTGAGCATAGAGTCCAACAGTTCTTCTGGAAGAACGTGGTCTACCGATTCGGGATTCCTCGCATCTTGGTCACTGATAACGGAACTCAATTTGCTGGTAAAAGGTTCTGTAAATTCTGCACCGATCTAAGTATTGAGCAACACTTCTCTTCAGTATCATACCCTCAAACCGATGGTCTAGCCGAGGATGCCAATCGACAAATCTTGGATGGCCTCAAGAGAAGGCTTAATGAAGTCCCAAAGAGACAGTGAGTTGAAGAACTCCCAAGTGTGCTTTGGTCCTATAGGACCACGTAGAGAATTTCCACGGGAGAATTCGTGTTCAAATTGACTTTCGTCACCGAAGCTTTCATTCGTCTCGAAGTAGGAATACCCTCTCCTCGCCTCCTTTTGTTCGATGAAGAGCGGAACTCGAATGACATTCGAGCCAATCTCGACATCCTCGAGGAAGTCCGAGAAAAATCTACCTTTCGAAGAAATATATGCCAACAGAGGGTTGAAAGATTCTACAATAAGAGAGTTCGCCCGGCCAACATTCTGGAAGGAGACCTGGTCTTCTGAAAGCTCGAAATTTCGAACCCCCGAAAGAAAGGGAAACTCGCCCCTAATTGGGAAGGACCATACAAAGTCTCACAAGTAATAAGTTTGTAGACTTGGACTTGGGGGGAAGAAGATATCCAGAACTTGGAACGCCGAGCACCTCATGAAGTACAAAGAGAGCGCTTAACACCCTCGCTTGGTAGTTGATATCAAACATGTAATAAAGGCTGATGATTATAACAGTCACAACATGTAATGAAGGCTTGCATAAAGCAGCCGCTTAGTTTGAATTTTTTAATAAAAATTAGTCTTTTCTTTTGCAAAATTTCCTTGTACAATTCAAAAGTTTCATGAATAGTTCAACCTAAGGAAAGCAATAAGCTAGACATATGGTACGCTCCCTAGCAACACCATCCCTTACCCAAGCACTCCAACGGACAAGTGCGAGATTCATTTACAATCCATTGATCACATATGCACGCTTGCCTCCGAGCAAGTGTGTGGGGGTATATCTCGCCGTACGAGTGCCCAACCCCGGACAGGTGTAGAGTCTATTTGTGGGTAACAGAACCGCCTTAGTCACATGCCCCGGGGTTCGGTTCGTCACTCGAGTGCTCCCAAAACTCGTCGCTATTGTTCGGAGTCCACTCGCGACTCACGGGACAACCTTAGCTACTCCCCCTTGCCCCCCCCCCCCCCCCCCGAGCAAGGCGGGGTTCGGTTCGCCGTACTAGTACTCCCAAAACAATCCGGACAAGTGCGGAGTCCATTCGTGGTTCAGAGAACCATCTTAGTCATATGTCCCTGAGCAGGTGTACGGGGTTCGATTCGCCACTCAAGTGCTCCCAAAACTCGTCGTCACTATTGTTCGGAGTTCACTCGCGGTTCACAGGACCACCTTAGCTACTTGCCCCCGAGCATGAAGGCGGGGTTTGGTTCGCCGCTCGAGTACTCCTAAAACAATCCGGACAGGTGCAGAGTTCACTTGTGGTTCATAAAGCCGCCTTGCACACCTTGCCCCTCAGACAAAATAATAATAATAATAATAATAACAACAACTCAGTCATATTTGCTTAAAACACTTGTGGAAATCACATTACAAAAAGAAACTTGGTCACAAGTTTTACTGAGAAACAAGCCTTTACAGGTCACAAAATCCCATTCAAAGCCATCTTAACTTCTTCTGGAAAGAGGGATGCTCCTTTTAAGGGACACACGTGGTCTGCGGCGTCCAGCTGACACCATAGCGCTCTCTCGAGCCCTCTGAGGAGATGTCCTGACCCACGAGTCGGGTCGTACCTTCGAGACACTTTCTTGTTACCCCTCCAACTGACACCCCGCTAGATGAACCAACCACTCTGCTCTGAGCGTCCGTTGGGCTTCGCGGAACTTCAGGCAAACGTAGGGCCAGCTCACGAAACGATCTTCCCTGGGCATGCTCTGCATGCGAACAAGAAGTGCTCCAAACATTGCTACCCTCAAGTAGTCGTCTTAACCGATGAATTTCCATCTCTAGTTCAACTATCCTTCCTCTGAGGGAATCATTCCTCACTTTAAATTTCAGACGAGGCATGCTCCCCACAGAAAACTCGAGGACGAGCCACTTCTAAACTCCTATCGAGCACTACATTCTTCAGCTCGTCTCATTCAGTGGTAGTCGCGAGTAAAGAGAGACGAAGGAGTTTGACCCTCGAGGAGTCTTTAGTAGTCACTTTCCCCGAAGGATGATCTTCTACACCGACAGGGGGCACCTCTCGTAAGACATCGTCGTTACGTCTTTGCTTTTATATCCCTTCGGGACAACACTCTTCTCATGTGGCTGAGTTTCGCCTCAGCTTTTGAAAGCCTCCCCGAAAATGAACAGTCCCAATTCGGTAATATGGAGCTTGGTACGAAGGTGGGCCACCTCGCTGTCATGAAGAGTGTGTGGTGCACAACGACCTGCCAACCAAAGAAAAGTGGGTTAAATCATTCTAAGGGAAATCACTAAAACTACAAGACGCACAAAAACTCAAAGAACTCCAATGCCATACAAGATGTGAACAACCAAAAGAAATTTCATTGCTAAAGTAAAGATACAACCAGCGGTGGCCAGTCCGCTATTAGACATCCATACAAAAGCGAAAACAACAAAAACAAAGAAAAAAGACTACTAGCTATAAAAGGACTCAAGGGTCAATCTTGGTCTACTGATCCACGGAAGGAGTAGACTCACGATTGCTCCCCTCAACTGCCTCTGGAGCAACTACTATGGCAGACATGGGTCCGCTACGGCGATATGCTCTTCCTCTTCCTCCTTGCCCTCCTCTTCCGAATCGTTTTCAACCAGTGTAGTTGAAGGCGTAAGGCGCATCACAATTTCACTACCCTATAAAAAAACCTAAGGCGCAAGGCGCAATTTGAGGCGTAAGCCTCACTTAACCGAGGCTCATTATTACTTTTGGGGTTTTTTTAAATTTATAAATAAGATTATATAAACATGATAGACCCCAACTAGTTGGGAAAAAAGCTTTGTCGTTGTTATTATTATTATATAAACATGATAACATCATACCAACAAAATATATCATACAATGACCAAGATGACTGTGTAAGTTATCATTTTGGTAAAACTACAATGTGTTCCTCTGTAATGTATAACTGCAATGTGTTTCTTGCCCCAAAGACGAAGTGATACAATGTGTCCCTCTGTAAAACTACAATAATATCATGTTAACCTTGAATTCATAGTTTCATATAGTAATGAGCATACAGTATTGCAGTATCACAGTGATGAAGATACTTATCATACATTATACAATATTACAATATTACAGGAATGAGCATACAGTAAAATTACAATAGTATCAAATTAAATATTGTAGTAATGAGCATACAATATTACAGTATTACAGTCTTAGTAAATGGTAAGATATTTTGAAATATTACAACAATAATATAAAGTTAGCCGACCATAAAATATGGTCATGCTCTACACTGAAATATGATGCAATTTTTTGAATAAGGCATGGTTTCATGATTATAGTAAATTATGGAATGAGCTCGCTTCACAATTTCGTTCCGAAGTAACTTGCAAAAACATCATTAGTAAAGATAGGCGAAAACCCAAGAAAGAAACTATGTCAGTGTAAAATCAGAAAAGAAAGAAACTAGAATAGGAGTGGAGAGTTTGGAGACTGAGGAGTAAAATGGCCGCCGGCGCAGCCGATCTGCTTTTGCTGTAGCCGTGGATCTGTTGCGTGTCGCCGCAGAGCTGTTTCGTTGTTGCCGCCGATGTTGTTGAGAGGGGGAGGAGATTGATGAGGATGAGTGCAGATTGAGGAGTTGGGGAGGTGGAGATAGGGGTTAGAGTTTGGAATTGGGGATGAGAGAGAATTGGGGGAGTTACGGGATATGAGAAGGGTTGAAGATGGGTCGGGTTGTGAAGACTGGTCGGGTCGGGTCTGTTATGTTCAGGCGCGCCTTTTGCTTGAGGCGAAAGCCTCGAGCCTTTGCTAAGGCGTGTCCAGGCACAAGCCTGAGTGAAGCTTCGAACAAAGGGGAGCCTTAACTGAGGCTTAAGGCTCAAACTGTTGTTAAGCCCGAGCCTTGAGCTTGAGGCTGAGTCTGAGGCGAGCCTTCAACTAACACTATCTTCAACAGGATCATACAGAGAATACCTCGAGCGATCGAACCCCGGCTTTGTATGCAAAAGCATGGAATATCATAGCCCAAATCTTTACGCAAGGTAGATATGAGAGGGAAATTTGGGTGTGGAGATTAAGCTTGCATAGGCTTACTGAGGAGAACCAAAGAGGAGAAAATCAACTTACTACTGTCCCTAGAAAACACTTCCCCTACTGATGGAAAAGACCTTGTAACTTGGAAGCTTACAACTTCAGCCTTCTTCACCGTGAAGTCAACCTACAACTTCATCAATAGTGGACCGTCCTCTCCATTATTCAAGGCTACTTGGAAGACTGTGGTACTATTCTGTCATGCCCCGCTTCCCATTTTGAAAACATGGGCACACAACTAAGGCCCAGTGAATGATATAAGTATACAAACTCATATCATCTATAAGCTGGACAATACCATCAAACTCAACAACACAGATAACAATAAAAACCACATTAACAAGAATGGAATAAATAACCAAAATCTGAGATACAAGAACTTACAAAGAGTCTGAGAGTACACAATGCAGTAAACAGAACGCCAAGCTCCTTCACTATCCCATCGTTAGTACATGTATAAACATTAACTTAAAGAAAGGAGAGAGTACCTGTTAGAGCAAGCAGTACAAGCAAAATACGAACAAAAAACAACGTATAAAAAGGAAAACAATAAGAACTGGGAATTCAAATTCGGAACAAACATGATAACGAGAAACAATATATATATAACAAGAACGAAACAAAGACTGAAAAAGAAGGAAAACCAGAACTGGCGATGCAATTGTAAAACAACATGATCAAGTGTAATGCAAATGACAACTAGAACAAGTCTCAAAATATAACCAATCCTGAACAAGGAATCATTTAAACCAAAAACATGTCATGTAAACAGGAATCATGCAACTTGTAAACATGAATCAGTTAACTTGTAAACAGGTCATGCACGTGCTCAGTGTTAATTTTAAGTCTATCCATCTTTTATCAATCATATCCAATGCACGCAATCTTGCATCTCATATCACAGGGTGCATACAAAAATGTTTACGTTTAGACTCTAATAGTGAATTCTATAAGATCATGTACTAGGATCTTGCAGTGACAATAACAGGAATCATATCATATTATGTAAACCAGGAATCATGTCATATCATGTAACCAGGAATCATATTATATCATGTAAACATATAAAGAGTCACTATTACGGGAAATACGGCCCCCTCTTCTGAGTACACTCTCTTACATCGTCCACTACTAGGTCTTTCCCTTTAATATCCCGACTTGTTATTCTTTTACAATAATTAAACATGAACATGCAACAACGAGAACGGTATCAGGAAAATATCAAGGAGGTATTAGGGCTGTGCAATGCATGATATATAAGTTCAATTAATTAAATGCAAGACATAAACATATTTACAATCAAGGACATGAAGTTACAATTCTAGATAACAATACGTTGTACAAAAATCCACTTTTTTGTTGCTACAACAAAGCAAATTAGGTACCGTCAGTGGTTCTAGAAAATAGACTTCATGCCGTTCTAACACATTCACACGATACATTATGAATACAATATCTAGGTCAACCAGACAGTTCTCTACTCGTCTACTATTCAGGTAGCAGCTCAGTACGAGGTTCTTATATATATAAATCAACTGTAAACTCATTAAGAAAATCTTATAAAAATTATAAATGACTCATAATCATGTCTAGTAACATCCTGGTAAATTTCAAGTCTTTATTCTACTGTTAACATGATATTTTAATTAGTTAATCGTGTCGATATGCTTCCCAACAGTAATCTGGACTTAAAAACCTATCAGTACTAAATCAAGATACCTTTTACTTTACATGTCGGATTCCAGATCTGTCAGAACTTCCCGACACTAGATTCATAGGGATACATTTATAAAGTTTTGAATTATATTATTATTAACTAGGTCGAAATCTCATCACAATCTCGGATAGACAGAATGGCAGAATTACAACATTTGTAATATAAAGCGATTGTAATCCAAAAAAATATAGTCTTATGATTAGAATTTAACAAGCATCCACATGCAGTAGTTAGGAGGGATTCTACTGTTTCCATGGCAAGAATCGTTATTTCTACAACATTAAACATAAAATTAATATTTACATTACTACATTATAAAATGATCAAATCATCAATCTTGGCATGTATCTTTATACCCACATTTTTTTATCATGTGTTCGTTCATGGCTGGCAAAGGCTTGGCGGTCATTCTCTTCCTCTTCTCCTCGGGGACTTTGCCACTCAACCCCGTGCGCTTAGCAATCATCGCCTTGAAGTTCATGCCAACAACACCTGCGAAACGAGACACAGAGAATAAGACAAAAAAAAGAAGTATCTACGAAAGCAAGAAAACAAAAGAAAATCAAAGATGCATACTAGGGTCGATCGGGCTGAGACACTCCCCTGAAGAGAAACTCCTCTATTACATCTTTCTAACTTAGAGGAGGCCGACTTAGGAGTTTTCTAACCATCTCTTCCTCCTCTGGACTCAAAAATGGTTCGTCCTTCGCCTTCCTTGGCACCTCCTCTCTCCACCTCGTGGGAATCGCCCACGGCTCGCGACTCCGAATGAGGAAGTATTTCTCCTTCCAGAACTTGATGGAGTCAGGGTTATCAATAAGCTTCACACCCCTACGAGGAGAAACATAGTATCTGAAGTCCGACCTGTTCTTCTAATGAATCCTGTAAAGCCTCCTAAGAACGGTCAGTCGAGGCTCAATCCCCGCCGCTTGACACTGCAGCACGAAGCCGTTGACATGTCTCCACATGTTCGGCATATACTGAATCGGACTCGGGGAGTACCACCTAAGAACTTCAATTACAATTTACAAATGGTGGAAGGGGGAGACGAAGGCTTGCGAGAAAGACATCGAACGGAAAAAAGCAAGTGTCGGGGGAGGTCGACGAACAAGCCCTAACACCCGGACCCGACAAGAGAAGATCGAACTCCCTCGGAATCATGAAACATTCTCGAACACAGCCCAAGTCTTCCTTCGAAAGCATCGAGGATATATCATCAACCTCGGAGTGCTCACGTGGCTTATTCTCCTCGTACGAAGGCACCATCCCGTACACCACCCTTGACAAAAGATTGGCCGAGTCGTCTCGAATTCCGTTAAGGCTCGACAAAGGGCTAGGAAGCCTGCCCAACCCCCCCGCTTCTCTCCTCTTCTCTACTGTTGTCTCGACAACAACCGACTCCACCACCCTCTTCCCTTTATCTACCCTCGGGGAAAGAATCAATTGCTGATCTCCGCCATGACCAGAGGGGGAAGTCTCATTTCCTGAAGGTTTCCTAGACATCTTTGATAAAATAATATATATATAAACAAAAATTTATATCTTTTACCTTGATGTGACAGCTACGGTCGGAAAAAGCAATGCTTGGCCGCGACCGCTTGCAAGACAGCCAAAGAGGAAAAATTTTTTTTGGAAGGGAAAAATGAGAGAATAAGGGAAGAGGAGGGGGGTTGAAGTCTTATAGAAATGGGAAGAGTCGGTTGGGCTTCTAAAGCTTTAGGGCCCTCAAACTGTTGGGAAAGCCCAAAATACCAAGAAGTCCAATGACCACAAAGACTAAACAACAAAAAACTCAAACGAGCGGGAAAATCAAATGACGCCACAAAATCGTTGACCGGTCAACGGTCATCGGGACACGTGTTGCCCAGTTGAACTACCTTCAACGTTCGGTGGTAGGCTCCGAGCAAACATGTCCCGATCGAGAAATCACGCAAAATTGTTGACCGGTCAACGATCAACGGGACATGTGTCGTCCAGCCGAAATCACCTTCAACGTTTGGTGGCAGGCTCCGAGCAAACGTGTCCCAGATCGTGAATCATGCAAAAATCGTTGATCGGTCAATGGTCAACGGGACACGTGTCGCCCAGCCAAACCATCTTCAACGTTCAGTTGCAGACTCTAGGCAAACGTGTCAACGATTGTGAAATCGCACAAAATCGTTAATCGGTCATCGGTCAACGGTCAACGGTCAACCGGACGTGTCGTCCCGTCAAACCACCTTCAACGTTCGGTGGCAGGTTCCGAGCAAACGTGTTCCCGATCGTGGAATCGTGCAAAATCGTTGACCGGTCAACGATCAACGGGACACGTGTCGCCCAGCTGAACCACCTTCAACGTTCGGTGGCAGATTCCGAGCAAATGTGTTCCCGATCGTGAAATTGCCCAAAATTGATGACTGGACAACGGTCAATGGGACACGTCAGAACTACCTTCAACGTACGGCGGCATGCGTGTCCCCGATCGTGAAATTGCACAAAACTATTGACCGGTCACCGGTCAACGGGACACATGTCGTCCAACCAAACCAACTTTATCGTTCGGTGGCAGGCTCCGAGCAAACGTGTCCCCGATCATGAAATCGCGCAAAATCGTTGATCGGTCAACGAGCAACGTTTAACGGGACACGTGTTGCCCTGCCGAACCACTTTCAACGTTCGGCTGCAGGCTTCGAACAAACGTGTTCCCGATCGTGTAATCATGCAAAATTGTTGACTGGTCAACGGGATACGTGTCGCCCAGCCGTGCCATCTTCAACGTTCGGTGGTGGGCTCTGAGCAAACGTGCCCCTGATCGCGAAATCACGCAAAATGCTCAACGGACATGTCACGACCAACGCTTTGACCATTCGATCTTAGTGATTTTCGAGTCGGTCACGATCAACGCTCCAGATTGTGCCACATCATCGGGTATTTAATTAATTTCTATATTTAATTATTAAATCGAATTATTTTTTTAAAATTCCGAAAAATAATTAAAAATCATAAAAAATTAATTAAAATTCTAAAAATAATTATTAATTCGGAAAAGTATTTTCCAAATTCTGAAAAAATGATTATTAATTTAGAATAATTAATTAAAATTTTGAAAATTATTTATAAATTCAAAAATTGAATAAAAATTTCAAAAAATAATTTAAAATGGGAAAAATTCGAAAAAGTCACAAAAATTATAGGAATACTTCAAAATAATCCAGAGTACTTTTACAAACTCAGTAAAGTACTATTACACCCCGGGCGAGATTCAAGCATCACCGAGAACTCCGCTAAATTCTGTTAGCCATTAAAAATGGGTAGACTACTCAAAGGCTGTTAAACTCAGTCTTCGGGAGTGGGGGGCTTGTGATATGGCTAAAACTAGAACTAAATCAGGGCCGTTCGAGTCGGGTACGAATCTTAAAGATCTCAGGGGTAAAACGGTAATTTCTGTTATAAACGGGTCTGTAAATGGGAATCGAGTTTTTTTTCAAGGCCCAATAACTTAAAACGGATCTGCATTACTGGGTTATGATGGCAGCCCATTATAAATAAATCCATATCATTTAAAGAGTTATTTAAATTCATGATCTACGAAGCACGGGTACTCAAAAACCAGCCTTGTACGAGTATTGGATATGAATCCGACTTGAGCATACCCCGATACGTTTCGGGTACGTATCGGGAGTAAATTTAGAAAAGAATATATATTGGGTGCGGCTTCGGGTATGTTTGGGTGCGGACGGGTATGCAACGGGTGTGTTTGGGCCTTTGGGGTGCGCCCGTTTGCATTTATTATTTGAAAAAAAAAACCTTAGCTCGCTTCTCTCTCTTTTTTACAGATTGACTCATCGGTCTCTTTCTCTTCCTCGCTTGCTCACCCCCGTCTCTCAGAAAAAAGAAAAAGAAAACCCTGATCCCCAATCGCCGTAGTTGTCGCCATCGCGTGTTTGCCTGACCATCGCCGCCGTCGCTGTGTGCCTCTTCCTCTTTCCTCTTTCTCCTGTGTGCAAAACCCAAATCCCCAATCTGCTCTGCTTCCTCCTTCCTCTTTCTCTATCGCTGTCGCAGGCCCCGATCTCTCTCCCCCAAACCTCGCCTGACCTCGTTGCTCCCTTTCTCTCTTCATAACGGCACGAGATCTCGCCTCTTCCTTTTTTCTCCACCGCTGTGCGATCTGCCACTTTATCTCTCTCCCCCCAACGTTTGATCTTCTTGTTCCTGTATACAAATTAGATGAGAATGAATTAAAAATATGAAATATTGAGTTAATAAAAATGAATGAGAAATATGGATTTAGGAACGAGTTCACTGTTAATTGGGCATTGGGCATGAGAGAGTTCACTATTATTATAGAATTTACTACTTCACTATTAATTGAGTTTGGAATGTAATACTTAGTTTTTATTATAGATTTTCTTTGATTGTTCTACACTTCTACTTCACTGTTATTATAGATTTTTTTATTATAGATTTTATTACTTCACTGTTATCATAATTGATTGTTCAATTAACAATTAACTTAGTTTTTAATGATTACATTTACAATTTCTAGATTACAATGATTTATCTAGTTATTATACTTTTTTGGAATTTTAAAATTTTTAAACCTAATATATATTAAATTTATTATTTTTATATTCAACGTATCCTTAACGTACCCGTATCCTAAATTTTTGAGAAATCATGTATCTGCATATCCGAGTCGTGTCGTACCCATATCCCGTACTCGTATCCGTGCTACATAATTTATGATTATCCCTAAGAGACGGTTTAAACCAAATCTCTTATCATGAAGAAATTTAAACTCAATTTCTTATTCAAAAACACCAGGAATTAGAGGTAAATGATTATCTCTAAATTGTTTCCAAAAGCGACTATAAATACCCCTACCTCCACCAGAGACAGGTAATCAGTTTTTTCTCCATGAAAGCTCTGTAATAGTCTTCTTGATTTCTGACTTGAGCGTCGGAGGGTCTGTCGCCGGGATCAACCCCGGTGTCTCAGACTTTTTGTAGGTCAAAGGAGGCGGTCGTCACCACACGAATTGAATCTTACTGTGCAAACGAGTCAGATCGTCAAGTCAATCGCAGTCAAAAGCAGTTTACACCATTAGAAGTCAAAAGGTGAGGTTCTTGATTGTTCCTCCAAAAAAGCCACATCATCTGGTTGCTCCCACACAAAAAATAAGCAGCAACACTTGCCAAACATTATTGTTGTATACTTGTATTGAAGATTTTCTTCACATGATGTCTAGGCAGTTAAAATCGATTTTTGGAACTAATCAGTCTAGGAGCGATTAGTGATTAATCAGTTAATCGGAAAATAATCAGGGATTAAATCGAAAAAATCGTGTGTGTATTAAAAAAATGATCTGTCCTCATTATGTAGCAACTTTAAATCCTAACATAAAATTATTATGAGATTATCAAATAGGAACATATAGTTATAGAGAAAAAGAAGAGAATACTTGGTTTGAGATGAGTTTGAATTCTGGATGTGGGTCGAGTTGGGTTTGCTGGTCGGGTCTAGCAAACAAAAATAATTGGGGAGGAGCAGCAGGAGTAGCAAGAGGAGGAGGTGCAGCAGATGGGGTCGGATCAAGTTTACGACGGCGCAAGGGGAGCGACGACAAGTCGAGTTTGGGTTTGCTCGAGGAAGAAAAATAGAATCGGTTTGAGTTTGGGTTTGGGCTTGCGTGAGGAAGAAGAAGATAGCGGCGGGGGGTCGGGTTTGGGTTTGAGCGAGGAAGAAGAAGAGAGCGGCCACAGGTCGGGTTTGGATTTGTGCGAGCTGAAGGGGTTTGGATTTTAGATTGGGCCGGATTGAGCCCAAATAATACAAACACGCATAAAAATTAAAAGAGGGCATTTAATCGGTTAATCGGCCACTTAAAATTAGCCGATTATATCCGATTCCATCACTAACTATTGAAATATTGAAAATTGTTAAAAGAAATAATCGCTTAACCTCCGATTAGCGATTAATTAGGCGATTAATCGGATTTTAACGGCTTAGCATGATGTAATGGTCGGATTGTAAGGTTTATGCATATTTGAAGTATAAAATTACATTCTAGAAAGAAGGAACAAAAATTTACGTTAAAAGATTACAAGAAATGACATTTTATAACTCCCATGTCTATCATCCTATTCTCCTTGAAAATTTCCTCATAATATTTAGGTAGATCTTCATTTTCTAAAGTGGATCAGATGATTAGATGTTGTTGGCACTTCAAAAAAAAAGTCTAGCCGGAAATGATCTGTTGAACTGTGTTAGGATTTCCATTATTGTAGACATTAACTTCTATTAAAAATAGTAATATGTATAAAAATATCCAAATTATCATGTAGTGGTTTTGGATTTCACCTCTAAATACAAAAGACACCCTTCTGTATCACATCAACAACTGGGGGCATGCTACAGTGCTGCATGTACAGTTACAGATTGTTTCCTCCCATACAAAACTACAAATGTTTAGAAAAGATTGTTAAACGAGATAACCGATAGATTTGAGGGGCATTGCATCATATGTAACCAAAGTGCAGGCTAGAATCCTGTTTCTCTTTCTTCCTTTCTGGACTTTAAGGACAATGTAGTCCACATTTCGTATCTCCATGGCTGATACACTGATATTTTACAAAATCTGAACTACAGTAGACTTTAAGGACAATTATAAACATGTAAACAAGAAACATATATTGAGTTACAACTTGGCCCTCTTTTATAAATTGAGGGACTGAGAATATTGCATCAGTCTGTAACAGTGCAGTGCCTGTGGGCTGGAAATCTCTGTTTCTCTTTCTTTCTTTCTTTCTTTCTGGCCTGTGTGGACAGTGTAGTTCAGATTTTGTAACTCAATGCGCAATATTGCACTCCCTTAAATTAATGCATTTACTAATTCATTGTTTCTCAGATTAGTATTTTTAAATTACAGGTTGCCAACTATTCAGCAGGAAGTCCAGCAACGCAAACTTCTCTATATGTGTCTTTATCTTCTTATATGGGGTGAAGCTGCCAACTTGAGATTCATGCCTGAATGCCTTTGCTACATCTATCATCATGTGCGAAACCTGCAACAGTTTTGTTTTATTTGTGATTCCTCCTTTTATTTTATTCCATTCATGTAATGGATTTGCTTCCTTCCAATGTCTTAATTGCTTAATGCCACTTTTATTTTGTTACTCCCTCATTAGTCTTATTTTCAAGGTAGGTGAGCTTTGAAGATAACCATTGGAGTAGTTGGTAGAGAGACAAATAGTTGGCCAAACTTTTACGATCAGCCTTCATCTTGATGTCACATATAGCTTGCCTATTAAGGCCAGCTAATTGCCATACGTTTTCAGCGAATTATCTTAAGTTCGTGCAATGTTCAAGATGGTGTTGTGGTGCATGGAGTTTAGTGATGTTATTTGATTAGTTGGTGAAACTAGACTAGATGAAAACTTTAAATAAGATTGGTTTGCAAAAACTTTTCATTTTAAATTGATTTTGAATCAATAGGTCGTAAAGAGAGCATATGAAAGTATTGGAACATTTTTAAAGCTGAACTATGAAATGAGTGAGGATATAGGTCATTCTGATGGCAAAAATTACTTGGGACGTACCATTTCACCATCTATAGTAAATTAGGGCCCTGAGGAATGATGCCTATAAATTTGAAGTGATACGACTAAACTGGCATGCATCTAGATTCGTTCGTAATTGCAAAAATCCTGACATTGAAGGAATGTTCTATACAATTGTAATTCGGGAGCCATTATTTACAACTTTGAATCTTGGGAAATCAAAAAATATTTATGAGAAAAGAAACATCGCAACAAGAGCATGCTGAGGGGTAGAACACTTTAAATAAGAAAATTAATGTGTTTATCCTTAAGCAATTAGGTATCTTCAATTAGAATTAAATGAGAGAGAAGCGATGAAGAAGGTTTGCACATTGCGTGAAGGCTAATAGTGACGGCTGTTGGGAAGAGTGATATTGGGAAGAGTGATAGAGTTGTAGTTGATGGAGCAAAGAGAATTTGAGTAGACATAACTGAACCTGGATTGTAGAATTTAGGATTGTATGGTAGTTGGTAAATTAGTAGTTGGTCAATTAATAGAGGAGATGGCCCTTAGCACAGCTTGATAGTATTAAGAATTTTGTGGCAGGCACCAAAGATTTAGGATAAATACTTTATTTTGTTGTGGAAGCAGCTAAAGGGAAATCCTATTTGTTTCCCGAGGATATGGAAATCTATAGAAAAGAATAGATGAAAAGCATGCTGCTGGAATTTCTCTCTTTTCTGAGTGTTGTAAATAAGTGGAAGAGGCAGAAAAGAAGGAAAAAAATGATCACCACATTCTAACCATTTATAAGTTCTGGTGAGATTTTTTATTCATTTCATGTATAAAATCTATAGATCCAATTTACTTTAGTAGGATATCATTAAGATATTTCTTTGCTAATTTCTTTTTGGGGGCTGGTTCATACAACACATGTCCAATGTCATTGAGCTGTCACTGCGTGTTTTGGTCTCCACAAATATTTTTTGTTGTCATGCATGCCATTTGTTCTTCAAAATAAATTAGGATCTCTAGGTAGAAGGAAGAAAAAAAAGAAATCTGCTTGACCCTAGTGAATAAAATTCAATTGACCAAGCAATACATACTGTGAGCACTATCCAGTTAAAAAACATAGGTGGTTGTATGCTGGTTTAAGGCTTAAGACTGCTGTACGTGAGTACCAGTATATCTGGGTTCAAATTTGATTATGCCAAGATGGTGTTAAATATGTACATCAGAAAAGGTTATGTAAGTTGGATCAACATAGGCCAATCACTGTGTGTTTTGGTCTCCACAAATATTTTTTGTTGTCATGCATGCCATTTGTTCTTCAAAATAAATTAGGATCTCTAGGTAGAAGGAAGAAAAAAAAAAGAAATCTGCTTGACCCTAGTGAATAAAATTCAATTGACCAAGCAATACATACTGTGAGCACTATCCAGTTAAAAAACATAGGTGGTTGTATGCTGGTTTAAGGCTTAAGACTGCTGTACGTGAGTACCAGTATATCTGGGTTCAAATTTGATTATGCCAAGATGGTGTTACATATGTACATCAGAAAAGGTTATGTAAGTTTGATCAACATAGGCCAATCACTCTGTGTTTTGGTCGCCACAAATATTTTTGTTGTCATGCATGCCATTTGTTCTTCAAAATAAATTAGGATCTCTAGGTAGAAGGAAGAAAAAAAAAGAAATCTGCTTGACCCTAGTGAATATACATCAGAAAAGGTTATGTAAGTTGGATCAACATAGGCCAATCAGGTGGAAGCTGAAATGCTAAGTCACTCAGCATTACTATGGTGCAAACCAATTGAAGTGACCCTAAACCTGGTAGTCAGATTGATGGTTCAGGTCAAAATTTATAACTTTTACATTCAATATCAGAATGTTCCGTGTGTTTCTATCTTTCCTGTAGCTCCTGTAGATGAAATTTGCTTAAACTATATTGATATGTAATTAAATGATGTTAACAAAGAAAAACTATACTGTGCATGCGATATTAATAAGGAAAATATTTTTGAACAGGGGTGAAGCCAGGATTGATAAGGGCTAATGATTTGAATCCTTGGCCTCTCAATTACTAACAACACACACTAAGCACTACTCCATATTATCACTTGTGAAAAAAGCTTTTGAAAACCCCTAATGAAGTATAAGGGGTTTTCAACCCCCCACCGGGCGCTCCACCCTGTTTCTGAATTAGAGTGATAGAAAGATCTGCCCTTTCTAAAATTTGAATACCGTACCATTCATTGATGGATTCCTTTTAGTTATTTTGATTAATATGTTGTGGTCTTCTCTGCCTTTCTTACTAGCCAGAGTAAATTATATATTTTTTTCCTTCATTTCTCCAGATGGCTTTTGAACTATATGGCATGCTAGCTGGTAATGTAAGCACATTAACTGGCGAAAACATAAAGCCAGCTTATGGTGGAGATGAAGAAGCTTTTTTAAGAAAAGTCGTAACTCCTATTTACAAAACAATAGCAAAGGTACCACCACTATTTTTTACTTTACCGTTAGAGATCAATGTGCCTATTTGTTTTTTTTTTTTAATATGCAACTCTTTTCTTTGATACTGATTTTGCTATATAAAACAGGAAGCTGAAAAGAGCAAGAGAGAGAAATCCAAACATTCTCAGTGGAGAAATTACGATGATTTAAATGAATACTTTTGGTATGATTTAAACATATAGTTTGCTTTTTCCTTTTGATATATTAAGCAGTATCTCAGAAAGCATTCGTCTCTATAAAATGCAGGTCAGTTGATTGTTTCCGGTTAGGGTGGCCAATGCGTGTAGATGCTGATTTCTTTTGTCCTCCAAATTTACATGGTGACAAAACGGGAGTAAGAAACTTCACTTAGCCTTGAACATGAAATAATATGGCATGTTGCAGTATCTTTATGTTCTTTCTTTGCAGCTTTGGTTTTTTCATAGGTCACTTTGACCATTATAGTAAGGAAAAATAGACTACCAGTGGCATGTTAGCGGTAAAAATTTGTGGGTTTCTGGTATTGGTATGAAGTAGAATCCGGTAAGACTTAAGAGTTGAACCCGAGTTACCAAATTTCTCAATCCTGTGAATTTTCTCTTTTTATTTTGTAGGTGACTAATACACTTATCTGTATACATTTTGTAGTGACATGCATTAGATATGAATTTGTGTTGCATTAAGATGAATTATGTGGCTGCAGGTATTTGGTTAGCATTGTATTTGGTTGGCAATTCTATTGTTATTGATCTTGTTGAAATATGAATTATTCTGTGTGCTGTATTCTGCGTAGTGATAAAGTATTGCATATCTGAGTTGAACTTTCTGAACATGTGATGGGAGAGAATGTTACTAGGATTTGGGTTCCTGGTTGGTGATTCTGGTTCCTTATTTCCTCAGCAAAAAAAAAAATCTCATCTGATGGCTTATATTATTCTATGTGCTATTTCTTAAGTTAAATACTGTGGTTGAAAGAGTATCTTATTTGATACAATTACGTTGTAGATACGAATTGATAAGCTATAATGCTATTATTTGATGTATAATTGTTAGATATCACTAATATTGGATACCAATTTAAGATAATTGAAACTCATAGAAAGACCACCTTGTTAAAACTCAAATTCCATCTGTTTGCTGTTGTTTTTGAAGTGCCAGCAGAAAAATTCTGAAGTTATCATGAGGCTTTAATATCATCTCTCTCTCTCTCTCTCTCTCTCTCTCTCTCTCTCTGCAGTATCCCTGTCCTCACAATATTTTGGTATTTTAATGTGAGTTGACAGAGTTATATACTTTATTGTTGATGTTCTTTTATTTAAAAAAAATTCTTCTTTTATCACAAACTTTTCATAGTTCCACAATTTTCCTTGCCAGAAGAATTCATATTTTAAAAATTCTACCTTTTTTTTTATTTAATACTAATTTTCTGGCAGCATTTTTATTAGTTAATGACTTAATGTACTATATTAAAATTGGCTGTGAAAGCAATCTTGGAAGTAGAAGTTATTTAGACAAAAGGTAATAACCCTTTTCTCTGTTCCATATCTCGACTTTGTGATTAGAATTGAGATAGATTTTTTTTATGCTATGATCAATTTTTTTTATTTTTTTTCGGTTTTATGAACTCTTATTTTATAAGTAACTTTTGCTAATTACCAAATTTTGTTGCCAAAAGAACTTATGTTTTACAAATTCTTGATTTTTGATCTAATGGTAATTTTCTGGCAGTGTTTCTGCTTATTATTTTTTTTATCTTATATGGTGAATTTGGTTGTTCATACAATGATGGAAATAAAGTACACTTTTTTAAATGTTTTTTGTTATTTAATTGTTTTACTTGATTGGTGATATTTTGATTAAGTATCCTTTCTAGTTGTTCATGTACTCGTAGCAGGAGGTTAAATACAATAACTTGGAGTTAGATTGCCTTAAACCCCACAATACAACGGACATGAATTGACATAGCAGTGTTAAACCATATCAGAAAAGTAATATTGGGGAATTTTTAGATCTTAAATGTGAAAGTAAGGACAATACACCAGGTAATGAATACATACGGTTTAAAAAATTAAAAGAGACGAACATAATTATAAAGGAAGAGGAAAACTTAGAAATATGAAAAGTAATGTTAAAGAAATGAAGCTCATGGTGGAATGCATCTAACATCTGGCAGGATAGTAGCATAGTTTTTTGGTGAATTGCTGAGCTCCACTAAAGGAAATAAGATGTTGATTTAGTCTCACATTGAGAGGGAAGATGATTTGATATAGGGTAAAAGGGATATGAGCAACTTGCTCATTTAGTAAATAAGCAAGTGATGAGGTGGCATGCATGTGATTGGGAAATTCTAAAAGTGGTTAGATACTCAATGTATCACATGCATGCCACCTCATCACTTGCTCATGTACTAAATGAGCAAGTTGCTCATATCCCTTTTACCCTTTGATATATGGTTAAACAAATAAGGACTCGGCGGTTGTTGAGTTCTTTCCAATTTTTGTTGAAATTGGCTTCGACATGCATTCTTCAAGGTCAGTAGATCTTTCCTATAGTGTCGATTATGTAATTTTTGACTGGTATAGAGTATTAGTGGAATTTACCAATCATTGATGATATTAATGAACTTATTTTAGCAAACTTTCATCAGTACCCGAGTTGGCTAAACAATAGCAAACATATCAGAACACTGTTAAGTAATTATTGAATCATCTCTTGTTATACAATTGCGTCTTCTTTTTTAATGTCAGTTTCATATGCAAAACTACTCTGATGTGTTGAGAAGATCATAGAATATTATAGAGATACATCATAATCAATCGTTGGCTAACTGCAGGACATGGTTGAGGAATTAGTTCATCTAGATGCTTCTTTGGTGGCATGTATTATCAATGTTCATAAATAACTGAGATGATTAAATTTTTTAGCGGTGTATGAATCGGAACAGAAATGTCCATACTTTCTCCATTCTGTTTGTCTGAAGTGTTCAAGTTAGCAGGTCTACTGCACATTTCCTCGTTATTCCATTATAGCATGTATTCCTTGATAATCTAGCCTATGTTCTAGTAACATCTGCTAAACCTACAAAATTTTCTTTCCATGTACGATGATCTTGGCTTTGAAATATCTGTCTTTGTTCTGTTAATATCTGTCAATAACTATGACTTTTCCATCTCTATACTTGTGCCTGACTGTCCCTGACATGCTTGTGTCTGAACTAATGCTTCATAACTTATAAGCTTTCTTTCATATGGGAATATTAAAACCTTCATATTCCTCTGGTCTATTGATGTGAATGGCATTCTCTGCTTATCCTGTATGGCGTTCAATTTATGTTTATATCTTATTCAGTATTTTTATTTACTTATCTGATTATGAATTTTCTGCTCTGTATGTATATCATAATATATTCATTTTATCCATATTTTTCTCATGCACTTTGTTTTTTGTTTCAAATATTTCCTATAAAATCTTGGAAGTTCTAAAATAAATGATACTTGATTAGGAAAAATCATCTGGTCGAGATCGCTGGATTGGGAAAACTAATTTTGTTGAGATACGCTCATTTTGGCATATCTTTCGTAGTTTCGATAGAATGTGGATCTTCTATATCTTAGCCCTACAGGTCATACCTTATTTACATTTATTTGTATCTTTATTTTTTACGGCTTAATCATAGTCTTTCTAGTTTTATTATGCTAAGAACTTTAAATATATTCATATAGGCCATGATCATCCTCGCTTGGAATGGAGGCTCACCAAGTGATCTATTTGATGACGGTGTATTCAAAAAGGTGTCAAGCATCTTCATAACTGCTGCTATACTTAAACTGGTTCAAGGTATACTATACACAAGTTTGACTTGAAATCCTTTTTTTCTTTGGTTCAAAAGACATTACAGTTCTAGACATAAATTAGTTGGAAGTGTATAACTAATTGAATTTTGTTTTCATGTAGTTTATGTTAGTTGTGATTTGGAGTATAGAATGGTAAACTGAAGGTGAATTTTGAAAGTGCTTATTGGTTTTCCCTTTGCTAATTCAAGTTGCCAAAGGATTTTACGTATAATATTTTATTTTCCTGTATGATGTACAAATGATCACCAAAGCTACCTTGGCATAGTCTGCTTTATGAAGGCAACAAAAATCTTTCAGAGATCATCCCAGAAATATTCCAGAAATATTTAGCTTAATTATCTTGATAGCATGTTAAAGTTGCACCATGTTTGCATTGTCTTTGTGTCGTGTGATGTGGATGGAGCATTTTCACAAAGCCTATTCTTTTCTCTATGCTTTGCTAGTTTTACCATATATAATAACTAGATTTGCCCGTGGGCACGTGCCTACGGCACGTCTTCAGAACGATGCAGAATATGAAAGTCTTGTAAACAGTAAAACAACAATTATGTAGCTCAAGTTTGAATAGTAAAACAATAATTAGTTGTAAATAAGAGTCCATGTTTCCATTGGTATACGTTGAAAAATAATTATAAATGGGGGTGTAAAATTCAACTTCTTAGAACTTTGAGCGTGGAAAATGATGAAATTTAAATGTTGATGAGATATTTGTTATTTTCAATGTAACATGAGCAATAAAAAAATATATAAAAAATCTGAAAATTTACAAACGTGAAATCTGAAAATATAAATTTATGAGTAAATAAATAGAGAATGAGAGAGAGAGAGAGAGATAAATAAATAAATAAATAAATAAATAAAGGAGTTGTTTTGGGGGATTTGAATTTGAGTTTTGGGGGGAACTTTTGGGCGGGAAAATATGTTTTGTGAGGTTAGATCTGGACCATTGATTTCAATCCTATTGAATGAGAGCTACTTGATAGCTTTCTTTGTGTTTTATTATACTAGTAATTTGCACGTGCGATGCACGTCTTAATAGATATATTTTTATTAATAGTAAAAGCTTCAATGTAGTCTAGCCTTAAATCTAATACTTCCTTTATATTAGATTAGATAAGCACGGGCAACATACGGATTTGTTTGTCTACAAATGTTTCTATTAATTGAATTTAATTTGGACGTATATTACACGGGTTTGCTTAGTTACAAAATTAGGGTTTGTTTGTTTACAACCCCAACTCTCCCATTAAAATAGTAGATATATATATATATATATATATATATATATATATATATATATATATATAGAGAGAGAGAGAGAGAGAGAGAGAGAGAGAGAGAGAGAGAGAGAGAGAGAGAGAGAGAAATAATTAAATAAATAAATGAGTTGTTTTGGGGGTGGGGGGATTTGAATTTGAGTTTTGGGGGGGGGGGAATGTGTTTTGTGAGGTTAGATCTGAACCTTTGATTCTGAGGGGATTGAAGGAAAGCCACTTGATAGCTTTCTTTGTATTTTATTATATAGATTTGGTTCTCAGTTACCACGAACTGGGAAGTGTTCCTATGTTTGGATCATTTCTGAGGAAGGGGTAAACGAAACAGAGCTTACAAACTTAGGATGCTCAGCTACTTCGTTAATGTAATATTGGCCTTCTAAAGCTAGTCTTATATAATCAGAACAGGATGTTGAAGAAGGTACTGTGTGTAACGTCCCGAATTCCAAACACAGGTAATTCGTAGCACAACAGGATCTTTTACTTCAACTTCGTACAAATTTACAAGGAATTGTAAACTTTTTCATTTACAACATTGTTCTTTACATTAACACAGCAGAAATGAATAAGTACAATACAACATATGATAATGGAAGCTCGTCAGTCTTATGTCAACCCATCATAGTGACTTCAAGTTCATGCCAAATCTAATCCTGCAACTAAAAACTGTGGGCACATCAGTTGCATAAAACTGACACAATGCTATAATACAAGTTTATCATCTTAACAATCACAAACTTGAATGCAGAAACATAAAAGTGACTATTCTAATTATGTCAGTGTATGATATGGCATAAATGCCTAATGCAGACATTCACACTTACGATGCACTAATGCATACTTGTTCGGTATTTATGCATTCCATACTACATAGGTCCGAGGGCAAGCCTTTATCGTACTCATCATTATGGGGTTCAATCTCTCGTTATGAAATTCTACTACGGTGACTAATGTAAGGTTTAGATATCCTGTGAGTATCTACTACCATCTAGATAATTCTTGAGAATTGCTCTTCATTTGTGAGTCGTAACCCCGATATTTCTGGAGATGAAATCCACACCGCGAGCCATGACCCCGATAATTCTTGAGTCGTCCTCCCACTGTGAGTGATTTTCGGACGTCACGCCTCACACCCCGATAATTCTCGAGACGAAACCCACACCGCGAGTCATATGGTACCTCATTACACAAATATCCCACGAGCGTCGCCTCGATCCCGATAATTCTGAAGATAAATGTCACACCGCGAGCGATTTTGGACATGCCTCACACCCCGATAATTCTTGAGATAATCTCCCACCGCGAATCATATGAGCCTATGAGGCTCTCATACTTATGTTTGCCCATACTTCATCATATCGCCCCCTAGCGTCTGTTCTTAGGGTTAATTATAATCATCACAACCTAGAGCTAGCTTACCCTACCGGGCTTAAAATCAACACACGGAGAAATATTAGCCCACATTGGCTACTTCTCAAATTTCATTTATCATAACTTGCCGGTTTCTACGGGTCTCGCTCAGCCTCTAGATTCCAACATCTCAAACCGAGATCATATAGGTTATCTCAACCTCTATTACACAATTTTTCATTCATAATTCATTTGATTTGTTCATACATTCTTTTTACATTGTCAACTTCAAATATACTTCCTTACGCATCGTAAGCTTCTTATGATAAAACTAAATATAAAGATTCTTCGTATCTCAGTCTCTTAACCATACTTTTATTTTACTACAAAATATTTCAATAATTTAATCTCAGTGAAATTCTTCTAAGATAGGTTCTAAATTTATATTCCACTCCCCAATTTTAAACTCATCATCACCCTCGAATGTAGACAAGAAACTAGATTCATCTAGTACGTTATCTAATATATCTTTTAGTCCATTAAATACATCTTAAAATAGTGTATAATTATTTCTCAATGCTCTAATAATATTTGAAAATATTTCTACAAATTTTCCTAAATTTTAAAACATGGAGACCATTTAAAAAAATAAAAATAAAATAGAAATGTGCACAGCCGGATTCGAACCCCAGACCGCACGGCAACCCAGACCGCCACCCATAACTAGTGAGCCAACTCACTGTTTGTGAAGAAAATTCCATTCAGTTGTTTATGTATCCCATCTACTCTTTCAAAAAAGAACAGAGCCTCCCAAGACTCGATCGAACTCGCACCCCTGGCCACTGTACACAGCGCTCGAAAACACACTAGCAAGCCAGGCTCCCGAGCCTCTCAATCTGATTATAATACTTTCAAAGTTGTGTTATATCAAAACTCTCTGCTTCTTGATTTCTTTTAAAAAAAATTCGATTTCGCATTTGCTATACATTATTATTTCTAATTCTTTCCAGAGAATAGGTTCCTTCAACATCAGTGTATTAATCCGAAATTAATCCTATAACCATTTATTCTCAAAATAAAGGAAATTATTATCCAACTTGTATAACTTATTCATAGTTCTACAACTTGAGCTATAAAAATTAATGTTCTCTGTACAACTATATTTTTGGGAAATTTTCACATTACTACATTATTTATAGATAAATTTAATTTCATAGATTTATCCCCAATTTTTTTTCTTTCTTTTAAAATTCTCTACCAGAAAGGCGTTCAATCAAACTCCTATTAATTTATTTACCTACTACATGATTGTAATTAAGTATGTGCAATAAATTTTTCTAGAGACCTGTCAATTTCACCATCCACCTACATATTTCTAATATGCACAATTACAAACATTTTAGAAAACAAAGAAAATTCTACACATTCACATACTAACTATGACTAAGAGTGCACAAATAAAACTATAGAAAGCTTCTACACTTAAACACCCTAATTAAATTAACATCTACACATGTCATGGGTAATCAAGCACAATCTACAAAATTTTAGAAGACAATGAGAACACTCACCACAAAAAGCTCCTAGTAGTTGAATCCTTAGCAAAAAGCCTTAAAGAGCTCCACAAGCACAACAATCCCAAGCCTCCTAGCAATCCCGAAAGCACTCCCCTCTTTCTCTTCTTTTTTAATTTATTTGATTTGTTTTTCTTCATGGCTAAAGGAAGGGGCTATTTATAGGGTAAAATAATGAGTGGTTATAATAACTCCCCACTTCCTAAAAGAGCTCTCCACTCACCCACACATTCCCACTCTCTCCACTCACACAAATGGCCTTCCACTCTTGGAAGGGAAGACACGTGCACATGCATCTAATGTGTGTGCACACTTCTATATACAATTTCATTATTAGTTTTTAATTAAAATTTTGTGTGTATGTTACACATTGTAATGTGTACTAGTCTTATCTAATTTTAAAAGAGAGTTCATGCACGTTGAATGCACACATAATAATTATGGGCTTTAATTTATAATAGTTTTAATGGGCTACAAAATATAGATTTATGCCTAGTTGATTTTTATTAAAATTAACCACACTAGTGACTTGTAAAATGAGAGAAATTTTCATGACTCAAGAAAATTTCATTAATCGACACCTGCACAAAATTACGTGCGAAAAGAAAATATTAAAAATAAATATTTTTGGGGATGTTACACTTTGTCTCACTCTTTAGTCCATTAGTCTGATTTATACTTGTAATAAGGCAGCACTGGTAAGTGTATGACATATAGAGAATACAACAACAACAACATCAAAGCTTTTTTTCCAACTAGTTGGGGTCGGCTACATGAATCATTCCAACTAGTTGGGGTCGGTTACATGAATCATGGTTTTCCATTCTGCTCGGTTTAGCGTAATATCTTCTGTAAGGTCACAAGCTATTTAAGAAGTTAAAATCGGTTTTTGGAACTAATCAGTCTAGGAGCGATTAGTGATAATCAGAAAATAATCGGGGATTAAATCGAAAAAAAACGTTTTATATATATATATATATATATATATATATATATATATATATATATAATTAAAAAAAGATATATCCTCATTATGTAGCAACCTTAAATCCTAACATAAAACTATTATGCGATTATCAAATAAGAACATATAGTTATAGTGAAAAAGAAGAGAGTACTTGGTTTGAGCTGAGTTTGGATTCTGGATGTGGGTCGGGTCGGGTCGGGTTTGTTGGTTGGTTCCATAAAAAAAATAATCGGGGAGGAGCAGCACGAGCAGTAAGAGGTGCAATAGATGTGATCCGTGTCAGGGAGAGCGACGACAGGTCGGGTTTGGGTTCGCTCGAAGAAGAATAAGAGCGGCGACATGTCGGGTTTGAGTTTGTGCGAGAACCAGAAGGGGTTTGAATTTTGGATTTGAGTTTGGGCCGGATTGAGCCCAAATAATGCAAATGAGCATAAAAATTAGAGAAGATTTAATCGGTTAATCGGCCACTTAAAATCGACCGATTAACAACTAATCTGCCGATTGTACCCGATTAAATTGCCAGCTATTGAAATATAATAAATCGCTAAAAAAATAATCGCTTAGCCTCCGATTAGCGATTAATCGAGGATTAATCGGGCATAATCGGGGATTTTAGCTGCTTAGCAAGCTATCATATCTTTTCTTATCGTTTCCACCCAAGTTAGTTTAGGTCTTTCTCTACCCCTAACTCTACCCTTAATTCTTATCAAATTACTCTTTTTAACGGAAGCACTAGTAGGTCCACGTGTGACATGTCCAAACCTCCTGAGGCGATTCTCTCTTAACTTATCTTGGATTGGAGCTACCTTTAGCATGTCTCATATATGCTCGTTTCTAATTATATCCTTTCCTGTTTTACCACACATCCATCTTAACATCCTCATTTTCGCTACACTAATTTTTTGGACATGTTACTTTGTTGCCCAACACTCTGCTTCATACATCATTGCTGGTCTAACAACTTCCTATAAAAATTTTCCTTCAACTTCAAAGGTATACGTTTATTCAGATATAAAGAAAATAAGTGAACATATTCGTTAATGTGGATGAGCGGACCTTGGAAAGTTTTGAAATATGCAGGGGGGTCCACTCGTTGTACATAACACTTGTAGGGCTTTAAACAAAATTCATTATGCACAAATTGAAGTAAACAGGTTTAGAGTAGAACCTTCTTCAACAGATCTAAAGGATAAGCCAATTAAAGCAGTATATTGGTCATCTTCCTGTATAACTGATGTAAACTGAACCCTAGGTAGAGAATTTTTCAAGAATATTAAAAGATTAAGTTTAACAACAAGTAGTGTCGATTAAGTTTAACAACAAGTAGTGTCGATTAAGTTAGAAATTTAAACTGGCGAGTGGTTTGATGGATTTTCAAAAAACTAGAATAAGTTAACAATCCCAATTAAAATTCAAGCCTAACAATCAACAATTAAACTCAAGCGTTCTAAGCAAATAAGATATTCAATAGTGATTCGTACGCTAATTGGCAAGTAGAAGCACACACTCAATATTTGTGGATGATAGATAATTCAAATAACATTCTAGAGATGATTAGCTGTACCGTAAGTAATGGAGGAATGAAAAGAAATTACCGAGGTTCTATGAGAATGTCGCCGCCACGGATGGAGAGGAAGAAGGCGCTAGTCGTTGATGTCAATGGTGTTGTACTCCTCCATAGATCTTTCTCTCGAAGTGAAGATTAGGGTTAGGGTTTGGATGAAGATTTGGGGATTAGGGTTTTAGATTTGAATTGAATTTGGGGGAATTTGGGGATTAGGGTTTCAGGAAGAAAGGGAAAGAGGAAGGAGAGAGGCCAGTGGGGTATAGAGATGAAGATGGAGGTGGGATCTAGAGTTTCTCACAAACCCGAATAATTTCTTATGGTCTCACACACACGAGAAGAATGAAGACCAAAAACTCAACACAGAATAACTTTATTTTAATCAATCCAGGCTTATGTTCTCATTAGTCTAAAGGCCTATATATAAAGCTCAAAACAAATCTCCAAATTATATTCAATGTGCAGAAAATAAGGGTGCAAATAGTAAAACTACTACATATGCCAAAGCAACTAAAATGATGAAATGAAAATAACTAGGCTAATAAAATCGACATCCTAGACGATGCCTGCGCTGATAGAAGCGCCCAAAACGTCTCGAACTGATGTCCTTAACGACCTCAGTGTGGTTGCATCGTCCATTCTTTTGAGGCTCTAGACTGTTATGCGATTTATGCACACTACGCCTGTATCTATGCATATGAGGTAGTGCATAGATTTACTCCCTAAGAGGCCATATGGCATAAAAATACATTTAACATTTTAATAAAATTCTTGATTCTCCCTAGCTTAACTTATTCATGCAACTTATACTTGCTAACTTTTCTACTCTAAACACGCTCTATTTCATAGCAGTGCCAAGTAGGCTCATGAAAAACGAGTAATAAGCCAATGTTCATTTTATTCAAAATTCTTCACTGTTTTATTTTCCCTTTCTAACGTAGCTTACATTTAAGCTAACAGTAATTGTTCCTGTTGGATCTAAGGATGGAACTAAATTTTTCAAAATTTTATAGTTACTTGATTTAGCCTAACCTTAGTGAACTCAATTCCATCTACGGATTAAAAAAATAAAAATACAAATTAGAAAAAATATTTTTATTATTTTGTCTCAACATCTACAAGAACGATTCTCCTTTAGTGTTGACACCTTCATCCAGGTTATATAATCATGGCTTGTTCAGCGGTTGCATGATCTTCATTTGCATTGATAACCTTACTGAAAAGCATGAAATAGTTGCTAACTTAATATATATTTTCGTGCAATTGAACTTAATTTGTAGCTATAAGAAAGATAAATATTATCCATATATATAAATTCATGATTAGGTTATACTAATTGGCATAAATGAAGTATTTAACTGCCCTTTTTTATTTTAAGAAAAAGTTTACTCCTATATTATACTTAGGCCCTCTTCATACTCATAATTGTTTGAGCAGCAGGGTTTGTCTTAGACAACAAAAGTGAAGTTTGAGGACTACTGCCATTACCCTGGGACTATTGTTGATTGCAATTTAGGCTCATGCTATCGAGGAGCAACAATCAAAATCTTTTCCTAGAAACTCACTATCAGCCGAAAGATAAAATTTTTGGTTTAGAGAGTTGCGTTTAACTTCAATAAGCACACTTTTAGAAAAAAGAACACACCCTAGGCACTCACTGTTTCTTATTTCATACTCACTATAACTTCAAGAATTTTAGCCTGGAAGTAGGCATCTTATGCCTTTACTATCCTCCGCAATCTTCTGAAAGATCCTATCAATTGTAAAATGTACTATATACAAAAGATTGAGATAACCTTCGGCTCTTGAGCCTACTTTAGAGATACTTACAAAACATAAAAATAAAGAGAATAAGATCAGAATTTTATGTTAAATAATTCTTCGACTCCTTTGTGGGATTAGAACATGGTATCAAATATTGGCCAAGACCAAGATGATCTCCAGTGCCATCTTGGGTTTTGACCTATACAATGTGGTACGTTCCCAAATACTTGGTCTATGCCTATTCTTCAACCAAGGGAAGGAAACAAAGAGTGAGATAGTAAGCAACGTGAAACTGGAGCAATTGTGTTATTGCGATGAGTAGGTACAACACGAAAGTGAAAGTCTAGCAGAGAGATAATAAAGATCGATTGGACAAAATCGAAGATATTTGTAGTATATATTTTAATGGTATCATCTATACAACTAAAAATTTAAATACATTTTTACTCTAGTTTTTAAATCTGAACTTCATATACCATCCATTTATGGTATAATTTGGAAAAAGATAAATATTTATTAAATATATATTTTCTACATGAAAACGAAAATAAGCAAAAACACTAAGTATAATGTACTTTTTCCAGTTTACAAAGTTTTATTTTCTTTTAAAATTTAACATTAACTATTACCATAATTTTTCATCAAGTTGTAAATAGTTTTAGAAGCCAATACCGAAAATTCGATACACTAGTAGACCGTCAAAATGGATATAAGACACTAGACTGAATTTTCAAACTATTGGTTGGAAATAGTGGTGAACATAATTTAAAGCTTCTAAAGTACAAAATAATAAAGATTTGAAATTTGTACATTTTATATTCATTTATTAACGAATGATGTCAAATTTGTTTAATATATACACTAATATCTGTTTTAATATCTGTTTGATCTCATTTTAATATCTGTTTTATACTATTATTCAAACAATTGTTTAATATTCATAGGATACAAGTTTATATATTTGCATATCAAATTTATTGCCTTTGTATTCTCATGCACTGGATGCTAGGAAAACGCTCAAGCTTGTTTATGAATTTATGAATTCCTTCTAGAACATTTTCAGAAGTTCAGGTTCTAAACTTTATTGGAGGGAGAGGAGGGTTTCAAATTCCCACACGTGCATATTGTAATACCCATGGTTAAACCCAAGCCCAAGCTTAAGTATAAGTGATATTTTTGTCCCACATGAGATAGGAGATGGGATGGAATGGTGTATATATAATAAAGTCAATGATTCTAACTTTCCTTCTAAACTAGTTGGTCTCTGGGACGAGACTTTAGCCCTATGGTGGGGCTGTGGAAAATACCGGTCGTGACTACTATAATGACTAGTTTATTAGACAAGTAGGCGAGTGTGTCTGGGGAGTGACACTTGATTTAGAGTGTCAAAGGGGGCCAACGGGAAATGGATCTTTTTAATGTTTGTGCCCCCTCAATGATCTCTCTCCAAAATTTAACTTAGTTCAGGGTGGTCGAAGGTCTAAGGATCCCCTTCTCCCACCATGGTGATATTCACCACCCACAGGGCTAAACTGTCAGGTTTAAGGTGGTTATCCGTCATTCAATTTCATAGAGAATATTTGTTATTCTATTAGCATTCTGCAAGTCTTTAGAAGCTACATAAAAATGAAAGGACCTGGGCAGAACTCAGAAGGAAAAATATGGTTAGGGAATATCAGAATTTATCAAATCCTCGTAACTGCATATCTATTCTCTCTAAGTTTATTCAAATTGACATTTGCTGTGCTGATGTGAATGTGTATTTGATTTATACCTATTTTACTTTTTCCCAAGGTTTGTAGACATATTTTCTTGATAATTTGGTAATTTCCCAAGGCTTCTCCAATAGTCTTTTTAATTTTAATAATTTTCTATATTATTGCATGGAACTTTTTTTTACCTAGCCTAGGTATCTTTGTCATAATCATTGTTATATCAACTATTTACCATCATTGTATCGTCTATTGTAGATCACAACTCAATTTATTATTCCAAATCATTATTCTTTTTTTCTATTCTGCTCTGCAGCTGTCCTTGATGTTATCCTCAGCTGGAAAGCAAGAATGAGCATGTCTTTTCCTGGTAAACTAAGGTATATTCTGAAGGTCATCTCGGCAGCGGCTTGGGTGATAATTTTACCTGTAACATATGCCTATAGTTGGGAGAATCCTACTGGATTAGGAAAGACTATCAAAAGTTGGATGGGAGGCGGCCAACACCAAACTTCACTGTATATTTTAGCTGTGGTTTTGTACATGTTACCAAACATGCTTTCTGCTTTACTTTTTCTTTTCCCATTCTTGCGACGGTTTCTGGAAAAGTCAGATTACAAGATTGTCATGCTCATGATGTGGTGGTCTCAGGTATTTGGAACCTTCTATGTTCATTCCTTTTGTTATAGTTTGTTACAGATTTCATTGCTGGAGTTCTTGTTTATTAAAGTTGTCCCATTATGCTGATACTGAGTTTATAATTGACAGCCACGCCTCTATGTAGGAAGGGGAATGCATGAAAGCCCATTTTCTCTTTTCTTGTGAGACAAAAGCTTTTTTTTTCTTTTCATAGTACTCTTGAAAGCTTTTTTTTTCTTTTCATATAACTAACAACAGTTAACAATATTTATGAAATTTCAGGTACACTATGTTCTGGGTGCTTCTGGTGGGTACAAAGTTGACTGTTAGCTACTACATTGAGGTATTAATCAGTATATCAGTACATCCATCTTTTAGAAGTATCTCTGTACAGCTGTGTTGCAACTCTAGTTTGGGACATTATTTGAATGATCCAAACCGTTCATTTCGATCTAAATGACTAAATTAGTCTAAGGATATTATATAGAATTATTTGACATTCATCTGTCCATACATCTAAGTGTCGCAAATTATATATTTAAGGATCTAGTAACTAAAGTGAATAAGTGAAAACTTATTAATTCACAGGTCTCCTATCAATTGCATGATTCACACCGTTCAAAGAGATCTTCATGTAGTAAACCATTGGAGGAAGAAATATGACTAAGTTTGAACATGTTTTGTGCTTTCAACAAGCTGTCAAAATGGATGATTTGAGCAAATAACAAATGAAGCTAATCAAGCCATTTAATGCATGGACAAAACATGTTCAAACATTGTGGTATTTTGTCATCCTATATTTTAAGACATGTAGATCTCTTTAAATGTATGGAGTGGCGGAGATAGAAATAAGGTGTCACTTATTTTCACTTATTTCACTTATTAAATGTATATATAAAAATATATATTGTTTGGGGTCTTGCAGGCGCGTCCTTCATCTAAAAGACACTGATCATTCATAATTCTAGATTTTTGTTAAACTTGTGCTTATATAGTTATATTCCCTGTATCTTTTTCTGAGTTGTCTTCTATCTTTTAATTTCCTGAAGTGTTTTTCTTACAGTTTCTCTTCTAAAATGTGTGTAGTTCCAACCTTTTATGGCAGTCTGTTAGATCAATTGTGTTATTGAAACAGATATTTTTTGTGAAACCTAGGATTAATGTTTGTGACCCAATAGTAGATGTAGAGTAGTATCCGTGAATTAAAAGTTCTTGATGAGGCTACCGGTTCAAGATGATTCAGGCGTTTCTATCAGCGCAGGCATCGTCTAGGACAGCTGCTTATTTAGTTTAGGATTTCATTTCAGTACCATATTTGTTTCTGGCAATTATAGCCATATGTAATCTTTTTTGTCATTTTTTTAGATTCTGAGAATATTTTGAGATTTGTATCAAGATGTACTTTGAGCCTATTTATAGGCCTTGAGATTAATAAGAAACATATGCTATTCTTGATTTTAAAAAATTGTGTTGAGTTTTTGCTCTTCCTCTCTCTCTTTGTGTGATACAAGTGAGATCCAAATTATTAGGGTTTGTGATAAATTCTAATACAATTTTAGGGTTAGTGATTAACTCTAAAATCTACCCCAAATTAAAATCCCCAAATAAAACCAATTCCAAAACCCTAATTTTCCTAATCCCGAATACAAACCCTAATCACCCCTGTCGCCACCCCTTCTTCATCTTCATCTTCCTCTTCTTCTACCCAAAATCCCGTCGCCAGAAAAAAAAAAACCCACGCCTTTCTTCATCCCCTTTGCAAACCCCATCTCCATTAAAACCCAACTCACCTCCTTCACCGACATTCACCACCTCACCCTGCCTCCATCCCGCACCTCACCTCCTCTACACCCGAACCCAATCACCAACCCAAGTGCCCCGTCCTTGCCTTCCACCTCCGACCGCAACCACCCCTATTGATTTCCCCCATCACCGTCGACATCTTCTCCCCTACAAATCCCCTTCCACCCCCCGACGTCGACTTCGAACCCTTGCATCCATCGACGCCCGAACGCGACCTTCCTGCACCCTTCGACACCCAACGTCGAGCTCCTATACCAGCAAGCCACCATCACCGCACCTCGCCGCCGGATTTGCCAGCCCCCTTGGTCTTGTTGCTGTCCTTTGTTTACTGTGATTGCTGAGTTCTTAGTTGTTGTCCAACTCCAAGATCTACGCTGGTTTCTTCGCATTCGGTATACTCTTTCTATTATTAAATATTTGTGTTCTACTGCCTTATTATCTATTATATTATCTGATTTGCCTGTTGTCCACAAAAATAACTGAGATTGAGTGTTCCACATGCCTGAGTAGAGTATGAATCAATATTGAACCTATTACTAGCTAAAACACCTAGGGATTTAATTATTGATTGTAGAGTTGAATTATTAATTAGGATTGTTAACGTGATTCAGTTCTTGAAATTCCATCCAACCAATTAATTGTTTAAAATTCCTAACTTTAATCCGCATAACGTGTTGGTAAAATTAACCCATTAAGATTCTTGGAAAATTCTCTATTTTAGGGTTAGTTTTACATCAGTTTTGGATTTAAATCTTGTTTAACTTATTCATTTCCTGAGATATAGATTACTAATTTTGCTCGTATGCCTTGGAAGATATCCTTGTTTTTAGAATTGAAAATTTAAGCATGAGCTTAAGAATTGACGATTGATGCCCTTCGAGTAAATTACTATCTTGTTGATTTATGAATGCAGATCAAGCCTCTTGTTGGTCCGACACAAGATATCATGAGAGTTCCAATTACCACTTTTCAGTGGCATGAGTTTTTCCCCCGAGGTGACTACTAATTTCCTTTTTTTTTTTCTTTTTTTTTTCCTTCTCTTTTTTTTAAAAAGAAATTTTCTAATGGCAAGTATCGGAACTTATCATTTATTTGCAGCCAAGAACAACATTGGTGTTGTTATAGCTATTTGGGCGCCCATTGTACTTGTATGCCATTTCTTACTCTAGAACTTTCATCATTTTATATTTGGTGGTCATCTATTTGACTTATATGTGGTGCTTCACAGGTTTATTTCATGGATACCCAGATCTGGTATGCAATCTTTTCCACATTAGTTGGTGGCATTTATGGTGCTTATCGTCGTCTTGGTGAGGTTAGTAACGCATCTCATATTTTGAATGGATTTCATTTAGCGTATAAGAGCTGGCTTATATATTGTGTTGTTTTAACATTTGTGTTTATGAAATTGAGTCTTTATCCATAGTATGCTAAAACTTGAGGCATGCTCCTAATTAGCTGCTCATGTATTGTCTCTTTTAGTCCAGTCCTTAGATTTTCATACAATGTTACTCTGAAATAGCTTCCCAAGTTTATGTTTCATTAATCTATAGTCATCTTATTTGATTATACACAATTTCTGTGTCTAGTTGTAATCTGTCCATTACGTTGTCTATATGCTTAGTTTGACACAAGTCTTGCACCACCAATACTAAGGTTCCTAGAACTCATAACTAGCTAATCAGAGGATTTTTCTGTATACCCCTCAAAAAACTTATTTTGGCATAGACCCCTAAATCGTCCTGTTTGATGTAACCCTTGTTACAGATTTTGTGCATATTTGGAATTTGCATATTAAATTGGTATTTAAAAAAATTCATGTTTAAATCATGGGCTAGGTTTCAAAATACTGCATGTATTAAAGTATGCTCCTTTATTACAATCTCATTAATAGCCTAGCGGTAATGATTCTTTGTGATTACCAAGTGGTCATGTGTTGAATTATGTTCAAAAGCAAGAATTAATTGCATTATATCTAACATATCGTCACAAGTTTCTTTACGACCAATGTTTGTACTTATAAGTGCGGGTTGTGCTGCTAGGGTAGTGGTGCAAAGAGGCTGCTAAATGGCGCATTGAATGCGCACTGATGCACTTCTAAATGGTGCATTGAATGCGCACTGATGCACTTAGCATGTGAGCACCGGTCGCAAAGATGTTACACTTACACCGCTGGTTAGCTCCACGACCGCTTTACGGGGTGTTATAATCATAACTGATTGGAGTAGAGTTAGTGGTTGTAGTTATGGGCTTCCAAGTTGTTAATTCATTTAGATATTTGCTTGAAAGTAAAGATGGTGGATTTGTTTTTCCTGACTTGCCACGTTAGCATTTTTAACAATTTTATTTTCCACTATTTTCATTATTTCAAAATACTTTGTTTGAGAAGAATGAGTAAAAACTATAACAACTCATCAGAAATGCAAAAAACCTATTCACCATAAGATATAGTGAATTTGCTTGGAAAAGTGCTCCCCCCTCCCTCCTTTTCTCTTTTATTTACATATTCAAACAAAAAATGGAAAATGGAAAATTATTTTACCACCATAAATTTAGGATTATTTCATTTCAAATTTAAATTTTAAATAAAAAATTTATTTAAAAAATTAAGAAAAAAAGAGACTAATTCATGAGTGATTTGCTTTTCCTATTTTTTGTTACTTGGAAACAAACAACCCCTTTGTGATTGTAGTTGTTGGGCTCATCTAAGAGTGTTGAAGGTCTTGAATGGTGAAACTGTTGGGTAAATGTAACAGTTGAAACCAAGCCATTAAAGACTGTTTTAACTATTAGGGTAGGGTTAAGTTTTAAAAATGTTTAAGCCATTAAGGGTTGCATTAAGTGGTTGTGACCGTTGTAAATGGTTCAGCAGTCAATGACCAGAATAAGTGGGCCACAGTTGAGTGTGCAAGATCTAAGCAGTTAAAATTCCCGATTACGCCCGATTAATTTCCGATTAATCGCTAATCGGAGGCTAAGCGATTATTTTTTTAGCGATTTATAATATTTCAATAGTTAGCGATTTAATCGGGAATAATCCGCCGATTAGTGATCAATAGGCCGATTTTAAGTGGCCTATTAACCGATTAAATCTTCTTTTCTAATTTTCATGCTCGTTTGCATTATTTGGGCTCAATACGGTCCAAATCTAAAATTCATATTTAAAATTCAAACCCTTTCTGGTCCTCGCGCAAACCCAAACCCGACATATTGCCGCTCTCTTCTTCCTCGTGCAAACCCAAATCTAAACTGATTATCTTCAAACCCAAACTGATTCTCTTCATCTTCCTCGAGCAAATCTGAACCCGACCCGCCGTCGCTCCCCCCGTATCGTCGCATACTTGACCAAGCCCGCATCTGCACCTCTTCTTGTTGCTTGCATTGCTCCTCCTTCCCGATTGTTTTTGTTTGATAGAACCGACCAGCAAACCCGACCAGACCCACATCCAGAATCCAAACTCAACTCAAACCAAGTACTCTTTTTTTTATATAACTATATGTTTCTATTTGATAATCTCATAATAGTTTTATGTTAGGATTTAGGGTTGCTACATAATGAGGATATATCTTTTTTTAATTATATATATAACAATTTTTTCGATTTAATCCCCGATTATTTTCCAATTAATCACTAATCGCTCCTAAGCTGATTAGTTCCAAAAATCGATTTTAACTGTCTAGTGCAAGATTCATCAGCTGCCTTGGTCGCTAGGGTCAGTCCGGCACTTGAGAAGAGACTGAAGACTGTATAAATGCAGTCCACCCAATAAAAGAGAGAGCGCCTCATCCTGTACATTGAAGGCATCCGTTACCTGCCTGATCCAGCAGGGGCAGACCCCGAAAATAATATTGTGGGGGTTCAGGATGTTAACAGAGTTAATTTATTGTAATAACATTGTATGTGAGTTTTACAAAATCCATTTTTAAGAATTAAGAATTTTTTTGTTTTTTGTTTTTGTTTTTAGAATTAAGCTAATTAAGTAGATCATTTAACACACGTACTTTTGTGCACTTATTATTAATCTTAGTTGTTGCAATTGCAATGTGTTGACCTAGTGATTTCGTGTCACTCAGTAGCAACTATTGTCAACCCTAAACCCCAGAAGAGAGGCCTAAGGAGAATGATATTATAATAATTATGGACCTCTTGGGGGTGAAAGTTCTTAAATTGATACATTTGGGTGTTTTGATTTATAGTTCTTTTCACAAATAATAAGAATTTATATGTAAATGCCTTCTATTATACTATTTGTTAATTTTTTTTAGTGGGCCGATGCATGGATTTAATTCACTAGAATGGAGAATGGGCAGATTTGGGAGCAACTTATGTACTGATGTGGGGTCAATGTACTCTGTGCACCCTCTAAACATTAGATCTACAAAAGCTCAAAGTTAGATTTCTTGAATTTTGCAAAAAGTTTGTGGGGTCCGCTGACCCCACATTGAGTACTATAGGTCTGCCCCTGTGATCGAGTAATAGGTTGGTGCTAGCCAGCACACATCTTGTTGTTGGCGGAAGCAGTTTGGTCATCCTTCCTTTGGGTTGGCCCAAATAACGCTTTAAAGGAAGGTGTTCTGTGTGGGATGTACACCTCATATTTTACTGTTCATCTGCAATTGTGTCCTGCAAACATATCTTCTTAATCACGTCAACTGGGCTTTGGGTTTGAAACATAACTTTGTATCATTTCCCTTCTCTGTGTTTGGTGGCTTGCTTCTTGACTTGATCAGTTTGGATAAGTTTTTAAATTTCTACTGCTAAATAATCCTTTTGTTTTGCCCTTCTGCTCTAACAACCCCCAAAATTTTGTACGAACCTACACAATTACTCATAGTTGAGTTGTTTACAATTATGTTGGATTTGTAGTTTAGTTTGACACTGATCTTACACCATGGACTAGGGGTTCTTAGAACTCGTAATTATTTATTTATTTATTAGAACTCGTAAAATTACTATTATTATTTTGGGGACTAGGTCATAATCCTATACAAGAGGGATTTGAACCCTAGACCTCTTTCCCATCACGAAGCAGATTTACCATCATGCTACAATGGCACTCGCAGAACATTCCCTACTGGTCTTGAAGAACATTATATTTCCAAATTTGTCCCCAATAAATCACTATTACCTTATTCGTGGGACCCACACTTTAATAGCCCCTCTAGTTAGCAGACATTAAGTATGATGGTATATTTTGCTAAAAGTAACAAAATACGGGTACATTCACCAAATTACTGCCCACTCTACTTGCCTTCATCCTTTACAATGACTTCTCTTCCTAAAGACGCCTGCTTCTCCCTTCCACCGTGTCGTCTTACTTAGGCATTCCCTTCTTCCGTAAGCACTCCTGCTTCACCTGTTGCCCCAACCTCTACCTATATCCCGAGTCTTCAGTTGTGCCAGCTGCCACTAGATTTATCAAGGGTTTTATTGAATTTTGGGACAAAATGTCAATGGTAAATTAGTTAAGGGGTTAAATAAAATTCATGAAAAGGACTAGTAAAGTGTGGGTCCCCCGTTTTTAGAGGTTGTGAAAGTATAGACTGAAAAAAATACTTTATTTGGATGCATATAACTGAATACATTGGTTTCTATATATAGGAGAGTACAGAAAGTAATATAAATGTACTTCAGATGTGGGGTTAAACTAAGACTACTTCAACACTCCTCAAGCTGGTGCGTAGATATTGTCGAAGCCAAGCTTGTTCAAGAAAGTTTGAAAAAACTTAGGAGGTAGTGCTTTAGTTAGGATATCAGCAAGTTCACCAGTCCGAACATCTGAAAAAGAAATAACCTTCTCTCACTCATCTCGAACGAAGTGGCAGTCAACTTCAATATGTTGTGTGCTCATGAAACACCGTATTTTTAGAAATATGCATTAGCAGCCTTGTTGTCACATTAGAGAACTGGAGATAACACTGGGATTGCCAAGTCTCGAAAAAAATTGAGCCATAATATTTTAGAAACCAAATGCCCAATGGCTCGGTATTCAAAACTCTGCACTTGATTTGGCTACCATGGGTTTCTTACTTTTCCAGTTACAAGATTTCCTTAAAAAAATACAAAATACTCATTAGTTGAGCTCCTATCATCAACAGATCCTGCCTAGTCAGTATCAGAATATCCTCGTAAAGAAAGAAAATCACCAGGCCAGAAGATAAGCCCGTGTCCTGGGGTTTCTTAGGGAGTGTTTGGTTGGAGGGGAATGGAGGGGAGGGGAGGGGTTTTTTAAAGCTTTTCATGTTTGGTTCATTTTTTAGGAGGGAAGGGGAGGGGAGGGAAATTGGGGGGGGGGGTGCAACACCCCTCCTGAGTCAATTTTGGCTCCCCTTCAATATTGGGGGGATTTGGAGGGGAGAGAAATTATGTCTAATTTTTAAATATGAATGGACTAAATTGCCCTTTTAGTTAACTCTTTTTGATATTTTCTCCACCCCTTACTAACAGCTATGCTTTATGACAAACCAACCAACAAAAATAGAAGGAAAAGTCCCGTCTCCAAATCATGAATTACAACAACGTGCAACCATATGAACTGATCCAAGAGGAGATTGGCAGTAGCTAACCAGAAACTCATCCATGAAGTTTAGTCCTCAAAATCGTAATTATTAGAAAAATGATCTGTCGCCAGCGCAATAGCATCTGACATTGAAGCCGACCTCTTCTCCATACTGGGAGGGATCTGCGTTCCATCGAGTCCCTTGTCAATGGTATCAGCAATAGAAATGGTGGAAGCAGGTTTAGGGATGAGTTTCATGATGTGTCTGGTAGTTGAAGGATAGTACTCGGTGTTTGGGAGGTTCATAATGTTTCTAGCCACAGAAGAGTGGAACTCTGTGCATGACAGATTCATGATGCTCTTGGTGAGTGACGAGCGGTAGTCTGAGCTCATGGATCTTTTAGAAAGTGGTGGTGGGGATTGTTTTGGGAGTGGCGAGCTTGGAGATTTTGTGTGCAGTGTAGAAGTAGCAGGCAACAATGAGATTTTGTGTGTAGTTGATGTTCATAAAATAAAAAAAAGAGATCTTGTGGTTGTCATTGTGGTTTTAAGAACCACAGTGATTATGAAATGTTTCTTAACTTGGCGATTACGATGATTAACAAAGTTTAGTTACATAAAATTTAAATATTTTGCACAAAAGAAAAACGTTCTAATTAATTTTGGAAATTTACATAAATCTTTAAAAAAACTAACCTTGTTGTTGCAGCTGCAATTGCAATTGCAATTACAGTAATTGGGCAAGTTAGCAAGATATGTTGTAACTGCAAATAAACTTATGAAATATTACTCAATTTGACTTGCAACTTATTTGCATTCATTGTTTAAAGAAAACTCACTTGCACCAAACAATTTGGAATGCAATTAGGGAATGCAATTGTGAAGGGTATAAAAGTAATTTTATTATAAAATCCATTCCCTCCCCTTGTGAACCAAACAAGAAGATAATATTTTTCCTCCCCTTCCCTCTTTTGAACCAAACAGAGTCTTCATTAAATCCCTCCCCTCCCTTTCCCTCCCCTCCATTAAAATCCCTCCCCTCCCCTCCCCTCCCCTCCCCTCCTTTGAACCAAAAAGAGCCTTAAGGTAGCGAGGAATGTGAACCACTGCTAACCAATGAGTGATGGTCGGTGCATGCATAAACTGGCTGACTTGACTAACTGCAAAGGCAATATCTGGCCTAGTCACTAAGAGATATATAAGTTTGCCAACCAGCTTGCGATATCATCCTAGATCAGAGAACAATGTATCATTAGAGAAGGAGGACAGCTTAATATTGGGATCCATAGGTGTCACTAAGGCGACATCTCAACATTTTTGTCTCAGTAAGAATATCACGGAAATACTTTTTTTGAGAAAAAAATCTCATCCTTTGTGCGTGCAACCTTAATGTCAAAAAAATATCGAAGCGGACCAAGTTCCATTGTTTGAAAGGTTTGAGCTAACCGCTGTTTGATGTCTGCAATACATTGCGAATCACTACCTGTGATAATGATATCATCAACATAGACCAACAAAATAACAATTCATTTGCTACCTTTCTTTGTGAAGAGAGAATGGTCTGTCTTGCTGCGTGAGAACTCATAAGAGCACAGCTTTATCGAACTTTTAAAACCAAGTTCGTGGAGACTGTTTGAGGCCATAAATAAATTTTTGAGCGAACAGACAAGATTCTCCCCTTGTTGCTCAAATTAGGAGGCTGTTGCATATATACCACCTTTTTCAAGTCTCCATTGAGATTCATTCTTGACATCAAGCTGATGAAAGGGTCAAGAACAATTTAATGCAAGAGAGATAAGAATACGAACAGAAGTAAGTTCGCAACCAAAGAAAAATCTCTGCATAGTCAACCATAAATTCCTGTGTATAACCTTTAGCGACAAGGTGGGCTTTGAGTCAGTCAATTATGCCATCAGGATTATGTTTAACAGTGAGTGCTCGTTTATAACCATCTTACTACCCATCTTACAAGGTGGGCTTTGAGCCTGCATTTTCTTTTTCATGGATGCTGTCCAACTAGGGTGCTTGAGTGCTTCCTGGACATTGTTAGGAATAGAAATAGAATCCAAAGAAGAGATAAAAGCTCGAAAGGATCTGGACAGTTTAGAAGAAACAAACTTTGCAATAGGATAGTGAGCACAAGAACGCGTAGTCTTACGTCGACCAATAGGTATATGATATGTGTTAGGGATATTACCAACTGAAGTGGTTGGCACTGGTTGAATATCAGAGTATACCGTTTGGATGGTCGAGCCTGAATGAGCCTTTAGTCATCTGACATAAACCTGAAGTGGTGGTGATGGTGGTTGTAGTTGTGGTGGTGGTGGAAATTCACGACTATACAACAGCCCTTGGTAAGTCAGGATTGTGTGAAGGAATATGTTCAAAAAAAGCTTTATGTTCAAAAAATAAATCATCCGTTGAGGTAAACATTTTTTTTTCTGCGCAGGACAATAGTAAAGATAACCTTTTGAAAAATGCGAATACCCAAAAAATACACATTTAGTAGCACGCGAGTCAAGTTTATCAGTGCCTGGGTGGAGATTCCGAACAAAACAAGTGCATCTAAAAACACCAAGTGGTATTGAAAATGGAGTTTTTGATGGAAAGAACAGTTTGAATGGGGATTGATTTTGAAGAATAGGAGTAGGTATTCGGTTAATAAGAAAACATGCAGTGAGAGCAGTAGAACTCCAATAAAACATGAGGACCTTCATTCTAAACATTAAAGAGCAAGCAGTTCTAAGTAAATATTATTTTTGCGTTCTGCCACTTCATTTTGTTGAGGAGTGTAAGCGCAAGAAGTTTGGTGAATTATTCTATGTTGAGAAAAAAACTGTTGAAAATGAGAACACATGTATTTTCTTAGCATTATCAGAACGAAAACATTGAAGAGTAATGCCAAATTGTGTTTGTCTCGAAGAAAAATTCTTGAAAAACTTTAAATACTTCAGAACGATCTTTCAAAAAAAATAACCACGTCATTTGAGAGAAATCATCAATAAACGTAACAAAATAACGATAGTTATTAAATGTGGGAAAATCAATGGGGCCCCATACATCAGAATGCACTAAATTAAACAAATGTTCACAATGTTTATTGATGCGTTCTGGATAGGAAACTCTATGATGTTTACTGAACTCACATGACTCACAAGATGTCTGAAAGGTAGGCTCATATCCTAAAACTAAGTGCTGGAGGGTCGTAAAGGAAGATGTCCCAGTCGTCGGTGCTAAATTTCAAGACCAGCCGAAGAATGAAAGGCCGAGACTGGAGAATCCAAGATATATAACCCATGTTGTTCACGATCGGTGCCAATCACTTTCCTTGTTGTATCCTGAAACACACATTGAGAAGAAAAAACTGTCACTAAATAGTTTAAATCTTTGCAAAGTTTAGGAACTGACAATAAGCTATTAGGAAAATTAGGAATACGCAAAACCGATTTAAGATGAAAGTATGGAGACTGAAATGAATACTTTATTGGGATGCATATAACTAAATACATTGGTTCTTTTATATAGGAGAGTACAGAAAATAATATAAATCTACTTCAAATGTGAGACTAAACTAAGACTACTTTAACAGGGTTAAATGAGAAAATAGCAATTTTTGGAGGACGATATATGGAAAGAACCCTTATTAATTATATACATCAAGTCCTGTGTATAGGTTATGTGAATCCTCTATCCTTTGAAGATATTCTTTCTGTTGTTATGACCTTTTAACTTTTTATTGCTATGATAAATGACTGTTTGAACAATATGAACCTGCATAATTCAAAAAGATCAAGTCTAAACTATATGCTTCTGTAGATCTTACTTGGAGAGAGTAATAGTTAGGGTCCCTTGGTTTTCTATATGGATATTTGAGAAATTGTCATAGAAGGATTCGTTGGTATCGACTCCTCTTTTTTTTAGTTACATTGTGTAGACGGAGGACTTTTTTTCTTAGTTGAAGTAGTGCCTTATCATTCTTTCTAGCTTACCCTGAATCTATGAAGCACTGGTACGGGTACAAAGATATGCGTACGGGGCACGGGTACGGGGGATATGACAATTTTCAAAAAGTAGGATATGGGATACGGCGGTGTGTGTGTGTGTGTGTGTGTGTGTGTGTGTGTGTATGAATAATTACACATAACTAAATAATATCGCTTGTTAATAAGGACGTCGACATCGATTCATCGTCGAGGGCCGTCGATTCGCCGTTGAAGGAGGACGAGAGATGGAGACTTGGTCGTCGCCGTTGCCGTGAGGGATTGCGGCCGATTGAAGGTAGGAGCTGATTTGAGTTGAGCAAGAACTGATTTCAGTTCTTCTTTTTCGAATAAGGTATAAGAAAACCCTAACTTATATTTTCTTCTTCAAATTAACCCCCAAATTCGATTTTTTTATGTTTTAAACCCAAAAATTATTTCATTCTAACAATTTAAACCCTGAGCCGTATCCCCACTGTGTCTACCACGTATCCCCGCCGTATCCATTTAATAAAAAAATGCAGGACACCTTCCAGCCATATGTTGTACGTATTCGGCCATATCTGGCCGTATCCTGTATCGGATATGTACAAGATACGGGGACGGCACCCTCCGTAAACTATCTGTGCTTCATAGCCCCGAATATATTCAGTGAGATATGGTATCAAACCTTTTTATTCTAAACCGTATATTTCATATTTATTCACAAGTAAAATGTAAATTTCTCACATTTTATCAACTTTTTATGCTTTACTTTGTTTTAGTCTTTTAGCAGATTCTCCGCTCTTCTTCAATCTTGAAAAGGGATTGGTTTCAGCGGAACTGTGTTTGACTTAAATATCCTTGTGTTTGTTACCCAAACCAGATCCGAACTTTAGGAATGTTGAGATCTCGATTTGACTCACTGCCAAGTGCGTACAATACTCGTCTAATTCCTGCCGATAAGTCCGAGGAAGTCCAAAAGAAGGGACTAAAGGCGTCTTTGTCCCGAAGGTTTGCCAAGGTATGATAAATATTTTGTATGTAGATCCTCTGGCTTATTCGAATTTAAAGAGTCAAGTGATTCACATATGTATTGGTCTGATTGAAGTTATTTTGCCATCTCAGATTCCTCCTGGTAATAAAGAGAAGGAAGCAGCAAAGTTCGCCCAAATGTGGAATAAAATAGTGACTAGCTTCCGAGATGAAGATCTCATAAGCAACAGGTAGTTGATGGTTCAAAATCATTATGTTGAACTTTGCTGTCATTTACATTTCAAATATTTACGGAAAGTCATGTTGATTGAATGTAGGGAAATGCACTTGCTTCTTGTTCCATACCGGGCAGACCGGGAGTTGAATCTTGTTCAGTGGCCTCCATTTTTACTTGCTAGCAAGGTGGTTATTTACTGCTAGTTATTTGGTGATGGACATTTCTATTGTACAAGCTAACTTTTTTAATTAATATATTTTCATTAGATCCCAATAGCTTTAGACATGGCTAAAGATAGCAATCGGAAAGATCGCGATCTAAATAAAAGACTTGAGGCAGATAATTATATGGCTTGTGCAGTTCGTGAGTGTTATGCTTCTTTTAAGAACATTATTAACGAATTAGTTGTTGGTAATCGTGAGAAGGAGTAAGTTGTGTGGTCTTCCAGTTTCATACTTCCTTTACAGTAAACATTCAGGTTACAGAGTTTTTATTGTTCTGTTTTCATTACAGGGTCATAAGGAAAATTTTTGACGATGTGGATAAGCATATAGCTGGAGGTACATTGATAAAGGAGTTGAATATGAGTGCTCTTCCAACTCTCAACGAGCAATTTGTCAAGTTAATCAACTTTTTGGTATGCATTCTAAACTTGAAGTTCATTAATACATTGCTTTGAGTGGTTTTAAGTGGGTTGAAATCTTATTTGTTGCAGATGGAGAATAAACAAGAAGATAGGGACCACGTTATCCTCCTTTTCCAAGACATGCTGGAGGTTGTGACCAGAGATATAATGGACGATCAAGATGCAGGGTATGAATTTCCTCTCCATTCTATATTCAAGGTTTAGAACATCTCTGTCCTTTGAGGCTATATATTGTTTAATCTTGGACGAGATCATTATGCAGCATATATGATTTTGTTGCGAGTGTAAACATTTTTGTTAGCCAGTCTATAACACATATTCCCGTTTGAAGTTAGGGATATCTCTTGGGTAATTTATGTGGTTGGCAAAACAGGCAGTCCCACATAAGGGGAGACCTCAACACTCATATGGTATATTTATGTGCTATTAGATAATACTAGGTTTTCCCGTTGACACGTGCCTACGGCACGTCTTCGGAACGGTGCCCATGGTTTGATTATATAAAATAGTTTTAGAGGTCCAGCAAATTAATTGAAGTAGGAAACATATTATATGAGGAAGCAGCATATCTACCTTTAAGCTCAACCATCGCCTTCTTGATCATTAGCTTGAACTTACTTGTAATGCATTTAGTTTGTTAGAAACACTGCATAGAGTTTTTTTTTAAACTTCAGCATCACTTTTAGATGCCTGTAATAGTTATGCAAGGAAATGATCATATAGGTTTTATAGAGCTTACTCTAATTTCATAACCACTATGAGCATGTCTAAATACAATGGTAACCCAAGTGCAGGTGAGAAGGTATCTACAATACCAATAATTTAAACATTTGTTTGTCTGAGACTCAGTTTGCAATTGAAATACCTCTTATTATTATTTCAACCAAAATGTAATACATGAAGTTCTCAAAACTTTAATCCAAGCTAATTTTTTCTTTTATCTCCACTTTGTCTCTCTATTGCACCTTTTTTAAAAAAACCAAAATGGATCAGTAACAAATTTACTTTAGCTGTCTTTCTTGAGTGGAGAGTTTGCACCCTTCAGCGGTAAACTCCAGTCATCCCAATCCTATATATCCAAACATATACTAAAAGTTCTTATATGTTATGTTATCCATGGTTTCTAATAACCAGTGAAGGAAACACTTCACGATAGTATATTCTCTTGTAGTAAATACTTTAATGTTGTGTATTTGTTTTAGGTTGTTGATCAGCTTACCTGTCCTGCTATGGTTTGGAAGCCCAAATTGAGGCCACCAAATAATACATCTCTCACTTGCGGACACCTTAAATCAAAACCAATAAAAAATTCATCAAATAAATCACCAAATTAAAATTTTTTAAACCCAAAAATAAAACAATCATACATCTCTGAACTTAGATATCATGCACGCACAAAATTCGAGTCAGAAAAAAACTGAGTAATCCCCTGCATACAAAATTTAAAATTAGAATGAGAATTCGGTTAATGAGATAATATTAGAGTCGCCGCATCGCATGTAGAGGCTCTCGATTCGGTGGAGGGGAGCCGATACGGAGTCGCTTGATATTCGCGCTCAATTTGGTAGAGGGGAGTCACCGATACGGAATCAGTTGCGGATCAGATATCGGCGACGACCTCGTGATTGGGGTTCGACACTGGATTTGGATTTGGATTTGCTTTGAGATTCGCGCTTGAGAGGATGGAGGCTTCGCCAATGGAATGTAAGCGAAAGTTTAAGAAAATGGTTTTAGGGATTTGGAGTTGCAGCTTAAAAACCCTAAGGGAGTGAGAAATTGAAGCTCTTTGATTTGGGGAATAGAGGGAGCAAACTGATTTGAATGGGGGAGAGAGAGAGAGAGAGAGAGAGAGAGAGAGAGAGAGAGAGAGAGAGAGAAATAAATAAAGGATTTGCATTGAATTTGAGTTTTGGGGGGGAAACTTTTGGGGGGAAAATGTCTTTTGGGAGCTTAGATCTGGACCATTGATTTCCTTACTATTGAAGGAGAACCACTTGATAGCTTTTCTTTGTGTTTTATTATATACAGTAGTAGGTGACCCCGTGCATGCGCGGATGCAGACATTGGACCATGATCAGAACAATTGGTTTACCTGACAAAGAAAGAGGAAAAAATAATTGTATAAAAGTCGAAATGCACTTAGAATTGAAGTCCATGAACAACATGATAACTTGAAAACTTTTGTGTAGGTGTATTCGTGTGTTGGCTGTGTTTGTCTGAGCTTTAGGTGAACTTGGGAGATTGTTTAGAATTATCAAAAAGAAATCACACATGTTTATGGAAATATATCTGAAATAGCATGAAAAAGAAAACCCAAAATGGAATACGACAACCATCCTATCACTGTACCTATAAATAATTTCAGTAAATACTGGACATGTAAAGTATGCTACTCTCATCCTAACGAACAACAAAATATTGAAAGATTAGATTCTAGTAAAAAGAATTAACTCTATAAAAAATAGATAAATGTGAACATGACCTAATCCAATGGAGTAGAGTTCATATGACGAATGATAGGATGAGGAGAGTAGGTAGTGGAGTCTGCCTGGGAGTGGAAGTCGATGAAGGTGTAGGGTCGTTGGCGGTGGTGTCGGGTTGGGAGGCAGTGTCGAAGAGGTTGGATTGGGAATCCATGGCGAGAATTAGGGTTAGGATTTGGGGGATTTATAGGGTTAGGGTTTGGGGATTGGAGATCAGAGGAATACACAAAGAACGAAGATAGTTTCTATCAACTATAAACTGAAATAAGGGATATAGTGCATTTAGATGACCTAGAAAGCCAACTTTGTTGCTAAAAGATTAACCCTTGATTTATGGAAAAACACAAACTCTAGCTGCTATAATTATTAAGTATAATTGATGACATGCGGCCTGTTTAGCTGCTGAAGAAAGAAGAAAAAAGAGTTGTGTAAGTTGTAATGCACCTGGAATGGAAGTCGGAATCATATATGCAGTTTGATACAAGTTGCAAACAATATGTCAAAACCCAAACACACATGAATATCATTGAAACATGGAATTCTGTGTAAAATATATCTCAATATGTAATAAACATTATAAGTACATAAATTAAAAGCATATATCACCTGGGCAAATTGGAGACTCACAAGTATTAGCATCCCTTTGCACTCCATTGATGGTTATGTTGCTATATCTGGAGCAATGTTTAAAAAATTTATGCACACAAATAAGATATTTCTGATGTACGATGCACATGCCAAATAATGAATTGATAGTTATTGTCAACTTTAGGCACTTTCTTTTGACTTCTCCATATTGCTTCATATATTCTATGAATCATTTCCAATTTCTTATTTTCTTATTTTGTTATTTTTTACTATAGTACATTTTGTGAGGCTCCAACAACATCAAAATGATATTGCTATCATTTACATACTGAAATCTGTACTTCAAAAGTTCTTCCCATATATTTCATCATTTTAAGCATATAAGATCTCAATCCGCGAGCTCTATACGGATACCTCCTCCTTCATCCACAACCAACAAATTGACAATAATGAAAAAAATATACAAAGCAAAATGAAATAACTACACATATATTGTCATTTGAAAACTGAACCAAAATCCTAAAATTCAATTAAGCTTTAAATAAAAACCAAAACAAAACTCGACTGCAATTATCAATTTTAACAAAACCATAAAAGCAAGTACAAAAATTAGGTATCCAAACTCGGTAATTATAAGTTTAACATGCACCAAACTGAAAACAGTATTTGCTTCTTCCAAACAAATTTATGGCAAACCCTTTTAACTTTTTTGGCAAAAGTTACATACCTCATTTCTTAGGTTGTGCACAATCAAGACTGTCATCTTCGAGTTTCAGCAACGAGTGTTCCTCTACAATTAACCAAACAATAAAATTTAAACTAAGCTGAAGGACCAAAAACATTTAAAGAATATTCAACTTCTTGCACTATAGGCTTCTGCCGGCCTCAAAACATTTGAAGAACAAAAAAAAAAAAAAAAGAAAACAATGAAGTCAGATTGCACCGGCCTATTTCTCATGCCCATGGTGAAATTCAATCCCAATTCAACTAAGTAAATTCATATGATAAAGTTAGAGATGAGAAGAATACCTCAAAAATGGGCTTTGATCAGCTTCACCTCAAGGATTCTATTGGTGATCGACACCCTGAAAACCCTAAAAAGGCAATCACTGAAAGAAAGTGAGGCTAATATGAGATTGATGCAAAAGTTTGTACCCCACAACCAAAAAAAAGAGAAGATAAATTGTTATCTGCCTTACTAAGAGAGTAACTAAAAAAAGTAAAAGAAAACTATATTTTTTTGTAATCTTGCTTTATAGTTTTTTTAATATATAGAAAAGATATAAATTGACATATTAACACACATATACATGATATGATGAATCTATATACATGATTGTATACTAATCTGAATCAAAATGAATCTAATTAGCCAAAAGAAACAACTGTAATATTAAACCAAAAGAGAAATTTCAAACAGTACAACTACTTTTAATAATTTGAACAGTTCATTTCAATCTTATTAAGCCACCACAAACATGAGGGAAATTACATTATACCAATTGACCTGGTAGTCAAGCACAATTTGTTGCACCTATAAAATAAAATAAAGTGTTGTTTTAGCTTCAAAGCTGTGTTTTTTAGTTTAATTTCATGCACAGTTCCAAAACACTAAATAATGCATATGTGAGAGAGCCACACCAACCTTAGAATATGTAAATCCAGCAACACATAGTTGAGCATTTAAAGGAATAATTGAATCCTGGTCCTGCTCTTTAAAGCAGTAGATGCCAGATAGATTTAAAGAAGTAAGAACATTAGGTGTAGCTGCCTTTACCACCAATTTAAAGGAAGTTGAAAACTAAATATCTTTAAACCTAAAATAATAAGATTAGATACATACATACGTACGTACGTACGTACGTGCGTACGTACGTACGTGCGTACGTACGTACGTGCGTACGTACCTACAAATAGTTGTAATTGCCGTTGAGTCAAGTGCCCACGGTTTCGAGCATGTGGCTGATACTGTAAAATAATAAATCGCACATCTGTCAGTGTTTATATTAATGTTTATATAGATGTAGATATACCCAATATATGTACTTTTCACTGCTTATTTAGAAATTTTTGCCTCGTGCAGTGCACAAAGCGGAGCTTTCATGGGCCACTAAATCATAAAATTGGGATGATAGGGCGGTGTTAAGCATTACATAACATATAAGATATGAAAATAACTCATTTGTTATATGGACAATTGCTTATAAGAAACATCAAGTCAAAGTAAAATAAACTTTAGTTTCATTTATCCACCAAGTTAAGCTTAGTTTTCTGCCTTGGACATCTTACATCATTTCCAAAATTTAAAACAACTTATTTATTTAGAGGAAAATGTTTTCAAAATTTACAATATATTTTGCAGAAGACCCTCAGTCATGCAACCTTACAAAAAGTGCATGGACGAACAGGGATTTGTCACGTTATCTGTCAACCTAAGCACAATCTAAAAACTGCATCGACATTTAATTGACTGCAAAAGAACATAATGAACAACTTGATTGGTCTATGCCAACATTTTGAGGTTGTGGATTCTACTCTACTTACTAATTATAATAGTAAGAATTCATTTGAATGTTACTTCTATCTAGTGCCAAAAATTTTGTTAATATACATAGAAAATATAAGCATATCCAGATACTGTAAATGATAGCTAACTCACCGGAATTAAACTGTAAAAGTGATCATAGCTGAAACACAACAATAAATCATCAAATTAATCAGAGGTAGACCACTGTATAATAAGTTGAAGGCAATTTCATGAAAAATCATCATTTAAAAATGAGAGTAGAAACCTCATTGAAACATCTAATAGAGTTAATTTCATAATTTGCATTTCAACTACTACCTTAATCATATCAAGTTTTATACTTGAGTTCTATAATCTAATTTAAAGTTTTGAGTCAGTCTACTTTTCTCCCACTTAATATAAGATCTTGGATAATATCTTGTCAGTCCCCTAGTGCAATCTAAGGTGTACTGTGTACATTACTTGCTTATACTCATAATATAACTTGTTTTATATTGTTCATCCACTTTTAGAATGTATTTATTATAGGTTCATGAGCTCTTATGCAGGCAAGTTCCGAATCATAATTCTTATTTCATTATTTATTCTTATTTAAGCCCTCCTAAATCTAAATTTGTTACTTTTCTAGAAACAAAAATACTTTTGTATTCCGTATCTATGATCTCCTAAATCTAAACTCATTACTGTATTGACCAACATGGGTTTCTACTTCTCTTGCTGTTGAGTTTTCTCTATTCAGGAAAATTTATTCAACTTTATCACCCATGTCACTATTTCCATCTAGCCCCATCTAGCCTTAATTGCCACTGACGCACAAAAGCCTAACATTACTAAGAATATGGATGTTAGTTTTTTTTTTTTTTTTTTTTATAAAAAAGATGACCCAGTCATCGCTTCATTAATGCGAAATTAAAGAAACATAGTAGAACTAATTACAAAATATCCAAACATCCGCCTTTAACATCCAAAATACATCGAAAGCAGTACTAGCAATGCAGAAAGAAAGATACAAAGGGTTTTAAGCAATGCCCCAATCTATGGCACTCCTACACATATGAGTCCCCACTCGTAGTCGACCTCTAGTGAAAGTGGACACCGACCCCTTGCTTGCCCGCCGCTAGCGACTCCTATTCCTCCTCTTCCATCCATATGGATGTTAGTTTTATTGAAGTTATTTTACACCAAATAGAGGGCAACCATTAAGAGTCGAATGTAGAGCTGAACTCACATCGCTGCCTCCATCATTAAGATTTCAGATCAAAGGATATTAATAGTTACTGAACACCTACAGTATTATTTGCTCGATTGTACAATCTTAATTAAAATGTTTTTTTTTAAAAATAACATCTGCATGAATTCTTGTCTCTAGAGGAATCATCTCTAGAAGAACTACAATTGTTCTCAAACTAACCACATTATAGAAACCGATACAATAGCCAAAAAGGCTGAAGATGTCAAGCTAAAAAAAAACCAAAATAGCAAATGGCCCAACCTTCAAGAGATGAAGCTGCAACATAATCCAGCGTATTGTTAAGGGTGGTGAGGGCCATCTTCTCCACCGAGAACTCCATCCTATTTTTTTTTTTTAAATAAGGGGTACACCATTTTTGTTGTATATTATTATTGTACCAAACTAAGTAATAAAAATAACTTCAGTCTTGATCATATAACCTATATACTCTCCAAAAGCGAATTACATATATAGTTCAAGTTAAGAGCATGTACAAAGAAATTATTCACAAAAAGAGGCACCAAAAGAAAATGAAGAGATTCATTTCTCAAACAATGATATGATTATCATTCCCCCCATGTTATGGGAGCAATCCTAAGGATTTCCTTGAGAAATTACTATTAAATAGAATAAGGAAGTTTCATGCAGTACCTACACCGAGAATTATTTGTGATCGTGTCAATAAGATGCAAATAGCTAATTTATAAGTAAAAACAACCTACACAAATAGTATACCACAAGCTATTATCTGAATTGTATCCAACCGAAACACATTCCATTATATTCCTGAACAGTTCACATGACGGAAATTTTATTTACTGCAAACTAAGTAATGATGTTACGAAGGATATTTAATTACATAATGGATGAAGCCATCATCAACAGCTTTGTCGATGAAGCCAAGGAAGGATTTCTGTTACCCATCTACATTTAGCAAGTCAACCTGCAAACATACAACACAAAAACAAAAGATCAAAACTTAAATATATACTTCCTTGACCATACGACTTCTTGACATAATCCTTCAACCAAAAAGTTCTCAAACAGATTGAATCTTCCTCATCAAAAATTTTAAATCCATTAACAAAACATCAAAAAACCTTAATCTCTACACGATGACTTGACCACCACCATTAACAAAGAACCCATACCTTGATGATGATGGAAGTGGTCGGAGCAGCAAGGACAGTTGGATTCGGCACAGACCTTGATGAATTTTGGCAGTGGAGGAGCAGGAGTAGGTAGTGGAGTCGGCGTCGGGAGTGGAAGTCGATGAAGGTGTGCGGGTCGTCGTCGACGGTTTCGGGTTGGGATGCGGTGTCAAAGAAGTTGGGTTGGTAATCCATGGTGATTATTAGGGTTTGAATTTGGGGGATTTGAGGGATTTTTAGGGTTAGGGTTTGGGGAATGGAGATCGGAGGAGAAAGAAAGATTGGGGAAGATCATAAGAGGAAAGGGGGAGGTTAAGTTAACCGATGATGAGGGAAAGACGGATGTGGCCGTCCGGACTGCTGGTGAAGGTTACTGAGTGGCTGTCGGAGTATGCAACAGGTTTTTGAGGTTGGAGCGATGAGGCGACGGCAAATTGTAGGGTTTTTTGGGTCCGGGAGAGCGAGAAACGAAGAAAGAGAGATCATGGGATTTTGGCTCATCGCGCTATAACCACCCCATCCGACCAGCTCTATCAATGTGTACACCCAGCCAAGATAATGAAAGGGTATATTTAGTATAAAGTAGAGTGCATATAGCGAATGGAGAAATCTGCACCTTACAATTTCAATCGGAGGGCATAGAAACGATGACAGTTTCGTAAATTTTCAGAAAACCCAGGTTTAGAGTGGGGACCGAAAGAGGGCAGAAATCCTGGTTCCTACCGCCTTTTAGTATTAGTATATATAGGTGCATCAAATTATCCAATCCTTATCTCAGGTAATTCCCTCATTGATTAGGTATAATCATTTAGGACCCATTATGGTCTATCCGTACCATTCACCTTGACTTTAATGCCATATTATCTGTGTATGAAACAACAAAGGGTTTGGATGCCTTCATACTTTCTTGAAAATAGTTGAAAATGAACAATTGATATAGAACAAATTGGACCACTTGATGTTGTGTAAGTGACCTCTAGTCTCCAGATCACTTGATATTTGGTTCATGTATCTTATGATATAAAAAAACATGAACAATGTGTATCGTCCATACTAATAAGTATCCTCCGAGTGATTATAATCACTCTATATAAGAGAGTTTATGTAAACGAATCTTAGATAACGTATATGATATGGGATAAGTGAGGTGGCACAATCAGGACCCTCTGATCTCCTCTGGACCCTCCCCCCTGTGATCATTAGGTTAGCTCATTTATAAGTAAAAACAACCTACACAAATAGTATACCACAAGCTATTATCTTAATTGTATCCAACCGAAACACATTCCACTATATTCCTGAACAGTTCACATGACGGAAATTTTATTTACTGCAAACTAAGTAATGATGTTACGAAGGATATTTAATTACATAATGGATGAAGCCATCATCAACAGCTTTGTCAATGAAGCCAAGGAAGGATTTCTGGTACCCATCTACATTTAGCAAGTCATCCTGCAAACATACAACACAAAAACAAAAGATCAAAACTTAAATATATACTTCCTTGACCATACGACTTCTTGACATAATCCTTCAACCAAAAAGTTCCCAAACAGATTGAATCTTCCTCATCAAAAATTTTAAATCCATTAACAAAACATCAAAAAACCTTAATCTCTACACCATGACTTGACCACCACCATTAACAAAGAACCCATACCTTGATGATGATGGAAGTGGTCGGAGTGGCGAGGACAGTTGGATTCGGCACAAACCTTGATGAATTTTGGCAGTGGAGGAGCAGGAGTAGGTAGTGGAGTCGGTGTCAGGAGTGGAAGTCGATGAAGGTGTGCGGGTGTATGTCATGATCTAGATTCTAATACACAACTCATATGCACACCATGCTCTTAATCTAATGCCAACTTGATTTGAAAATGTATGCATCCCATACTACATAATCCCCAAATCGAGTTCGTATTCTCCAGATGATAGGGTTCAATCCCTCGCCATGCATTCTACTCTTGTACTCTTTCCTGTTTCTGACATTCATCTAGTTACTGGTAGAGTCTGCAGCACATGCGGTCCATTTTCGCTCTTGCAGTCGGATCGTGATCCTCCACTCTGAACGGCAGTGATCACCCTGTTCGTTCAGATCATGGTCCTTCTCCACTCCGACAGGATCGTGGTCCCTCTCCACTCCCGGTCAGGCTGGTGATCATCAGCTCTGTCGGAATCATGGTCCTTCTCCACTCCTGCCCCTACCAAAGTTATCATGAACATAAGGCGAATCGATAGGGCCACCCCTACTCCACCCAGAGACTTAGAGTTACACTCTTGCTCCTTGTTCGTTTTGATAACCCAGAACATAGACGGAAACTTAAGAGTCCATCTCCTAAGTTCCGACAGGACTTGTGACTTACGTCTGCATCCAGTTCTTATCACTAAATTTCAGAAATTCACAGTCGAAACCACGTTGCACGTGTCCCAGGCGAGACGACGCCGCACGTGTCCCCTTGATAGGTGAGTACACGCCCAACTAGTGTCTGTCCTTACCAATCATGAGTCACACTACTTAGGGAAAACACCTTTACTTAATTTAGGTCAAATCTCATCCGCTTAATTCCTTCATTAATCACCACTTGGTTTTTAGGTGAAATTATCAGTACTCAAGGTCTCATTGTTCACATTTACAATAAAATACCACAATAAAATATCACTAACTAGGTTCAAAGTGAATCCAACCTAGTTGAATCTCAACAAGTCTCATCTTGATTTAGTTAAGGTTCATCCTAGCCTCCAATCATGCTAAGAGTTGACCCACACATGCACCAAACTAGTGCACTCAATGTGCACCACACTACCATATGTAAATGTTCAAGTATGCATACCCGCATACACATGCATACGGTATTCCATCAGTCACCGTATTCATTCCTACAATCTCTTCTATACCACCAATAGTTCTTTACTTTACTACAATCTACTTTACTTTATCATGAGTTTCTAATTAGCTAAGCATGCAACTACAATCACTAAGCATATTACTACAAGTGTGTAGTTTCATGCAATCACTTCAATTTAAGCATTCGAGGAGTAATCTTTTCTACTACATACAACAACGTTCACGTTATTCTATATAATGTACATATACACTACCATTCTCATTCGTGACTATTATGTAGCTTCTACAATTTGTAGTACTTCTACATAACACTTTCTACGATTAGTAGCAATTCTACACAATTCTTTCTATTATGAATTATACATGTAATTTCTTACAATTAGTAATACATGCAATTTCCTTATACAATTTTTACTACTTTACCTATATAATACATGCAATTTCCTTATACAATTTTTACTACTTTACCTATATAATTTTCGACAAGTGCCTCTCTAATTAAACTCCAACTTTTTCCTCACATAACTATTTATACATAAATAAACAATTAGTTAATTTCTTAAGGAATACAGCATGATTGGGAGTAAGCATACATCATCTACTATTCTTCTATGTGGATTATTTTCTTGCTATGTTTTACTTTACATAAACTAGAGTTTCTAATACTTTTAACCAATATTATAATAACAAGAATAACTAATTCTAACAAGTACGTTCAATCCACAACATTATCAGGCATAACTTCTATATAAAAAGTCACAAAAAGTAATCAAGAGGTAAAGGAGAATACCCACTTTGTTTTGTTTGCAAGCTTCAATTGCCTTCTTCTTGCTTCCCTTGATTCCTCCTTCTCCAAAAGTTGTAGTAGAGTAGTATAGTAATAGTAGTAGTAGTAGTTGTAGTTAAGTAGATAAGTAGAAGTAATAGTAATAGTAATAGGCATATATATAGAGAAAAGGGAAAAAAAAGGCTGCAGCTGCTGTTGTTGCTGTCGGCAGTAAAGAGAGAAAAGAGAGAGAAAAGTGTAGGAGTAGTAAGTAGTAGTATTAGTAAGGTAGTATAGCAGTAGTAATAGTAGTAATAAGTAGTAGCATATATATAGAGAAAAAGGGGGAAAAAGTGCTGCAGTTGTTGTTGCTGTCGGCTGTTCTGCAGAAAGAAAGAAAAAGAGAGAAGGAGAGGAGTGTGGAAAGGTGTAGAAGGCTTAGGTATCCTCACCTTTTACACTAAACCCCTCAAATTTATTGGATTTACACTTTAACTATATTAGGCCTTAAGAAAGGAAGTGTTGGGCTTTTAAAAGAAAACAAGTTGGGCTTTTAGAAGAAAACATACTAGGTTTTTAAAATATGATAAAAAAAATAATAACAATATATAACAATGCATATATATATATATTGTAAGAATTTAGGGGTATTACATCAGTCCCCCCCTTAGAATAGTTTCGTCCTCGGAACTGTACTAGTGGAGAGGATCAGACACCCAGAAAAACATCATAACATACCCATCTCAAAACAAAACATCATATTTAATTTAACAATCCAAGTACATACGGAGTACATACGGAAACTTTCATACTTCTAGTCAACCAAAATATATCATTTTTAGCAGCACAACAAATTACATTACATCATTCAGTGCCCGTGATGGCCCACATCTTCCTTCTCAGCATCCACTTCAGTCAGTCCGAAAACATGTCCCTGATGGAAGGGCTTCTTCCCTTGATCATTATTCTTCTGTCTTGGACCACTGTTTGTTCTTTTGCAGTTATGGGCATTTTGGCCTGACGTGCCCAACCTTTCCACAATTGAAACACGTTCGTTCACTAGCGTGAATCTTATTCCTTGGGCATTGGGATTTAACGTGTCCTTGCTCTGCACAGAGGAAACACTTCACTGGTGTGACGGCTTCTGTACTGGTATTAGGCTTCTGGAACTTCTGGTTCTGGCCTTGCTCCATGAAATCTGTGGCTGGAACAGATCGTTTCCCTTCGTTCTGATTCCCGGTTTTCTCTTGCGGTTGCGTGCTTTGGTTCATATCCATCTCCGTTACTGCAGCTCGTCGAACTAACTTATCAAACCTACGAATGCATAAAGGCACCATCCTCAATCTCAATCCATGCCTCAATCCTTGCTCAAACCTCTCTGCCTTCTTTACCTCGACCTGCACCATCTCTAGGGCATAACGAAATAGCTGCGTAAACTTGGTTTCATATTCTCGAACTGTCATACTTCCCTGCCTCAAATTGATGAACTCCCTAGCCTTTTCTTCTTCGACGTCCAGAGGAAAGTAATGTTGCTTGAATTCTTCGAGGAATTCCTTCCATGCAATTGGTCCATTACCCATGCCCCGCTTGACTAATTGCCACCACATTCCTGCATCTTTTTCCAAAAGGATAGTCGCCAATGTAACTTTGCTTTCTTCTGGTGTATTAAGAACTTCAAACACAGTCTCCATCTGACGAATCCAATCATCGGCTGCTATCGGATCTGCTTGGCCTTCAAATACTGGTGATTTCATTCTCTTAAAGGACTGCCATCTTAATGTGGTTAGCAATGGCATCGCCTGCATTCCTTTCCTGGGTTCCTGGTGGTGGTGCGAAATTTCGACTGGCCTCCATAAAAGTTCCCATTATTTGATATACCCGTGCAATTTCCGCTTCGATATTGAGATTGGCGTTATTAACTCCACTGCCTTCACCTTCAGTCCTCCTGTTGTTGCCACCTCTGTTTCTTTGACAGACTACCTTACCTTCGTTTCTTCCGTTACTGCCACCTTCGTTTCTTCCTGACATCCTTCAAAAATAAGAAAACATAGATAGGGGTTAGTTCTGGATACAGGGAGATCATAACCATAGGCTGGTCGTACAACAATATGAATCATGACCACCCTACTATCCAAACTAAATTTGACTCTAACTGGGGCATCCAAGTCTAATTTCCTGTTGTGTTGGTACTATAATTTGAAGTTTAGCTCTGATACCACTTTGTAGCGCCCCGAGTTCCACACATTGGGAGCTTGTGACACTTACCCAGAATCTTTACTTCAATGAGTACACAACACAAAATTACAGGAAATTATAAACTTACATTACAGAAGGAAACTATATCTTTCACTTGGATGCTTTCCGCAGCTCGAGTCCCCTGCTCCACGATCAGCAATCCTGCAATGAGCAAACTGTGGGTACGTCAGTTGAATACAACTGACGCAAAGCGGATGAAAACCACAATCTTCAAAATTCTCAACAATTAATATTTGATGCAGAAGAAAAATATGAATCATACAAAAATTAATGTCGATGTATGTCATGATATAGATTATAATGCACAACTCACATGCACACCATGCTCTTAATCTAATGCAAACTTGATTTGGAAATGTATGCATTCCATACTATATACTCCCCAAATCGAGTTTGTATTCTCCAGATGATAGGGTTCAATCCCTCGCCATGCATCCTACTCTTGTACTCTTTCCTGTTTCTGACATTCTTCTAGTGACTGATAGAGTTTGTAGCACATGCGGTCCATTTTCGCTCCTGCAGTCGGATCGTGGTCCTCCATTCTGAATGGCAGTGATCACCCTGTTCGTTCATATCATGGTCCTTCTCCACTCTGACAAGATCGTGGTCCCTCTCCACTCCCGGTCAGGCAGGTGATCATCAGCTCTGCCGGAATCATGGTCCTTCTCCACTCCTGTCCCTACCAAAGTTATCATGAACATAAGACGAATCGATAGGGCCACCCCTACTCCGCCCAGAGACTTAGAGTTACACTCTTGCTCCTTGTTCGTTTTGATAACCCAGAACATAGACGGAAACTTAAGAGTCCATCTCCTAAGTTCTGACAGGACTTGTGACTTACGTTTGCATCCCGTTCTTATCACTAAATCCCAGAAATTAACAGTCGAGACCACGTCGCACGTGTCCCAGACGAAACGATGCCGCACGTGTCCCCTTGACAGGTGAGTACACGCCCAACTAGTGTCTGTCCTTACCAATCATGAGTCACACTACTTAGGGCTAACACCTTTACTTAATTTAGATCAAATTTCATCCGCTTAATTCCTTCATTAATCACCATTTGGTTTTTAGGTGAAATTATCAGTACTCAAAGTCTCATTGTTCACATTTACAATAAAATACCGTAATAAAATATCACTAACTAGGTTCAAAGTGAATCCAACCTAGTTGAATCTCAACAAGTCTCATCTTGATTTAGTTAGGGTTCAACCTAGCTTAAATCATGCTAAGAGTTGACCCACACATGCACCAAACTAGCGCACTCAATGTGCACCACACTACCATATGTAAATGTTCAAGTATGCATACCCACATACACATGCATACGGTATTCCATCAGTCACCGTATTCATTCCTACAATCTCTTCTATACCACCAATAGTTCTTTACTTTACTACAATCTACTTTACTTTATCATGAGTTTCTAATTAGCTAAGCATGCAACTACAATCACTAAGCATATTACTGCAAGTGTGTAGTTTCATGCAATCACATCAATTTAAGCATTCGAGGAGTAATCTTTTCTACTACATACAACAACGTTCATGTTATTCTATATAATGTACATATACACTACCATTCTCATTCGTGACTATCATGTAGCTTCTACAATTTGTAGTACTTCTACGTAACACTTTCTACGATTAGTAGCAATTCTACACAACACTTTATATAATGAATTGTACATGTAATTTCTTACAATTAGTAATACATGCAATTTCCTCATACAATTTTTACTGCTTTACCTATATAATTTTCTACAAGTGCCTTTCTAATTAAACTACAACCTTTTCCTCACATAACTATTTATACATAAATAAACAATTACTTAATTTCTTAAGGAATACAACATGATTGGGAGTAAGCATACATCATCAACTATTCTTCTATATAGATTAGTTTCTTGCTATGTTTTACTTTACATAAACTAGAATTTCTAATACTTTTAACCAATATTATAATAACAAGAATAACTAATTCTAACAAGTACTTTCAATCCACAACATTATCAGGCATAACTTCTATATAAAATGTCATAAAAAGTAATCAAGAGGTAAAGGAGAATACCCACTTTGTTTTGTTTGCAAGCTTCAATTGCCTTCTCCTTGCTTCCCTTGATTCCTCCTTCTCCAACAGTTGTAGTAGAGTAGTATAGTAATAGTAGTAGTAGTAGTTGTAGTTAAGTAGATAAGTAGAAGTAATAGTAATAGTAATAGGCATATATATAGAGAAAAGGGAAAAGAAAGGCTGCAGTTGCTGTTGTTGCTGTCGGCAGTAAAGAGAGAAAAGAGAGAGAAGTGTAGGAGTAGTAAGTAGTAGTAATAGTAAGGTAGTATAGTAGTAGTAATAGTAGTAATAAGTAGTAGCATATATATAGAGAGAAAAAAGGGGAAAAAGTGCTGCAGTTGTTGTTGCTGTCGGCTGTTCTGCAGAAAGAAAGAAAAAGAGAGAAGGAGAGGAGTGTGGAAAGGTGTAGAAGGCTTAGGTGTCTCACCTTTTACACTTAACCCCTCAAACTTATTGGATTTACACTTAACTATATTAGGCCTTAAGAAAGGAAGTGTTGGGCTTTTAAAAGAAAACAAGTTGGGCTTTTGAAAGAAAACATACTAGGTTTTTAAAATATGATAAAAAAATTAATAATAACAATATATAACATTGCATATATATATATATATTGTAAGAATTTAGGGGTATTACAGTGGCAGAGCCAAGATTTTCATCCAGAGGGAGCGAAATCACATTAGACCAAATCGATCAAGACTTGTGATTTAAAAGCATGTTCCTTAAGAGCTAGAGGAAGAGGATTGATTAAGTGGAGAAGTCTTCATGAGGTATTACATAACACCCGGGTGGCTGGTTTATGGTTTTTGGTTAGGATTAATTAGTCCCTAGAACAACTTTGGAGTTTAAAGAACATACAAAAATATCACTTACGATAACCATGCTTAATTCTTGTCATAAATCGTAATCTCTTTTCCAAAAAAAATAAAACACCCCCTAATTTTACTCTGAAAATATTAAAATTTCACCCCGATTGTATGTCACCATCCATCTAATTTAGCTATAATTCGATAAACCAAATAAACTTAAGGAATTCACTTCTAGAACAGGTGTGAAACTTCAGTCTATCCTTCACCAAAATTAGGCCAATGGACTTATTCCTATTTTTTTAAATAATTTTTTTTTGAACAAAAAAAACCCTAATTCAGTGAAAAGTAACAATATTTTGGATGACAAAGTAAATATGAAGTATATATACCTAACTGAACTCCCTGTGATCTGTGAAGATGACGACAGAACTCCTTGCTAGATTTTTCGAAGATTAAGACCGAAAGACAACGTCGTCGCCTTGAGAGATGGGTGACTTCTGACTTCAACACCTACGGAGATGACAACGACGACGTTAAGGAGACGACGGAATGGCAGTGAGAGGTTGTGGGGGGCGGATTTGAGAGAGGGATTAAGGGTTTGGATTTGGAGCTAGGTTTTGGAGATCGGGAAGAAAAAAAAGAAGTAAAAGGAAGACGAAGAAGAGAGCAGTGGAAGAAGAGGGAGTGGCTCAGTGTGATTGTGGGCCGAGAGAGGAGCGGGTCAGTGGGCTTCCATATGTGGGCCAAGCTCAGGGGGAGCAGCTGCATGGGCTTCTATTGAAAAGAAAAAGAAAAAAAATTAACTGGGCCTATACAAAGGGGGTTGCCTTGCACAAGCCCAGGGGGAGCGGCCGCTCACCCTGGGCTTGGTGTGGCTCCGCCACTTGGGGGGGGGGGATAAGCATTTTGAGCTGAGCTTACATATTTATGAAGTAGAGTATGCTTAATTGGAGTCAATATGTAGCTGATATAAATGGAGCATTTTGAGTTAAATTTACATATTTTTGAAGTAGAGTATGCTTAATTCAGTTGGAGTATACTAATTCGAAACTTTGAGTTTCTTGTTCAACTTTCATTCCTCTTGTTGCCTTCTTACATTTCATCAATCAATCATTCACTCACATTGAGCGTGTGAATCATTCTATTTACCATCCCACGCCCAACCATCACAAGCCACAATATTCACTTCACTATTATACAAGTTCTCTTCCTTACCCAACCTTGAAATTTCTTTACAAATACAAAGAAGCATTGCACTAAAATCATCCACCTAATCACCCAAACCAGAAACTAAGATTCGTCACAGTTCAAATCAAGACAAGCGGTACAACGACACCTCTTGTTAGGGAATTAGCAGACCTCTTTCTTTTTGAGGATCTTGTTGAGTTATATGATGCAATCAACACAAGACTCGCTGCACTTTTCTTATACCTGACTTCGTTCGTCGATGACATTCGGATTAAACCCAAGGCTTCTCAATAAATCCTCTCACAATTCTCCTGCTTTGTGCTGATTAGTCTCTTTTTATCTCCTTCTAGGACTAGATCCAAGTTCTGTTGAACCGATGCTTCATGCATGTCCTCCTTCAAGAGATCAAAGTTGATCTTACCTTTGCACTGCTTGATCTTCGTGATCTGATCTGTCATCTTCTTCAATGAACTCGAACAAACCCTCAAACCTGGTTGCTTTGATACCAATTGTTAGGAAAACAAGCGGTACAACGACACCACTTGTTAGAGAATTAGTGAAACTCTTCCCTTTCGAGGATCTTGTTGCGTTGTACGATGCAATCAACACAATCTTCCAAGCGAATAGAAGATCACATCAAAGCACACAAATTTGTCCTGGTTGGGGCTTTCGCCTTAATCCGAAAGAGAAGAAACCCTTGATGTTATTCAACTAGAGAAGATATAAGAATATGACAATTCTCACTACGATCGTCTCTCAAGTCTCACCAACAAGTACTAGTTGTTTACAATTGGAGAACCTGTCAAACTCCGCCTTTAATGAAGTACTCTCTCTTGGCTCTCAATGGAGGCTAATAACAACAATATATAGAGATCTAGATAAATCCTAAGTTGATATCTTGATACAATTGTCATTGGATATTACAGAAGAGATAACCTTACGATATGAGACACGATTTGATCTGAAGAGCAAGTTCGGGCTTCAGCGAAATCATCCAGACCCGCACCCGAAATCTGCATCAGCCGCATACGGTCGACCGTCCTCCAGACCGCAACTGCTCTGCTGCTGCTGTTGTTGTTTTTTATTGCTTTCACTCTATCTCCAATTGTCTCGATCCCTTTATTGTCTCATCGTCTTCGTATCCAACATAGTATGCAAGGTATAAATCCAACAAGATTTGCCATTCCTAATCTCCTGATCTAAATTTGAAAATATCAACTATCAAGAACACAAGAACTCTTCTCTTCATCTACTATGATGACATCATCTCCCTAAATTTACAGATCAAAACAATTTATTTTTTAAAATGATCGATCAATCAAATCAGAAATTACTAGTCTACTATTACTCGTTTCAAATTAAAAATAGCAAGTCAACCCCACTGATCGAGGGTTTGAAGTCGCAAGAACTCGACCTAGAGTTTTAAGAATCAAGAATTGCTCAAGCAAGGGTTTCGAAGCGCGCTTACCAGCGCCGACGTCGGAGTTGCCGCCGTTGTCTGAAGCCTGAGGTGGTGGTGGATCCGATTGAGACGAGCGGGCTGCGGGATCGACCGATCGAGTCCTTTAACGTTGAGAAACGCGCGGGGAGGGGCCTGGATTTTAGAGAAAAAATTGTTGGGCTTTTTCGTTGGGTTTGGCTTAGGCATATATTTATTTATTTTAAAAAAAAATTGGGTGGGGATTGTGCCCCACCCAAATAGGCCCATAACCGCCCCTCGGTGACATAATGTGATATGAAATCTATTTTCCCAAACATCCAGTCGTAGCCAGAAAATACAATGTAACATAAATACAGTCTTATTTTAATGCATGGAAAAAGGGACTTGATATCACATTCTTAAGTTATATATAGGCATGTAGATCAAGATGAACGGCTTGGATCATCCATAGTATGACCCCAACACAGCGATCCTGCAAAGCTTAGTTTAAGATTTGGCCTTAAGTGAGTTTTTAACAAACTGTCTATGTATATATGTACACACAGACTGTATAAATTACTTACAAACAAAACTATAATAGTTTTTTATAGATAAATTGTCCTCCCCCTACCCCCACCTCCCTCCTCCCTTTCAAGTGACTGTAAATATGTAATTTCGTACATGTTTAAGAGCTGATTATATGATTCACAATGTCTAATGGAGGGGTAAAACTTGTCAGGATGTTCCAAATTTTTGTTCCTGGATAGTTTTTATGATATAAGTCACAACATTCAATAATGTGGATTTTCAATTTTCCAGTTCAAGTGAGTATTTACATTTTGAATATACTGAAAGTGATCCAGGTGAAGTCAAATCTCTATATAATGGTTCTATAAACAAGTCTTGTTGATGAATAATAATCTATGCATTCAGCCTTTACTTTTGCTAACAATACGAAAACATGTTTTAGATGTCTTCAAACAATAATGCAACCTGTAAGATATGTAAATAATGGTGAATGTAAGTCCATTAGCATAAACTTATTTATGTTTTATTATATATCTTGAGTTGCGCTGTAGAAATTGTTGAATTTGCACTGTTAGATGTATGGATAAAGAGTCTCACAGCTTGCATACTTTTTATTGATGCATCTTTTATGGCATTGATCAGAATGAATGTATTGGATCCTCCAGTCTGTCATCAGCTATGAATTACGAACACTTCTTGTAGGTCGATGTGGTCGTGTGTCTGTCACGTATCTGACATGACCCTGTGTATGCCATGGTAATATTTTAGAATGTTCCATATCAGTGTCGCGCTACTTCATGACCGTGTTCGTGTTCCTTGGCTGCGAACTTCCAAATAAAAACTATCTTTGAAAATTTCGAGAACATGGGCTTTTAATATGTTTATCTTGGTGACTATGCCCCAGTTCCGGTGGCTTCTTTATGTGAAAGACCCTACCATAGACCAAAACATTGAATTTGTGGTACGGATTGATTGTTTATCACTCATATTCTAACATGCGACCGCAAGTTAAGGGTCGTCTTTGTTGGCCGAGACCTGAATCGTGAGCAGTGGTATTTTTTTTATAAGTTCTCACATTCTCCTTTTATACAGTTCACCGGTGGATTCGAACTTGGGTTGCTCTAGTACCATGTAAAAGACGAAACTCCAAATTAGTGGTAAAGATTGAGGGTTAAGCACTTATATTCGAACACTTTTTAAGCTGCTTCTACTTGATCTGGGCATATCGATATCGATATAATAAAACACAAAGAAAGCTATCATGTGGCTCTCCTTCAATCCCCCCAAAATCAAAGACCCAGATCTAACCTCACAAAAACACATTTCCCCCCCCCCCCCCCCCAAAGTTCCCCCCCAAAACTCAAATTCTAATCCCCCCCCCCCCCCCCCCCCCCCCCCCCCAAAACAACTCCTTTATTTATTTAATTCTCTCTCTCTCTCTCTCTCTCTCTCTCTCTCTCTCTATATATATATATATATATATATATATATATATATACTTATGGAAACATGGACTTTTATACCCCAATTTATAATTATTTTTCAACATATACTGATGAAAACATGGACTTTTATTTACAACTAATTATTGTCATACTATTCAAACTTGAGGTATATAATTGTTAATTTACTGTTTACAAGGTTTTTCATATGCTTTGTTCTAAAGACATACCGTTGGCACGTGCCCACGGGCAAATCTAGTATCTGATAAATTACGGGCAAAACCCTACAGCTGTGGTAGCATAACTGTAATACATAGTGTAATACCCCATGATTTATGGGAGAGCCATGAGGTCACCTTATTTAGTTTTTTTTGCAACTTCAGTGTTTCGATTATTTTGTCTCAGGTTCTGTTATTTATGTTATAGTAGGGTAAACTTTGATTATGCATGTACGTATTGAATATATGGGGCAGTTTTCTTATGCAATTCCTGTGTAAGTTCTTCAGGTCTGAATTTGCAGCTAAAAGATTTTAATGAAACTAAGATGAAATAATACATTGAAACAGTTTGGATAATATAAATATCACACTGATATGTTTTGGTTAGACGTCTCTAATTCCATTATTTTAATGTTCAAACTTTCAAGCATAAAATAGTGAGTTCTGTTTTCCCTTTTTGCAGTTTTCTTGATTCGAGCCATGGAGGTTCATACGGAAGATACGAGGGGATGACTCTTCATGATAAAAAAGATCAGCTATTTGCTCCAGCTGGTGCCAGCGCAATTCGGTTTCCCTTACCAAAATCAGATGCATGGTCAGAAAAGGTAAAATTCAGCACTCTGTCTCTGTGCTTCATGCGGAAGAAAAATGCTGACATGTTGATTTTTATAGATTAATAGGCTGTATTTGCTACTCACTGTCAAGGAGTCTGCAATGGATGTTCCATCAAATTTGGAAGCCAGAAGACGCATGACTTTCTTTAGCAATTCTCTATTTATGAATATGCCTGATGCACCCAAAGTTCGCAATATGCTTTCTTTCTCGTAAGTTATGAGTTCTTCATTTATGTGCATTCTGAAATGTTTTTTGGCTTTACATTTTCACAAATTATACTTTCAACATTATTTTATCTCATATATAACCTCGACTGGTTATATGTAACTCAATTTGTAAGAGTGTACCTATGTGGTAACTATATTTCCTTTTTTAACTCATTTTGTAAGTGGTACCTATGAGGCACCATATTGCTTTCATCTTGTGAATGTGATATCATTAGTATTGTAATAATATTTTAGTGCCCTGATAGGATGACAATTGTTAGAATCTGAATATAAATCCCTCAACTCACTGTGCCTAATCATCCTTTCACTATCCTGAACTAGTTCAACTTGGTGCCTATCTACTTTTGATGCAGTGTTCTGACGCCCTACTTTAATGAGGAGGTCCTTTTCTCTCTACACGATCTAGAAGAACAAAATGAAGACGGTGTTTCCATTCTTTTCTATTTGCAGAAGATTTATCCAGGTCATTTGTGTAGCATATTGTGTTAAATTTATGGCAAGTCTATACTATTATCATGTAACTTGCTAATTCACATTTTACCAATTCTTAAATGTGTAGATGAATGGACCAATTTCCTTGAAAGGATGGAATGCAATTCGGAAGAAGTTCTTCGTGAGAGTGAAGAACTAGAAGAGGAGCTTCGGCTGTGGGCATCATACAGGGGCCAGACTCTGACTCGAACAGGTATTGCCTTTGGTGTATTTCAGAAGGTTCTTATTGACCTAAAATTTTCTTGTCAATTGCTGGCTAATATCATTAAGCTTTGCTTATTATTGGATTTGATGACTGCCAGTCAGAGGTATGATGTACTATCGGAAAGCATTAGTGCTTCAATCTTTTCTTGATATGGCCAAGTATGAAGGTACACATGTAATCTGGTTCCCTTTCACGAAAATCTTTTTTATAAATTTCTCCTACACAGCATAGATCTGATGTTGTTTATTTATCATTTGTTATGTTTTTCTTCAGATCTTATGGAAGGCTACAAAGCAATGGAGTTAACATCAGAGGACAATTCGACAGTAGGAAGGTCATTGTGGGCCCAATGCCAGGCTGTAGCAGATATGAAATTCACGTACGTAGTATCTTGCCAGCAATATGGTATTCAAAAACGGTCTGGTGATTCTCGTGCACAAGATATTTTAAAGCTCATGACAGCGTAAGTGCCAAAAGCAAGTGAGGCAATTTTGTTGACTTATTGAAATCTATTTCAGAAAATATGAAGACAGTATTTGTTGTATTTTATCTGCCTTTTTTTGTGCTTTTCGTTTTCCTTTTAACTAATGGTCTTGTTTAATATAATGTGCCTTTGGTACAAAATTAATGCTATTGTAGCGCTATCATATTCATCTCTTCTGTGAAATTCTTCTTGGTTATTATTAATTTTAAGTTGTAGTGTATCACGTGAATAGAGTTGATTTCACAGGTATCCATCACTTCGAGTAGCGTACATTGATGAGGTTGAAGAACCACGTGCTAATAGAACAGTTGAAAAGGTTTATTACTCTGCTTTAGTGAAGGCTGCTTTGCCAAAAACTGATAATCCTACTGCTGAGCCAGTACAGAATCTTGACCAGGTGATGACTTGTTTCAGTCTAATGCTTGAGTGTCAGCACTGATTTCTGAGTGGCACACACACAGATCTGTTTAAACATGTGGTTGTTTTTAGTTCGTTTTTTGTTTTCCTTTCAACCTCTTCTTGTTCAGATTGGGTCTTGAATTCCTCGTTTATGAGTTGATTTGATTCTCTTTTTAATACTTGCAAGAAAAAGAAAAAAGAAAAAAAATCTCAGAACAAAATTTGTCCAGATTGCTTCCCTTGGTTGAGTCATCTACTTATGTTATAAGTAATAAGTTCATACATTTATGCCCATAGGGTTAGTTGGTTATATGTACATGTATGCATACATACAGTGTAGGAAAGGTGGTGGGCAACATAAATACAGAGGAATCGAGGGAGAGGTCAGAGCATATGTTCTTTCGTAGAATTAGGACCTCAGAGGTTTGAAATGTTCTAGAAATGATGAAAATAGGAAAAGCTTTAGGATCGGATGGTATACCCATTGGCGTTTAGAAGTGTCTTGGGGATGTAGGAGTGGATTGGCTAACAAGATTGTTTAATGAGATTTTGAGTACCAAAAAGATGTCCGATGAATGGAGGAAGAGTATTTTAGTACCTATATATAAAAATAAAGGAGATATACAAACTTGCTCCAACTACCGAGGCATTAAATTAATTAGTCATACGATGAAACTTTGGGAAGAGTGATCGAACATAGATTGAGACTAGAAACATTAGCGTCTGAGAAGCAGTTTGGATTTATGTCTGGGAGGTCAACAATGGAAGCAATTTATGTATAGAGGAGACTTGTGAAAAATTATAGAGAATAATAAAGATATATATATATATATGGTGTTTATAGATTTAAAAAAACATATGATAAATTCCCTAGAGACATAGTATGATGGGTGTTAAATAACAAGAGTAATTATTTGGTATATTGAGGTGATTAAGGATATATATGAAGGGACAATAACCTCAATTAGAAAAAACACGAGAAAGTAGTGAATTCTCTATTACAGTAGGTTTACACCAAGGTTCAGCTTTAACTCTTTACCTTTTTGCTTTGGTGATGGATGAATTGATGCGAGGATTACAAGATGAGGTGCCTTGGTATATGTTTTTTGCCGATGTCGTCTTAAAGGACGAGACTAGAGCATAAATCAATGCTAAATTTGAATTGTGGAGGAAAACTTTGGAAGGTAGATGATTTAGAATAAGCAGAACCAAAACAAAGTATATGGAATAGAAAGAGATTGAGAGATTTGTGAAGATGTTATACATAGCATCCAAGCAGGATGGCTTAAGTTGAGAAGCACTAATGGTATTTTGTGTGATAAACGTATACCTTTGAAGTTGAAGAAAAAAATTTACAGGATGACTGTAAGACCAACAATGATGTATGAAGCAGAGTGTTAGACAGCAACGAAACAAAAGTTCAAAAAATGAGTGTAGCAGAGATGAGAATGCTAAGATGGATGTGTGGTAAAACTAGGAATAATAGAATTAGAAACGAGCATATACGAGACATGGTAAAGGTAGCTCCTATCCAAGATAAATTAATAGAGAATCGTCTCAGGTGGTTTGGACATATCACACGTAGACCTAGTAGTGCTCCCGTTAAAAAGATTATTTGATAAATATTGAGGGTAGAGTTCGGGGTAAGGGAATATCTAAACTTGGGTGGAAACTGTAAGAAAATATATGATAGCTTATGGCCTTACATAAGATATTGCGCTAAACCAAGTGTTGCCGCTGAATTCGAATGTGGGGGCAATAGATGAGATTTGTAGGTTCGTGAGGAACTCACACCGGTTGACCCCTTCTTCTTCCTTTGTGATTTGTCGGCTCCTTGGTGCTCCCTTCCGACCTGCACAAACGTTCGAGACACCGGGATGGATCCCGGCGACGAACCCTCCGACGATCAAGTCAATACACAGAAAAAGTCAAGGAAAAAGAGCTCAAGTGTGCAAAGTGTGATCACCTTTAACAGTAGGTGGTAAGGAGGGTTTTATAGTCGTCATGGGGATCCTTTTCAGGATGAGGGTAGATCCCTACTTCCAGGTGTGGCTGGTTGGGGTTGGTTACAACCATCCCCATAAGATAAGGACAAACTAAGATTTGTTCCTATCCTATTGGACTGGTCCCTAGCGGGTTGAGACCCGTTCTCTGTCTACCAGATCCGTCCATGGGCTAGCGGGTCCAAGAGAAGAGACCCGGTGCCAGATTCGGACCCGTCTGTAGATGAAATTACCATCCTGCCCCTGCGACTTCAAGATTCGTGCCCACTTTGAACGGTTCCGATTTACCCTCATTTTTAGCCATATCACCGAGCAAAATGGAAAACCAGGATTCATGTAGCCGACCCAATTAGTTGGGAAAAAGGCTTTGTTGTTGTTGTTGTTGTTTTTGTTGTATGCATTCATATAGTATATATACATAGGTAAAACATTTTGACTGATGTTATTTAATATTTGCCTCAGAGGTTTAATGGATTCTTCTTTGGTTATACCTTGCCAGTGATATATATCATAGATTGTTATTCTTTTTATGTTTCTTTTAGGTTATATATCGAATAAAGCTTCCAGGTCCTGCCATTTTGGGTGAAGGCAAACCTGAGAATCAAAATCATGCTGTTATATTTACACGTGGTGAAGGATTACAGACTATAGACATGAACCAGGTAACAAATCTTTAATTGTGCATTTACCTGTATGTCAGATTGCTAGTTTTAACAAATGTGTCAATTTAGGACAATTACCTGGAAGAAGCTTTCAAAATGAGAAATTTGCTGGAAGAGTTCTTAAAAAGACATGATGGTGTGAGATACCCATCTATTCTTGGTGTTCGTGAGCACATTTTCACTGGAAGGTTGGTAGCTTATCTATGGAATTAAAGGAAAATGCTCTGCCATTTGAAAAATTTTTCCCTCCAATGTAGAAACTTACTAGTTTCTTTTATCTTCTGCAGTGTTTCTTCTCTTGCTTGGTTTATGTCAAATCAGGAGACTAGTTTTGTAACTATTGGTCAAAGGTTGCTCGCTAACCCTCTCAGGTGAGTTTTTATTGATTTTAATTCTGATTAAGAACTCTATGTTAGATGCATAAATATTACTTTGCCGTGTAAAAAAAAATTGTTCGACTTTGGTTACTGTTTTAGAACCTCAAGTTTTCTCTAAATGATTCTTATGTGGTGTAACTGGCATATAATTTTTGTTTGTTCACGATGATCTTTTACTTAATACCCATTTACATCCTCTACTGAGCTGGAAAAGTTAACCGAACCAGTGCTCTGAGTTATGCTTTTAGATGTTGCACTGAGGGTGTAGTGTAATCAGTTTGACCCGGCTCAGTTATTTTTTCATTAATTTCGAAACATAAATGTGAATTTTGATGACTAATTCTTATATAATTACGATTGTTTAACCACTTTTGTGATATTTATCCGTTTATGTATTTATCAGGGTTCGATTTCACTATGGTCACCCAGATGTATTTGATAGATTATTTCACCTAACAAGAGGTGGTGTAAGTAAAGCGTCCAAGATTATTAATCTAAGCGAGGACATATTTGCAGGCATGGCTATTGCTGTTAATATAAACTGTATTTACTTACTATCGCTTGACTCATCTTGTATTTAAATTGTTCAATATTTTACTCCGAAATTGTAGGTTTCAATTCCACACTTCGTGAAGGCAGCATTACTCATCATGAATACATGCAAGTTGGTAAGGGGAGAGATGTAGGTCTCAATCAGATATCCTTGTTTGAGGCAAAGATAGCAAATGGGAATGGGGAGCAGACATTGAGCCGTGATATATACAGGCTTGGACACCGTTTTGATTTCTTTAGAATGATGTCATGTTATTTTACCACTGTGGGATTCTACATCAGTACCTTGGTACGACTTGAACCTTTTCATCCATGAACCTTTTGAAGTTGATTGAAGTATATTGTATGTAGGTATTTTCTATTTTGATATGTTTTTTATTTTGACGGAATAGAGTTAAGGGTTCATCTCGTTCCCGCGTAGGTGCGATGTTAAGAATTAGAGGAGAAGAAAAGATATTGAATTGTTGAATGAGAAATCTATATATATATATATGGGGAATCATCCATTGCAAACTGATGAGGACATTAAATCTGTTTTATATTTATTTAGAGATTTAGCCATATGTAGTTTATTTGAAAGATTTATTTGAGAGATTTGTTTTAGATTTGAGAGATTTGTTTGAAGTTTGTTTTGGATTTGTTTTGAACCTATATATAGGCCTTGAGAATAATGAGAAAATATGTTTTTGATTAAAAAAATTATTGTGTCGAGTTATTGCTCTTCGTCCATCTTTTTGTGTGACACAATTGAGAGAACTATTAGGGTTTATGAGAAATCCTAATAAAGTATTGGGGTTTGTGATAAACTCTAAAACTCCACATAAATACCCAAATTAAAATTCTAAAACCTAATCCCCAAATCCAAACCATACTGTCCTCTTCATCTTCTCCCTCGTCTTCCCCAACCCTCGTCAGTGCCGCCGTCACCCTGCGACGCCGCTAGTCACCCTCGGCGATCGAACACCTAACCAGCCGCCACCATCGTCATCCTCATCGCCATCGATCCTGGCTCCCCTTCCATCTTCCTCCGCCTGCACTCCGAAAACCATCCACCGCTAATTAGAGTACAAATCGTTATTAACTGTTTTACTTGCTAAAGAACGCTTAGGTATGTATAATTATTGATTATTAGGATTGAATTTTAATTGGGTATCTCATATCCTGAAAATCTATCAACCAATTAATAGTTTTAATTTTTCACTTAATCTGCATTACATGTTGGTAAATTTAATCCTTTGAAATTCTTGGAAATTTGTCCCCTCCCCCAAACCACCCAATTAGGACCCCTAGACTTTGACGAGTCCCTCTTCGAACTGAGATGGACAACTCTGATATTTCCACTACCCTCGCTGCCATTAAAACAACTCTTGCCAATATTAATCAGAGGCTTGAGAAAGTGGAATTGAATCAAAACGTTGCCCCTGAGCTTCATCGTCAGATTCCTCAAGGGAATGATCGTGACGATCGACGTCAAGATCGTGACCCAGACGAACAATACAAGAAGAACGTTAAGGCTGACGTTCCCTACTTTGAAGGCCGTATAGAACCTCAAGCTTATTTCGATTGGATCCGTGCCATGGACCACTACTTCGTGTGGTTTGATATGAGCCCATAAAGGTCAAATTTGTCACGATAAAATTGACTGGTAAAGCTCAATAACATTGGACCAATCTTGAACACGCCCGTAGAGGCCAAGGCCTGATACCCATAGCCACTTGGGAGGCCATGAAGGAGAAGCTCACTGAGAGATATGTGCCCCTATCTTTTCACACCTGAATACTTGATTCGTGGAATCAACTCTATCCGGGAAGCAAATCCACTCACGAGTATATGGATAAGTTTGATGACTTCCTCACTCGGTGCAATGCTTTAGGTAAAGAAAGCGAAGAACAAACTCTCTCTAGGTTCAGAGCTGAATTACGAGCTGATCTTAGGAACGAGCTAATTCATAGAAACGTGGACTCCTTGGCCGCAACTTATGCCCTTGTCCTCAATATTTATTTCCTTAAAGCAAGTTCCCATTACAAGTCCAGCGATTCGATGAATCATTCCTCTAGAATGACCCTTCCCGATCCTTTAGATCTGAGCACTCCTCTCCATAGTACACTAACAAGTCTTACCCAAGCATGCCTACTTTAGATCCCTATTCACTTAGGAATGACAACACGGATAAGAACATTGAAAGGGACTATTCTAATATTGATTATCTCATTAAGTGCTATAAATGCAAGGGATACAGTTATGTTGCTGGCAACTGTCCCAGCCCCAGTCGGATCAACATTGTAGAAGGTATCGCTGTCATTGTTGATGAGCTCGACAATGAGTTTACCTATGAGCTTGTTAAACTTAATTCAATTCTTAAAAATCCATCAAACCAATTAATAGTTATAATTTCTAACTTAATCTGCATTACGTGTTGGTAAACTTAATCTTTTAATATTCTTGAAAATTCTCTATTTAGGATTTAAGTTTACATCATTTTGGTATCAGAGCGAAGGTTCTTAAAACCCTAGTTCTTGCATCATTTAGGGATTATTCTTTTTGCATTCATTTAGAATCGTTTACAGTATTTTTATTTTATTTTATTTTCTTTGGTCCTTTATATTACTTCAGATTTAAAAAAAAATTAACTTTGGTGCATTTAGGACACGTTTTCCCAAATTTCAGTAAACACACGACCCATAGTTTTCAACTGTTGGTGAAGGTGCCTTCGCAACACCATCACAGCTCCTGAAGAGCCTTATCCCTTCCAAACCACCTAATTAGGAACTCTAGACTTCTGCGAGCCCCACCCCGAATTGAGATGGACAACTCTGATATTTTTACTATCCTAGCTGTCATTCAAGCAACTCTTGCCAATATCAATCAGTGGCTTGCGAAAGTGGAATTAAATCAAATTGTTACCCCCTGAGCTTCATGCTAATCGTCAGATCCGTCAAGGGAATGATCGTTATGGCCGACGTCAAGATCGTGACCCTGACCACTACTTCGTGTTTGATATGAGCGAATCCCTGAAGGTCAAATTTGCCACGATGAAATTGACTAGAAAAACTCAACAACACTGGATCAATCTTGAACATACCCGTAGAGGTCGAGGCCTGACACCCATAACCACTTGGGAAGCCATGAAAGAGACTCACACCCGATTGCTAGATTCGAGGAACTAACTCTATCAAGGAAGCAAATCCACCCGAGTATATTGATAAGTTTGATGACTTATTCGATGCAATGCCTTAGGTAAGGAGAGCGAAGAATAATCTCTTTCTAGGTTCAGGGCTGGACTACGAGCCGATCTGAAGAACGAGCTAATTCATAGAAATGTGGACTCATTAGCGGCAGCTTATGCCCTTGTCCTCGAAATGGATTCTCTTAAAGCAAGTTCTCATTAAAAGTTCAGCGATTCAATGGATCATTCCTCTAGAATGACCCCCCCCCCCCCCCCCATTCCCTCTAGACTTGACAACTCCTCTCCTCAGTATCCCAACAAGTCTTACCCAAGCAAGCCTACTTCAAATTCCTATTCACTTAGATTAACACGGGTAAGAACACTGAAAGAGACTATTCTAAGATTGATCCTCTCACTAAGTGCTATAAATGCAAGGGATGTTGCCATGTTGCTGGCAACTGTCTCAGTCCAAGTAGGATCAATATAGTAGAGGGTACCGCTGTCATCGCTGATGAGCCCGACAATGAGTTTACTTATGAACCTCATGTAAATGATGACTTTGATGAAGAAGAGGATGACCAACCTCTCCACTGTATTCAGTCGATCCAATCACCTCCATTGAATATATCTGAGTCACCCATTCCTTCCCAAGTCACTTGGCAGCCATAGATTTTATCACTGTGTTAGAACATTACAGAGTCACAAAGTCTGCATCCATATTTGCATCCCGAATTCATGAATTGCATAGAGAAATTTTCAAGGAAATTAATGAGAATAATTTTAACTACAAATTAATAGCAGATACTAAAACGAAATTCATAACTTTTGATATTGGTGACGAAGTGATGGTTTGGATTCGTCTGGAATGGTTTTCAGCTGATCTGTTAAAAAAATGAACACATGTGTTGCAGGCCCATTTAAGATTCTACATAAAATTAATGATAATACCTATGTCGTTAACCTTCCTGAAGGTTTTGGCATAAGTATGACTTTCAATATTAAGGATCTAGTCCTCTATGAAGGCTCAAAATTTAACCCTAGAAATTCTTTTATAGATGAGCCTACCCTGCAGCCTAATGGTGAGATTCCTATATTTACCCCTTTACCTGATACTATTTATCCATCGACATAAGAATTGAATAATATTTTAGATGATCAGATAATCTCTACAAGAGATGATGGTATGCATAGGTATTTGGTGAGGTGGAAGAACTGGCCGAAGAAGGATGACACTTGTAGTGATCGTAAGGAACTCCAGCGCTGGGATCCAGATCTTTTGGAGCGCCATGACAGGATCACTGGTTTTGACTCGACTGGGTCGAGCTCTTTCCCACCCGGAGAGTGATGAGGATATCAATTCTGTTTAGCTTATTATGAGATTTAGCCCTATGTAGTAGTTTTACAATTTGCACCTTTTTCTTTTATGCATTAGAACATTTTTGAGATTTTAGAATATTTTGAGATTTGTATCAAGATTTGTTTTGAGCCTATATATAGGCCTTGAGAATAATGAGAAAATATGCTATTCTTGATTTTTTAAACAAATTATTATGTTGAGTTTTGCTCTTCATCCCTCGTTTGTGTGATACAATTGAGATCTAACTTTAGAGTTTGAGATAAACTCTAAATCTACCCCAAATTAAACACCAAAACTTGAATCCCCAAATCCAATCAAAATCAAACCCTAGTCTTCTTCTTGAATCCCGTCGAACCCATCCCCGCTACTGTTGAAGCCCCTTTTGCTGCCTTCAACCTTGACAGCGCCGACCACCATCGCGCCCCCGAAATCCATCGCTTCTCCGTCACCTTCACCATCACCGTCATCATCTCCTCTCCTACACCCGAACTCCACCCTCACCCATCACCTCCATCCTGACCAATGCCCCTGACTCACTCCCGACCTCCACCACAGTCCCGAAGCCTCCGTCTCCTCCTGACCAGCACCAGCCCCGAACCCTCGCCGTCATCTCCTCCGATTGCTGCACCACCATCTCACCGCCACCATTGCCCTTGCCATTGTCATTGTCCATTGTCGCCATCTTGCCGTTGTTGGTGCGCTTGCTTGCTGCAGTTGCCGTCTTCAGCCACCCAAGGCTTGTCTTCATCTTCGATCCGTTCTTCGAATTTGGTAAACTCTTTTCACTTCTCAAATATTTGTGTTGCTACTTCATCATCTCTATTATATTATCTGATTTATCTGTCGTCCACAAATATTGAGAGTGTGCGTTTCCACTTGCCTATTAGAGTATAAATCATTATTGCATCTCTTACTTGCTAAGAACGCGTATGTATATAATTATTGATTGTTAGAATTGAATCGTTAATTGGGCTTGTTAAACTTAATTCAATTCTTGAAAATCCATCAAACCAATTAATAGTTATAATTTCTAACCTAATCTGCATTACATGTTGGTAAACTTAATCTTTTTAATATTCTTGAGAATTCTCTATTTAGGGTTAAGTTTACATCATATTTGTTTTGAGCCTTTATATAGGTCGGAGAATAATGAGAAAATATGCTATTCTTGGTTTTTTTTAAATTATTGTGTTCAGTAATTGCTCATCCCTCTTTTTGTGACACAATTGAGAGAACTATTAGGGTTTGTGAGAAATCCTAATAAAGTATTAGAGTTTGTAATAAACTCTAAAAACTCCACTGAAATTCCCAAATTAAAATCCTAAATCATAATCTTCAAATCCAAACCATACCCTCCTCTTCATCTTCTCCCTCGTCTTCCCCAACCCTCGTCGGTGTCGTCGTTACCCTGCGACGCCGCCATCGTCATCCTCATGGCCATCGATCCCGACTCCCCTTCCATTTTGTTTCTCCGCTTGCACTCCGAAACCATCCACCGCTCGTCCTTCGATCACCAGCGACCACCTAACCCCGTCGCTTCGCTGCCTCCCTGCAGCTGCCCTTATCACCGCGCAACCCGCTGCCCCACCGTCATCCTCCACCCTCAACTACCACCTCCATCGACTTCATCCCCTGCGTTGTTGCTGCCTACAACCGAGCTCCTTTGCCTCCCTGCAACCTCGCCAACCAACCAACTGCAACACCTTGCACCACCCTCGCTACCCTTCCCTGACGAATGCAGCCCACAACCCCGCTGCTCCACCGCAACTACACAATCTACGATCCCGGTAAACTCTTTCCACTTCTCAAATATTTGTGTTACTGCTTTACTTTATCATCTTTCTAATATTATTTTGATTTATCGGTCGTCCACAAATATTGAGAGTGTGTGCATCTACTTGCTAATTAGAGTACGAATCGTTATTGACTGTTTTACTTGCTAAAGACCGCTTAGGTATATATAATTATTGATTATTAGGATTGAATTTTAATTGGGTTTGTTACACTTATCTAATATCTTGAAAATCCATCAACCCATTAATTGTTTTAATTTCTCACTTAATCTGCATTATATGTTGGTAAATTTATTTCTTGAAAATTCTTGGAAATTCTCTATTTAGGTTGAAGCTTACATCACAAACGCAATGGAAGTGCAGACGGTGTGTCTATTTATCCTATGGATGATCCGATCCATTCACATTGTTTAACATGGCCAAATTAGTCTTGAAATATAAAATCAGTTCATTTGAAATTCATTTGTCTGTGCATCATGTCATTATAAAGGATAACGATTTTTCATTCATACAATTTGTAGCACTTCAATGCATGAGCAAACGAATCTGAAACGACTTGATTTTTCATCCATAGACTAATCTGGCCATGTTAAACAATGTAAACGGTTCGGATCATTTATAGGCTAGATAGACACTCCGATTGCACTTCCATTACGTTTGCGTTGGAAGACTTCCCTATATGTGTGTCTGCGTGTGTAGGGAGGTCTTCAAAAGAGGTCGGACCTCTGCCTAAGGTGTAATGCCCTGGGACCCTGCTCAACTGCGCACGCGGGTACATGTGCGCGCACACGCACCTATTATTTAAATTCTTATCTCACTATTTAGCTTGTAGGTGACCTTTGATCATAGGCCTTATTATTTAAATTCTTATCTCACTATTCCCATCGATGTGGGATTTATACCCCCATCACACACACGTGCGCGTGCACACACCACACACAGCACACCACTCCCTTTCTCTTCCACGTGCAGCCAAGAACCGAGACCCACTACCACACATAGACAACCCTTTTCTCAACTCATCTCATCTAGGCCAAATATCCATGCAACAAGGCCTATAGAACTCCCTATAGGCCCAACTACCACCTCTCTCTCTCTCTCTCTATATATATATATATATAGTATAATATTATATATATACTTTTAAGTACGGGATGTTACATACCCCCCCCCTAAGAACTCAGCATCCCGCTGAGTACGGTGCTTGCAATCTAGCATGATTGCCTTTCTAGCCAATGTGGAGTAGAGTATCCTGATTCTGCTAACTGTACAGTCCTACCCGGGACCTGTACATCTGCTAGCTCCATCTCAGGCGTACATCTAACCCACTCTTACCCAGATCGGTGTCAAAAGTCGGCTCTGATACCATTTGTACATTCCGGACCCCACTCAGTTGCGCACGCGGCTACACGTGCGCGTACACGCGAACAAAACAAATTCTAACAACTGCCCACCACAGGCATGCCTCACAAAAGGTGCTATAGCTTGTAGGTGACCTTTGATCATAGGCCTTATTATTTAAATTCTTATCTCACTATTCCCATCGATGTGGGATTTATACCCCCATCACACACGTGCAAAGCACGTATACACACCACACACAGCACACCACTCCCTTTTCATCTCTTCCACGTGCAGCCAAGAACCGGGCCCCACTACCGCACTCAGTCAACCCCTTTCTCAACTCATCTCATCTAGGTCAAATATCTATGCAACAAGGGCTATAGAACTCCCTATAGGCCCAACTACCACCTCTCTCTCTCTCTATATATATATATATATTCTTCCAATATAATATTATATATATACTCTTAAGTACGGGATGTTACATAAGGTGTGAGAGCTCACCATGGTGCTAAGAACGATCTGAATCTTTCATCTTCTGAATAATTAACATAGTGTGATTATGTCAGATCCAAGTCATTTCACTTTGTTTCTCCTTGCATCATATCATTATAAAACATAAATATATGTTTATCGTACAATTTCGTAATGTTTTAGTTGCAAAGGCAAATGAATTTCTAAATACTTGATTCCTCATTTTTAGACTAGTTTAAACATTTCTAACAAAATGAATGGTTCGGATTGGTCATAGGATGCCCCTAAAGATGGAGAGCCTTGGGCTCTTCCATCTATCGAGAGCACCCACCTCTCTTGAAGAAGATATATAGGGTAATGCTCCATTGCAAACCACCTAGGCCGTTGTTCCCAACAGCGGCCTAGGTTATAACATAAGCCATTTTTGGAATCGAACAACGGCTTATGTTTATAACCTAGACCGTTGTTGGGAACAACGGCCTAGGTGGCCTAGGTAGTTTTCATGCGTTTTCACAACATTTGTGTTTGCAATGGAGCATTGCACACACACAAATATATATATATATATATATATATATATATATATATATGAGATGATTTAGTAAGTTACACATTTTGGTAAGATAAATACGATAATGATGAGATCTCCTTGGGGGAACATCTCGTGATCAATCTGAACTGCTACATGACTAAATTAGTATAAGAATGTGAAATCAAGTCTTTTGAAATTTGTTTGCACATGCATCATGTCTAGGGCTGGTATAAAAACCCGATACCCGAGCCCGGCATTGGACCTTAACTGACCTGATCTATCCGGGTCCGTGTCCTAAAATAAAATCCGATGCACTTTGGGGCGTGGTCTGCTCAAAATAGACCTGATCCGGACTCGGACCCGTTAAAAGATACCCCCAAAATATGGAATTTGAATAATAGGGTTATAGGATATACATGTAAATAGTAATTGTTGAAGATAGATGTGTAAATATAATATTTATTCATGCACTTAAAGTGCAAAAATTGTTGGAACCGTAGGGTATCGGGTGAAAAATTACTTAAGTGCAAATATTTATTCCCCGCTACCGGACCCGATGGGTAGGTATTTTTAACTAGGATTTGTAACTAGGATTCGGACCCGATTCTCGCAAGTTCGGGTCTGGGTCCAATTGTTGGACCAGTGAGGTACTAGGTCTGGGTCAAGGTAGTGGAAGACCCGACCTGATAGGACCCGATACCAGCTCTAAACTGTCGTTACAAAGTAAATGATATTTTGTAACATTTCAGACATGTTTGAAATGACTTGATCGTACATCCTTATATTAGTTAAGTCATTTAGGTTGAGTTGAACGGTTTGGATCATCCATGGGATGTCACGCCGTGGAGTTTTTTTTTTTTTTTTTTTTTTTGTAAAAAAAAAAATCTTATCTATCTTATCAAAATGTGTATCATGTATACGCACACATAAATATATGAGGATGCAAGGGGTCTTATGGCATAAAGGAAATTTCCTCTTGGCGTGCTAAATAATTCGATCTCTGCATCCAAAATTTCACGATACACACCGTTCAAGTTGTTCATCATAACATAAAACATATAGAAGTAAATCACAAAAGTTGAACATGTTTGGCCCATTCATCAGGAGGTTACAAAATAAATGGTTTTTCAGCACTAGAACAACTACGACCACTTAATGCATTGGCAAAACATATCCAACTTTGATAATATTTCATCCTTTTATTTTTAATGGCATTACATAAACTGTTAAGGTTGCGTAGAGTAAGGAGGCAATTAAAAATGAAAAACATTGTCCCTATCGTGAGGCACTAAATATGAAAAACACTGCCCCCATCGTTCAAAGTGTTATACACGTCACGAAATGTTCGAGGATGAAATGTCAGGAGCGATGAGCATGTTGTGGCCATGCATGAAGTGGCATCATCATTTGTTTTACATGATGGATGTGCAAAATATATTCAAATCTAGTGATTTACATCACTCTCTCTCTCTCTCTCTCTCTCTCTCTCTCTCTCTATCTATCTATCTATCTATCTATATATATATATGTATATATATGTGTATATGTATGTATGTATGGGAAATGACCAAATAGCACCCAAAGTTTATCATAATTCCCAAATACCACCCAAGATCAAATAGCACCTAAAATTTCCTTATACTTTTTCCGTTCAAAAATTAACATAAGTGGTTTTTCGGAATTAAGGTAAATTTCATACATATATATTACTCTAATCAAGTTAATTGCTGGACTGATGGTTGTCAGAAAGTTAAAGTATGTTTTGCACTTTGCTTGCAGGTGACAGTTCTTATTGTTTATGTGTTTTTGTACGGACGTCTCTATCTTGTTCTAAGTGGTCTTGAAGAAGGTCTATCGACTAATAGGAGGTTTATTCATAACCATCCTCTTCAAGTTGCTCTTGCTTCCCAGTCTTTTGTGCAGCTAGGATTTCTTATGGCTCTTCCCATGGTAATGGAAATTGGTCTTGAAAGAGGTTTCCGGACTGCACTAAGTGAATTCATCCTTATGCAATTGCAACTGGCTTCTGTTTTCTTTACATTTTCTCTTGGAACAAAAACCCATTATTATGGAAGGACATTACTTCATGGTGGTGCCGAATATAGGGGTACAGGTCGGGGGTTTGTGGTCTTCCATGCAAAGTTTGCTGATAACTACCGACTTTATTCTCGAAGTCATTTTGTGAAGGGAATTGAATTGATGATTTTACTTGTTGTTTACGAAATCTTTGGCCAATCATATAGGTCTGGAGTAGCGTATATAATTATCACCTTTTCTATGTGGTTTATGGTGGGTACTTGGCTATTTGCTCCCTTCCTCTTTAATCCTTCAGGGTTTGAGTGGCAAAAAATAGTTGATGACTGGACTGATTGGAACAAGTGGATCAGTAATCGTGGGGGAATTGGTGTGTCAGCTGAAAAAAGCTGGGAATCTTGGTGGGATAAGGAGCAAGAGCATCTAAAGTATTCAGGGATTCGTGGGATTATTGTTGAGATAGCATTAGCACTACGCTTTTTCATTTACCAGTATGGGCTTGTCTATCACTTGAACATAATAAAGACAAAAAGCATTCTGGTACTTTTATGTTTGTTTGTTTTTACAATTATGTTTTCTTAATTTTATTGCATGGCAAGTAGAAGGTCACTTCATGATTTTGTGCGACATTTTTTCAGGTGTATGGTATTTCTTGGCTTGTGATATTGGCAGTGCTGCTCGTCATGAAGGTGAACTGTTTTTGTTGTTGTTGTCTCGTTTATACATTATGTTATAATATGTATGCACAACTCCTTTGCAATCCTGTAACAATCATTAAGAAGCCTACCCTTTATGTACCATGTGTTAGGACAGGTAACTTTTTGCATTCCCATCTCGTTCTGCATAATAACAAAATCCTTGGTCCTGCCGTCCTGGTAACCCTGTGTCCGCGAATAGTGAGGAGTCTCCATGACAAATTTATGACTAAGTATTCACATGACTGAATCTTATTAATTGGTAACAAATTCATAGTGTCAACCCTCCCCTGAATTTTATTTTCACTCGTTCTAATATTATGCTCATGCTTTCCACCTCTTTTTAGTTTCTAGGTTACACTCGAGCTCAGTCACAATATTCTACTAGAAGGATAATACTTCTCAGGAAAAACATACACCAAATTATTTCACTTTTGTCATTTGTCAGTTAATATTACTTCTATCAAGGGATTGCTTCTCGATCTCTTTCTCATCTTCCATTCATCTTATCAGACAGTATCCGTGGGAAGGAGGAGATTCAGTGCAAACTTTCAGCTAGTTTTTCGACTGATCAAGTTTTTGATCTTCGTGACATTTGCATCCATTTTGATCACTTTGATAGCTCTGCCGCATATGACTCTGCAAGACATCATCGTATGCTTCCTTGCATTCATGCCTACTGGCTGGGGCATACTCTTGGTGAGTTAATCAATCCATTATAGTCATTTAAATTTTGTTGCTAACCTACTCATTCAGTCAATTTTGAACATATAATTTCTTCTTTTGCCCTTCAGATTGCACAAGCTCTTAAACCACTTTTTAAGAAAGCTGGATTATGGAGCTCGGTCCGTGCACTTGCTCGCGGTTATGAAATCATGATGGGCCTTCTCCTTTTCACTCCAATTGCCTTTCTTGCGTGGTTCCCATTTGTCTCTGAGTTTCAAACCCGGATGCTCTTTAATCAAGCATTCAGTAGAGGTCTGCAGATTTCTCGTATTCTTGGTGGGCAAAAGAAGGATCGTTCATCTCGCAATAAGGATTAAGTAAACCTCCTGACAGACTGGGCTATTTGTATTGCCATTATTGTACGTCTTGTATTACGTACATTGAATGTTGTAATTGTAGGTAGGGTAATGGGTATTTGCATGATAGACACTAGATCTGCGTAGGGGTACGCACTTGATCTGTTTTTATTTTATGTGCAGAATGTTGTATTTATGAGAGAAAAAAGGATCTTCCTAGCTGTGTAATCTCTGCCAATGCCTGTTAGCAATTAGTGTCTTAAGTAAAGATGTCTTTCATTATGGCATTATAATCAGTCAGCTTTAAGCATAATATTCAGTTTGATGATTGTTGCATAAACTGTTCCGTTCTGTCTGAACTTTCTGTTTGTCAGTGAGGGCAGACGCTCATTTGCGACCTGCATTGTGGACGAATTTTTTACCAAACTATCCCACTTTTTGTAAGTATGTACGAAACTATCCCCGTTTGAAAATTTAATACCAAAACATCCTCGCCTAGTAATTTTCTTCGTGCTAACTCAGTTAACGTGCTACAGGGAATACAACTTTTTCCCTCCAGTTTGTGTGCGAAAAAACTCACCCAATATAGACATGTTAATTCCGTTAGCGTGTGTTTAAACCATTCGCGCTAATGGGGTTAGCGTTCGTAGATGGGATAGTATGGGGCACTACTTCAAAGAGGGGTGGGGGTAAAAAATTACTAAGCATACCTATTATTACCAAGACCTAACTGAGTTAGCAACTGTGAAGATTTCAAGTTTTCAGAAAGTTGAAACAATCTGGAAATTGGAGATACTGACACATCTCAACAAGAATTCAGCCATATCTCAATAATAATTTAGCCATATCTCAACATATTTCAAACAACATATCTCAAACATATCTCCACGTATCTGCAGACAACAAAACCTAAGTCAGAATCCTTCGGCCAAAAAGATGCGTGTGTTATTTAATATGATCTCAATCGACACACGCTAACTCAGTTAACGGCCTTGGTATAAAGAGGCGCGCTAACGGGGTTAGCGTGTCTATATTGGGCGAGTTTTTTGCCACACCCAAACAAGAGGGAAAAAGTTGTATTTCCTGCAGCACGCTATCTGAGTTAGCGTGAAGAAAATTACTAGGGACGCTAACTCAGTTAGCGACATGGATGTTTTGGTATTAAATTTTCAAACAGGGATAGTTTCGTACATACTTACAAAAGTGGGATAGTTCGGTTAAAAATTCATTGTGCTCATTGTTTGATCTTTGTTTCTCTGAGTAACATTTTTTTGCCGTGTGTAATGCTACAGCCTTTTAGTGCCGGGGACATAAATGAGTTTGATTCAATCGTAGGGGAGATTTTTGTGCATTGGATTTTGATCTAATGGTTAAACTGCTTACCAGCACAAGCAGATTAGTTATTTGGTGGAATTTTTTATGTGTAAACCAGCTGAGGCCGAATTTTGTTAGCTCACATGAAAACCTCTCGTAGGCCCATCTGCTAAGGGCCCCGGGCAATTCAGATATGAGGAGGGAGTGAAAGTACTTTCCATGAACCATATAAATGTTGCCAAATACAAGTTTTGACTAACTCATGGGCCTCTTTACTAGAGGTACGCTTGCCATCACTTACAAACAGTATGGGGATGTTTTAACATGTCTAATTCTCCAAGGCGGGGTTGGAATTTTATTGTCAATTTAATAGGCTTGTTCGGAATCCCTCATCTCATTGCATATGCCATGTCCAATTCTAGATCATTTTGGTAGTTGTAGCTAGTAGTATTTGTCCATGCCATTATGGTTTCGAACATGATCAGTTGTAGCCATCTCAGAATGATCCATGCTGACATTCATATTGATTACCAATCACCGATTGGATGTGCTTCCTTTGGACTGGAAAATTGCTAATGTTTGTATTCTCACTGGAATTTTGTCCAACTGAAAAGAGCATTGAAGAAATGCCCGATTTTGATGAATAATAACATTAGCCTTAAAGTGAGAAGAGTAAGCAACAAATACAAGGCTGTTCCGAGGAATACAATGGTAAGCTCTCCCTCTCCCTCTCCCTCCCACCTGAACCCCCTCCCCTTCACCGGAGCTTCACCTTCCCTCTCCCACTTTCTCTGAGCTGCAACCTTTCCCTCGTCTTCTCGCTTTACTTCTTCTTCTTTCTCCCAACACTTTGAACCACCTACAAAACAAAAGAACTCATCAATAATTTTCGAATAGAAAAACCTGCAACAACAAACCATGCTTTCGGAGTTGGAGTTGAGCAGATGCGGGCCCAATGAGAGGGCATGCCACACCATCAACCTCCCTACCTCTGCCCCCCAACCTCTGATGCCCCCATCCACCCCCTCCGCCTCACCCACATACCTCAGGCCCACTGGCAGCGGCTGCCCCTACTATTCCTATCCCAAACCCTATGCTTCTGAACATCCCCCTGAGGGGGATTCCTCTAGGCTAAGACGTGCTCTCTCCCCACAGCGGGCACACCGTTGTGCGCATCAACGACAGGAGCGGAGAAGCAACGATCATTTTCGCCATCAAGAGGAGTTGTTCCCGAGGGGACGGGCCCATAGAGTGGGTCCTCCTACTAGCCACCATGGGCGTAAAAGAACCCCCCCTCCCCCCACGGTCCAACGTCACACTCAGAGAGAACAGGGTGACCAGAGGGAATACGACCACCGTCGTCACTACCAACCAGTTATGCAACACAGGACCAACCACATGGACAGCCATCACAATGGGCATGGGCAACAACTGCACAAAAACTATTCTAGAGACAGGGTCTACCATAGACAAACTCACCACCCCCACCATAACAGAGACCTTCACAACCACACCAGACACCTAAGCCATTACAACCAACACCCCTCCCTCATTCCACCCACTTCAAGATCACCTACACACCACCACAATCCTCCTCGTGCTACTACACCCCCAACCAAACCCACCACACAACGCCACACCCCTCCAATGGCCGCATCTTCACAAAACCCCCACAAATCCCCCCACAATCAAAAGAGGAGGTCCTCGACCTTCTCAAGTCTATCATAGTGTGGGCCCAAGAAGGGGATCCAAACGACGAGACTCCAGAAGGTGAGGCACCGGCTCTGATTAGGGAATCATCGGCGAGGTGGCATGAAGTAGCCCAAAAAGGAAAAAAGAAACTCAATACCCCACCACCAACCGAACAGGAAATCAAGAAAAAACAAAGAAAAGGAAAACGCAAACCGGTGCCATGCTTCAACTGTGGAGAATTGGGACATTACCGGAAGGATTGCACAAAAGAAGTAAGATGCCTGAAATGCATGAAGTGGGGACACATGTCATACACCTGCACGAATGTCGCCAACAATAAAAATGACGACGAATGTCCAGTTAGTAGAGGAAGATCACCAGACAACCCCACTATGATCAGACTAACTAATAGCCTGGATATTATCAAGAACGAAGAGAAGTGGCTACGCCAATGGTGTGCAGTGGCCAGAGTGAGATCAGGTAGGCTGTTGGAGACTCATCTTCTCCAAGCGTTGAATGCTAAGTGGCCAATGAGGGCTCACAGAGATTGGGTAGTGAAAAAAATGTGCCACTTACAATTTCTGGTTTCATTCCCATCGCCAGAGAAGATGATCGAGGTCACCGACCTGGGCCCGGTCGATTTTGGCCACTTCAAGATGGAGTTTTTCGCGTGGATGCCGGGATTTGGAGCGGAGCGGCCGCAGAGCGACAGATACTGGATTTGGATCCATAATGTGCCATAGTACTTTTGGAAGAAGGAGGCACTACACGAGATAATCTCTGACTTCGGCACAATTAAAGATATCGACGACAAGACGATTCGCCTCTCGGAAATTGTATAAGCTAGAATACTAATCCGGAGTGGCGACATCTCGCTAATGCCCCGTTTTGCAAAAGTTTTCTCATTTGAGGATTCCTACCTCATTAGATTTGTACTCGACAAGCGAGCGGAGATAGAGGTGGAGTCTCAGGCCATCACGTCCCCCACTCCTCCCCCACCCTTCAGAGATGGTCGCTCCTACAAACAGCTTGTCTCACCGGCGTGGGATCTTACATTAGATGGGGCTCATGAGATTGAACGGGCGCACCGAGAGCTCATCAAAGCGGCGAGAGGGGAGGAGGTGCGCCAGGACCTTGGGTTGGACCTTCCGGCGGGGGGATCAGGTCCTCAAAAGTCAGCGCCGTTCACCACTGGTCGAGAATGAGGTTCTACCAAGGGTACCAACGACCAGGATGGAAGGACGATGGAGGAGCGAGATCCATTACCAGATTTGACTAGCTTTACCAAGTCAGAAGGATGCCATGCAAAGGAGGGCCAAAAGATTTCCCAAAGAGGCAGTCAACCCCTTGAAGTTGATGAAGAGGTGCGAATAACGGATCAGAGAGGACAGTCAGGTCTCACAGGCGCCAGAAATGGCAAAAAGATGCAAGCTTTGGGAGGTCAAACAGAAAGAGTAAGAGCTGAAGGCAGAAAGTCCCCCCTTTTGTCCAACGGGGGTAGCGAGACGCCTAAAAAGGTGGTGCTGGTGCCTCGAGGCGAGGAAACCAACGATGGAAGTAGGAACTTTGGGAAAAAGTTGCAATCTTGGGGACGAGAGCCATCAGCTGAAGGAGCCAACCCCTTTTTGGTGAGAGATAGTGGAAAAAGGAAAGCTTTTTTGGGGAAGAAGTCGAACGGGGGTAACAAGGAGCATGCCTCTATACATGAAAATGGGTTGTTAGGGAAAAAGCTACTAGCTTGGGGACAAGAGTCTCTGAGGGAAGAAGCCGTTTTGGGGAAGAAGACGAACTCCCTTAGAGTTTTGGAAGAGGAAACGATAGGAAGGAAATCTTGGAAGAGGGCAAAATGGGAAGGGAACGTATTGGGGAAGAAGACGAAAGCAACGCTTTGATCCAAATGCTCTCGTTTGTTTCACCATCCACCGAGAGGGGGCCACGTGGCCCACTAACAAAGGCGGTAGGCACAGAAGAAGGGGGGTGTCTACTGAATCGCGAGGGAGAGGATGGCTTTAACCTGGGCATTAATGGGCCCATACAGGGGAGTTTTAATGAATGCGTTAATGGGCCCAAAGAGGGGCCCAAGGTGCATTACATTGTATTTGGACCAAAAGAGGGGCCCATTGAAGCGGAGTTGCACAAAGAGCAACGGATTTTGAACAACAATATGAGTAAAGTGGCTTCTTATAATATTGCTATCGAGGAGGACGACTGTGAGGATAGGCTTAATCTCGAAGACGACTATGTGTACTCTGATGGAGATTTGTTGGATTCTGGGGGTTGGCAGAGGAGTCCCCGGGCATTTCTCCTGAGTTCGTTCCATCCACCTTCCCTACTACGCAGACATATGCACCTGGGCCTAGTCGGGGCGGTACAGGCTTTAGAGTTCAGAAAGTAGCTAAGAGGGCTATGGAGGAGTCCTTAGGTGACTATTTGGAGATTGCTGCAGCTGCAAAATCGGTCAAGACTAGCGACGGAGGTACGCGCTCCTTCCTCGCATCTATTTTTAATTTCATGACTAATAATGAGATTTTTAGTCTATTCGAAACTTGTGGTCTTGCGGTAGGCGATACCGATCGGAATGCATTTCTTAACAAAATTAGGGGGTGGGAGAGTGATAGAGTTAGCCTTATTTCGAACTCGACGTCCAAATCGAGTAGTAACGATCCCGTTTCCATCCATAGTTAATGGAGGCTCTATTCTGGAACATCAGAAGCCTCGGTAGATGGGGCAAACGGGAAATGGTTAAAGAGGTCATCGCCAAATCTAAAGCCAACATTGTAGGTCTTCAAGAGACCAAACTAGCGCATATGTCTAGACTTAGTAGGTTGGGGGCAAATCGAATCTCTGAATGGAAGATGTCCCCATTTGTTGGGGCATCTGGGGGTATCGCTCTTGGTTTTAACCCCGACATTTTTTGTTATTTGGACGAGCTCTACGGGCAATTTTCATTGTTGGTCTTGCTCCAATGGAAAGCAGACATGTGGACTCAATCAATTATGGTGGTTTATGGTCCGCACACCTCTGCTACTAGGTTGGCTTTCTGGACGGAGCTTAGAGCAATTCAAGTGCACTGGCCACACCCCTGGGTGGTGGGGGGCGATTTCAACATCACGAGGTTCGCCTCAGAACACAGGGGCAGAGGATCCAGTGACTATGATAGGGAAACGTTTAATGAGGTTATCACGGATCTAGAACTGCTGGACATTCCCATCTCTGATAGGCTCTTCACTTGGTCAAACATGCAATCGTCGCCAATTCTAGCTAAGCTAGATAGCATATTGGTCTCCACTGACTGGGAGACCAAATTTCTGCTGTCTTCGGCTAAATCACTACCTAAACCCACCTCGGATCACGTTTCTATTTTTTTATCTACCGGGGAAGATCAACCCAGGAAATCACCAAAGTTTAGATTCGAGAAAGCATGGTTGAAAATTCAAGGCTTCCACCACATGGTCTACGAGAATTGGTCTAGTTCCACTATGGGGATTGAAGCGACTGCAAGATGGTGTGAAAAAATTAGAAGACTTAGGAGCAAGCTCCGAAAATAGAACCGGACCAGATTCGCGCTGATTTGGAGGGCAAAAGACTCCCTGCTTGAAAGTGTTGAGGTCTTTGAGAAAACTAAAGAAACTAGAAATCTGCTACAGAAAGAGCGGAATAAGTTGCTCCAAGCCAGATAGGAAATTGACCAACTTTATAGGCTTGAGGAAATTAAATGACAATAGCGATCCAGAATTTTGTGGCTTAAAGAGGGAGACGCGAACACAGCATTCTTCCACCGAGTAGCCAGTGCCCGGCATAGATCTAATCGCATTCACTCGATCCAATCAGATTCTGGAATGATCTAAGGCGACAAGGACATCAAAATGGCATTCAGTCCCATTTCAAGATTCTCTTTGGACACAAAGTAGACCTGAGGGTCCCTCTCCACCAAGAGTTCTGGAAGGACTTAGCGGGCAACTCCGACCTTATGATGTAATCCCTAGAAGCACCCTTCAATGAGAAGGAGGTCTGGGAGGCAGTCTAACAACTTGGGAAAGACAAAGCCCCAGGTCCAGATGGTTTCCCGATGATCTTCTATCAGACATTCTGGGAGGAAATCAAAGGCGATTTGCTGAAGGTGTTCGCTGACTTCTATGACCACAAGCTCAAACTAGGGAGATTTAATTCTGCGGAGGTTGTGCTGATTCCCAAGAAAGAAGACTCCTGTCGTGTGGGAGACTTCCGCCCCATCAGTCTCCTTAACTGCTCGGTCAAGATCATTACCAAGACTCGCTAATAGACTGGGAAAGGTGATGGATAGTCTTATTAGTCACGATTAGACAGGACTCATTAAAGGGCGATGTATTCAGGATAGTATAGCTACGGCTGAGGAAACTATCCACCAATGCCACACATCGATACTAAGAGCTACCTCCTGAAGCTGGATTTCGAAAAAGCTTATGACTCGGTTGATTGGGACTGCCTACTGGAAGCGCTGGCTGGAAGAGGCTTTGGGGACAGATGGATCAAATGGATCCACACATGTCTTACCACCAGCAGAACGGCAATTTTGGTAAATGGGGTGTCAGGACACCCGTTTTCGTGTAAACGGGACCTCAGACAAGGAGATCCGCTATCTCCCCTTCTCTTCTCCATTATGGCTGACGTTCTTCGGTCCATGATGGCTAAATGCAGTAGAGCATGGTGGATTGTACCGGTGGCCAAGGGAGTCAATCGCCAAGGTTGCTCAATCCTCCAATATGCTGATGATACCCTCCTATTTGGTAATGGCAACCTCGGGAAAACCATCGTCTTCAAAGGAATGTTATATAGTTTTGAAGCTTGGTCTAGCCTCAGGGTTAACTTCCACAAAAGTGCTCTCATCCCCATTGCCCTGACAACAGAGGAAGCACTAGAACACGCCACAATTCTCAATTGCTCCACAGAGTGTTTTCCCATTCAGTACCTGGAATTGCCACTAAGGCTCGGGAAACTAAAAAGGCTGATTGGCTACCCATTATTGATCAGGTAGAAAACCGTCTAGCAGGTTGGAAAGGTAAAGCCCTATCACTAGGAGGAAGAGTTACGCTTATTAATGTAGTCCTCGCAAATCTCCCAACCTATTATTTGTCCTTCTTCAAAATGCCGCGATGGGTTATTCAGAATTGACTGGACCCGAAAACTGTTTTAATGGAAAGGGGCAGACCCGGATCGAGGCGGCTATCACCTTATCAGATGGGAGAAGGCATGCATGAAAAAGATACATGGAGGACTAGGTATTATTGATCTTCGGGATATGAATCTTGCACTACTGGGTAAATGGTGGTGGAAAGTTTTCCACCCTAATGGAGAAGGGTGACAAGACTTTGTTCAGGGATATCTGCATGGGAATGGTACGAGAAATTTGGGCTTCAGGGTTGGCCTACGAATCTCCTGGTTCTGGAAAGGCATCGCTAAGGCCTATGAACCCTTCATTAGCTATGTGACATCAGTTATCGCTAACAGCAGACTCACCAGATTCTGGTGGGATAAGTGGTGTGGTGATCACACACTTAGAGCCATGTTTCCTGATCTATATGATCTTACGTCACAACCATACTGCACGGTGGCCGCAGCCTGGAAAAAAGGCACATGGAAACCAACCTTTAAATAACCCCTCGATCTGGACTCTCATATTAGACTCATTGAACTTCAGACCTACATCACCAACGCTGGGAGTAGCTGCACTCAGGGTCCAGATAAGAAATCATGGGGTTTGAAAAAGAACGGTGCGTTCACCGTTCACTCCCTGTATAACCGAATTCACTTTAGGGGATGTACCCCAAAGTGGACATGTGTCATTTGGAGGATGAAAGCCCCACTGAAAATCAAAGTGTTCTAATGGCTGGTGCTAAATGATGTGATATTAACTAGAGAAAATCTCTCTAAACGCCAACCGAATGTGGACTGTAGTTGCATGTACTGCAACGCCACCATTGAAACTCGAGATCACCTCCTCCTACAGTGTCTTAGGAGCAAAGCGGTAGTCGCTGAGGTACTACCAGCGTACTCTTACGAAGTAAGCTTCGGACTCATGGGTTGAGAACGGGAGTTGAACTCTATGAGGTCGAATCTCCCGTTGTTCCTCAGTAGCTCAGTGGTAGAGCGGTCGGCTGTAAGTGTTTGCAGCAAAGAGTGACCAGCTAAAGCTTGATAGGATATCTCAGGAGTAACTTACATATCAACTGCACTATGCTCATGAACATACAACTCATCAGCTTCTTCAGGTTGTTGCTACTCATCTACCAACAATAACAAAAAAAAATTCCCCTTACGTACATGCCCAGAGACAATTTTTTCATCGCAAATTAAGGCATAAAATCTTTTCTTTCCTCAAAGCCAACTCAGGGCTCAAAATTCTCCTTATTGGGTATCTAACTGAGTGTTGTTGTTGTTGTTGTTGTGCTGGTTGTTGACTACCAACAGATGTGGAGGCAGTGTAGAATTCGATCATGTTGGCTTATAAAATGTATTTCTAAACCCAAACCTCCTACCATCAACAAATTTTTCCTCTTGAAGTTTTGCTAATCCCATAGCCTCAGACACTGATATTGGTTGATGAGCTACCACTTCTCTCGTAATGCCTAGCTTCAATCCCCACACATAGCAACTCAAGAGAAAAGAATCACTGAGACCCCTGGTTTAATTAGCTAACCGTTCAAACTCATCATGATACTCCGATAAAATACCAGTTTGGTTCAATTTACTCAATGCCCCTTGATGATCCACAAACGTTGAGGGACCTAATCACACTTCTAGTTCATTCACAAACATCTCCCAACTAGTGAATACCCCATTCTCATGTTTCCATTGAAACCAAGCTAATGCTCTTCCATCCATATGAAAAGATGCTATAGGCATTTTTTTTATCTCTAGGTATATTATGATACTCAAAAAATTGATTAGCTTTGAATATCCAACCCGTAGGCTCACCCCCTTCAAACCCAAGCAAATCTAATATTGGAGTTTTCATATTATTTGAATTCCAAGAATTAGGAGATCTTACCAAGGCTGCAGAATCACCACTTTGCGAACTTCTGTTAGGAATGAGTCTTGAATACTCGTGGTTCAGATTAGAAGAAGGTAAGATGAAGCACGGAGGTCGAAGAGTCGAAGAAAGTAGAAGAAAATAGAGCAGCAATAGTGCAGTCAAAGTTGCAGTCGACTGTCCAAAGTTGTGGTCGACCGCACCCCTCGACCGCACACCTGACAGCAGTTGCACAGGGTTTGGCCGAGAGGAGGACGGTCGACCGATCTTGTTTGACGGTCAACCGACCGCGGCGCTGTGTTCATTTTGGGCCTCGATTTTTTAGGTCGTTTTAACCAAATTTTCAACTCCAAGTTAGATCGCACGGCTCCTATTCAATTAATTTTCCTACAGGTTATATCGGACAAATGAGAATCAAGATTAAACCTAGGGTTCTCTCTATTCTTCTATATATATTGTAAACTCTTGTAATATGAGAGTAGAGTACTTCATTGATATTTTTTCCATTGCAAAGAGAGGCTTGAGAGAGATAGTTCTTGGTGAGTGAGTTTAATTCCTTGTATTAAGTGAATCAGTAACTCCTTGTAATCTCTTCTAGTTTTAGTTGAATATCAGATCTCCCTATATTTCCCCCTAGATTAAGCGAAAGCTAACTGAGATAAATCCTCGTTGTGTTTGTATTGAATTGGTGGATCTACTTGCTTGCTTAATTAATTTGTCTCATCTACTTCGACTTCACCATTGCTCTATTTAGTTACGCTGCGACAAAGGGCGTTCATTGATGCCCCAATCCCAACAACTGGTATCAGAGCTTCAGGAATCTGAGTCTCTTGGTTAAGATGACAGGTCACAGTCTTTTGAAGATCAAGCAGTTCGATGGAAAGATCAATTTCAATCTTTGGAAGGTTGACATGTATGATATCCTTGTTCAAGAACCTTTGCTGTTAGCCGTTAAGAAGAAAGAAAAGCCAACTGATATGAAGGATGATGTTTCGGAAGATATTCGTGAAAGAGCCATAAGTCTAATCCGACTATCATTGGTGGACGAGGTCATGTGCAGATTTCTTGAAGAAACTGATGCGGCGAGTTTGTGGGAAAAACTCATAGCTGACTACTCTGGTTCGTCGTTCTTAGATTAGATGCATTGAAAGCAGAAGTTATTCTGTTTGTCAATGAAGGAAGGTACTGATCTCCAAGAACACATCACAGAGTTCAATAAGGTTTCATCTGAACTCAAGGCAATAAACGCGGATATGTGTGAGGAAGATAAAGCTTTCAACCTGATATATTCACTGCCGGATTCGTACAAGCTTTTAATCACTACCATGCTACATGATAGATCTACCAAGGAGAGTATTTCGGTAGATGGTGTAATCAAAGCATTGAAAGAAAATTAACTTAGGAAGGAGACCCATAAATCATCGTCTACTTCAAGTTTTCTAGCAGTGGAAGGTCCTTCAGGGGGAAGACAAAGTGCTATGCAAAAGGATTCGATCCGTTTCTGATATTGCAAGAGGCCAGTGCTTATCAAGAAAGACTGTTAGAAATTGCAGAATCAGGAGAGTGCCAAGAATGGGAATTCAGCCGCTAATGTGGTTAGTGCCTTTTTTTTCAGGTGATTCGTGTCTTCTTATCTCAAATTCTTTGAAGTGGATTCTAGTTGGTTTCTTGACTAAGGGAGTTCTTATCATATTTGCTCTGAGAGGGAGTTGTTTTCTACTTATAAGTCTACTATAGGGCATTATGTGAGAATGGAAATTGGAAAGATTTGTGAAGTAGTAGGTGAAGGGATAGTTGAGTTGAAGATGACATGGCTAAATATGTTCACTTTAAGGAATGTTTTCCATATTCCTCTGCTGAAATGGAATCTAATTTCTTTGGGAACTCTTGATGCATAGGATTGTAGGTACACAACTCGAGGTGGAGTTTTATCTATTTTTCAGGGTCGTCGTAAGGTGATTAGAGGTATGAGAGTGATTGGGCCAAGCCAGAATAATCTCTACAAGCTTTGGGGAATTTGAAATACTTGCGCAAGTGTTGCTCCTTTTCCCGTTATTCCTGCAAGCTCATCTAGTTTGCTACAACTAGCATTATCAAAGCGAGACTACGACGTTCAAATATCGTCGGGAGGTGGAGAGTGCCTTGATGTAGGTAAAGTTCGTGCAGAGGTTGGCAACTCTGTGATTACGCCTACGGAGGTTTGCCCTTGAAGGGGGTATACTGATCGGTGAGATTGGATAGAGATTTGTTCAACTAGAAGAAGAAGCTATTATTTTTAGTGTTTTTGCAAGTGGAGTTCATTAGAGTTTGGAGATGAATAATCACATCATGTGATAGCACTCGTATGCAATCCAAGGTGAAGTTTGTTAGGAACGTGTCTTGAATACTCGTGGTTCGGATTAGAAGAAGGTAAGATGAAGCACGGAGGTCGAAGCGTCAAAAAAATAGAAGAAAATAGAGCAGCAATAGTGCAGGAAGAGTTGCGATCGACTGTCCAAAGTTGCGTTCGACTGCACCCCCTGACCGCACACCCGACCGCAGTTGCACAGGGTTTGGCCGAGAGGAGGAAGGTTGATCAATCTTGTTAGATGGTTGACCAACCGCAGCGCTGTGTTCGTTTTGGGCCTCGATTTGTTAGGTCGTTTCAACTCCAAGTTAGATCATACGACTCTCATTCAGTTGCTTCTCCTACAGGTTATATTGGATGACTGTGAATCAAGATTAAACCTAGGGTTCTCTATATTCTTCTATATATATTGTAAATTCCTCCAATATGAGAGTAGAGTACTTCATTGATATTTTTTCCATTGCAAAGAGAGGCTTGAGAGAGATAGTTCTTGGTGAGTGAGTTTAAATCCTTGTATTGAGTAAATTAGTAACTCATTATAATCTCTTCTAGTTGAATATCAGATTTCCCTATATTTTCCCCCAGATTGAGCGAAAGCTAACTGGGATAAATCCTCGTTGTGTTTGTATTGGATTGGTGGACCTACTTCCTTCTACTTGCTTACTCAACTGATTTGTCACATCTACTTCGACTTCCTTATTGCTCTATTTAGTTTCGCTGCAACAACGGGCGTTCGTTGACGCCCCAATCCCAACAACTTCTTGCTTGGTTAGTTTGCTAATCCAATTTTCCTTCAATCAACGAAAGCTTTGTCATCAACTGCGTTAAGATCTCCTTATGCCCATCAACTAAAACTGGTAGGCTCTGCAACTGCGTCGAATGGAGCTACTCTTGATCGCTTTGCTTCTTGAAAATCTCTTTCAACCCCAAAATTGTAGGTCCCGCCACAAAAGAGCATGCACTCATGCATGCAACGTTTGGTGCATGCTGATGCATGACAACGTTTGGTGCAAGCATGGTGTCTCTTCCAAAGCATGGTGTCTTTTCCGAAGCATGATGTCTCTTCCAAAGCATGGTGTCTTTTCCGAAGCATGGTGTCTCTTCCAAAGCATGGTGTCTTTTCCGAAGCATGGTGTCTCTTCGAAAGCATGGTGTCTCTTCCCCTCCTATAAATTCTCACTATTTTCTTCATTTGAAGACACACTCAACTGAAGAGAAAAATAGAGATTGATAGCCACAGAGAGCTTATAAAGTATTGAGAGTTTTTTTTGTAAATCTTTTGAGATTGAGAAATAATATTTGTGTTGTTTTCTTCTCAAATTTATCTCTGTTGTTTTTCTCTCGATCCTAACAAGTGGTATCAGAGCGAGGTTGAGTTGTTGAGTGCCAAAAGCCTTTGCAGATCAAGATGTCGATGGAGGAATCAATATCATCATCATCATTTGGAGCCATGATCAAGCTTACTGCCACCAACTATACACTTTGGAGACCTTGGATGGAAGATCTCCTAAGTTGTAAAGATCTCTTTGATCCTATTGAGGAGAAGGGACAGAGACCTGAAGCTACCAATGAGGCGGACTGGAAGAAGATGAATAGGAAAACGATCGGTCAGATTCGACAGTGGATCGATCACAGTGTCTTCCATCATGTTGCCCAGGAGACGGATGCTTTTGCCCTTTGGAAGAAGCTGGCGGATATGTACCAGGCCAAGACAGCTCGAAATAAGGCCCTGCTGATGAGACGGTTGGTGAACCTGAAGCTACAGGGAGGAACTTCTGTAGCAGAACACACCAGCGAGTTTCAGAGCCTGGTGAATCAGCTATCTTCAGTGGAGTTACCACTTGAAGATGAGTTACAGGCACTTCTACTTCTCAGCTCTCTTCCAGACAGTTGGGAGACATTGGTGGTCTCCCTCAGCAACTCGGTTTCGACTGGCAATCTTACCATGTCTATGGTTAAGGATGCCCTATTCAATGAGGAAGCTCGGAGAAAGGACGTTGGCACAGAAGCACAAGCCTGCATCACAGAAGTCCGTGGGAGACAGCGAGAGGAAGATCGAGGCAAGTGGAGAGGCAGGAGCCAAAGCAGAGGCAGATCGAGAGGCAAATCAAGTGATGGGAGGAGGCCTGCATACAACTGCCATCATTGTGGCAAACCAGGCCACATGAAAAGAAATTGTTGGAAGTTACAAAAGCAAGGCGGTCAGGGAAGGTCACAACCAAAGAAGGAAGGAGATGCACAAGTCACAGTACTAGAAGATGTGGCTCTTTGCTCTCATGAGGATGAGACATGCCTCCATGTGTCGAATCAGGGCGTAGAATGGATGGTAGATACTGCAGCATCTTGCCATGCCACTCCTCGAAAGGACATCTTCACGACGTACAAAGCTGGAGACTTTGGCTCGGTGAGGATGGGCAATTCTAGCTTTGCTAAGATTGTCGGAATTGGTGACGTTCGGATGCAGACTGATGCCGGGTGCACAATCACACTGCAGGATGTTCGCCATGTACCTGAACTTCGACAAAATCTTCTTTCGGTGAGAGCCCTAGACGAAAAGGGCTATGATAACCGTTTTTGCAATGGCTCGTGGAGGATGCTGAAAGGTGTAATGGTGATCGCTCGTGGACATCTCTGCAGCACTTTGTACAAGACTCATGTGAAGATCAATGTGGAGAGTCTCAATATTGTTGAACATAAAGCTTCGCAGAAACTGTGGCACCAGAGACTCGGTCACATGAGTGAGAAAGGTTTATCAACCTTGATGAAGGAAAATCTTATCTCCATTACCAAGAATGCAGAGCTTCAACCTTGCAGCAGCTGTTTATTTGGCAAGCAGCGAAGAGTCTCTTTTAGTTCCTCTTCGACAAGGAGATCAGAGTTGCTCAGTCTGATACATTCTGATGTTTGCGGTCCCATGGAGGTGGAGTCGCTAGGCGGTAACAAATACTTTTTGACATTTATTGATGATGCTTCTCGGAAGGTGTGGGTGTATTTTCTGAAGACAAAAGATCAGGTCTTGGAAAGCTTCAAAACATTTCATGCCATGGTAGAGCGTGAAACGGGGAAGAAGCTGAAGTGCCTCCGCTCAGATAACGGAGGCGAGTATACATCCAGGAGTTTTGATGCCTATTGCATGAGTCAGGGCATTCGGCACGAGAAGACGGTTCCACGTACCCCGCAACACAATGGGGTAGCAGAAAGAATGAACCGAACAATCATGAAAAGAGTTAGAAGTATGCTCAGCACAGCAAAGCTGCCAAAGCCATTTTGGGGAGAAGCTGTTCGCACCGCCTGCTACTTGATCAATCGTTCTCCATCAGTCCCGCTGAATTTCAACATCCCGGAGAAGAAATGGACCGGCAAAAACCCCTCCTACTCTCACCTGAGGACATTTGGATGTCTGGCTTATGCACATGTCTCAAAGGAGCTCAGGCAGAAGCTCGATGCGAGAACCACTCCATGCATTTTCATAGGCTATGGAGACGAGGAGTTTGGATACAGGCTATGGGATCTAAAGACGAAGAAGCCTATCAGAAGTAGAGACGTGGTGTTCCATGAAAATCAGACATATGGGGACACTGAAAAGCCTACAATTGCTGAAAGTCCTGTCAGTACTCAGGACTTTGTTCCAGATACAGTACCAGTACAAGCTGCCGCAGATGATGATGTGTCTGATCAAGAACTAGAAGCAGAACCAGAGGAGGAGGAAGAAGGGATTGATGAGCCTGGGGAGCCGCAACCTTTCGCAGCTGCAGAACCAGTACAAGATAATGATACACCGCCTGAGATGAGTAAGCCTCAGCTACGTAGATCTGAAAGAGGCCATGTTTCGTCTACTAAATATCCAGAATCAGAGTACATTCTTCTTACTGATGAAGGGGAGCCAGAGAATTTCCAGGAAGCATTGTCTCATCCAGATAAAGACAACTGGCTGCACGCTATGCGGGATGAGATGGACTCTTTAGAGAAGAACCAAACCTACGATTTGGTTAAGCTTCCAGGAGGGAAGAAGGCACTAAAGAACAAGTGGGTATTCAAGCTCAAGAAAGATGGCAGCGGAAAGGTGGTGAAGCACAAAGCTCGGCTAGTGATCAAAGGATTCCTTCAGAAGAAAGGCATCGATTTTGGTGAGATTTTTTCTCCAGTTGTAAAGATGACTTCAATCCGAGTCATGCTCGGATTAGCAGCTAGCCTAGACTTGGAGCTTGAACAAATGGATGTGAAGACTGCATTTCTTCACGGTGATCTGCATGAAGAAATTTACATGGAGCAGCCAGAGGGATACGAGGTTCCAGGGAAAGAGAATCTCGTATGTAAGCTGAAGAAGAGTTTGTATGGCCTCAAGCAAGCACCAAGGCAATGGTACAAGAAGTTTGATTCATTCATGGTGAGTCAAGGCTACAAGAGGACTGCTGCAGATCAATGCGTCTACATTCAAAGGTCCCCTGATGGAAATTTCATTGCACTGTTACTATATGTCGATGACATGTTGGTCGTCGGACAAGATGCAGTGAAGATCAGACAGCTGAAGATAGAACTCTCTAAGGTCTTTGATATGAAGGACCTTGGGCCAGCTCAGCAGATTTTAGGTATGAACATCTCTCGAGACAGAAAGGCCCGAAGATTGTGGTTATCTCAAGAGAAATATGTTGAACGGGTGATCAAGCGATTCAACATGGAGGGTGCCAAGCCAGTTAGCATCCCACTGGCTAATCATTTCAAGTTGAGCAAGAGTTCGTGTCCCTCATCCAGGAAAGAGATCGAGGAAATGGAAGTTGTGCCTTATTCTTCAGCGGTTGGAAGTCTGATGTATGCAATGGTGTGTACGAGGCCGGATATTGCACATGCAGTGGGTGTGGCAAGTAGATTTCTCTCCAATCCAGGAAATGAGCATTGGGAGGCTGTTAAGTGGATTCTCAGGTATCTTAAGGGTACTTCAAAGATATGTTTGTGTTACGGGGGAGCTGATCCGGTCTTGGAAGGCTATACAGATGCAGATATGGCCGGAGATCTTGATGGTAGAAAATCGACTTCTGGTTTTATCTACACTTTTGCAGGGGGAGCTGTGTCATGGCAGTCAAGGTTGCAGAAGTGTGTTGCACTATCTACGACAGAAGCAGAGTACATTGCTGCCGCTGAAGCTGGCAAGGAGATGTTGTGGTTAAAGCGATTTCTACAAGAACTCGGGATCAAGCAGAATGACTACAAGGTACATTGTGACAGTCAGAGTGCTCTGGATTTGAGCAAGAATTCAATGTACCATTCCCGAACAAAACATATTGATATTCGCTATCACTGGATACGCGAGGTGATGGATCAACAATTGTTGAAACTGATGAAGATCCACACGAAGGAGAATCCAGCAGACATGTTGACAAAGATTGTGTCTCGGGAGAAACTAGAGTTATGCAGAGACATAACTGGAATGGATGAGAGATGACGATTGGTGCAGATGTGGCGTGAGGGGGAGAATTGTAGGTCCCGCCACAAAAGAGCATGCACTCATGCATGCAACGTTTGGTGCATGCTGATGCATGACAACGTTTGGTGCAAGCATGGTGTCTCTTCCAAAGCATGGTGTCTTTTTCGAAGCATGATGTCTCTTCCAAAGCATGGTGTCTTTTCCGAAGCATGGTGTCTCTTCCAAAGCATGGTGTCTTTTCTGAAGCATGGTGTCTCTTCGAAAGCATGGTGTCTCTTCCCCTCCTATAAATTCTCACTATTTTCTTCATTTGAAGACACACTCAACTGAAGAGAAAAATAGAGATTGATAGCCACAGAGAACTTATAAAGTATTGAGAGTTTTTTTTGTAAATCTTTTGAGATTGAGAAATAATATTTGTGTAGTTTTCTTCTCAAATTTATCTCTGTTGTTTTTCTCTCGATCCTAACAAAAATCCCCTCATCCATTGATGATCTCCACCACGAAGCATCATCAACTGATCGATGCCCATTCGCCATGGCCTGACTTCAGAGCGGTGAAAGCACCAATGTTCAGAGAATTGAATTCAAGAACTATAATTCCCCAAAACACCTCATATCCTCAAGATTCGAAACTCAACAACTCTAGAAGTACTTTACTCAACAAAGTTATTACAGAATTAGAGATAGTTATTATGTTTTTGAAGTTCAGCAATGCAGGTTACAGGAGAAGAAGGATCAGAAATTTGGGAGGAAGAAGGAGAAGATTTGAAGAAGAGAATCAAATTTCACATGTCTGAATTATTACTCTATAGCTACATTTATACCACCACTTGATCCTAACAGACTCCTAGCTGACGTGGCATTCCCTTTTGTCTTATTCATAACAAACTAACTACTTGAAAATTAACTTCAGCACGCACAGTGCCCGTGCTTATTCAGTCTTTCAAATATCAAAGTTCCATCCTTTCTCTTTTGGATCACAGGACCCCTTTACTCCCTTCAGCTCTTCTCTGAACCATTGTACTTGCATCATGATTCATGCAGAGGACTTAAAGAAAATTTATCCAACACAGTCAACCTCTTATAAATTATGGAACACTGTTTATACAAGGACTGAAGGAGGACACATAGTGTTCGCTTTCCTTACATGTCCTATGAATCAAAAAATTCTACGATCAAAATTCCTTGCTTTAATCCTTTTATTTCCCGCATTTTCTTTCTACCTAGTCTCACGCTTCAAGCTCTTTGACATCTCATATTCATAGGAAAGAGGTGAAGGTTGTGGTTTGTAACCATTTTGGTTTTTTTTTAAATATTTTATTTTAGATATATCATAACTGAAACCCAAATTGTGAGGGTTATATTTGTATACATGCATTTTGATCACCGCATGAGTGATTGGTGTACACTTGTTAAGCATTTACACTAACATATGGGTTTGACCGAAGGTTAGTAAAATACTTGCAAGTCGATAAATATGTACAAGTCTATAAATGCTGGAGGGCCAGTAATAGTGCACTCACATTAACCATATGACATGTTCACAATAACAGTAAGACTCATGAGGGTTTATTTATCATTTTAGAAATATTCATTTATTGTTCCAGTAATTTCAACAAATCGTTTTTATTCTCATTTGCATAACAGTAAGCTAGAAAAGACTATTTTTTATTTTTTTTGTGTTTCATAAATGTTGGGTTTATATGTCTTGCATACACATGTTCGATGAGAAGATGATGAAGCAATGAGAAGATCAGAGCAAAGATTGGAGAAGAAGAAAATAAGAATTAGCCGACAACAACAACCAGCAGACTGCTTATATGTGCAGTCGACTACTAGGTGCTCTGGTTTGGTTCTTGGTGATTGGGGTCGACCGCAATCATAAGAAGTCGACCGTGATGCGTAGGCGGACAGAAATTGGGTCGGGTCTTGAGATTCATGTGAAGCCCAACTTCGTCTTCTAGTTAGGTCGTTCGACTCTCAACGCATGGTTATCACTTCAGTATTCAACAAGTGGTTAATGTATCAAGTGTATCAAACTAGGGTTTCTCTAGATCTTTAGAGCATCTGTAGTCGTTTATGCTAAATTTATCCATATATGGATAAATAGAAATCGAAATTTCGATTACGCTGCACTCGTCGAGAGCTATTTTTTAGCAATCAATACTATAATATTAAGCGACGGCACACGAAGTGCCGTCGGAGTGAACGTCGCTGTCATTCGAGAGAGAGAAGAAGAAAAAAAAAATCACAACCCCTAGGGACGGACGGCACATCATGTGCCGTCCAAGCCCATGTGCCGTCCAGCCAATAGAAAGAATTCATTAATTATAAAAATCAATTCATTAATTTCAAAAACAATTCATTAATTACAAAAAACTTTTAAAAAATTACGAAAACATTTCGAAAATTGCAAAAAAAAATTAAAATTTGCAAAAAAAAACTCAGAAAAGTCAAACCCCAGGGTCGGACGGCACATCATGTGCCGTCCAAGCCCATGTGGGTGCCACGTCATGTGCAGCCAATAGGAACAATTCAATAATTATAAAAAACAATTCATTAATTACAAAAAAAATTTAAAAAATTACGAAAACATTTCGAAAATTGCAAAAAAAAATAAAAAATTGCAAAAAAAAATTAGAAAATACAAAAACCTCCGGACGGCACTTGAAGTGCCGTCCGAGGATTTCGGAGGGTGAATTTGGTTTTTTTCAAACGGACGGCACTTGAAATGCCGTCCGACGATTATAATAATAATTTCGCGCGTGGGACGGCGCTTCGAACACCGTTGCTGACTTATCGATAAAGCTATATCCATTCTCATATATAGCAATCTACTGTAGCGTTTTATCGATAATATCGATATATAGCAAACGACTGCAGCTACTTTTTTTATCAAATATCGATATTATCGATATATAGATAACGACTACAGATGCTCTTATATAATCAATGTAATGGCTCAAAGAACGATATGATTCTATTGAAGATAGTACTTTATCTGAAAGGTGAGAGATTCTCCATTGTAAACAACAAGTATTTCCAGTTAGGCTTGAGAGAGGGTCGTGGTGAGAGTTGTAACTCTTGTATATTCTCTAGTTGAATAATATATCAGTTTTCCTCTCCCGGATTAAGGCGAAAGCTCAAATCGGGTCAATTCTTGTGTGCTTTGGTGTTTTTTGTGTGATCTACTATTTTGCTTGGTGGTTTGTTAATTGTCACGTCCCGCTTCTCAAAAATACGGAATACGAGTACGTAACATTGGCCCAGCGAATGACTAACGTCACCTATAAGCTGTTTATTCGATTAACTCAACAATATAATCAATACAGAACAAATGCGCATGCAATAATAATAATCTCATGAACAATAGTACTTGGAATGAAGCAATAAAAATATCCAAATACAATAATAATAATCCAACGACTGGAAACAATAATAAAATCCGGGACATAAGCACAAAACAATAATAATCCAATCCAAAATAATAACAAGTCTCAATACATTAAATTTATTAAAGCAATAAGCAACTAGAAAGCAGTAGTCTTCAGAATGTTTGTTCTCCAATTCCAGCAGGCAATTCTCCTTCATTATTTGTAAACACTTCATCTAAAAAGATGAGAAAAATTATCCTTAGTACAAGTCATGGACAGTAAGTAGAGAAAGCAGGAAACAATGGAATAACGGTATAACAATGAATCAATGGATCAATAGGAATTAATAACATGGCACGATAGTAATAATCAATAACATGGTAATCAATGCAACGGTGTAACAATGATTCAATGTTCGGTAACAGTAATCAACGGTTAATGTCAATAACACTTAGACAATATTGGATACAAATAGGAACAATGATGAACAATATGCAATGTCGGTGATGTGTCAATCCTTATGTCTATTATTCATTTTAATCCTAACTAATGCATGTACCACTGTATCCCATAATACATGTTCGATGCATACAATCAATTTTGTTTTAGACTCAAGTGGTGCACTCGATAGATCATGTACTTGGCAACGGTAACGATAAACACTATTCACCTTTCGATGTACGATACGGCCATCGGCAACGATACGGTACACGATAGATTAGGTTACAGCCATAACCACAATCACACGGTAAAATGGTAGTCGGAACGGTAATTAGGAAAACACGGGCCCCTCCTCCAAGTACAGTAACTACTTTGTTCACTACTCAAATTTTCCTTTAACCCCGGCTTATTAATTATTTATCAATGCAACAATACAATATGCAATCTGAGACATGAGATGAATAATAGTATCAATAGGGAAACAATGGGACGGTTAGAATAGTGACAATAACTCATTAGGAACATGCAATACAATATACATTCATTAATTCATGCAATAGTACAACATAGGAATAATTAATCTATTAAAAAGTGGAATCTAAAATTCTGGATAGCAAGCGCAGTCTGTACAAAAATATAGTTTTCCACTGACTCAGAAATTAAAAGTTGAATCCGTCAGAAATTCTAGAAACTAGACTTCCTCACAGTTCCAATGCATATTTAAAGTCCAAATTCCGACAACAGTAGCTAGGTCAAACACAGGGTTCTTTACAGATTTTATGTTCAGGCAGAAATTCGACATCTTTTTAATTTAATTTTAGAAACAGCAAAAAATCAATATTAAATTCATTAAAAATGCTTATTAGATTCCTAAACATGTAAATTAAGAATATGGAAATTTTCAGGGCAAAATTTTATCATTTGATTATCTTTTTTTTCTGTTTAAGCACGAAAGATACAAGAATTTAAAAATCTGAAAGTAAAAACACAGTTGTACTAAAATAGGCATAACTTTTGCTACAAAACTCGGAATTCAAAATTTTAAGATGTTCTGGAAACTAGAAAGATAAGGCTACAATTCATATTCAGAAAGTATTTCATTTTAAGATCGTTTACTTGTTCGAAAATAGCAGTTAACATTCAGGTCAGCAAGCAATAAACAAGATTTGTGTAGTTTTTCTTGAAAATAAATTAATTAGACTATATGAGCATCGATTCTTTAGTCAATAAATTGTGTAATCAACATGATGGGTGCACTAACATGATGAATAAAATTAGAACACATATATACACAAATTTATCATCAATCAATCATCAATCGATCAAACAACATACAACCTAGCAATTGTCTCTACGATAATTTATTTGTGTCGTGATTATATGCGCAACCCTATTATCAATTCTATATGCACTCATGAAAGATCCGAACTTTAGAGTTAAAAGTGGTACGATGTCAAGAATATTGGGATTAGCTCGTGTAAACCCTCAATAGATCCAACGAAGAGATGAACAAAGGATAATATGATAACAAAGAGATCTACTTGCCAAAGTTTCAACAGAACTTGAATTTGATACAATTAAACATTCAAGAGGACGGTGACTTGCCTGTTAGAAGGTGAAAACAAATACCAAGAAAAACGGGAAAAGAATTCCGAAGCAACGAACCCACGAACTAGCAATTCCACAAAACAGCACGTATAAACTACGTGCAATAGAACAACACATCGCACAAAGAGACAAGCAGCAACAGAGCAAGAGAGAACGATAGCAATGACCGCAGGCAAGGCTAGCCAAGGGGACGATGGCGAGCGGTCAAGGGCGCGCGGGGGTGGCGTTGGCATGCTGGTCGGCGATCACAGAGAGAGAAGGGAGTTGGGGTTTGGGTTCTTTCGTTGCGAGCAAAACGGGAGAGGAGAAGGACAGGGGGTGTTGGCTGGTGGCGCGTCGACGAGGGATGGCGACGAGGGAGGTCACCGGAGCTGGTCGGGGAAGACGATTAGAAGGGGTCGGGGGTGTTTTGGCAGGAAAAGTTCAGCGGAAGAGAGAGAGAACGAGAGGAGAGAGAGAGAGAGGAGAGAGAGTAGACGGCAAGAGTTTCGATTTGTGCAATTTTTAGGATTTGCATTAGGGTTGTATTTATAGGGTACAATTAGGGTACTGGATTAGTGAATTAGGGTCCAATAATAGTGGATTTGCAACAAGCTTCTAATATTATTACGAGTTTTACCATAATTTTTTTTATAATGTATAAGTTTTGTACACAAGAAATTGATTAAATAATAATATGTTTACAATATTGGGGCCTAGTAGTAATTTTTGAGTTCCTTTATTTGATTCCTACGGTTGTAACTTAAAAGAGATGGGGTTCGGGTTTGGGTTTTCTCTATATGGATTTGACCCAAACACTACTTAAACCCAATACTACCCACTTCATCTTCTTCCCCGTCCGCCTTCATTCTTTCTTTCTTGATCTAAACCCGAAATTGAGTAAAACCAACAACATAATCAACCCTTAATCAACCTAAATATGTTTGTATTATAAATGAAGAATTGTTGTGTTTAAGGGTCTGTTTGGTTCAGGGGAGGGGAGGGGAGGGGAGGGATTTTAATGGAGGGGAGGGAAGGGGAGGGAAAGGGAGGGGAGGGATTTAATGAAAACTCTGTTTGGTTCAAAGGAGGGGAGGGGAGGGAAAATAATAATTTTCTTGTTTGGTTCACAAGGGGAGGGAATGGATTTTATAATAAAATTACTTTTATACCCTTTTGCATATAATAAGAGAAATTTTCAACAACGAATTAGAGAAATTTTTTTCACCGTTTCCACCGATACAGACATGCACTCATTACAAAACTAAAGTTTCATAAACTAAATGAAATGATAGAATTATAGTATATGTATTCTACAATGAATGCTGAGAAAACACCACACCATTAGATGGACTGAGTTGATTTTAGCATGGCTAAACTTGTATTTTTCTTCACTACAAAAAACCTGTATTTTTCTTGACTAGCAAATTTGGTGCTGAGGGCTTTATCCAAGAGACAAAGGAAAAAGAAATGTAAGTAGCAGAATAAACAACAGTTGGACGATAATACCTTCAGTCTGTGAAGCAGTGCAGTACAAGCTTAATCACTTGACAAATAAAAATAAGTAAAAAGTCTAGACAAATTTCTTCACAAGGAATCTACACTAGAAATACAGATTTCACTTACATTTCCACAGAAAACCATAACTTAAGCAATTGAACCTTTCCCTCCATAAGATGGACTAAAAATACATGCCCGAACAGAAAGATCTGAAATCTACAGTATGCAGCTTTGATAGATTAGTCAGTCATATAGGAAGAGTTCATAGTCATACAGGAAGAGTTCATGAATGTCAACCAATCTTATAGATGGCACATGTATTACAGATCAAGTTCCACGTTCAATAATTTTAACACCAACTGTCAATATATCAAATATGTTTATATCATATTCCTGTAGTAGAACTCTCACTCAGTCAATCGTAGAGAGAGGTTTTTTATTTTATTAGGATTTAGATTTTAAAGGACAATTTAGTCTAGCCACTTTAAAAAATTAGTCCTATTTTCTCTTCCCTCCAAATCCCCCCACTTTTGGAGGGGAGCCAAAATTGGCTAAGGAGGGGTGTTGCACCCCCCCATTTCCCTCCCCTCCCCTCCTAAAAATTGAACCAAACAAAAAAAGTATTAAAAAACCCCTTCCCTCCCTTCCCCTTCCCTCCATTTCCCTCCAACCAAACAGTGCCTAAGAGAATTACCTCTACAAGTTTTTTGATTTTTTCCCGAATCTTCTATCTTACCTATGCTTCCTTCTAATCCCTTAATTTTATTTTATTTTCCTAGCGGGTTTTAGAGAATTTGAGGAGAACCTCCATTCTCATGGGTTTATATAGCTCTGATGTCAACCTCCTTCATTCAACCATTTAACCCCTTCATTTATTACCTCATAAAATTTCTTCCTCCCTAAATCCCTAATCTATACATCTAGGACGTGAATTCTTCTCTTCCAAACTTGTTAGAAATTTCAACTGAGGGGAGAAACTTCGTCTCCCATGTTTTTCACATTCAAGCTATTGAAGGAGAGGTAGTTCTTACTTTCAAATAAGGTAGGCTAAATAGTAGTGCTACTACTTTATCCTAAGTTTCACACACATCTACCTTACAATTCACATAGCCACACACACATTTTCAACTAATTCTATATTGATTTATACTATGGGAAATTTCATGGTGTTACAACACTTTGTGGACACTCGGTTGCATTCCTGACATTTCTTAGATGCTTCTTATATTAACAGGGTTGCATACACATAGCTCTGTCTTCCTTTCTCAATCAAATATTTTCGTTGATGATGACTTCTAGAAACAAAAGAAAAACTAAACCTGATATGGGTAAAAATAGAGCTAAATCGGAACCGTTCAAATCAGGCACGCATCCTAAAGCTTTCAGGGGTAAAACGCTAATTTCACCTATAAACGGGTCCAAAAATGGGAAATGTGTCTTTTCCAAGCCCAATAACACAAAAACGGGCCTGTCTTACTGGGTCAGGGTGACAGCCCATTACGAACAGACCCAGAACATTTAAAGAGTAATTCAAATTCATGATTATTTTTAAGAGGCGGTTTAAACCAAAACTTTTGTCATGAAACAATTTAAACTCTCTGACTTATCCAAAAATACCGGGACATAGAGATAAATGATTATCTTTAAACCGTCTCAAAAGGTGACCATAAATACCCCTCTACCCCCACCATAAGAAAGATAATCAATATTTTTTTCACAAAGTGCTATTTCATAATCTGCCTGATTACTGACTTGAGCGTTGGAGGGTTCGTCGCCGGGATCTATTCCGGTGTTTCGAACTTTTTGCAGGTTAGTGGCAGCAGCGAGAAATAGTCAAATGCCAGCAGAAGTCAACAGGTTCACTTTTATTATTTCTAGAAGAATTAACAAATCTTCTGTTTGCTCCTACACCGAAATTAGCAGAAACAAATTGGCATCGTCTGTGGGAAACAAAAAAAGCAATCCAACCACACATCTCCGGTGAAAGTAGTTTCTAGTCATGCCTTCGAAAGGAAAAGGGAAGGCAACAACGTCCTGCCGAAGAGCCACTCCTCTTCCTCCACCCCTCCACTCCAAGATGTTCTTCCTCAACCAGACCAACAAGTTCAGCAACCGCAGCCTGAACACCCACTTTCTCAACAGCCACCTCCCATGTTCAGGGGGCTCCCGTCGAAGCTGTCAGGGACAACACTCTCACCATGACCACATCTCTGTCACAATCCTTCAACCGACTCCATGGCCTCTCAAAGTCCTCCAGGGCCTGGAGATCTCCGTCAAGTCATTGTTAACCGACTCCATGCTGATACTCGACGAAGAGACTTGGAGTTTGAAGTTGGGGATGCAGTTTTCCTCAAGGTGTCTCCGACCAAAGGAGTGATCAGGTTTGGTAAGGGAGGCAAGTTGGCGCCAAGGTATATTGGGCCATACAAGATCATGGAGCAGATTGGCAAGACAGAATATAGATTGAAGCTTCCAGAGGAGTTGGCACAAGTGCATGATGTATTTCATGTGTCATTGTTGAGGAAGTATGTGCCAGATCAGAATCATCAGTTGGTAGAGAGTCCTGATGATCTACATGTGAACTTGAGTTACAAGGAACGACCTGTTGAGATCGTTGATCGTAGAGAGAAAGTTCTTAGGAATAAGGTGATACCTATGGTCAAGGTGCTATGGAGGAATCAGCAGTTCGAGGAGGCTACTTGGGAGCCAGAGGATCGCATGCAGAAGGATTTCCCTGAGCTTTTTGTATGAGTGTATTCCTTTTATGTGATTGTGATTCTTTTGAATGTTTGTACCATTGATTGATGTAATTTGTATTCCTTCTATTTTGATTTTGTAGTCGTATGCAATTGTTTGGACTATGTTCTATTTACGAGATATTGTTTCTTTTGTGAGTATGTGGTTTGGACTCATTAGTAGTAGTTCTGAGGACAGAACTCTTCTAAGGAGGGAGTGATGTAGAACCCCGTATTTTCAAATATTATTTTAAATATTTGAAAATGAATTTAAATTGATTTTTGGAGAATTTAATAAATATTTTCAGAAAAATTTATCTTTTTACACGTGCAAAACACGTGCAAATACTTTTTGAGAAGTTTGAAAAGCTAAGTTTTCTTCATGAAAAATCATTATTTAATATTTGGGATTTATTTAGTATTTTTCCAGATTTTTCTGAAATTAATTGGATCCATTTGCAAATTTTGAGAAAAGAAGGACCTTTTTGCAAATTTGTCATTTTTAGGGGTTAAAATGTAAAATATATTTTCTGAACATTTTGAACAGTACCAATTGAGATTTATGAGTATATTTTACTTTTAAATCCTAATTTAAATGAATTTGATTGAATTTCCAAGACTAACCTATATATGTAAGTTGTATTTTGGAAAGGATTGTTTTGCAAAAGTGTGGGTAAAACCCTAATATTCACTCCTGGATATTTAAGAGAATTTTTTCAGCCGTCATTGCTATAATATACAGAATTTTGAGATTGGTTTTGGAGGAGCAAGAGAATTTTGGATCTAGCAAAGAGAAAAGCTTTTTCGTGGATTTTCTCAATTCAAAGGTGAGTGATGTAAAATTTGTTTGTTGTTTGTTTTGATGTTGAGAATGACATGAATCTTGTATTGTGGACTGATTAATGTGATCGATTGTTATGTTGTTGGTTTGGCATGTGTGTTATTTAGTATTTTGCATGAGAACGATGCAAATGTTGTTGTTTGTACCATGTATGTGAAATCTATGAATGATTAGTAGATCTTTGTTTATAAAATTGTATTGCTAAAATGCATGTTGAGATTTGAGTATGGTTATGATCGGATGATGAGCATCTGGATCTTATATTTGTAAATCAGATCTTATTAAGAGTTGTGAACGAAATTTAGTATTGAGAAACCCTAATGGGAGAATTAGTAATTTAGAATTTGAGAACTTGAGTTTTGACATATTTGATGTTTTGAGTAATGTATCCATAATGAGGAATTGTTGAGATTTGTTATTTTTCCTGAATACGAATTATTTCATGAACGAAGAATCTTTAGAAAACTCCAGTTTGATTTTGTATTCAGATCTAAATTATGAAAAACTGTAGGCCGACAGTCGACTGGTACGAACCTGCTACTGTATTTTAGTTTCCTTGAAAAGTCGTTCTGGACAGTCGACTTAGACTATTGTCAGTCGACTGGTTTACTGAGAAAATTATTTTGTTAAGTTATTGCAGTCCTTTCTGGACAGTCGACCTATGACCTCTTTAAGTCGACTGTTGGTACTTAGAATATTTTTGTAAAAATCTTTGGAATTTACCTCGGGTAAGTCGACCGATTCTCTTTTAAGTCGACTGCTATGACTTAGTTTATTTTTGTAAAATTTTGGATAATCGTCCTCTAGACAGTCGACTTACCACAGTATAAGTCGACTGGTACTGAAGGATCTTTGTAAACTTGAGTGTTATTTCGAATGATTGGTTTTCGGATAATTCAGTCTATACTTGATCTTCAGTTTAGTATTTGATATTAAGATATTCAGTTAAGCCATTTGATTTAAGATGTTCAGTTGAGCCACTTTTATTTAGTGGAATTTGATTTAGACAATTGAGTTTGAGTCTCTAGAGGTGCGTGACCCTAGTATACCGGTGTTGAGTTATTTTGTTGAGGCCCGTAGAGGCATTTCAGTTATTCAGTCTTGAATTTAGGTCGGTAGGGTACACCACTCTAGGAGATTCGTTAAGTGATTAAATAACCCAAAAATAATAAGGACAGACACTAGTGGTGATATGATGAACGGGAACATGAGTTATGCACCTCAGTATGGCTTTAGATGTGTGATTTAATCTCCGGAATTATCCAAGTGACTTACTTGCGGTGTGGGATTTATCTCCGGAATTATCCAGGTAAATTACCTGCGATGTGATATATATCTCCGGAATTATCCAGGTAGTTACTTGATATGTGGGATTGATCTCCGGAATTATCGGAGTCGAGGCGATGCACATGGGGTATTCATGTGATGATGTGTCAATGTTTAGATGTGGGATGATCTCCGGAATTATCCAGGAAAATTACCTGAGATGTGAGATCTATCTCCGGAATTATCAAGCATGGGCTAATTCTCACAGTTTATCTTTATCTCGTAGTAGTCATTGTGATAGGATTAGTTGCATAGCGGGGGATTGAACCCTATGAAGTGGAGACGTTAAGGGCTTGCACCGAACCTATGTAGAGTGGGATGCATAGACTTCGACAAGTACGCATTAGAGAGTCCGCATATAGAATTTGTGTTTTCTCGACTTAGTTTTATGCATGTGGTTTTCCGGTTTTCTACACTCAACACTTGGTTTAGTATCACTCGTTGTTGTATTTCTTGTTATCTCATATTTTATGTAATTTGGTTTATTACATGTTGCTTAAGAATCCTTGCTTAATGTTTATTCACGTTGTTTGTTTGATTTTATGTCACTCACACCATTTATGGCTGACCCCTTTAGTTTTGGGGGTTAGGGATCATCTCTAGCCTCAAATGTTGCAGGTTGTTGCTTAGAGTTGGAGGTTGGATGCTTGAGTTGGTTTTTGAGAGAAATTGATTCATAAGAGTTTTGTGTAAATTTGTATAAGCAGTTTTGAGATAATTTGAGTTGTAAATGACAGAAAAATTTGATTGAGATATTTTTGAATTCCGCTGTGCTTTGTAAAAGTTTGTTGTAATGAAAGTTGAAAATTTTAGTGGTGTTGGTTGTGTTTAATGTTACATTGAAGTGGATGCTGGGATTGTGCCACGTATTTTCTAAGATATCATATTAGAAATTTGGGGCGCTACAATTTCAAAGATAGACCAGTCCTCATAGGCCGCAGTTGCGAACTGTGGCCTGCTCGATTGTGAGGCCACAAATGAGAACTGTGGCCTCTTAAAAAATGTGTTTTTTCGATGCTATAGTTTCCAACTGCGACCTTAGTTCATTTCATATTTGGGCTAGATTTGGGTATTATCTCCCTAGCCAATGTTTTGAATATTTTGGTTGTGAGAAGGTGACCAGTTACTTAAAATCACCTAGAAGGGTTGGAACTGCGATTTCCCCCAAAATGGGCTACTATTTTAAACTAATTTTCAAAATAGACCACTTTCGAAACTAATTTCAAAGATAGATCAGTCCTCATTGGCCGCAGTTGCGAACTGCGGCCTGCTCGATTGTGAGGCCGCAATTGAGAACTGCGGCCTCTTAAAAAATGTGTTTCTTCGATGCCGTAGTTCCCAACTGCGGCCTTAGTTCATTTCATATTTGGGCTAGATTTGGGTATTATCTCCCCAGCCAATGTTTCGAATATTTTGGTTGTGAGGAGGTGACCAGTTACTTAAAATCACCTATAAGGGTTGGAACTGCGATTTTCCCCCAAAATGGGCTATTATTTTAAACTAATTTTCAAAATAGACCACTTTCGAAACTAATTTCAAAGATAGACCAGTCCTTATATGCCGCAGTTGCGAACTGCGGCCTGCTCGATTGTGAGGCTGCAATTGAGAACTGCTGCCTCTTCAAAAATATTTTTTTTCGATGTTGTTGTTCCCAAATGTGGCCTTAGTTCATTTCATATTTGGGCTGGAGAGACTTCGAGACTTAAGCAGATTTTTCTAAGTAAAAATGTACTAAATATAACAGAGGCCGCAGTTCCCCAGCAGGGCCAACCCAAGGGTAAAGCAACCAAAGCTAGGGCTTTAGGCCTAAAAAAAAAATCTAAAGAATAAAGGCCTCCTTACATACTAAGGAACCCGAAATAGGCATCCTCACATATCAAAAAGCCCGAAATTGATTACAATAATATAATAAATGATTTTGCATCTCAAAATGCCTGAAAGATAACATTTAATAAAAATATATTAATTTTAACAAAATATTATTATCAGCTTTCAAAAGGCCTCATTTCAGAGTTCTCTTTAGGCCTCAATAAGTGTTGGGCCTGCCCTGTTCCCTAGCTGCGACCTTTGTTATAATTCTTTTTTTAACATAGGGAAAAAAAATTGATTATAACAGGCCGCATGGCATTTGTTATATTTAGGCCACAGTTGGGAAATGCGGCCTATATTTAACGCATTTTTACTTAGAAAATTTTGTCTAAGTCTCAAAGTCTCTCTAGCCCAAGTATGAAATGAACTAAGGTCGCAGTTGAGAACTGCATCATCTAAAAAAACATTTTTAAGAAGCCGCATTTCCCAATTGTGGCTACACAATCGAACAGGCCACAGTTTGCAACTGCGGCCTATGAGGACTGGTCTATCTTCAGAATTAGTTTCGAAAGTGGTCTATTTTTGAAATTAGTTTCAAAAAGTGGTCCATTTCGGGAAAAAACTCTGGAACTGCACAAAAGTATGAATTATTTTAATTTTTTTTAATGTTTTTTTTGAAGAATATGTCCACCCTGTTTCATTAATAAGAACTTAACGAAACAAACCCAGAGTAATGGGGCAAAGTACAAACTACAGACAGAAAATAAAACATACATGAAGCAACATGGCCCGTACAAACAACACATCCCTCCAACAACCCTGGAGGGTGGACCGACAAACAAGCTCGGTCCAGCAAAGTTGCATGAACGTTAGTTTAGCTTCGTACACTGCCTCCACGGCATTTCCACACCAACCTGAAACTAGTCTGGCAGGATTTTATCATCCGTCGTGCCCTGCCTTCTCCGTGCTGGGGGACCCCATCTATGGGCCCTAGCCCCACAGGCCGAATTTTGACAACTGCCGAGCTCAGTTTACACGTTGGGGGGGGGGGCATCTTTGGGCCAAAGCCCCGTAGACAGAGTTTTTACAACCGCCAAGCTCAATCTACACCTCCTATCCTCCCACAATCTTGCTGTTATAACTCCCCCACAAAAAACTGCAGTCAAGGAGAGAGTCGTGAAGAGGATACCTTCGCCTCTCTCACGCACTTGCTATCTCCAGTGATTTCTCACAAATCTAGACCACAACCAACATAGAGTAGTGAGGAGCAACATCTTCACTCACTCACTCTCTCACCCTCTCTAAATCAGAAAACCAAAACAAGACCCAGCTTATCGAAGTATCATCTTCTCCACTCGCCACAACGGGTGATGACGCTGGGCATCAGCTTCCAATATGAGGGCATAGTGGTGGTGGTGCCCTGTCGACTGTGGTCATCAGGTGAAGCAGCCTAGATGCAGCCCCCGCCCCTTTAAGAACACAACACCCCAACAGAACGAGGAACAAGCTCCAGCCACTATCTTTGGCGATGCCATCAACACAAACCCCGAATACTACGCCGACTACACCAACCCTGGAGGCCCAAATCATGGCTACAGATGAGCGTAATCGGCCCCGAGAGCGTGGACATGGTGGTGGCGGCGAAGGAACCGTAAGGCATAGGACACAGGAGTAACAAGTGAGCACATCTCATGGGGGGACCCCGTCTTCGGGCCCTAGCCCCACAACCGTACTACAACTCAGACAGCTCCACCAACCCCCCTCACTAAAATACCCCATCTCTCACTTTGGCATTGCCATCCTCAAGCAAACCCCTGCTTCTTCGTACGCACTACCAACCCTCGAAAACCAAATCATAACCGCAGATAGCCGTGATTGGCCCCGAGAGTGTGGACATGGTGGCGACCGCGAAGAGCATTCGGGCCCCAAGAGTTGACAACACAGTGCCACAAACCGTACCATAACCCAAACCCCACACCAACTCACCCCCGTCTCTCACAATCCAACCATACCCAAACCCCACACCAATTCACCCCCATCTCCAAACTTCCCCAAACCGAACCAAGGCCGATGCCAGGACGTCGGCACGTCCTCCTGGCTAGACGGCAGGGAAGACGTGGCTGGAGCGGTGCGCTGCTCGACAGGGAAGGCATCGGCCTCGTTGGGCGAGAGGAGCCCAGGTGCCGTCGACGTAGGTGCTCGAGGAAGGGGAGAGATGTGCTCGAGGAAGTGGAAGTGGTGCCGGAGGTTTTCAGTAATGGGAGGGGGTGGAGAGTGAAGACTCACATCGGGGGTGGGGTGGGGGGCATCACCGTGGGGAGGAGAGCGAGTGGAGGGAGGGAAGGAGGGACGATGGAGGGATGATGGGACGGCGGCGATGAGCCCTAGCCATCGCCCCAGAATTTTCTCAGATCTAAAGTTTGCTTTTTGGGGGATTTGGGGGTTAGTTTCTCTCTCTAGACTTTTCTAGAGAGAGAAACTCTTTTCAGATGGGGAACAATGTATTTTTTTTAATTACATTGGGGTGGCAGCGATGAGCCCTAGAATTTTGGGGCGGCGGCGATGAGCCCTAGCCGCCGCCTTAGAATTTTCTCAGATCTAGGATTTGCTTTTTGGGGGATTTGGGGGTTAGTTTCTCTCTCTAGACTTTTCTAGAGAGAGAAACTTTTTTCAGATGGGGGAGCATTAATTTTTTTTAATGTTATACATTACACATCTCTCGTTTTACATTCAAAAACACATTGGAAAGTTGGGGTGAAATTTAATTGAACTTTTCCTATTTATTTTATATGCGAAGGGCTTTACTTGGAGAAATAGAAAGAACATGTATCACACGTGAAATGTTTGAGAAGGTACATTGTTGATCTTGTAGCGATCGAAAACGAAAATACTGGGGACCCAATGGAAGAAATCCAACATCTATCGTATTTTGATTGTATTTCCTAATGAGGAAGTAAACAATCCATAGCCCCTTTAAGTATGCTCTGGGAGCCTTTTTAAGCCCTAAGAGCATCTACAGTCGTCTGAGCTATAAAATGCATAAATGCATATTTTGGAATAATTTTTTGATGGTTTGTTGCAGTCGTGAAAAGGTATAAAATGCATAAATTTGAAAGTAAAAAAACGGACGAAACATAATGTTTCGTCTGTGAGAAAAAATTAAAATATAATAATTTTTTTAAGGGAGAAAAAACTTAATATTATTTAAATGTGATGTTTCGTCCCGGAAAAAAAAAATTTCCCATCATGTTTCGTCCGAGGGGATTTGTGTGTGTGTGTGTGTGTGTGTGTGTTGGGAATAACCTTTAGGTTTAATTTTTTCTTAAAAAATGGATGGGAAGAAACATGATGTTTCGTCCCATCTAAAAAGATATTGGACGAAACATCATGTTTCGTCCAACTCATTTCCCCCTTTTTTAATGTTTTTTTATAAAAAAAACTCTAATTTTCATCGGACGAAGCATCATGTTTCGCCCAATGATTTAAAAAATAATTAAATAATGCTGGAGAAACATGATGTTTCGTCACGCATAATCAGGGCCGGTCCTGAGATATTTGAGGCCCTAGGCGAAAAAAATTTGGACCCTTTATAGACATGCATATATTTTTACATATATTAATAAATTATAATATAACGGTGGGGGACATAAAAACAATACCCAGAAAAATACATATTACCTTTGTTTTGCTTTATGACACCAAATATCAATATTTTTCATTAAGTATAGTGACAACGACTCTTGCACCTGCCAAAAAAAATAAAAAAAATCACATCTCATCTAAAATATAAGGTCAGGGCCCAGGAATCAAGCTTATCACATAAATAAGCTTCAAATTTCAGTTGGTCACTAAACTCGCCTAACAATAAAATCAATCAACAATACTATTGTTGGAGTGATTTCTACCTCAGTACCTCTTAAACCCACAAAAGAGATTTTCAATTCTATTAATTAAAAAAAAAACGACATGAGAGGGCTGAACTACCAGAGTAGTGCTAAGAAGACAAACAACTCCTACAGTCCTGCTAAGAAGACCAACAACTCCAACTATGCCTCTGATACCCGAGACACCATGACTAAAACTCCAACTACAACTCCTGCTAAGAAAAACGCTCTGTAAAAGAAACAAACAAAAATTCTCAACTGACAATTTGAAGAAGATCTGAAGATGCCGGAAAAGGAGAGAGAGTGAGTGAGAGAGAGAGAGAATTTGAAGAAGATGAAGAGACTGGACAAAAAAAATTTGAAGAAGTTGAAGTGACACTGAAAGAGAGAGAGAGATTACTAAAATGGGCCCTCCCCTAAAAATTAATCACAAACCCATTATTTCATTATATTAATTATAAGACCATTAATCATTTATATTTAAAAAAATTTGGACTCCTCCCATGAAGTGGGCCCTGGGCGGTCGCCCAGCTGGCCCTGCGCATAATATGGATTTTTTTTTAGGGAAAAGGTGGAATAACGCCACCTTGTTTCATTAATAAGAAGTTAATAAAACAACCCCTGTGTACCGGGAGAATACAAAAGTAAAGTGCAGGAAATAAAACATAATCTCCCAACAAAAACCTGGGGGGTGGGTCTAATCATCCATACATCATACAACCAAAAGTACAGTAGGTCGATACAAAATCCCGAGTAGCGGAGACTGCGGCTAAAGAAGCTCTGATGGGTATGGAGGGCGCCAACCCCTCAGTCCAGTGTCGACCCAAACTCTACCTCCTCATCATCAAATTCTTCCACCTGGAAGACTCTGGCAATCCTCCCTCTCGCTCCTGTGGCAGCAGCTGTAGCCCAAAAAGAGATAAGATGCATGATATGAGTAAGGTTACCAGAAATACTATTACATGAAGCACGAAAATAAAAATTATTTTTGTCTAGACATAACACCCATGTAATTGCCGCAATGGCAATGTACCACGCATCCTTCATTTCTTGGCGAATCGAGGCAAATTTGGGGCCAATCCATAAATTCTCATATTCGCAGGGATAGTCACCTGTTTCTAAGGCTCGTAATACCTCTACCATGGTTGCCTTACTCCTTGGGCAGTGAATAAAAAGGTGATTCAAATTCTCCACATGCATGTTGCAGAATCCATAGTTGGTCGCTAACTGGGGTTGTCTTTTGGCAAGGTTCTCTCTGGTGAGGATAGCATTATTGAGCACTAGCCAGAGGAAGACCCTGACTTTAAGGGGGGTTTTTGCCTTCCTTAACACCTGGGCCCAGCTGGGTCTGCATCCTCGATAGTGAATTCGGTGATACAGGGATCTAACCGTGAAAGCTCCCTTGGTCTCGAGTTCCCAGCGCATCTAATCTGGGCCTTGAGCACACCTCGCACCGGTCCATGTGATGTGTGCTTGCAATTCAAGCAGTTGCTGGTGTAATTCTGGGGTAAGAGTTCCTCGGAACGGCGGTCTCCAATTGCCCCTCTTCCAAGTCTCGGCCACCGATATATTTGGTCGATTCATTTTCTCATACAGTTCTGGGAAGGTTTCCTTGAGAGTATGGGCACCACACCATTTGTCCCACCAGAATCTGGTGGACCGTCCATTACCAATAGTTGAGGTAACTGCTGAGTTGAACGGTCCGCTTGCTTTGGTAATTCCATTCCAGAATCGAGAAACTCTAGACCCTACTCGGAAGCCTAAACTTCTCATACCTTTTCCCCGAAGGTATGGTTGAATGAAATCCTGCCATCCTTCCCCGCTATGGTGAAATACCTTCCACCACCATTTTTCCAGAAGGGCGAGGTTCATATCTCTAAGGTCGATAATGCCTAGCCCTCCATGCTTCTTCTTCATGCAAGCAATACTCCATTTGATCAGGTGGTATCCTCCCCTATTCGAGTCTGCCCCTTTCTAAAGAAATCTTTTTCGGATTCGATCAATCCTTTGGATTACCCATTTAGGAAACTCAAAAAATGACATGTAATAAATGGGCAGATTAGACAACAATGGGTTAATGAGAATTACTCTGCCACCGAGGGAAAGCAATTTTCCTTTCCAACCCGACAACCTGTCCTCCACCCTGTCTATGATAGGGAGCCAGTCCGACTTAGTAAGCTTCCCTGGCTTGAGTGGGAGTCCTAAATATTTGATTGGAAACTCATCTGTCATACAGTTTAGAATGGCCGCATGGTCCTGTGCCTCTACATCGGAAAGTGCAATTGGAATCAAAGCACTTTTGTGGAAATTAATCCTGAGACCTGACCATACTTCAAAATAGTAGAGGGACCGTTTAAAGCAGACTGTCTCTGACCTATTCCCGTTACCAAAGAGTAGGGTGTCATCAGCATATTGGAGAATCGGGCACCCTTGGTTAGAGTGACTACTAGCCACGGGCGTTATCCAGCCATTCCTCCAGCAATTGTCTAGCATGCCCCTCAGAACATCTGAGACGATGGTGAATAGCACGGGAGATAGAGGATCCCCCTGTCGAAGCCCCTTCTTGCAAGAAAACGGTGGACCCGGTCGCCCATTAACCGAGATTGCCGTTTTACTAGTGTATAAACACTGTTTGATCCACCTAATCCATTTATCCCCGAAGCCTCTCCCTCTAAGAGCTTCCAGCAAGCACTCCCAGTCAACGGAGTCATATGCTTTCTCGAAGTCTAGTTTGAGGAGGAAATTCTTAGATTGGCCCGTATGGCAGTGGTGGATGACCTGTTTTGCAGTAGCCACACAGTCCATGATACATCTGCCCTTGATGAAACCAGTCTGAGTTTTGAAAATTAAACTGTCCATTAAGTTACCCAGGCAGATGGCCAGGACCTTTGTAATGATCTTAGCCGAGCAGTTTATGAGGCTGATCGGCCTAAAATCCCCCACCCTCGAAGATTTTGCCCTCTTAGGGATCAGCACAACTTCCGCAAAGTTGAACATGTCCAATCTGAGATTGTTATAGAAGAATTCATCCATCAACTCCATAATGTCCCTTTTTATTTTCTCCCAGAACACCTTGTAGAACAACATTGGGAATCCATCCGGCCCAGGCGACTTGTCTGCTCCCATTTGTTTGATGGCATTTTCCACTTCCATTTCCGAGAAAGGAGTTTCCAAGTTAGAAAGTGATTGCGCTGACTCGTTCTGACAGCCCTGCCAGAAGTCTTCCCTGAGCGGGACCCTGAAATCACTCTTCTTCCCAAAGAGGCCCTTGTAGTAATCTTGAAAGGTTCTGGAAATCACTGTTTCGTCTTGCGAGGTTCCCGTATCCATTTGTAGTGACAAGATTAGGTTGGACCTACGTCTTGCGCTTGCCACTCGGTTAAAGTAGGTCGTGTTCGCGTCTCCCTCTTTGAGCCACGAAAGCCTCGACCTTTGCTGCCATTTGATCTCTTCCAGCTTATAATGATTGGCGATATTTTCTCGGAGGTCTAGCAGCCTGTTTCTTTCATCTTGTGATAGGACTCTCATTTCTTCCAGTCTTTCTAGCTCATCAATGCCTTCCAGAAAGGAGTCTTTTGCATGCCAGATGGTCGAAAATCTAGACCGGTTCCACCTACGCAGCCGCTTTCTCAATCTGTGGACTTTTTCACACCATCGGGATGTTGCATCCGTACCAGTGGTTGGTAGCGCTCAGTTTTCCATTACCGTGTGGTGAAATCCTTGAATTTCCAGTCAAGCCTTCTCAAATCTGAACCTCCTTGGTAATTGAGATCCCTGAACCCCGGCATCAAGTAGGACCGGGATGTGATCTGACGTCGGCCTAGGGATAGATTTAGCGCTTGTTAATGGGAATTTAGCCTCCCAATCCATCAACATAAGAATTCTATCCAATTTGGCCATAATCGAGGTTGCTTGCATGTTGGACCATGTAAATTGTCTGGCACTGATAGGGATATCGATTAGTTCTAGTTCCGCGATCACCCTATTGAACTTTTCTCTGTGCCTATCGCCGGATCCTCTTCCCTTGTGCTCAAAAGCAAATCTGGTGATATTGAAGTCCCCCCCGACTATCCACGCTCTCGGCTATCGTTATCGAATACCGAAAAGTTCTTGCCAAAAGGCTTCACGATCTGCAGCCACGTTCGGCCCATAGACGATAGTGATAGTCTGCATCCAATTATCAGATTGTCGCTTTAGCCGGATAGTCAGGGATAACGTTCCGCAGTGCTCCTCAGAGCAGGTGAAGATATCCGGGTTGAACCCAATAGCAATCCCCCCCGATGCCCCTGCAGATGGGCACATCACCCATTTCTTGATCCTGCTGCCCCCAACTCTTTTGAGTTTAAACCCACTCGCTAGTTAGGTCTCCTGTAACCCAACTACATCCGCCTTGGAGCTTTTAATAACGTCCCTAACCATACCTCTCTTTCCCCTATCCCCCAGCCTCCTAACATTCCAGAACAGTGTATTCATTGGGTGACTGTGTTAAGGTTAATCGTGGGTGTGGGGCGGGTGTCTTCCTCCCCAACCTCCATCGAATCAGAGATAGACCGTATGTCTATCTGAGAGTTCGTCTTAGCCCGATCGGTTTCCCACCCCCTAATTTTGTTGAGCAGAAGAGCATTACGCTCTCTGTCACAAACTTCTAAACCACAGGTATGAGCTAGGAAAAAAACTTCTGAATCAGACATGAAATTTAAAACAGAAGCTAAAAAACTTCTCGTACCTCCATCATCGAATTTTACTGCTTTAGCAGCCGCGGCAACCTCCAGGTAGTCATCTAGGGACTCTGCATGAGCCCTCTTAGGCGACCGCTGTACCCTAAATCCAGCTGTTCTGCTAGGCGCTCTGCGAGCCAAGTCAGGTGCTGATTCTGGGAAGGTGGATAATACCATCTCTGGTGAGATCTCACACTGGGTAGCAGCGACAAACTCAAGATCCTCTGACTCCTCGTCCGTAAATAAGAATTCTTCATCTAAATTTAAGCGCTCTGCTAAGTCCTCATCACTATCTGCCTACTGAGTATCCAGTTGTAAAGGAGTCTCTCTCGACACGGACTCCTCAATAAGCCTGCTAATTGTTGACGCTTCTGTCAGAATAGCAGTGCTACCTGTCGCGGACCCCTCAATGGGCCCACTACACATCTGTAGTTGTTCTTGATTGTGTTTGGGCCCCTCTTTGGGCCCACTAACACATATATAAATACCCCCCCTTCGATTCTCCGCTTCACCGCCAGATTCGTTTACGCCTTCTATTCCTCCGCGGAGGAACAGACCCTCCTCATCAAAACTCCAGCCTTCTGTTGCTTTCTTCATTGCTGTGCGTGCTCTGGGCAACTCCTCATTTCTGTCGCCACCTCCACGTGGCGCTAGCTAATTGGTGGGCTCTGTGGTCGAGGGCATTATTAACAAGGCCTTATTACCCTTCTTCTCACTACAGTGTTCACCTGCTCCCTTCTCTTTCACTTTCCTCCCTTCTTCTCCGCCGCCATTACTAGTTCTCTCAAAGCTCTGAGCCTGTTCTTTTCCCAGATCGAGAGCCCCATCTCTATGGTCGCTCTCCTTTTGGGTGAGAGCTCTGTTAGAAGCGCTTTCAAGCTTCGTCTTCTTCCCCAGAATGGAAGTCTGCTCTGTCGACTTTCTACCCACCGCTACCCACTCTTGCCCCTTTTGGAGACTGCTCTGCATGTCTCGTATGTCGTTTGGTGGGTTGCTTTTGCTCTTTTTTGCTTTAGCGCGACCAGCTTCCACTCCCTTCTCCCCTCTGGCCTCTTTCCCACCAAAACCCATGTGACGACTGCCACTTTGAGCTTTGCCTCGGTCCTCCTGCCGCAAGTTACTTTTCTGCACAGCTAGACCTTCCAAATCTGGCCTATTGCTCAGAGCCACCGTTGGATCTGATGATGTAGAAGCCCCTGGGAGTCTTGGGTCATTGGATCTGATGGTCGTGGCTCTTCCTCGACCATCTTTGAGATTAGTGCAACTCCCCGGTTCTGATCCCTCCGGCGCGCATCCTTGGCCTCGCTCCTGCCCTTTCACTGCTTTGATGAGCTCTCGGTGAGCCCGTTCCACTTTGTGAGCTCCATCAATGGTATGATCCCACTGTGGCACCACCACTTGCCTGTATGATCTTTTATCTCTGAGCGACTATGCAGGAGTAGGGGAGATGATGGCCGGCTGCTCTGATTCTGGTTCCACTCGCTTGTCGAGGACGAACCGGATGAGATATGAGTCTTCAAAAGAGAAGATTTTGGCGAAGCAAGGCATCAGCGCTATGTCGGTGCTCCTTATGAGCATCTTAGCCGAGACTATCTCTGATCTTCGCACCGTCTTCTTGTCAATCTCAACTATAGACTCAAACTCGGCGACAATCTCTTGGAGAGCCTCCCTCTTCCAAAAGTGAAGTGGGACATTATGGATCCAAATCCAGTACAAGTCCCCTTGGGGGAGCTCTGCTCTGAAGCTAAGCGTCCATGCGGTGAATTCGACTCTAAAGTGGCCGAAGTCGATATTCCCCAACCCAATGACATCAATAACCTTCGCCGGCGATGGGAAAGAGACCAAGAACTGTAAGTGGCACAATTTTTTTACTACCAGTCTCTATGTGCTTTCATTGGCCATTTTTCATTAAGGGCTTGGAGGAGATGCACTTCCGAAGGGCTCCCTGTTGTAACTTTGGCGATTGCACACCATTCGCGTAGCCATCTCTCCTCATTCTTGATCGTCTCTAAGCTCTTTGCGAGTCGAATGAAAGTGGGGTTATCTAGTGACCTACCTCGGCTCACTGGTCTTTCGTCATCGGTGTGAGTTTCAACCACGTTGGTACAAACATAAGACAGATGCCCCCCTACTTCATACACTTTAGACAGCGAACCTCTTTAGTGTATTTGCTCCTGCAGTGGCCCAAGTCGCCACAGTTGAAGCACGGTACAGGCTTCCGTCTCCCCCTCCTTTGCTTCTTTTTGTGTTGGTGTTGGTTGATTTGTTGGTTGGGTGAAATGCTCTGTCTATTGCTTCTTTTTCCGAGCACTTGTATCCACGGTTCCCCCTGTTCCCCCTCTCCCAAGTTCTCCACCGCTGTAATCCCTTCTTGCAGGGCCCCCTCATGGGCTCTCTCGATGTTGGATTTAAGCATGGAATTCTCGTGGGGTGGTGGGTTGGGGTAGTGGTGAGTGTTTGGTTGGGGGGGCTTGGACGGAGAGACATGAATAGGTGATTGGCATGCTCTGTGGTTGTTATGATGGGAAGAGCCTGCACCCTTGGGGTGTGGGTCTGAGACTTTGTATTGCAAGTGTGGCTTGTATTGGGATGGTGGGTGAAACTGAGGGCGATGATCATGGTTGTATGCCCTGTGGGGATGCTGGCCTGAAGGGGAGGATCTCTTACGCCCGCTGTGGCCGGTAGGAGGACCCCCTCTTTGGGCCCTTCCCCCATGGGACTCCTCTTCGTGACGATGATGCCTATAGCCCCTAGGAGCCTCTTCTCCAAGGCAATGATGACTCCACTTCCTCTCCTCATAATGTTGAAGCGCACTTCGGTGTGCACGTGTCGGAGAGTGAGTGCGTCTGAGCCCCTGAGCAACTCTCTCGTCAGGGGGGTTGGCCGGGCGTAGAGAGGAAGACGGGATAGCTGTGGGTGGAGCAACTGTAGTAGGGGGAGGGGAATGGTAGGGTATTGAGATGACTGACAGAGGTGGTTGAGGATGCTGTAGTGGCAAAAGCGCAGGTGTTGTTTCAGGTGGTGGGTGTGCCAGTGAGGTTGTTACAGGCGGTGGTGGTGCCGGTGGGTGACGGACCTTCTCATTAGGCCTGCACCCTCTGAGTTCTATCTCCGATAGCATAGGGAAGGCATATTAGTAGTAGGATGATGGGGCGGGAGGTTGGGAACTTGCTAGCTAGTATGCGGTGTGATGCTAGGTTGGGAACTTGCTAGCTAGTATTTTAGCTGGCACCTGCGAAGTTTAAGATTCTTTTGCTTGAGATAGGATGATAAAGCTCATGATTTAACTTAAACTTGACCTGATATTCTTAATTCTACCTTATGCTTAAACATTGTTTGCAGATAGTTCTTATTTGCTCATGTCAGAGAAGTTGGGGAACTGTGATTTAGCTGTCATGACAAGATACTCTTAATTGTACATTTTGCTTAAAATGTCTTGATCTTCCTGCTGATGTGCTCTGTTTCGTTGGCACTTGACTGTCAGTTAGTGACAGTCAGGCCATTTAGTTGCCTCTCTCACCTCTTCTCCTATGAATGCAGTCCACCACTCAACACAACGCAGCTCATCAACGCATGAAATTATAAAATACTACAATGCTACATGGAGATGCATTGTGTCATGTAAATTTGTGCATCACGATAAGACTTAAGTAGAAGTTTCCATACTTCATATATAGTTATCGTTTAGATTGTTATTGTTAGATATTATTATAGTTCCATATTGGTTGTAGAGTTGTTTTGATATTTTTCTCCTCCTATATATAGATGGTATTGTACTTGGTTAAACTCAATTAAATATTCAGTATTATTTTTCATCTCTCTGATTTATCTTAACATGGTATCAGAGCCAATTAATTGTCCATAATTTCCCTTCTTAAATTTCCTCTACAAAAATCTTCAAATTCCAACAGCCAAAGCTATACAAGTTTCTTTCCAAAAAACCATAGATCTCAAAAAAAAAAAAAAAATCCCAAATCACCGTCATCGTCATCAACCTCTCCTCTCAACCTTAATCAACAGCGCGTCATCAACCTCTTCAACCTTAATCAACAGCGCGTCATCAACCTCTTCAACCTTAATCAACAGCGTCAACACTTCGCCAATCCTCCTTCGCCAAACTTGCCGTTAATCGAGAGAGAACATATATCAGAAACCGGGCTCACATCCTTTTCACCTTGTGAATCCACAGCAACATTGCCATCCAGCCTGCCTGAACCTATAATAACTCTTTGATACTTGGCTTGGGTTCTTGCAGTTCCTGGTGATCTATTTAACTTTTCTAATGGAATGCTGCCATCATTTGCAATGTCAGCATTAGCTTTCACAGGTTGGGTGACAGTATCGTTGGACCGACTTTCTTCCTTCTCATCTTCATTGATGTCAGGGACGTCGGAGAGGCATTGTTGATGATCGGAGTTAGGGATAATAGCTACTGCAGGATTGTATCTGTGGGCTGCAGTGGAATGTATCATATGCATCAATTGTTTGGTTTGTTTGTTGATGTTTTCAGTATACCTGTTCTTTACGTGCAATGTGCACTCTTTTTGTATTAGAAATTGGCGGGAGAACTGAAAGAGTTTTTAGCACGTGTCTCTCCTTTCTCCTGCCAAAATATCTTCTCTCTGAACCTCTAACGGCCTATAAAGGTCTTGTATTGTTCGATTGGGATTTTAAGAAAAATAAGAAATTAGATTGCTTCTTCTTCCCTAAATCTTCTCTTCTTAACCCTATTTCTTCCAATTTCTCCATTAATGGCGACTTCCAGCTCTCTACTGAAATGAATCCCTGACAAAGTGGTATCAGAGCCGTCCTTCACCGTAGGCGACTCACGAGACGTCGGAGGCATGTTGACAGTGAGGGAGGGTATCCAATCAGTGAAGGAGGGGATTCGAGCGATCAATTTGCAGTAGAAATTAATGGAGAAGCGACTCGATTCTCTCAATGGAGAGTTTGAGGTGAGGATGACCAAACTGGAAGAGAAATTGGATGCGATTATGTCGATATTGCAGCAATCCAATCCACAGCTTCCCACTACTCCAAGATCTGAACCAGCTTTTTTCCGTTCCGATCGTTCCACTGCACCCTCCTCGTCCTCCATTCATTCTTCTGTTCCTCACACCACTACTCCAAGATCTGAACCAGCTTGTTTCCGTTCTGATCGTTCCACTATTCCTTTGATTCCGATGGTTCACTCTCAACCATCCAACCCAGAATCACAGACCACGCCACTGATTCCCACTACTCCATTGTTCTCGATAGCACCTCAACGGGCTGAAAGGAGGGAGGTAACTAATCCTAACACAAACTCTTTTAATTCTAAAGGTTGTTGTGATGGTGGAAATATGTTTAGATCTCAAATTAAGAAGGGAGTTGTAATAGATAGTGAGGGATTGCTGACTGTTGAAGCCAATGAAAAAGGGAGTGGAGAGTCATTGAAGGTGTTTGATGAAATGCTTGAACCGGAGAGTAGAGAAATAAGTCCAGTTTCTGAGTTAACTGAGGTTAAGAATCTGAAAAATGCTAGTATTGTGAATGAAGAGAAGGTAGAGCAAAAAGAAACAGGTATGAAGATGGATCTTACCCCATGAATCTGGTCATGCAAACACCCTTGGCGGTGGAAGAGTAAGATTGTAATGTGGGAATTACTCACAGGGGAAGAACACTATGGAGATATGCACTGTGGTTCTATAATTGGGCGTATCATTCAAGATGGTTCGATTACTCTTTCTTTTGGAAGACATTATGGCCTTGTTGGGAGAAATGGCACGGGGAAAACTTCTTTCCTGAGGCATATGGCCATGCATGCTATTGATGGTATTCCCAAGAATTGTCAAATTTTACATGTGGAGCAAGTGGTTGTGGGTGATGATACATCAGCCCTACAGTGTGTCCTGAATGCGTATAATATGTTTCTTCACAAGTATGGGGATAAGTTCTATTCTGGACTTGTAACAACTATGACATGGCACTTGAAAGAGATTGCTAAATCCATTGAGGCAGCTCAGGGAGGTTTGTTCTTGGAAGAACTGAACAGAAAGTGGGGAGATCACAACAAGTCTCTTCAGATGATTAGAGACATACTGATGTACATGGATGGGACATATGTTACAAGTAATTGCAAGACACCTGTTCATGAACTGGGCCTAAATCTATGGAGAGACAATGTTATATATTCAAGCAAAATCCAAGAGAGGCTATTCAGCACTCTCCTTGAACTCATACACAATGAGCGAACTGGTGAAGTGATGAACACATTATTATTCATTTTTTAAGAGCAATAATCTTAATATAATTAGACATTTAAAAGCTCTATATGTGGTATTTATGCTTCTTTTCTCTTTCTCTGCAGGAAACAGCCTATAAACAGCAAAACGAAGCAAATTCAGGATGATACACAGGAAACTGAAGAGGCAGTCGACTGGTCATGATAACAGGCGACTGGACAGAGGAAATCAAGTTTTACACAGCTGCTCGGCCAAGTCGACTGTTCCCAAAACATCAGTCGACTGGGCGGATGAATCATGAAAATACTGAAGTCTCGACACAGTCGACTTACTCCCAAGGACAGTCGACTGATAGGCGGCGGAGTACACAAATCAGATATTCGAAGATTCACCTGCATCTAATTTCACATCTATTTGAATCCAGATTTATGCAAATCAAATCTAGAGACTGGGGGTTTCCAAGTGGACGTGGTAAACAGATAAGGAAGGAAAGGAGAAAAGAGAAAGATATTAATCATCAAATCAAATAAAGAAGGACCTTCCTGAAAAAGTGGAAACCCTAATTCTCAGCCGTACTCTATAAATATCAGAAGAGAACGACTCCATCGCATCATCAGATCTATCTGGTGGACACAACTTAATCAGAGAGTTCCCAACCATCAAGTCATCAACCCAAGCATCACTCCATCAACATCGAAAAAGGAGAAAGAAGATCCAGCAACCAGAAGGCAGTCGACTGTGTGACAGCCAGTCGACCATATTGCCGGAATCCATTAGTTTATTTCTTCTTCTCTCTTTATTCTTTTTATGTTGATCATGTATTCAAACTTGTTAAGCAATAAAGTTATTATTATGTGGAACTAATTTCATAGTTGGGTAGATCGAAACCGTAGTTATGTAGTGCTATATTCTTCTGAGATCTTCTAATTACTTATTGATTGAATCTGGTTGAATTGACATAGATTAATGATCATCAAACTTGGATCTTGAAGTCTGAGAGCAGTCGACTGAGGTGAGAGCCAGTCGACTGACATACAGCACGTGAGAATATCAAGTTTATGTTATCATTTATCTAAATCTGTTATATGAAGCATATTGAGACGACCGAATCTCGTGCTCATAATTTGTAACAAAGGAATCTTTAGGGGTTCTTGGTTCAATCAACTTAGAGGATCTAGATCTGATACCAATTTCTAGAACTTTAAGTGTTTGTTCGTTTCCACTGTTCTGATGTTTTCTCTAAGTATAACTTAGTAGATACCCTGCTAGATACTTATGGAAAGAAACGAATTAGAGTAGATACCATGCCTAATTCTTGGCTTAGGGAAACAATACTTTAAGGAGTAGATACCATGCCCTTGAAGTGAACAACATGAGTAATTGGAAGTAAATTCAGAAGGCAAATTAGCATTACTAACTATTGGTGGAGATCAACAACCCAACTATTCAAGAGATATTTGTGATTCAACAATTCCTTCTTAGTTTTAATCTTTTTATTTCTTTTAGACTTTTAAAACAACTCATTATGATTTTTATTATTTTCTATTGATTAGTTAGTTGAAGTCTACAATCTCTGTGGGATCGACCCTTGCTATTACTACGATTCGATTCGTGCACTTGCGAGGTTTTATAATTTGTGTCTAGTTAGTCTATTTAATTAGGTAGCTAGATTTCCAACAACATGAAGTTATTAATAGAGGATTGATGAGGAACATCACAAAGATGCTGGTGGATTTGGGATCTTCTATATATCAAATGGAGTTTGAAAAGCCTTTCTTATCTGCCTCATCTGATTTTGACAGAGTTGAGTCCCAGTAGTTTATTGAGTGCTGTAATTGTAGCGGGTATCTAAACAGAGCTGAAAAGAGGCTCACTGAAGAGGTGGAGAGGGGCTCACACTACTTGGACCCCAAAAGTGAAGGCAAAAAACTGATGTGGTGGAGAGAGAGATGATCACGACTCACATGCGGAGATTGGTCCACATGGAGAACTCTAGTCTTGTCCATATGCTGGTCAATGACAAATATGAAGATCTCAGCAGAATGTACAATTTGTTCCGAAGAGTTCCGGATGGCCACACAACAATCAAGGACGTGATGAACATGCATCTCCGTGACACAGGGAAGCAACTAGTGACTGATCCAAAGAGACTGAAGGATCCTGTTGACTTGGTTCAAAGTCTTTTAGATCAGAAAGATAAGTTCGACACGATCATCACTGCTTCATTCAACAATGACAAGAGCTTCCAGAATGCGTTGAACTCCTCTTTTGAGTACTTCATCAATCTCAATAACAGATCTCCTGAGTTCATTTCCTTGTATGTTGATGATAAACTTCCTAAAGGCCTGAAAGGAGTCAGTGAAGAGGATGTAGAGATTGTTCTTGACAAAGTGATGATGTTATTTCGATATTTACAGATAGAAGGATTTCTCAGTGATCTAGCAATTGACATTGGGTCAGAATCTGAACCTGATATGAAAGAACCGGTGACTTGGTTAAAGGTTGAGTTATGCAGATTGCTCGAGGAGAAAAGATCAGTTGGTATTATAGTTGGTATCGAGTGGATCTCGTGGATGGGGGGGACAATCCCGGATGCAACTGCCTCTCATATTATAGTTGCAGCAGCACTGGTTGTTTGGTACCCAACCATAGTGAAAGTTAATCTTTCCAATCTGGTAATTACCCAACCAATCAAGTTAGTTATGTCCACGAATGATCGTTACCGTGCAACAGCAGCAGAGCTTCTAGCTGAAGGAATGGAAAACATATGGAAAGTATGTCCGAGCTCTTTCCAGTTTAGGGCCTACTATTTGCCTGAGCTGGAAATGTATCCACTGCCTTATGTGGTTCCATTTCGAACTTACCAACCTGATTTTGAGCTTGGGGCAAGCTCAATTTGAGGGGGGTGGAGTTGTCAGGGACGTCGGAGAGCCATTGTTGATGATCGGAGTTAGGGATAATAGCTGCTGCAGGATTGTATCTGTGAGCTGCAGTGGAATGTATCAGATGCATCAGTTGTTTGGTTTGTTTGTTGTTGTTTTCAGCATACCTGTTCTTTACGTGCAGTGTGCACTCTTTTTGTATTAGAAATTGGCGGGATAACTGAAAGAGGTATTTAGCACGTGTCTCTTCTTTCTCCTGCCAAAATATCTTCTCTCTGAACCTCTAACGGCCTATAAAGGTCTTGTATTGTTCGATTGGGATTTTAAGAAAAATAAGAAATTAGATTGCTTCTTCTTCCCCAAATCTTCTCTTCTCAACCCTATTTCTTCCAATTTCCCCATTAATGGCGACTTCCAGCTCTCTACTGAAACGAATCCCTGACAATTGACAGTGCGATCATCTCCAATCACAGATCGACCACCAATCCTGCCAATCCCCCTTCAATCAGATCTCCAATCAGATCTCCTCATACCCAAACCCTAGCCGCCACCTGGGCTCTCCTCTCCTGGGCTCTTCTCTATTTTTCTTTACTGGTTTCAAAAAATCAAAAAAAAATCAAAAAATAAAATTATATATATATATATATATATATATATATATATATATATATATATATATATATATGAGACTTCTTCCGTTGCAAACGGGTCTGTGTGCACAGATCCGTGCGAATTTTCATCTGGACCGTTGGATCTTCCATATATTTTTTTATAAAAGTTTGCCTTAACCCGTCGTTGGAAAGGACGGGTTAAGGCTAAATTTTATTTTAAAAAATAGCCTTAACCCATCATTCCCAAGAATGAGTTAAGGCAATCTAAATTCATTTAGATCTGCATTCAGATTGTCTTCTTCGACGATTCTCTCTATCGCTCTTTCTTCTTTCTTCGACGAACCCAACACGAAAAAAATCCTAATCCTTCGTCTAAATCCAAATTAGCCCTCCTTCGTCCGCTCCCCCTCCTCTCTCCCAATATCTACTCCAAAGTTTGAAACTCTACTCTCTCATCCCCTCTTCGAAACCAAATCGAAACCCTAGTTCTCCCCCAAATTGAATCTTTGGGTTAATTCGGACTTATTTTGTAAGGTATTGACTATTTCTTTACCTCAGTAATCTATATTTGTGTATACTAAATTATTTAGAAAGCGGGGAAAAATTTATTTGGGTAGATGTAGAATTGGGTTGACTTTTAGTATATTCAATTGCCGAATTTTTTTGCTTGCGTTAGTTATTTGTAGAACTAGAATTGTATATACGAAATTAGTTAGAAACTTTTCAGTGCGGTTATGGTTGAAAACCCTGCAAACGACCGTAAAAAATACGAAACTTTGCGAGTAGGTTGGTCTCACGTAGTACAAGCCACCCCAAGTTGTAGAAGTGAGTTTCGACTCACGGTTCGAGAGATTCGGCTGCGTATCGCTATCGGTTGAAAAAAACCAAGTAAAGAGGTACACGGCCGTATCTCGCAAACCGTGACTCGAAACTCACTACTACAAGTTCGGGTGACTTGCGCTATGTGAATTCGACCAAGTCGGAAAGTTTTATAATTTTCGGATGCCGTTTGTGCGGTTTTCTCAAGTTTCTCGCATGAGAAGTTTTTGACTTAGAATTTTGTATGTGCGGTTAGACTAGATTACCCTTCAAACCACCTCCAAAAAATTCGAAACTTTGCGAGTTGGTTGTTGTCCCCTATGAGAAGCCAAACCAACTTGTAGAAGTGAGTTTCGACTCACGGTTCGAGAGATACGGCCGCGTATCGTTTTCGGTTGAAAAAAACCAAGTACAGCGGTACACGGCCGTATCTCGCAAACGGTGACTCGAAACTCGCTTCTACAAGTTTGGGTGGCTTGCCCTATGTGAATTCGACCAAGTTGGAAATTTTTATAATTTTCGATTGCCGTTTGTGCGGTTTTCTCAAGTTTCTCGCATGAGAAGTTTTTGACTTAGAATTTTTTAAGTGCGGTTAGATTAGAAAACCCTTTAAATGCCCTCCAAAAAATACGAAACTTTGCAAGTTGGTTGGTGTTACCGCTAAATCTGGTGTGGGGGTAAACAGATAGTATTTATGGATTCTTGGAAAACTTGAATAGCAGACCTGAAACCTGTTCCGCCGGAGTTTGACCGTTGACTCCCGTCGTTAACCTGCAAAAAGTGCGAGACACCGGGGTTGATCCCGGCGACGCACCCTCCGACGCTCAAGTCAGTCATCAGGAATGATTATGAAAGAGCGTAAATTGGCAAAGGATTGATTACCTCTTAATGGTGGTGGATGGGGGGTATTTATAGTCGCCTTAGGGATCAAATTAGGAATGTAATCCCTGTGATCAGATAAGAAATGTAATCCCTGTGATCAGATTAGGAATGTAATTCCTAATTCACAGTGAAAGGATTGATATGAATCAGGGCCGTTGATTAGAATTAATCAGAAACCCTAATTCTACCCTGCTGGACTGGGTTTGTTGCGGGTTGAAACCCGCACCCAGTTGAGACAGATCCATTTATGAGTTATTGGGCTTTGAATAAAGACCCACTTCCCATTTCAGACCCATTTGTAGGTGAAATTACCATTTTACCCGTAGGCTTTGAGATCCGTGCTCGATTTGGACGATCCCGATTTAACCCCATTTTTAGCCATATCACGAGCCCCCCACTCCCGAAGACTGAGCTTGATCAGCCTCTGAGGAGTAGTTTTACTGTTTCCATGGCTTGCGGGATTGTATCGGAGTCCAACGGGGAGTTTCGAATCTTTATATGAGGCAGTATGGTGATTTTCTGGGTTAGTTGCGTGCTCTAAGCTGTTTTAGAGCTCCTCCGATCTGCTGGCATTTTCCCTTAATTTTTACCTATTCTTCGGGTTGCTTATTTAATTTTGCGAAGTGTTGATTCGTCGTCCGGGGGTCTTAATCAACCATTCTAGGCAATAATTACTTACTTCAGGGGCCCAAAATATTTCTCCGAATTTATAACTATTTCCTAAAATTTTTAACTATTTTTTCTGAATTTTTAATCATTTTTTGCAATTTTTAAATAAATAAAATGGTTTTAATAAATAAAAATTAATTTATAATACCGAATTATGACGTGGCGCGATCTGGACCCTTTATCGTCGCCGAGCACGATTTTCTGGAGGATCGGACGATCTGTATGGGTAACAGGTATTTTCTCCGTATGTGGAGGTCGGTGCCTCGGCACCTCGGCTCGGCTCCTCGGCAGATCGGCTCGGAGTGCTGGGATCTGCCGAGCTATGTGGCACGATCCTGAGCGTCCATCACGGCGCGAATCACGAGGACGGGGTTCAGATCACGAGAAAATGTTATTTTGTCGTTTTGTGGGCGTGGCGTGATCTGAGCCGTCCATCAAATCTTGACACGAATTTTGGAACGATCCGACGGTGAATCTGGCTCGGCAGAATTTTTCTCCATATGTGGAGGTCGATACCTCGGCACCTCGGCTCGACTCCTTTTGCAGCTCGGCTCGGAGCGCTGGGATCTGCCGAGCTACGTGGCACGATCCTGGGCGCCCATCATGGCGCGAATCACGAGGACGTGGTTTAGATCACGAGAAAATGTTATCTTGTCGTTTTGTGGGCGTGGCGCGATCTGATCCGTCCATCAAGTTTTGACACGAATTTTGGAACGATCCGACGGGAATTTGGCTCGGCAGAATTTTTCTCCATATGTGGAGGTCGGTACCTCAGCACCTCGGCTCGGTAGCTAGGCGAGGCCTAGCATGGGTTCGGCGGATCGCTCTTCCACCCAGTAGCTCGGTTGCTTAGCCAAACTGTTCGGTAGCTCGGCCATGCACCCCGGTGGCCGAGTGATGGAGTTAAGCGAATTGAACGGTCCTTGTCTTGAAACGTCGCAACTCTTCGACCCAGTAGTTCGGTTGCTTAGCCAATCTGTTCGGTAGCTCGGCTATGCACTCCAGTGGCCGGTAGGTCGGAAGGAACGCGTGGCTAGATCTGGAGCGCTCATCACAGTGTGAATCACGAGGGCGGGGTTTAAATCACGAGAAAATGTTATCTTGTCGTTTTGTGGGCGTGGCGCTATCCGAGCCGTCCATCAAATTTTGACACGAATTTTGGAGCGATCTGACGGTGATTCTGGCTCGGCAGAATTTTTCTCCCTATGTGGAGGTCGGTACCTCAGCACCTCGGCTCGGCAGCTAAGCGAGTCCTACCATGGGTTCGACGGATCGTTCTTTCACTCAGTAGCTCGATTGCTTAGCCAAGCAGTTCGGTAGCTCGGCTATGCACCCCGGTGGCCGAGTGATGGAGTTAAGCGAATTTGAAGAGTTCTTGTCTTGAAACATCGCAATTCTCCGTTTTGTCGTTTTGCCTTCTCTTAGTGGGCCTTTAAATGCCTAAGTAAGCCCAAACGTCGCTTTGGGGTTATAAATTCTCACCCCCCTTCACCCCTTGGCTTATTCCCACTTTTACTTCCTAGTTTTTACTTTTACTCTCAGTTTGCTCTGCTAGCGGCGATTTGTGCTCCAAGGTGGTTGCGCTAGCTGTCGCGTGGGCCAGGCGATTTCCGGTGATCTAATTTCGACCGTGAACGTCACTTCAAGGCCACGTCATATCAAGGTCAGTGTATTTGCCTTATACTTTTTAAGAGATGTCAAGGGTAAACTCGCGAAGTGAGGCCTCGTCTTCGGACGATAGTGGTGCCGAGGCGAGGAGGCAAGTGGCGAGCCGGAGGAAGGGGAAGGAGTTGGTAGTACCATCCGTGGTCGAGGAGAAGAGGAAGAAGGTAGTGGCCCGGTCTCCTGTAGTCGAGGAGATCATGGAGACTGAGAGGCGAGCCCCTGAGTCGGGCCGGTACCCTAGTGTGCTGTCCGGCCACGCCGGAATTAGGCAGTACGAGGGTGATCTTCTAAAGAAGGCGATCGTTGGTAGGTCGGCAGTTTACGAGGAAAACAACCCGAGAGAGACTACCGAGGTGGACGACACTGCCTTGGTATTAACTGAGAAGGACCTGCTCCGGATTAGAAAGGGGTTCGCCATCCCTCCGGAATACCAGCTGATCCTCCCTGGCCCCGGGATGCGGGCGAACTCCGTACTGTCGCCAGATACGTGTGTGTGTTCGACTTCGACTCTTTGAGCGCCGGCTTGCGCTTCCCTCTGCATCCCTTCGTGTTAAGGGTACTTCAGTGGTATTGCCTGGCACCGACCCAGTTTATGCCGAACTCCTGGTGCCATGTGCTCGCCTTCTTGCTGCAGTGACGCATCGCCAAGGTCGAGCCTGACTTGGTGATCCTCCGGAGCCTGTATCGAATCCATCAGATGAATAAGGCCGAGCCTCGCTACTACCTGTCACCCCGAAAAGGCGTTAGGCTCATAGAGAATCCGGATTCGATAAAAGGTTGGAAGGAGAAGTTTTTTCTGTTGAAGGGGCCCTCGACGCTGGACTTTCCGAAACGGTGGAAGGTAGAGGTGCCAAAGTTTGCAAGGGTCGATCCGGTGCTGACTCCAGCCGAGGAGGAGGTGGCGGCAAAGCTCATTGCTCTCCCAATGTTGAGCTGGAGAGAAATGACCGAGGAGGTGCTACACGGGTCGGGCCTTAGTCCGATCGACCCGAATATGCCCGTGACATCTTGTCGCAATTTTTTCTCTTTAAGTTTCTTGTTCGTTTTTCTAACTTGTTGTTTGTTTTATTGTTCAGAACAGAAGCGCTGAAGATGGATTTCTTGGGGATATTGAATGAGCGAAGCAAGGTTACCGACGGTAGGAAGAAGAAAAGGACGGGCATGGGTCCTTCGTCTGGCTGCCCTACCAAGGCTCCCTCGGTAGCCGCCGACCCTACCCCCGCAACTCAAGCTCCATCGTTGGTGGTGGCTGTTCCCGCCGACCCCTCGGCCCCTGCTTCGTCTGTCGTGGCCGGTGAGACCTTCTCCGTCTCGGTGGCACTGTCGCTCGAGGCCCCGCCTCCGACGACTCAGACCGAGGAGATTCTGACCGAGCAGCACAAGAAGCTGTTCGTCCCCAACTGGCGGGTGAAGAACCATGACGGCTTCCTCGGCAACTCGCAGATGTGTATGCAGGCCGTGAAGCATCTCGCGACCCCCAAGGACCGAGCTGCTCTGAAGGCGGGGACGACCGGCGACAACACTTACGAGGTCGCCCGGTCGCTTATGTCGGTAAGTCTTGATTTTCCCCTTTTTAAGAATTTCACCTAAGTTCACAACTCGGCTCTAACTCCTTCTTGCCACAGGCCACCTGTCACTTCGGCCATCTTATTCAAGAGTTCGCCAACCAGGAGAGGGAACTGAAGGCCGCCTGTGACAAGGACAGGGCAGAGAAGGCGAGGGTGGTTAGGCAGCTCGAGGCGGAGCAACATCGCTCGGACGGCTTGGCGGTTCGAGTTGCCGACCTCGAGGCGGACTTGGAGCGAACAAAGGAGCAGCTCGCCGTAGAGGTCGACAAAGTTGCTAAGGCTACCGAGGAGTTGGCAGAATCGGCGAAGGCCCTGGAGGCGGCGAAGGCAGAGAAGGACGCCGCGGCGGCAGTGATAAGGGCGGAAGTCGAAGCCGAGGCGAAGAAGCACATGGCTGGGAATATAGAGAAGTCCTACGCCAGGGCGCTCGACCATGCCCAGGCTCGGGTCCCTGGCTTTCAGAGAGTTGGGTACCGGCTGTGGCCTGACGACGAGGATGAAGGCGAAGAGGTCGAAGAAGATGACGATTGGGAAGAGGAGAATGAACCTCGGGATGGGGTGGTGCCAGCCGACCCCAAGAACACGTCGGTCGATCCCCAAACTGAGGTGACGAGGGGCGAAGGGCCATCTGGCGAGGCACCGGTAACTGAGCTGCCGCCCCAGGTGGATCCCTGATTCTTTTGTTTTTGTAATTTTTCTTTTTGTGTAAGCCTTATAGCGGACTGGCCACCGTTCTTTTGATGTGAATAAAAAGGCTTCTTTTCGAAAATTTTGTTTTGAATTTATCTAAGTGTCTGGCTCGGATATAGTCTTTCAATGTGATGTCCTCGTCTTTCAGATCGTCGAACTCGATTCGGACACCGCAGTAGCTCGGCGTCGTGCGGAACTGTTCAAGCGGTCTCACGAAGCTCGTCTCGAGGGCGAGATCGAGCTGATCCGGAGAGAGCTGTTCAATGTGGAGAAGAAGAACAGCGAGTTACTGGCCGAAGTGCATCACTTGCGGATAGCCGAGGAAGAACTCTCGGCTAAGGAAGAAGAGTTGGCCTCGGCGCTGGCCAAGCGAGACGAGCTCGCAACGAAGGTCGAGCAGTTGCAGAGGGTTACAGTCGACAAGAGCATCGAGGTGACCAATTTGCGTCGCATCATATCTGATAGTGCTGAGTACCCGGGCTCGACAAAACTCCCTCGGCTCAAGATATCGGTGAAGGACGACACTTTGAAAGATAGGATCGTCGAGCTCGAGGAGGAGGTGGCTCATCTTAAGCCTTAGCCCGTGAGGATTAACGTCCGCAGCACCTCATGTACCCGTGAGGAGTGCGAGCGAGGGATCTCTTTCTACGAGCTCGCGACTCGTCCTCCCGTCACTGGTCGGACTGCGGCCGATGCCCAAAGTGGCATAGCAGTTTCCTCGAGTGGAGCCTCAGTCGGAGCTGCCGTTAGAGTTAGTGGCGAAGAGGCATCTCGGTTCGTCGGCCTAGAGACGAGCTCGGAGGTTAAGCGACGCCGACCCCGAGTGTCTTTGAATCGGAATGTCCCCGTTCCGAAGAGGCATTGAAAAAGTTGTACTGGGCTTTCGAGTTTTTGTAGCGCCTTTTTGTAGTAACCTTGCCTTGTAAATTATTAAGTTGTTTTAATAAAACTCGAGTTCGTCTGCTCGTTGTTGTGCCGTCGTTACTTTACTTTTGAAACGAACCATAAGAACAAAAGTTAGCTCCTTTTATTCGTTCTAGCTGTAGAATTTTCGCTTTTGCTCGGGGTGTGCCGAGGTCCCTTTGCTTTTCGATAGTTAGGTAGTTCGGATTTATGGCCGAGCTCCGTGGCTTAATCTGGCGGTGGATCATGATCACGGTGCGAATCGCGAGACAAGAGGCTCAGACTCCGAGAAAACGTTATCTTGTCGTTTTGTGGAGATGTGGCATGATCTGAGCCGTGCATCATGTTCTAGTATGAATTTTGAGATAATCCGACGGTGAAACTGGTTCGGCGGCATATTTCTCCATATGTGGAGGTCGGTACCTCATCCACTCGGCTCGGTAACTCGGAGTGCTTAAGGAAGCGGAGTCGAGCCAAGTGTTGGACTCCGAACTCATCGTTAGGGTTGCTCAACGGTTGTGGGAGCAATTCCGAATGGCGAACCACTTCTATCTCGCTTAAGAGCGAGCTTGCGAAGCAGAGTCGAGCCAAGTGTTGGACTCCAAACTCGTCGTTAGAGTTGTTCAACGGTTGTGGGAGCAATTTCGAATGGCGAACCACTTCTAGTTCGCTTAAGAGCGATCTTGCGAAGCAGAGTCGAGCCAAGTGTTGGACTCCAAACTCGTCGTTAGAGTTGTTCAACAGTTGTGGGAGCAATTCCGAATGGCGAACCACTTCTAGCTCGCTTAAGAGCGAGCTTGCGAAGCAGAGTCGAGCCAAGTGTTGGACTCCGAACTCGTCATTAGAGTTGTTCAACGGTTGTGGGAGCAATTCTGAATGGCGAACCACTTCTAGTTCGCTTAAGAGCGAGCTTGCGAAGCAGAGTTGAGCCAAGTGTTGGACTCCGAACTCGTCGTTAGGGTGAAGAGTAAAAGCAGAGAGATACAAGCAATTTTACAAGTAAAATATGAAAAAACATTCTTTATTGACAACTATTAGTTGGCTGCTTCTAAGTTGCGAGCCGTTATTAGATAGGAGAAATAAAGGGAAAAAATACAAGTAAAAGGAGAGGAACGGTTCGACATCCCAGAATACTTAGAGAGGCGTTAAAGCGCTCTCTTGGTATTTCAAAAGATGGTCGGCATTCCAAGTCCTGGGGATCTCTCTGCCTTCGAGGTCTTCTAGACGATATGTCCCGGGCCGAACCACTTTGGTGATCTTGTAGGGTCCCTCCCAATTTGGAGCTAGTTTACTCTTCTGACTAGGAAAAGAGATTGCTAACTTTCTGAGGACCAAGTGCCCTTCTTTGAGGTTGGTGGGACGAACTCTCTTATTGTACGCCAACTCGATCCTCCTCCGATAGCTCTGTTGGCGGATTGACGCTCTTTCTCGTAGCTCGTCGATCAAGTCTAAGTTTGCCCTAAGTTCTCTGGCATTCTGTTCTTCTTCGTAGGCAACAAGGCGAGGAGAAGGTATGCCGACTTCCAATGGGATCACAGCCTCAGACCCATACGTGAGGTTGAATGGCGACTCTCCTGTGGGGGTCCATTTTGTGGTGCGGTAGTTCCACAGCACGTTAGGGAGCTGATCGACCCATAAGCCTTTAGAGCACGTATCCAGCCTCTTCTTAATACCGGAGAGGATCTGTCGGTTAGCATTCTCCACTTGACCATTCGATTGTGGATGGGAGATGGAGGAGAAACGTTATTGGATGGCGAGGTCTTCACATAGAGCTCGGAAGGCAGCCCCGGTAAATTGGGTTCCGTTGTCTGTTATGAGGACTCGAGGGACACCGAATCGGCAGATGACGTTCTTCCAGAAGAACTGAAGTACTTTGTTCTCGGTGATTGTGGCCAAGGGCTTGGCCTCTATCCACTTCGAGAAGTAGTCGATTGCCACTACTAAGAATTTGAGCTGGCCGGGAGCTGGTGGGAATGGCCCTAGTAAATCCATCCCCCACATTGCGAAAGGGATATGACTTGATAGGGAGGTGAGTCGAGCTTGTGGGAGGCGACGGATGTTGGAGTACTTCTGACAAGAGCTGCATTGACGAACGTGCAGTTCGGCATCTTGTAGGATAGTGGGCCAGAAATATCCATAATTCAACACCTTCCGGGCTAGGGATCTGGACCCTGAATGTGCCCGCTGATGCCTTCGTGGAGCTCTTGTAGGGCGTAATCGGCTTGTTCCGGGGAGAGGCATCTCAAATAAGGCCTGCCGTCTACTTGTGTAAAGGAGCGCTTGTATAGGATGCCCTCGATAAGTGTGTACCGCTCTGCTCGGGTTCTCACTCTCCGAGCTTCTTTAGGGTCTTCGGGGAGGAGCCCATCCCTTAGGAATTCTACCAGGGGTTTCATCCAATTATCTTGAAGCAGGACAGGTAGCAACTCCATCGAGTCGGAAGTTTCATCTTCTATACTTGGCTTCAGGAGCACCTCGATCAAGACGGTCTGCTCGAGACCTTGGAGGGAGGAGGAGGCTAGCTTGGAGAGGGCATCGGCTTGGGAATTCTCTTCTCGGGGGATTCGCTGGATGAGAGCTTCTTCAAATAGGGCCATGAGATTCCTGACCTTGGCTAGGTACTTAGCCATTCGGTCATCTCGTGCCTCGTACTTGCCTAGGACCTGATTTACGACCAGCTGAGAGTCGCTAAAGATCCGGAGGCGCTGCGCCCCTGCCTTGCGAGCCATTCCTAGGCCGGCTATGAGTGCTTCATATTCTGCTTCATTGTTAGAGGCCTTGAAGTTGATGCGGAGGGAGTATTGGAGGATGAAATCATCTGGGCCAGCCAGAATGACCCCGGCCCCGCTTCCCTCGTTACAAGAGGATCCATCTACGTAAACTGACCAGACAGGTGGTCACTTTATTGCTTGGCTGACCACGGGGATGGTACTCTCGACGATGAATTCAGCTAAGGCCTGAGCCTTGATTGCAGTCCGAGGCTGGTACGATATGTCGTGTTGGCTCAGCACGATAGACCACTTCATGAGGCGACCGGAGGTCTCCGGCTTGTGGAGGACTTGCTTCAGCGGTTGGTCGGTAAGAACGACCACCGAATGGAACTGGAAATATGGGCAAAGCTTTCTTGCGGCCATGACTAAGGCGTATGCCATCTTCTCTATCCTCGGGTAGCGGAGCTCGGTATCCCGAAGAACCTTGCTCAAGTAATAGATGGGCTTTTGAGTCTTATCTTCTTCCCTCACGAGGACGGCGCTGAGGGTCTGTTCGGAGGCAGCTAAGTAGAGGTAGAGGGCTTCCCCGGGAACAAGTTTGCTGAGGAGAGGAGGATTGACTAGGTAGGCCTTCAGCTGGTCGAATGAGTCTTGTTGTTGCTGACCCCACTCGAAGCCTTTAGCCCCCCTGAGAGCTTTGAAGAAGGGAAGACACTTTCCCCTGACTTGGAGAGGAAGCGCCCTATGGCTGCCAGGCGACCCGTTAGCTTTTGAACCTCTTTAACAATCTTCGGGGGAGCCATGTCTAATATGGCTTTGATCTTCTCGGGGTTGGCCTCGATTCCTCTTTGGCTGACCATGAAGCCTAGGAATTTCCCCGACGAGACTCCGAACGCACATTGTTCGGATTGAGCCTCATATCGTGCTTCCTGAGTACGTCGAACGCCTCTTGCAGATCGGCCACATGATCGGCCCCGTGGATGCTCTTCACAAGCATATCGTCAACATATACCTCAATATTTCGGCTGATCTGTGCTTGAAAAACCTTATTGACGAGGCATTGATAAGGGGCACCTACATTCTTCAAACTGAAGGGCATTACCCTGTAGCAGTAGAGGCCTTGATCGGTTGCAAAGGAGGTCTTCGGGATATCCGGGGAAAACATACGAATCTGATTGTAGCCTGAGAAGGCATCCATGAAGCTGAGGAGTTCATGGCCGGCGTCAATCAAAGTATCGATGCTTGGAAAAGGGAATGGATCTTTGGGGCATGCCTTGTTAAGATCGGTAAAGTCGATGCAAATCCTCCAGGTCCCGTTGGACTTCTTTACCATCACTACATTCGAGAGCCATTCGGGATAATTGACCTCTTGTATGAACCGAGCCTTCAAGAGCTTGTCCACCTCCTCTTTTATAGCTTGCTGGCGCTCGGGAACGAACTTGCGCCTCTTCTGTTGGACCGGTTTGAACCCCAGAGCGACGCTGAGGTGATGGACTAGAAGCTCTTCGGAAATTCCAGGCATGTCAGCGGCCGACCAGGCAAAGAGGTCGCCGTTCTTTCTGATACATTGAACTATGTCCGAACTTAGGGCAGATGGGAGGGTCTTGCTGATAAAGAACTTGCGGCTCTGATCCTGCTCAGAGAAGAGCACTTCCTCCAACTCATCCACCGGCTCGGACGTTGGCCGGACAACATCTTGGGGGATTTCAAGAGTTTCAAAGGAGAGGACTGGACCCATAGTAGAGGTCATGTAGCATCTGCGGGCCGTTTCCTGATTGCCTCTTACTTCCCCTACTCCTCCCCGAGTTGGGCACTTCATCTTGAGGTGATAGGCGGAAGGGACGGCTTCGAGAGCAACCAAGCCGGGCCGACCCAAAATGACATTATAAGCTGCAGGGACATCCACGACCATAAAGTCCATCGATTCCGTTCGGGTAGTAGGAGTTTTGCCAGCGGTTACGTCGAGGGTAATCACCCCTTCAATAGTCACTGGCACTCCCGTGAACCCGTGGAGTGTGTAGCCGGCGGGTTTAAGTCTGTCTCGGGATAGTTTGAGGCCTTTGAAAGCGGCGAGGAAGAGGATGTTAATGGAGCTGCCATTGTCCACCAGGATCCTCTCCACTTTAAAGTTCGCCATATGGAGGTTGATGACAAGCGCGTCACAATGGGGGGTTCGGACACCCTCAAGGTCTTCATCTGAGAATGTGACGGGTACTCCGAGGCCTTTAGGAGGAGGTGTGGCGCGAACCGAATTAACTTCCCTTATAAATGCATTTCGAGAGGAGTTGGAGGAGCCCCCCATTGGCCCCCCATGAATGAGGTGCAGGACACGCTCCTCTTCGAATTCGGGAGTTTCATCGCGTTCAAGACGCTTGTTAGCCCCCCGAGGAAGAGGCGGAAGGTCGGTTCGGTCCTTTCTCACGAATTTGGCCAGTTGCCTTCTTTGGATGAGGGCTTCTATCTCGTTCTTCAGGGCCCTACAATCATTGGTGTTTGTCCCTCTTTTTGCCGGGGGTGTTCATTTTCGGGGCAGGGGCAGCACCCCTTCCTTCTCAACTTCCATGAGAATTGTGAAAATGTTGGCATTAAGAGGAGTGAACTTTTCGAATCTGGGGGGAGGTCGGCGTTGTCTGCCATTGTCCTTCTGGAGCTTCTTGGATCCTTCATCTTCTGTTCCCTTTCTCTTGGACTCGGAGGAAGGCCCCTCAAAGTTGGGGCGGTGCTCAGCTTCCTCGGCTCGAATATACTTCTCGCTTCGGAGAAGGAGATCGGAGAAGTTCTGCGGGGGCTTCTTGGCAAGGGAGGAGCAGAGGCTGGAATTAAGGACGTTTGATTGAAAAGCTGCTGCAGCGACCGACTGGTCGAGGGAAGCGATAAACCTAGCTTCCGTGGTGAACCTTTTCACATAGTCTCTTAGCTTCTCACCCTTCATCTGGTTGAGGTAGAGTAGCGAGATGCTGGTCTTCTTAGTTCTGTGGCTACTCACAAAGTGAGTGACGAAGAGGGTCTCGAATTGCTCGAAGGAGAATATTGAGGACGGGGCGAGGCGAGAGTACCATTCCCGGGCCGGACCCTTGAGAGTAGCGGGGAAGGTCTTGCATAGTAGAGCATCGGAAGCCTGGTGGATTAGCATGAGGGTCTTAAAGCTTTCGATGTGGTCCACAGGGTCAGACTCCCCGGAATAGGTCTCAAACTGTGGAGGCTTGAAGCCTATTGGAATGGGCGCCTCCATGATGGTACGAGAAAAAGGAGGTCGGCTCGGACGGAGGGTCCTTCCTCTAAGCTCTTCTTCTCTGTCTAGCTGACCCAAGCGCCTCCCCATCTCATGGAGACGACGGTAAACAGTGTCATCCCTTCGACGGTATTCAAACGAGCCTCTGGACTCATCTTCGTACGAGGGAGAGTGGGGGCTACGACGACGGTAGCCCCGGGAGTGGCGAGGACTAGGAATGTGCCAGGGATTGCTAGGAGCTAGAGGAGGAGTTATGGACCGATGGTAAGGACTTTGGACCCGTGGGGGAGTAGGAACCCTTTGGGTATTGTTTTTGGGTCGGAGGTTGAGAGCTTGCAACATCGTTGCTTGGAATTGCTGGAACTCGGCACGAGTGATGGGTGCCTCGTCGTTCCTCGGATGTTGCCGACCGGCAGGGGAATGGGGTCTTCTCCTGTGATGCTCGGGGGACTCTCTTCGCCCTCTTCGGGTAGGGGACCTTCTGTAGTCTCGGCGGTGAGGAGATCGCTCATCCGGACGTTATTGGCGGGAGGCTCCCTCTCGGACCCGCTTTTCATCCACACGGCAGCGAAGATCCTCATCCTTCTGCCGATTGAGGATGGTATTGTGACGGTCGGAAGCTCGGAGATTGTGGGAGGCCATAGAATCCGTAGAGGCATTGTGTATTGAGATGCGGTCCTGATGGAGAGGTTGTCTCTGCGGGTTGGGACACGAGGCCCCTGCACCGGCATTTTGAGGACCGGGGGGACCCTTAGGAGGTTGCTGATTCTGAAGAGGAGGCTGGTCCTGTTGGAGAGGGTCCTCAGCTTGAGGAGGAAGTTGCCCCTGCTGCTGAACGGGTTGGATGGGGACTTCCTGTTGCTGATCAACAAGGTTGGGTCCACGGTTGGACCCTCTGGATCTTACTTTCCTAGGAGGCATGGCTGGAGAAGATCTGACCAACGGGAAGAGGGGAGACTGCTATTCGTTTGATTCCCACAGACGGCGCCAATTTGTTACCGCTAAATCTGGTGTGGGGGTAAACAGATAGTATTTGTGGATTCTTGGAAAACTTGAATAGCAGACCTGAAACTTGTTCGCCGGAGTTTGACCGTTGACTCCCGCCGTTAACCTGCAAAAAGTGCGAGACACCGGGGTTGATCCCGGCGACGCACCCTCCGACGCTCAAGTCAGTAATCAGGAATGATTATGAAAGAGCGTAAATTGGCAAAAGATTGATTACCTCTTAATGGTGGTGGATGGGGGGTATTTATAGTCGCCTTAGGGATCAGATTAGGAATGTAATTCCTGTGATCAGATAAGGAATGCAATCCCTGTGATCAGATTAGGAATGTAATCCCTAATTCCCAGTGAAAGGATATATATGAATCAGGGTCGTTGATTAGAATTAATCAGAAACCCTAATTCTACCCTGCTGGACTGGGTTTGCTGCGGGTTGAAACCCGCACCCAGTTGAGACAGATCCATTTATGGGTTATTGGGCTTTGAATAAAGACCCAGTTCTCATTTCAGACCCATTTGTAGGTGAAATTACCATTTTACCCCTAGGCTTTGAGATCCGTGCTCGATTTGGACGATCCCGATTTAACCCCATTTTTAGCCATATCAGTTGGTGTACCCTATGAGAAGTCAACACAACTTGTATAAGTGAGTTTCGACTCACGGTTCGAGAGATACGGCCGCGTATCGCTTTCGGTTGAAAAAAACCAAGTATAGCGGTATACGGCCGTATCTCGCAAACCGTGACTCAAAACTCGCTTCTACAAGTTTGGGTGGCTTGCGCTACGTGAATTCGACCAAGTCGGAAAGTTTTATAATTTTCGGATACCGTTTGTGCGGTTTTCTCAAGTTCCTCGCATGAGAAGTTTTTGACTTAGAATTTTGTAAGTGCGGTTATACTAGATTACCCTTCAAACCACCTCCAAAAAATTCGAAACTTTGCAAGTTGGTTGGTGTCCCCTATGAGAAGCCAACCCAACTTGTAGAAGTGAGTTTCGACTCACGGTTCGAGAGATACGGCCGCGTATTGCTTTCGGTTGAAAAAACCAAGTATAGCGGTACACGGCCGTATCTCGCAAACCGTGACTCGAAACTCGCTTCTACAAGTTCGGGTGGCTTGCCCTACGTTAATTCGACCAAGTCGGAAAGTTTTATAATTTTCGGATGCCGTTTGTGCGGTTTTCTCAAGTTTATCTTTTTATAAGTAAATGAGTTTGAACTTTTTCATTGCGGTTAGACTAGATTACCCTTCAAATCACCTCCAAAAAATTTGAAACTTTGCGAGTTAGTTGGTGTCCCCTATGAGAAGCCAACCCAACTTGTAGAACAGAGTTTCGACTCACGGTTCGAGAGATACGGCCGCGTATCGCTTTCGGTTGAAAAAAAACCAAGTAAAGCGTTACACGGCCGTATCTCGCAAACTGTGACTCGAAACTCGCTTCTACAAGTTCGGGTGGCTTGCGCTACGTGAATTCGACCAAGTTGCATAGTGTTGCTATTTTTCGTTGTGTTTTGTGCATTTTTTGCCACATTTTCGCTTTGTTTATTGCTGATAGATAAATGGATGTAACTTGTATCAACTAATCTTAAATTTTTCATTCACAGATAAATGGCTGGAACAAGGCGACCGAGAAGCCCTTCTGGTAGCGCTAGTGGTGCACCGATGATGGAGGTAACATTGATTATTATTATCGGTTTTAAATACGAATATGAGTTTTATTGTCTCATTAATAACAATATTTCTCTTTGTTCGTGTAGGTTGGTGGGTCTACACCTGCCGAGGCCAGTCCCTCGTCTTCGGTATCCATTGCTCCTCCTGGACCAATGGACTCCAGCTTACTTTCGTTGCAATCCAGACACCGATCGGAATCTGTGTGGACTGGGTCCGCAAAGAAGTGCAACTTCCGGAAGCACGAACTTCTTCCATTCGACCCCTGTATCACTCCCTTCTTAGTTGAAGCCGGTTTCTACGGAGCTCACTTTATAGGGGATGTGAAGCATGACCGACCTCTACTTACAGCTCTAGTCGAACGATGGAGGCCGGAGACCCACACTTTCCACCTACCGATGGGTGAGATGACCGTCACTCTCCAAGATGTAGCGATCATTACTGGGTTACCAATAGATGGGGTTGCCATGACGGGGAACATGGATTTTGACCGAGTAAAAGTTGTTCGTGATCTGCTCGGTATCGATATTGAGGAGTCCTTGATCCAAAAAAAAAGAGGACGTTGAAAGAGAAATCATCAGAGATACTCCTGCTGATTTTGATGCCGATCTATTAGATCAAGCCTTAGACGATGCGAAAGATAAGGCCGAAGCTGAATTCTGGACCGAAATCTTCGATGGGAAATCACTTCTACTTAGTTGGTTGAAATATCAATTCGACGGATTTTTTACGGAGAATTCGGACGATGAATCTATACGTTACTATGCCCGTGCGTATATTTTCAGCATGATCGGGGGAGTGATCTTTCCTAACTCATCTGGTGCGAGCATGCCACTGATGTATTTATGCTTGTTGGAAAATTTTGCTTTCGCCGGCCGTTTCAGTTGGGGTAGTGCCGCATTGGCATCTCTATATAGGAATATGTGCTCATGTGCATTACGTGTCGTACAAATGGGTGGCCCAATGGTTCTTTTGTAGATCTGGAGTTGGAAACGCATCCACATCGGACGTCCCCGTATAATTGAACCAACGCCGGATTGGTTGGCCGACCCACCCGCTGTAGAGTTGTTACCCCCTTTAGGGGTATATTGGGCGGGGCAGCGCACGTGGGTCGATAACCCATGAAAATCACTGATCTATTATAGAGATGAGTTAGATAACTTGCGGGACGAGTTCGTCAATTGAGAACCGTACTCGCCCGCAAGGTTGGAACGGGTTCCACCGGTTTGTTTGGCCGGTGCTCTTTGGTTGACAGCTGCACCACTTGTCAATTTTTCTATTGTTGAGTTCCAGTACCCGGACAGAGTAATGCGGCAATTCGGATATTAGCATAAGATTCCCAAAGTCTGGTCTTATGATAAAAAATTGCACGAGGTGAGAGGAACCGGTCGAGTGCCCAACTTTGATTGGGCTGATTTTCACCGAGTCCATGTGGTAAAATGGAACACCATGCGGTATCAGATGACACCGAATATGCTTACTTTCGCTATACCATTCGATGGCTCGTTCTAGCATGTATACATGATGTGGTACATGCGCATTACATGGTTGTATGTTTCTCCAGAAGCCGATGTACCAGCCGGTGTGCAAATTCCGATTCCCCCTGCCGAGGAAGAACTAGCCCCCGCATATTCCTCTTTCCAGCCGATGTATCAACCAAAGGCGTCGATGTAACGCCCCGCCCCAATGCTCAGACAAACTATAAATACTATGTAGTTCCACTGCCCACCACAGGCTGCCTCACGAAAAGGTGGTTAACCGAATTGGTGACTCTTGATCCTCGACAATAGTATTTATACTCTGATTATCCTCGCAAATTCCCGATATGGGACTATCTTTCAAAATTCTCTCACAAATCTCACAGACCAGTCGACTGCTGGCAGTACCAGTCGACTGTCCTCTATCAGTCGACTGCTGGCAGTACCAGTCGACTGATCTGGGGTATTACATACACCCCCCCTTAGAAATCAGCGTCCTCGCTGAGCACAGGGCACACCTCAGTGTAGGACCGTCCTTTTCTACCCGATGTAGTATAGTCCCTTAGATCGGAGATCAGTCATTCCCAACACCGCAGATCCCGGATACCCAACACCGGTTCGGAGATCAATGACTCCCAGCACCGCAGATCGTAGGACCTCTACTACACCCGGGGTCTAAAGTCGGCTCTGATACCATTTTGTAATGCCCCGTCCCAATGCTCAGACAAACTATAAATACTATGTAGTTCCACTGCCCACCACAGGCTGCCTCACGAAAAGGTGGTTAACCGAATTGGTGACTCTTGATCCTCGGCAATAGTATTTATACTCTGATTATCCTCGCAAATTCCCGATATGGGATTATCTTTCACAATTCTCTTACAAATCTCACAGACCAGTCGACTGCTGGCAGTACCAGTCGACTGTCCTCTATCAGTCGACTGCTGGCAGTACCAGTCGACTGATCTGGGGTATTACAGTCGACGTATCGGAACTTGGTTAGTAATTTTTTATGCAATTTCATACATTTAGTATGCATGTATTGTTAAGATATAAGGATAGAATGATAAATTGTTGTACATGTTGTTTAAATTAAAATTTTCAACCTTATGTAGATTGAAAACACATGGGAGACCGTTCGGGTAGCTACTCGTGTCTTGAAGAGTAAGGTACCCAAGAACGTTAAGGAAATCATGCGGGAGATTCTAAAGCCATGCCGCTGTAGTCTCGAAGAGGTTGGTGAAGGTCCACAACTTGATGCATATTTAAAATCCAACGCGGCACTTCCTCGGCGAAAAAAAACTGTGACTAGGCCAGGAATTCGCATCACCGAGCCGCAACAGGTTCAACAACAACAACCACCTGAAGAAGATGAGGAGCAGCAATGGGAAGATGACCCTCAATCTCCCGAAACCGAAGGTAGACAATGGAATCCTCAACGAAAGAGGAACCCACCCGATCAATTTACACCAAGTGGTCGCAAACCGCGTGGTCGTAAAAGGTAGTATCTAACAATAGGTTGGTTAGTGGTATTTTATTGTTTGGTTTTTGATTTTATTCCGTTCAAATAACTAAGAACTACTGTTTGTTTCTATATTTGTAAATATTGTAGATAAATACCGGGCATCCACGGAAGTCAACCATGAAGATAGCTGAATCGATCCATGTACAAGACTTTATTGTTGAGATGAATTTTTTTGTACTGAATGTCTTGTAATATGTAGTTGAAAAAATTACAGAAATGAAGTTAAACGAATTATTGAGATTAGTATTTGCTAATGAATGTGGTATTTTTTGTCTTATCATATATATTGTTGCGAAAATGGATTTCTGAGTTGTTATGGTATGATATATATATGTTGTTGTATTGTTGTGAACTGAGTTTCTCAATTCTTGTGCTATAAATTGTTGTTGTGAGGTTGTATTTTCACCAAGACACCTGTACTGATTTTCTGCCAAAATATGTCTACTTAACCCGTCATTGGTGATGACGGGTTACCCACACCTAACCCGTCATCGACAATAACGGGTTAAGTAGACATATATTGGCCAAAGATTTTTATTCTCAGGTCTGTACATGATAAAGTTCTGCCAAAATATCCCTACTTAACTCGTTATTGCCAATAACGGGTTAAGTGATCTTAACCCGTTATTCTCAATGACGGGTTAAGTAGACATATATTGGCAGAAGATTTTTAATCTCAGGTCTGTAGATGATAAAGTTCTGGCAAAATATCTCTACTTAACCCATTATTGCCAATAACGGGTTAAGTGATCTTAACCCGTTATTCTCAATGACTGGTTAAGTAGACATATATTGGCAGAATATTTTTAATCTTAGGTCTGTAGATGATAAGTTCTGGCAAAATATCTCTACTTAACCCGTTATTGTGAATAACGGGTTAAGTGATCATAACCCGTTATTAGCAATGACGGGTTAAGTTAAGATATTTTGTGTGCTTTCTACAACTTCCTCTTCACTCTTTGCGAACATTGTCGCCTGAACTCTACAAAGTGACATTCATATGCATGTAAATTGTTTATATTTTTAATAATTTCTATTTATTGCCACGTAACTAACCAATAATTTCTATTTTTAATAATTTCTATTTATTGTCAAAAAAAAAAATGCTAACCTGAGTAGGGTTAGGGTTAGGGTTAGGGTATGCTAGGGTTAAGGGTTAGTGTAGGGTTATGTGTTACACTTAGTGTAAGGCTTAATATTAGCCCTAAGTGGTTGTTTTTTTGTTTTATTTAATTAGGTTAATATTTGTAGTTCTCCGATCTAAAACGCACTGAATTTATTTCATTATTGGGTTCTGCATGTGGGGTTGTACATGTGGTGTTCCACATGTAGGGAGTATAATCTGATGTGATTTTCACAATTTCGTTCAGCTATCGATATATTATTGGGTTCTATATTGTCCCGTTGTACATATGGTGCCCACTTTGGAGAGTAATATGTAATAGTAGAATTGTACTTTTTCTGTTATGGTTTCCCAATACATGATGGTCCCTATTTTGACCGTTTTTTTCGAAAATAATCAGATTCAGTTCTTGATGGCCAAGTAATTGGATCTGATGGCGTGGCGCTCTAAAGCGAACTTAGGCTTTTCCATTAGGAATACCATCATCATCACAGCATCTCGAAGAACTGCATGCAATTACTTCACGACGAAATTCCACATCCGTATTGATCTTCTTGTACATGCATGTGGGGATTTACATATGGTTTTTCCCATATATAGGCTACATGTGGAGATCTACATGTGGTTTTTCCCATATATAGGCTACATGTGGGGAAAAAGCACAAGGACCAAGGATATAAAAGAAGAACCAGATGATTGTACTAACGTCACGCAGCTATCCCATTAATTCTCCTTCTTCATCTCTATCCTGATCTTTCCATAATGAACTTGTTTTACTATATGTGATCAGATCCATTTCTTGATGGCCAAGTAATTGGATCTGATGACTCTGTGCTCTAAAGCAAAATGAATCTAAAGCAATCTTTGAACTTTTTTGGATTTGCAGGAAGTTCACACCTCTTCTTTCCAATCTTGTGGAATTCTTCCCAGTTGCATGTCTGGAGAATGTCTTCAGGAACGTTTTCATTGTAAACAATGTACGAGGATTTTGAAGATTATACATTCTTATTCAAGCCAGACATAGAAGAATTAATCTCTTCTTATTGGATTATACTTGTGGGGATGTACATGTACATTTCTACATGTAGTTTTTTCCATATTATTCTTGTTGTACATGTGGGGATGTACATATGGTTTTTCCCATATATAGTCTACATGTGGGAATCTACATGTGGTTTTTCCCATATATGGCTACATGTGGGAATCTACAAGTGGTTATTCCCATATATAGGCTACTTATGGTTATGTACTTTAGGTTTTTCTCATATTGAACTTGTTCTACTACGAAGAGAAAAAGAATGGAAATAAATAAAAAATATAAACAGAAAAATATACATATTAATGTCTATTTTGTAGAGTTCAGAAGACAATGTACGTAAAGAGTGGAGAGTCACATGTGACTATACTATTTTTCTTCTAATTTTCAGTAACTGAAAAGAGTTTAATGCTCCATTCATAACACAAACAAGTGGTTATATATTGGTCATAAATAGAATTGATAGAACTTAAATATCTATAAACTATTTACTGGAAACTTATTACCTATCAACTCCCAACTACAAATATTAACGTAATCAATGATAAACCAAAACAAGCTCTTACCGCAAATGTCTTCCTTGCAATAACCCTAACCCTACAATAACCCTAACCAAACCCCTAACCCCCGCTAACCCTAATCCTACCCTTAACCCCCATTAACACCAACCCAACTTAATACACTAACCCTAACCCTAATCCTAACGAATGATACCGTTTTGTTATATTTTCTGGGGTGTTCTGTAAATATTAAAACATCGTGATTATGTAGTGGTTAGTTTGGTGTAGTCAAATTAAAAAATAAAAACCCATATAAATGTTATACAAGCCAAGTTATCATCTATCTTTTGTATAAAGTTCCACAGAGATTGTTCGTAAAGAGTGACGAGATTGTTCGTAGGGTTATTTACAATTTTTCATAAATTTCCATTTATTGCCACGTAACTAACCACTATAAATTCGTTAACATTATAGGTGGTGTAAAAGTTCAAAAAATAAAATTTGATAACTAACCTAGGGTTAGGGTTAGGGTAAGCAAGGGTTAGTGTAGGGTTAGGGTTATTAAAAGCTAGAGTTAGGGTAAGGTAGGGTTAAGGGTTAGTAGTTTGTGTTTGTTTTTTTTGTTTTTTATAATTAGGTGAATATTTGTAGATCCCCACATTTAGATTTCAATTTACAACATGTGGAACCACATGTATAACATGGCAATAATCCTAACATGTAGTACAAGTTGTTAACTTGCTATTGCAAGTATAGGGTTACGGCTTGGCAGCACCTTAGGGTTACAGTAGGGTTACAGCTAGGGTTAGAAATCTAACCTACTGTAACCTACGGGTTGGCTACTCTAACCCTACGGGTTGGCTACTCTAACCTACGGCGTTGGCTACTCTAATCTACTGTAACCCTATCTCTACCCTACTCTAACCTTATTTGTTGTGAACCAAGTTCCTTTAATTTGAGTAATTTTTTATATTTCATCATTTTCAACACCCAAAGTGTTAAGAAGTTGGGTTTTACATAACCCGTAACCCTTTTTTTACCGTAAGAAATACTCAAACCCTACCGTAACCCTACAATAACCCTGTAACCCTAGTTGTAACCCTTCAAGTTCGTTGGGTTATTTACAATTTTTCATTAGGGTTAGAGAGTTCGTAGGGTTATTTACAATTTTTCATAAAATTTATCATATTTTCAACGATATTATTTAATTTCATAATATTTAAAATTATTCTAACCCTATCGTTACCCTACTTTAACTAGGCAAACCTATTGTAACCCTACTCTAACCCTACAAACTACTCTAAACTAATATAACCTTATATCTAACATAAATGTTTAAACCGAATTCGTTGAATGAACGTAAATGTTTTTAAAATTTATTTGTTTACCGTAAAAGTTGAAATCATGTAACGAACATCTTTGGATAGGTGATTATATAAAATTTTATGAACAGATTTTTGGTAGCGGGTTTTAGTAAGGTTAAAGTACTGTTTGAATAATTTATAATAAATTATTTTCATTTATTGAACTACATTATATGTTATATTTACAAACCTGTTTACCATTTTTTTTTTCAAGCAATGTAAAAATTAGTAGTACTGCCAATATATGTTAACTTAACCCATTATTTAGGATAACGGGTTAAGTGTACTTAACCCGTTATCCTCAATAACGGATTAAGTTAACATATATTAGCAGAACTTCACCATCTATAGACCAAGTATTCAGAAACTTCTGCCAATATAAGTGTGCTTAACCCGTTTTTGGAGATGACAGGTTACGTAAACTTAACCCGTTATCCGTAATAACGGGTTAAGTTGACAAATATTGGTAGTGCTTCATCATGTACAGACCAAGTATTGGCATAAAGGACTGCATATATTTGTCTACTTAACCCGTTGTTTGTGACGACGGGTTAAGTGTACTTAACCCGTCGTCACTAACAACGGGTTAAGTAGACAAATTTATGCATAAGTTTATGAATACTTGGTCTGTACATTTTGAGATGTGTATCAAATTGCCGTTCATGCTTGCTGTCCTTGTTGCTGCATTTTGAGAAGTGTATCACAGTTTTGAGAAGTGTATCAATGTATTGAGAAGTGTATCACCATTTACTTCTTGTCTTCATCTTCTTCTTGTTTTTTTGCCTTCTTGTTTGCTGTGCATTTTGATGCTTGCTTGCTGTCCTGCACCCCTCCTTCTTCATTTCCCTATAACTAAGCCTATTGAGTTCATGCCTCTTGAGTTCAATGTAGAGAAGAAAGGGAAAAAAAAGGGGTGGAGACACTTCAAATAACATTGTTAAAAAAATGTAGGAGGAGCCAATCTTTTCTTCTTCTCTTCATTTTAATCTTTTATTCTTGAAGGGGGAAGAAGTTTGAGTTATAAAAAAAAATGAGTTCAAAGAGAGTCTCCTTCAATTGCTGTTCTTCAATACATTGTTTCAAAAAGAAGCTGAAGATGCAGGAGTAGAGAGACATGTGCATGTCCACTTTAGTGTACAAGTGCATGCTGGGTTTCTTTCAAGGGGTAGGAAGAACTCCCGACTCTGCCTTTTTTTTTCTTCATTCCCTTTAGTCTTCTTTTTTGGGGCTTTTTGAGTGTATGCATAAGTAGCAATTCTCTTCCTTTCATACAAATTCGTTCCCTATTGTTACACAGATTGCAACAATTCTCTGGTTTCGTAGGACGGAGTAGTGGTGGGTGTCACAATGTATTCATGGTACTTTTCAACTTCTTGGCATACACACCTCACAATCGTGCAACAAATAGTACGAATATGAGGAGTGCGTGTCAAGAAGTTGTCAAGTACTTTGAATATACGGTTACACCCACTACTACTCTATCCCACGAACCGGAGAATTGATGCATCTGTGTAATTGTAGTGAACTAAATTGTAGCAGGGGGGATAACAGTTACTTATGCATTCAAAAAAAGGTAGAATCGGCAGTCCTTCCTACCTCTTTGAAAAGAAACCCAGCATATACTTGTATACTAAATTAATTTCATTTTTGGATGAGAGTGTCAAAGAATAACTTTGTAGTATCAATTCGCTTGAGTTATGTATGCATTCTATGTATGTTCAAATATCTTGTTTTTGCCAGTTTGCAATGTTTGATGTACAAAACTGTTATAAGATATAACCCGTATCCCTATATTCTCCAAACTTTATCTTGGAAATTTGAAGAGTTAGACCACAAAGGCGAAGACACTGCAAAACTATAAATATCTCAAGATTGATGTGAATTGCTGAGTGAACAAATTATCATCTGTACGGCTTGTTGTGAATGAACAAATTTGTATATGTATCAACAAAAGCAGATATATCCTACACAGACGAAAGTTTTGTAAAAAATTCTCTACTTAACCTGTTATTAAAGATGACGGGTTAGGTGATCTTAACCCGTCATCGCCAATAACGATGTGTTTCTTTAAGTTCATCATGTCTTTGTTTTACTAAGATTCGATCAAAGATGACGGCAAATTCATGTAATGAGTACTTCTTATGAGTATGATGCTTCAAGGATAAATGTAGTGATTTGCTATGTTGGGTACTCAACATGCCGTCCCAAAATGAGTCTCTTGCGTACACGGGAGCCCATTTCTTGCGGATCTCAAATTTTTCCTTCAACTATTTGTTATTCTCAAGTTTGTACTGGAAAATCAAATCTTTCCACTTCTGTTCAAATTCTGTTTTAAATTCCGCCGTATAAATGATAGTCTTCAAAGCATCCCTGAACTCGTCAACATTATTCGACATACGCACTTCATGCGGTAACTTATCCAAAATATGTCATATGCAATATCTATGTGATGTAATTGGGAAAACTTTAGAAACTGCAGAAGTTATTCCACGATCCACATCTGTCACGATGTTCATCGGATCGTGATTCATTGCTCCTCACCACTTTTCAAAGAACCACTCAAATGAGGATGTCTTCTCATTTGGGATGAACCCACAACCTAGGAATATTGATTGCCAATGATGGTTGAATCCAACAAATGGTACGAACAACATCCTGTATATGTTTGTGTTGTAGGTAACATCAAAGCAGAGAACATCCCCAAATACTTCATAATTCTTTCTAGCGATACCATCTACCCAGACACAATGTGACAATCGCCCTTCGGGATCACATTGGTAATTAAAATAGAATAAAGGATCGGTCTCCTTTTTGGATTCAAAGAACTCAAGTAGCATTTGCCCGTCGTGTCCTTTTAAACCTTCCATCTCGTCTCTCCTGAGATTTCTCACATCCGTTTCAGTGAAACCAACTTTCTCATTACCTCCACTTGCACCTTCGAAAAATAGCATTTGTTTGCATATAGGGACATTAGCTTCGGTAAGTTGACCAATTACTTTTTTATCTGTATTTGTCAATTCACGGTTTCGAGGTAGCAAGTGACGTCTACCGGGTGAAGTAAATTCGTGATTATGTGCTTCAGTAAATGAATAAAGAATCCACAAATTACTTTGTGAATTACTTTGTGGGTTTATTTTGACACGAATGAAAGCTTTGCAACCAGTTCTAGAAGTTGTTCATCGTCTAGCTTCATTCCGATTATTCAGTGACTCCCCGGCTTTATTGCAAACATATGATTTATCCACTACATCGTTTTCCTTATATTTATTTCCACCCTTACGCATAGAGAATCCCGCACATTTGCAATATGATGAATAAAATTTTTCCGCTTCCTCAAGAGTGGAAAATGTCATACCAATCTTCGGTTTTAGGTGCTCGTCAACATGAGGAAGAAACTCGCCAATTTGTTGTGCACGAACAAATTTCTCTCCGGCAACAGAACTTCTTTCAAAACTATCCATACCTAAGAAACCGTGAAAAGGAGAACAGTTAGGGCTACTAAACCGCTGTATTTGGTGTTTTTATAACCAAAAGAGACACACGATTGTATCTCTCGGACCGTTAATCGAAACTCACTTCTACAAATTGGGGTTGCTTGTGCTACATGAGATCATCCTACTCGTAAAGTTTCGTATTTTTTGGAGATTGTTTGAAGGGTTTTCTATCTAACCGTACGTAAAAATTTAATAGTCACTAACTTCTAATGCGAGGAACGTGACAAAACCGCACAAACGGCATCCAAAATTATTAAAACTTTGCACCATGCTTGAATTCACGTAGCGCAAGCCACCATAACTTGTACAAGTGAGTTTCGACTAACGGTTCGATAAATACGGTCGTGTATCACTTTATTTGGGTTTTTTGCAACCTGAAGCGATACACGGCCGTATCTCTCTAATCGTGAGTCAAAATTGACTTATACAAGTGCAGGTTGCTTGTGCTACATGAGATCATCCTACTCGCAAAGTTTCATATTTTTTGGAGGTCGTTTGAAGGGTTTTCTAATCTAACCGCACTTAAAAAATTCTAAGTCACTAACTTCTAATGCGAGGAACGTCACAAAACCGTACAAACAGCATCCAAAATTAATAAAACTTTGCACCTTGCTTGAATTCACATAGCGGAACCCACCCCAACTTGTACAAGTGAGTTTCGACTCACGGTTTGCGAGATACGGCCGTGTATCACTTTATTTGGCTTCTTTTCAACCGAAAGCGATACACGACCTTATATCTCGAACCGTGAATCGAAACCCACTTCTACAAGTTGGGATTGCTTGTGCTACATGAGATCATCCCACTCACAAAGTTTTGATTTTTTTGGGGGCCGTTTGCAAGGTTTTCAACTCTAACCGCACTTAAAAAATTCTAAGACACAAACTTCTAATGCGAGGAATGAGAAAACCGCACAAACGGCATCTGAAAATTATAAAACTTTCTGACTTGGTCGAATTCACGTAGCGCAATCCACCCGAACTTGTAGAAGCGAGTTTCGAGTCACAGTTTGCAAGATACGACCGTGTATCACTTTATTTGGTTTCTTTTCAACCGAAAGCGATATACGACCTTATATCTTGAACCGTGAATCGAAACCCACTTCTACAAGTTGGAGTTGCTTGTGCTACATGAGATCATCCTACTCGCAAAGTTTCGATTTTTTTGGGGGCCGTTTGCAAGATTTTCCAACTCTAACCGCACTTAAAAAATTCTAAGTCACAAACTTCTAATGCGAGGAACGTGAGAAAACCGCACAAACGGCATCTGAAAATTATAAAACTTTCTGACTTGGTCGAATTCACGTAGCGCAACCCACCCGAACTTGTAGAAGCGAGTTTCGAGTCACGGTTTGCGAGATACGACCGTGTACCGCTTTACTTGGTTTTTTCAACCGAAAGTGATACGCGGCCGTATCTCTCGAACCGTGAGTCGAAACTCACTTCTATAACTTGGGGTGTCTTGTACTACGTGAGACCAACCTACTCGCAAAGTTTCGTATTTTTTTACGGTCGTTTGCAGGGTTTTCAACCATAACCGCACTGAAAAGTTTCTAACTAATTTCGTATATACAATTATAGTTCTACAAACTACTAACACAAACAATAAATTTCGGCAATTGAATATACTAAAAGTCAACCCAATTCTACATCTACAATCTACTAAGGCAAATATATTTTCCCCCATTTTCTAAATAATTTAGTATACACAAATTGAAAAATAAACACAAATATATCTACTAGGTTAAGAAATAATCAATACCTTACAAAATAAGTCCCAATTAACCCAAAGATTCAATTTAGGGGAGAACTAGGGTTTCAATTTGGTTTCGAAGAAGGGATGAGAGAGTAGGGTTTCAAAGTTTGGAGTAGATATTGGGAGAGAAGTGGGGGAGCGGACGGAGGAGGGCTAATTTGGGTTTAGATGAAGGATTAGGATTTTTTTCATTTTGGGTTCGTCGAAGAAAGAAGAAAGAGCGAGAGAGAATCGTCGAAGAAGACGATCTGTATGCAGATCTAAATGAATTTAGATCACCTTAACCCGTTCTTGGGAATGACGGGTTAAAGCTATTTTTTTATTAAAATTTTGCCTTAACCCGTCATTCCCAACGACGGGTTAAGGTAAAATATAATAAAAAACATATGGACCGTTGGATCAAAGATCCAACGGTCCAGATTAAAGTTCGCACGGGTCTGTGCACACAGACCCGTTTACAAAGGAAGAAGTCTATATATATATATAGGTACTACTACTTGATGGCATCTCAGTCTCTCCCACATATTTCCACCTCCACTGACTTCTCCGATGCAACCACCTCTCGTTCCTCCTCCAGATTCAAAAAGTAGCAGTGCCACTTTCAGTCTGCCTCCGGCCTCCTACCTTCTCCTTATATCATTCCTCACCCTACCCCACTTCTACTTCCGCCACCGGTAGCACCGCCCTACTCCCTACCCCGATCCAGACACCAGCAGCATCTCCCTCCACATTGTGCTCTCAGTCACAGCAGTGCTAGTCTTATTTCTCCTCGCAGTGCTTCTTCCCTCACATCCTCGGCCATGCTCGTCACTCCGGCCTTGCCGTCTCCTACTGATTAGGCTAATCTTCAGCAACGTCTTACTCAGCTGGAACTACAACTCATGGGTCAGTCTATCAATGCTGGCTCCTCTGCTCCTGCACTTTTTGCCACTCCCGGTATGAATTCGTTCTGAATTTTAGATTCTGGTGCATCACATCATCTCACTAGTAATCAGACACTGTTTACTCCCTGCATAGCACTTCCCTCTCACTCTCCATCTCTACACACAGCTAATGGCTCACCACTTCTTATTACACACTCAGGGACAATTAACTCTCCCACTCTCACATTACCATATGTTCTCTATGCTCCTCATTTATCTATAAACCTTATTTCTATTAGTTCGTTGTGCAATAGTAGTCTTGTCGTTACTTTTGACTCTTTAGGTTGTTCTATTACTGATTCCTCCACCGGTGAGGAGTTTGGGCGTGCTAGTCGTCAGTGTCGTCTATATTATCTAGATTTTCTTCATGCACATCACTCTCCTTCTAGTTTTGCCAGTATTGTTTCCTCTTATGCTGATCTGTGGTACAGACGTTTAGGTCATATTAGCGCATCACGACTCCAGACTATAGCTCACAGTGGTGCCCAAAGTTCTCTTACTTTTAAATATTTATCTGATTGTCAGGGTTGTCATTTGGCCAAACACATTGCTCTACCCTTTAGTCATAAAAGAACTTCTGAAACCACTCACCCTTTCAACTTGTTCATTCTGACATATGGGGACCCTCTCTCGTACCTTCGTGCAAAGGCTATCTCTATTATGTTGCACTCATCGATGACTTCACTAGACATACATGAGTTTTTCTTATGCGTCAGTGATCTGAGATACCTGATATTTATCGGTTCTTTACAACTATGATTCACACTCAGTTCGGTGTGCGCATTAAGAATTTTCAATCGGATTGTGCACGTGAGTACACTTCCACCACTATGAGATCGATTCTTTAGTCTCACGGTACCCTGTTTTAGCAATCATGCCCTCACACACATGAGCAGAATGGTGTAGCTGAACGCAAGCATCGTCACATCCTTGAGACAGCTTGCGCTCTTTTACTCTCCTTTCTGCTTCTCGTTCTTTCTGGGCTGAAGCTATCATAACCTTTGTTAGTCTTATCAACATTCCTCCCTCATCTGCCCTAGCTGGTACGATGCCTTATGAGGCTCTTTATCATTCACCTCCCGACTATAGTATGCTCCGTACCTTTGGGTGCACCTGTTACGTTCTTCTCCTTCCTACTGAGCACACAAAGCTCTCCGCTCGTGCTGCTAAGTGTGTCCACCTAGGTCTCAGTCCTGAATACAAAGGTTATCATTGTTTTGATCCATCAGCGGGTCGTGTCCGCATTTCTCGACATGTATCCTTTGTGGAAGACTCCCCTTACTACCTGACTCCCCCCGAGGATACTAGATTTCTCGATTCCCCAGTTGTTGCTAGCCCCCCGACTTTATCTTCCCGCATTCCTTTTGATCCCACTCCTCTGGCTCCATTCACATCTCCTGCAGTCCTTATACCTGTTGTTCCCCCTACCGAAACACCACCTGCATCCCCACAGCAGCCAGCACCCATCCCACCTACTTTCCCACCGACACATGCATCTACTCCACCATCCTCACCCCCACACCCTATCAGTCCACCACCTATTCATCAGTCTACCCGTTCCACTTCTGGTATTCCTCCGGCTCGTTATACACCTAATGCCACTGGTTCTTCTGACTAGTTTGGTTTTGCCACCCTAGCTTCCTACTCACCACAGTTTCATACATATCTCACTGCTATACACTCTATACGTGAGCCCAGAACCTATCAAGACGCAATTCAATATCCTGAATGGAGGAAAACTATTGTAGAGGAATTCAGTGCATTTGATCAGACTGGAACTTGGAATGTTGTTCCTCTGCCAGAGGGCATTCAGCCTATTAGCTACAAGTGGATCTTCAAGGTCAAATATCAACCTGATGGATCTATTGAGCGGCACAAGGCTCGTCTAGTAGCCCGAGAATTTACTCAGGAGCATGGCATTGATTATGATGAGACTTTTGCTCTCGTTGCACAGATGACTACTGTTCGCACTCTTCTTGCTGTTGCAGCCATCCGCCAATGGCCGTTATACTAGATAGACGTGAAGAATGCTTTTCTTCATGGTATCTTATCTGAGGTTATTTATATGGATCCTCCTCCTGGCCTCCCTACTCCTCCTCGTCATGTTTGCCGGTTGCGTCAGGCTATATATGGTTTGAAGCAGGCCCATCGAGCCTGGTTTGAGTGTTTTCGCCTTGTCATCACCAAGGTTGGTTTTAGTCAGAATTCTCAGGACCATTCTATGTTTATGTGGTCATCACCGCAGGGGAGGGTAATTCTACTACTCTATGTTGACGATATGATCATTACTGGGGATAACTCTGCGGGCATTATATCCACCCAGAAATACCTTCATCAGCAGTTTCATATGAAAGACCTTGGCAGACTTCGTTATTTTCTGGGCCTAGAGATTGCTCATAGATCTCGGGGGATACTCATTTTTCAACAGAAATACACATCAGATATTATCTCCGCTGCATGCCTTTTTGATAGTAGATCAGCCGATACACCCTTAGAGCTTCATGTGAAGCTTCGTCTCACTGATGGTGAGCTCCTTCCTGATCCCACTAGATACAACAGATTGTTGGACAGCTTGTCTACTTATGCATGACCAGACCCGATATTGCTCACGCAGTCAGTGTTATCAGTCAGTTTGTTACTGCTCCTACATCAGTTCACTACGGTGCTCTTCTTCGGATTCTCAGATATCTTCGGGACACTATTACTCGCTCATTATTCATGCCCACTACATCCAAACTAGAGCTGAGTGCATATTCTGATTCAGATTGGGCAGGTGATCCTACTACCAGACGGTCTACCACTGGTTTCTGTCTATTTCTTGGTGATTTACTGATCTCATGGCGAAGTAAGAAACATGCAGTTGTTGCATGTTCTTCGATTGAAGCTGAGTACATAGCAATGACAGCTACTACTAGAGAGATTGTTCATGTTCGTTGGCTGTTATCAGATATGGGTGTCACTCTTACAAGAGCTACTCCTCTTCATTGTGATAACCAGAGTGCATTGCACATTGCAAGCAACCCGGTCTTTCATGAGCGAACGAAGCATATAGAGATTGATTGCCATTATGTTCGTGAGCGCTTTGAAGCAGGGACCATTTCTCTCCACTCTGTTACATCTTCCCAGCAGACTGCAGACTTCTTCACCAAAATCCATACTGTTCAGAGATTTTAATACTTAGTAGGCAAACTCACACTGTTTGACCCATCGTGAGTTTGAGTGAGGGTGTTAGATATTATTATAGTTCCATATTGGTTGTAGAGTTGTTTTGATATTTGTTCTCCTTCTATATATAGGTGGTATTGTACTTGGTTAAACTTAATTCAATATTCACTATTGTTTTTCATCTCTCTGATTTATCTTAACAGTTATCAAGAAAGTTTTTTATTATTATTATAGTTTCATTGATTTGAACTGGTACGCAGTCTTACTTGTCTAACTAACATCCTGTCAAGATTCTCATCCTTAAATATGTATGTCTCTCCAAGTGATTTTGAACTTATGCATTGATGACTCAAGTAAAGCTTCATTTCTGATTAGAATCCTTTACATTTTCACGTTAATATCAGCTTTTTGGTTGGGTTTCTTATTGTCTCGCGTTGAATTACATGAGAAGTACTAATTAAACATTTTGAGACTATTCAGTTTACACAATTTGTGTTTCCTGTTTACCTTGTCGAAATTGAGGAAGCTTCAACAACTTTTAGAAAAACATGCAAGCATTTCCTTGAGGGATGAGAAATTGTCCAGATTGAAGTTGTATCTCCACTCATTCTATACCTTCTATACTATAGTGCTTTCAGGGCCGGCCCTGAGTTCCAGGGCCCTTGGCGAACTTCCGATATGGGGGCCCCTAATAATATACATTTTTTTTATGCGCAAAATACGTACATATATTTACAAGGAAAGTTCAAATTTAGGGCTCCTAAAATTACAAAATCTCCGGGGGCCCAAGGCGGCCGCCTTACCCGCCTCTAGGGTAGGGCCGGCCCTGAGTGCTTTTCACTTTTACGTACAATTTAAACATATCTCTGTTGCGGACTGTCCGATCATGCGATCAGAGTAGATGGTAAAGATGTAGACACAGTGATAGGAGAAAGAAATGGAGGAGTTTTGAGGGTGATTGAGACTTTTGGACGTGTGCCAATTTGGATAGGTAAGATTTATCCTAGTCTCTGAAATGGCAGGCGAGTTTATCAAGTTATCAACTGTTATATGCTAAACGTTCATTATATGCTCAACGTTCATTAAGTTTTGAAGAGCTATTTTACGTTTTTAGTTTTGATGCAAGACTTTATTAAACTAATATCTATTTTAGTGTTTTTTCCGTTTCATGTCATGTTCTCTCATGCGTGCGTATTTAATTAATATAGATCTAGATCTGTAGGGGAAACTAATTGAACTCTGCATTATGTATTTATTTTTCAGGAAATGGTGTCAGTCAATGCTTCAATGCTTCAGGCTGGTACTACTTCTAACTGGTTTCTTAAAGAATTGATGTATTACCTCTATTAACTTCGGTTTTGCTGGTCAATTATTCTGGCATTCACCAGCAAAACTATTCCTATGCATATTGCAAACTGAGATAAGTGTATGTGTATACATATGCTTATTAAGCGGCCTCTTGCCTAAGTATTCACGAACATGCCCATCAGATTACAGTTAAATATATAGGCAAATTACAGTTAAATTCAATTCTCTTTTTTTGAGTTACATTTTTCGGGTATTTTTTTTGGTTATTTCATTTTTTACGTTATTGTGAGGGCTATGTTTTTACCTTAGCCGATGCTTGACCAATTATGGTTGTGTGAGAAGCACGGCCGGTCTTGACAATTTGGAGGCACAGAGCGAACAAAGATTATGAGACCCTTCTTTTAGTAATTAAAATACATTAATAAATAAAAATAATTTACATGTTCAAAATAACCACAAAAATATAGTCATATATAAATACTTCAGATATACTTCATTAAATAATATAGAAATTTGAAATTGACGATTTTGCACAAATTTGTGTTATTTTTCATTTATCGGTTGCAAACGGGGTCGTCTTTGTAGATGCCAAAAAAGCTAGTTGCAATTGTTTTGGTTCTCTAAAAATAGCTATTGCATTGCAACCATAGTTTCAAAATAATTAGCAACAGATATATAATTATCGTATGCCTGTATACTATGTTTGTTTCTTCATTCTTCGTTCTTATGTCTATTTGCCTCATTTGCCTAATGCTTGTTTGTTTGGTTGACTTAATAATAGTCTTCAATTAAGATCCTATATCAAAGCCTCAAGGAACCTAAACAAAGATCTTAACTAATTCCCATATTCAAAGGGATTACAAATTATCTAAATATAAGGAAAGAATATATTTGAATTACAAATTATCTAAATATAAGGAAAGAATATATCAATTACTAAGATTAAGCTAATAAATCTTAACAAAAGGAATCACAAGAATCAATTTTCAAAGAATTATATAATAAAAATTTAAAATACTTAAAAAAAAAGCTAGTAATCACATACCAGATTATACTTCCAACTTCAAGCCAAGATCCAGCCATAAGCCAAGATCCTATATATGTTTTATGCATTTTCTATGTGACTAAATTCTCTCAGTGTATACTATGTTTGGATAGTTGAGACTCTTGGAGTCTCTATGCATTTTTTTTATATAACTTAAACTGATTTTGTTTTGAAAAGTTATAAAAAAATGGGCCCCAATTTTTGGAATTTGGAGCTTGGACAGTTGAGACTCTTAGAGTCTCTGCATTTTTTTTAATAACTTGAAATGATTTGAAAAGTTATAAAAAAAATGGGCCCCAAATTTTACGGGCCCAGGGCAGTCGCCCTCTGGGCCCCGCCCAGGGCTGGGTCTGGCGAGAAGGTAATCGTTCACTTAAGGTCATCTAGAGGGGTTGGAACTAAGAAGTTTTAATTTTATTTTTAATTTTTCTATGCTATCTGTTATAAGTAAGCTTTATATTATCTTTCTTAATGCATCTCCCATTTTACATGCTAACAAGTCTAGAAAAGTTAGGGGTAATACATTGAACTTTCCCATTGTTCTTACAACAAATGGAAGAAACTCAACATCAACTGCATTTTCTAGTGTTTCGGAGGTTAGCATTTTTAGGCTAAAGGGTAATAGTAGGATGAGTAATCTCTTCGATAGTCCATGCATAGAAGCAGTTGTAACGAGGGGCTACTGTAGTAACCAATACCAAATTTTTCTTGGTGGCTAAAGCATACCTGTGAGAACACTAGTGTTTGTGAAGGAGGATTTCAAACACGAAACTAGGAAATGTAATAGTAGGATGGGTAATCTATTTGATAGTCCATGCTTAGGAGAAATTGTAATAGTAGTAGCCAATTGTATTTCTTGGAGCCTAAGGCTAAAGCATGCCAGTGATATCACAAGCGTTCACGAAGGATTATGTTGAACACAAAAGTAAGAATTCCAAGGAAACACTATCCTGAAAGTAGCGGGAACACGTGGCGTGCTTGAAAATTGGGCACATGGTAGCTCTCTAAAGAACTTTAGAATTAATCCTAGAACCTAGATTTGGATTATGTTAAGATCATCAAAGTTGTGATCAAGTAGGAAAACAAAATTGTGTATCAACTTGGTTTTATGGTGAAAAGATCTAAAGTACGAGTTAGTTACTTTCTAAAACTACTAAAAGAAATACTTAGGAAGTGAATAGTTTTTTTTGATGGAAACGGATAGAGTCTTTCGACTCCAGCCACATCAGAGATAATATATAAATAAAATAAAAGTAATGTACAGAGAAGGATTTTACAAGAGGTAAAACCAGGCAAAAGCGCTAAATGACTAAAGACATTGCAGAATTAGAATAAAGTACAACAGCAAATGAAAAAGGAAAAGAATAGAGCAGACTGGCGCAAAACCCCAAACTCCGAGACAGCATGGGACAGACAGACCGTGCTGCAGAGACGGTCGAGGAGGGGAAAGCCCGCACTAGACTCCTCCAAGATAGCCGAACGAATTGGAAAACGCCTAAAGAGACCACACCCACAAAGAACAGCACAGCAGCCTCTCTCCGAGACAGCAGCGAGAGAAACAACTCGAGAGCGGCCACAGCGAAGAGGCTCACACCTCCAGAACAAGCGCACCATGAATGAAAAGCTAGCGCCGAGGCCCCAAGCACACAGGGAACAAAAGGTGACCAAAAACAATCATGCCACCAAGAAAAAAGCCTACCGCCTGAGAGAGAACGCAAACTCCGGCCACAGGAACCACAGCATAAACCACAGTGTCAAAACAGATACCGTAGGAAAGAAAAAGAAGCCATACGACACAGTAAAGAAAGAAAAGCTGGCATCCGACACAGCAAAGAACACAAGAGTAGTAAAGAGCAACAATATCGACCGCAATTAAGTGCTAAGGAGCAGAAACATACCATACAAAGATGCAAGCACTGCATATAGATATAAACCCAGCCAAAACAGCCAGCCAGAGAACAGTCACAAAATACCTCTAGTTCATAAGACTAGAGGGGAAAGAAAGTATACCACACCCCAAAAATACAGGAAATAGAAGAACAGTACAGAGTTGAAGCATAAAGCAAAAACAAACAGGACTGCATCCCTGAAAATACCAAAAAATTGTTGCCATATAAAAGCCCAGGCTAGAAAGCCAGAGAAGCCGAGTCAAGCCTGCAAGAAAGACAGAGAAAGGGAGCACCGCATTAAAAACAATAGATAAAATTGGAAGAAAGAGTAGAGAAACATAAAGAAAACTAAGGCGTTAAAGCATTTAAGTTATTAAGACAGCGGAAAGAATCAGTCAAAGTATGTTGATCCAAAGGTATACTGCCTTTATATGAAGGTCCAGAGCTCCAAAGATTGAATAATGCTAAGAAACTGTCAATAAGAGCCGAAGAGGAGGAACAACGATGCTCAAACAAACGCTGATTCCTTTCTTTCCAAATAATCCAAATAATAATTTGGATAGACAACAACCAAGCGTTAATGAGGTTAGGATTCGAGGGAGGAGAAGACCAAACATCAGCTAAAGATAAGGGAGTAGAAGCAGTAGACCATGCGAGGGTGGAAATCTTCCACAACAGGAGAGAGATAGGGCAATGAACGAAAAGGTGATTAACGTCTTCTAGGTGAGATGAGCAGAGCGGGCAAAGTTGTCCGAAAGCTAGGTTCCTTCTGTTAAGGACATCGACAGTTAGAAGTTTGCCATGGTAAGCCAACCAAAAGTTGATTTTCACTTTTAGCGGCGCTGCAGCGTCCCAAATGCGGTTCGCGGTAGGAGATCGAGTCCCCCTGAAATTGAGAAAGTTGTAGAAAGATTTGACTGAAAAGGATCCAGAAGCAGTCCAGCGCCAAACTATCCCCTCCAAAGGAGACCAAACGAAGTCGTCGAGAAGAGAGATGAGTTCGGAGAGAGATTGTAATAAAGGGGGGGGGGGGGGGGGTAAGTCGGAAATAAAATTGATATGCCAATGGTGCGACCTGTTAACAAGAGTAAACGACTCCGCTACCGTAGCGATAGGATCGGAGGCTAAATGAAATAAGAAGGGAAAAATGGAAGAGAGTTTTGTGTTGCCAATCCACAGATCAAACCAAAATTTAACTCTCGACCCATCTGCGCAGGTGCGACGGATACTACAGTGAAACGCTGCTGAGGCTTTCTAGATTCCTTTCCAAAACGGAGAGGCACGACGGGGAGCAGGAGCATCAAAATCCCACCATCGGCGATCAGGAGAGCAATAATCTTTGATACACTGAATCCAAGGAAGATGATCGCGATGGTGGAGATTCCAAAGCCATTTACCCAAAAGAGCGATGTTGTGATCTCTGAGATCCAGAACACCTAGCCCCCTTTCTGCCTTGGAAGTACAAATCATCTTCCAATTACAAAGATGGGAACCAGGTTTAAAGGAAGAAGAGCCTGACCAAAAGAAATTGCTTCTAATTTGATCAATCCTTTTAATAACCCAAGCAGGAAGGTAGAAGAAGGACATATAATAAAGTGGCATGGCAGACAACACCGAATTAACCAGTATTAATCTACCACCTCTAGATAACCGATTGCCCGACCACACACTAAGTCTGGATTCCACTTTATCAATCAGAGGGAACCAGTCGGATCTGTGCAATTTACCCCATCTAAGGGGAATGCCCAAATAGGTGATTGGGAAAGCCGCAGACGGGCAATTAAAAAAGGTAGCAATATCTTCCTGGCGGTTGGGTGAACCACCCAACCAGAGGACCGAGGATTTTTGGAAATTGATCGACAAACCCGATGCGGATTCAAAACAGTAAAGGAGAAGTTTGAGATTCCTAAGAGAGTGGGCATTCGGCTTTAAGAAGATGATGGTGTCATCGGCATACTGTAAATTAAGAACCCCTTCGAAATGAGGGGAGCGACCGAGACCCTCGATCATCTGCGCGCCCCTAGCGTGATTAAGAAGCCTACTAAAGACATCAGCAACAAGGGCAAATAGAAGGGATGAAAGGGGGTCACCTTGACGAAGCCCACATCTAATTTTGAATTTGTGGCCCTCTGAACCGTTAATAAATAAAGATGACGTTCCGGAGAACAAACTAGATTTAACCCAAGAAATCCACTTGGGGCCGAAACCACGGAAAGAAAAAATGTCTAGAAGGAAATCTCAACTCACATTGTCATAAGCTTTTTGAAAGTCGAGTTTAAGGAGGATACCCTCAGAGTTAGATCTATGACAATGGGAGATGATCTCTTGCGCCGAGGCCACGCTATCGAGAATGAAGCGGTCCTTAATGAAACCTGATTGAGCAGAGTCAATCAAAGGAGGGATGCAATCCCCCAGTCTCGAAGAAAGAACTTTCATCACAATTTTGAAAGTGGTATTGATAAGACTAATGGGTCTAAATTGGGACATAAGATGCGCTCCCACAATCTTGGGAATAAGCACAATATGCGCATAGTTAATTCGATCAAAAGAGAAGTTACCAGAATGAAGATCTTGGAACATAATAAGAAGATCGTCCTTAAGAAATTCCCAAAAAGTTTGGAAGAAAAAGGCAGGGAAACCGTCCGGACCCGGAGCGAAATCACTTTTCAGGGCGAATACCGCGGATTTAATTTCTTCCAAAGAGAAAGGAGCCTCAAGGGCAGATAGATCATGGGTAGGGGAACCGTAAAGATTGAACCAGTCAAGAGAGATAGATCGGGGTTTGGGATACCCTAGGAGATTCTTGTAAAAGGAGTGGAACTCCCGATGTATGTCAACATCATTGCACAGCTCCCCCCACTACTCGAAATGAACGAAATACGGTTGCAACGCTGCCTATGAGAAGCAAAGTTATGAAAGAAGGCCGTATTGGCATCCCCCTCCTTCATCCATCTAATCCTAGCTCTTTGAGCCCATTTGATGTGATCAAGGTGGAGGATATCGGCGTAATCTTTCTTGCAGGACAAACGCTCCAATCTATAAGAATTGGGCAATGGGCCTAACTCCTCCATTTTATCAATAGTCTCGATGGAGTGAAGGAGAAAAGACTTGAGAAAATTGGTGTTGCACTGACGCTCAGAGCGCCAGATTTTACAACCAAACTTGATGGCATGAAGTTTGAGCAGGATATTGCCCAAGCCGAAGGAGCCAGAGATAGAAGCAAGGCATTCCTTGACAAGGGCAACAAAATGCTGATCCTGAAGCCAAAATTTTTCAAAGCAAAATTTGTGAGGCTGATTGAAAGGGAACTCTGCGAAAAGAATGATGGGCACATGATCCGACGAAGGATTGGGAAGGGCCTGAGCTAAAGATTGCTGGAAACGAGCGATCCAGGCTTGGGAAACCAAGAAACGGTCAAGCTTAGCAAAAATCGGAGGATCACGCTGGTTGGACCAAGTAAAAGATCTACCAGCAATCGGAATGTCTGAAAGTTGCAAAGAACGAATACAGTCATTGAAGGCACAAGAATGGGAGTTCGATGCGGATAGGTTAGATCTTTCAGTCACAAAACGAGTGACGTTGAAATCACCGCAGAAAAAACATAGATCGGAGCACCAACTTTGTAACGAAAGAAATTCGCTCCAAAAGTCGGGCCTCCTTTCTGAGGACGAAGGGCCATAAACAGAGATGATCGTGAGTGGACAATTGAAGGTGATCCAGTGTAATTGCACTATAAGAAAGAAATTAAGGCGATGAACCGAGATAAGCGAAAAGATGGAGTGTTTGAAGCCAAACAGGATCCCTCCCCTAGAACCTACCGAGTCCAGAGAAATCCATTTGGAAATCGCGGACCCGCCTAGGGAGCGCAAAATAGAGGGAGAGGGGGAGTTCAGCTTGGATTCTTGGATTGAAATAATATCACACCGAGAAGAATTGATTAAAGCATTGACCGCCCTTTGTTTGGACGGGCAATGAAGTCCCCTGATGTTCCAAGACACACTAATCATGGGCGAAACGATGCTCCAAAACTCTACGACGCTCCTTCTTACGAAGAGAATGAAAACAAGGAGAGTTGGAAGGATCAATAATGAATCCCAATCCCTGAGCCAAGGATGCTAGTTCGGAATTGGGAAGCGAGTCAAAAGAGGGATTGTAAAGGGAACCTAATAGTGGGGTAGAAAAAAGGTTAGAAGGAGAAACTGGAGAAGATGGCTTAAAGCCACCGGAGTGACTAGCCCTACAGGAGTCTGGAGAATGGGACACAACCCGGCTCAGACTATTTTTAGCCAATAGTCTCGCACTAGATCGGATCATCCGATGAGGGGCCAAAGAAGGAAGATCCCGGATAGGAGAAGGAGATCCTCTCTCCTGCGATGGAGAACAGGGGAAGGATGATCTACCAGCTGGGGCTGGAATGACAGGTACAACCTGAATAAGAGTCGAATCCAGAGATGTGGAGGTAGAGAGGATGGAGAGATAGGGCGAGAAAGAGGGTAACAACCCCAAACCCTCCCGGACCTTCGTCACAAGAGATGGAGACATCCATCCTCGTAACAAAGACCCGAAAGTAAAACCACTAATATTATGCAACTGAAATAAGGATGCAGAAAGTGCAAGAGGATAGCAGTTCGAAATAATAAGTTGGAAACTCCAAACAGCCACAAAATGATAATCATGATAAACAGAGAAAAGATCTGAGAAAGAGGATACCTGTTTGGGAGATGATCCCCGTTCCAGGTCAGCTTCCTCTTCTAAGAGGAGGGGATCTTGTTCAGTCCAATCTGCGCCTTTGGATAGTGAATAGTTGATCAAAAAGTATTGATTAAGAAGAAGATTGTGGTACTTCGATGACTGTGCAGTGTGTAGTAAGGTTTTGGAAAGTAAATACATGTTTAATAGTTATATAGATGCGATCACTTTTCATACAGATGCACTTAAGTTCTGGTTCTAATTGTGGATTTACTTTTTGAAAGTCAAATGCGTGCTTAAGATAAAAATTTGTACGTACTTACATGCACACATATGTACTACATGCATGAAAATTTTTCCGCACTGCCCCACTTTTTGAAAATATTTAGCGATATGCCCTACTTCCCAAAACAATTAACGATATGCCCTTGTTTAGGACACGTCAGCAAGAAACGTTATTGGGAAGAACGGTATAGGTTATTTCCATGCCGTTCTTCCCAATAACGGCATCTGTTTGAAAAAAAAATTGCATGCCGTTATTTGGAATAACGGCATCAGTATATTTGTCTTACAAGTATGAATCTTCTAAGTTTAAAAAGTTCTAAGTGTGACAAAAACTTATAAACAATGCTGTTATCCTGAATAATGGCATTCGAATGCCTGATGCCGTTATTGGAGATAACGGCATCAGTTATATATCAATATGCACTCTTGCCGTTGTTTGGAAACAGAAAGAATTGATAAAAAGTTAAAAAAAAAAAAAATTATAACTGATGCCGTTATTCGGAATAACAGCATCAGTTATTTTTTTTTTTTTATTTTTTTTTATTTTTTTTTTTTTACTTGTTCATCAGAGAGGATGAATAATAAGTTACTTTTTCATTAAAAAAATTTATAACTGATGCCGTTATTCCAAATAACGGCATCAGTATTGAAAATGCCGTTATTTGAAATAACGGCATCTGTTATAAGGTTTTTCATACTTGCAATTTTTTCTCTAAGTGGTGACTACAAGCTCTCGAAAAACAAAACAACCTATGCCGTTATTCCAAATAACGGCATGCAATTTTTTTTCCAAACAGATGCCGTTATTGGGAAGAACGGCATGGAAATAACCTATGCCGTTTTTTCCAATAACGTTTCTTGCTGACGTGTCCTAAACAAGGGCATATCGCTAATTATTTTGGAAAGTGGGGCAGAGCGCTAAATATTTTCAAAAAGTGGGGTAGTACGGCAAAATCTTCTACATGCATACACGTAAAGAGAGGCTTTTATTTTCACAGATAATAGTTATATCCACTAACAACAAAAAAAGTAGTAGGCCATCAAATTAGATTGCAATTCTTTACATTTACATTGACCTGAATGTCATAATAAGGTCCATTCATGAAAAATCATGTCTTTCGAGGGTGTTTTTCCCATGCATCAAACTATTATGGAGTGAACTATTTCTCCGTCATAATAAAGGAGCCTTACGATGTTTAAGTTAGAAATTCGTGAAACCTGTGGTTTTATCTAGGTCCAGGCAACAATTTAAATCCCTGCACAAGTGACGTTGTCCAATTATATAGCTGAAAACAAAATTTAGGTAACACGTAGTGATATATTATGTAAAGATGGGGCATACTGAAAAAAAAAATTGGTCGAAACTAGACTAAACTAGACTGAAACTGAATAATTTAGCTTTAAGGTTGGCTTAAACAGAGACAATATGGACCACTGCTCCAGGACTTTAAGTCTTTGTACTGATTACCACCAAAAGCAAATGGTATGGTCAAAATTAAAACGAGATGGCCAGAAACGTAACCCTTCGACATGTTATAGAATCAGTACATGTCTTCTTAGCTTTTTCTTAACCAGCAATTGATAGCCTTGTGTTAGACAACCTTGTGTTGCCTTGTCTTTAAGAACTATATATGTGGAAGGTTTGGATTTAGAATTAGAGCTAGCATTTGAAGGCATTTGAAGGCAACTGAGGCTTGAAGTTAGTGATCTTTTTTCTTCTTTTTTTTTTGGCAGATGAATGCTTTGTGATTTGTCTCTTCTTGTTGATCAACCTTCTATGGGAAAATTGCGTTATGCTATGTAAATGGATATTTCTGTGGACGTTGTGCTTTAAATGTTCGCATTTTCTGCACTATTATTATTTCCCTTATCATTGCTTTGATGAGATGTTTCTTTTCTTTTCTTTTCTTTTCTTTTTTTACATTTTTTTATCTTTCTTTGCCAACGACCTATATAGCAGAAGGGTGAAACATGTTTCCTGCACTGCAAGCTAATGGATTCTTTTTGAGAATTGACTATGTCCGATTCGAGCTAACTCTAATAACCAACTCACTTTCACTCATTATTTAGCCAAACGACCCACTTTCAAAATTATTTAGCCAAACGACCCACTTTTATAAAATATTATATCTAACTAACCCTATTGATATAATAACCTAAAAACAAAATTTTATATATAGCCCTACTTTAGATATTATAAACTATAATATACCTTATCCTTATAAAAGCTGGAAAATTCACAGAAAATAAAGAAACTAAAATTAAAAAATCTTTCAAAATTTAAGATTAGATACATTGATAAAAGATTAACAGAAAGGAAGCATATTGCTAGTAAATTACTAACAAGAAAAGTAACTAATCAACTACCTAAAGAGATACAAAAAGAGATAGCATACAAAATATTAGATTATAGAAACGAAGAAGCACGTTGGTATTACCAACACCTACTAGCACACAAAATAACAGGCTAAGTATGACCAACGAAGCAGTTGCATTAAATCCTAACATAAACCCAGAAATTTATCTGATAAACATACAAGAGTTGGAAGAAGATTACAATGGTCCCGAAATCGTATGAGATATAAGAAAAGATTTATAAATCATAAATAAAAATATAAAAGAATTAGATAGATATATAACTGACTACCCAGAAGAAGAATCAGGCATAACGGAAGAAGGTATGAAAGAGTTAGAAGCCATAACAAAACTTAATAAATATCTTGGAAATAGAATATTTAATGGAAAATCCTAATTCAGAAGAAGTAGAAGAAGCCTTGAAAAATCTAGATATAACAAATGAAGAAATAAAAATGGACCAAGATAAGATTATTACAAAACCTTCAGAAATTCCAAATAACATGTATGAATTCTTAAGGCCGCCACCTAACAAAAAACCTTACCAATTACCATGGAAATGACAAAATACAAAAAGAAGAATGCAGCTAGGAAGAGACAAAGAAAAGGAAACCCCAAAATATGAACCTACAGAACACTACGAAAAATGAATAGCAGGAAATGGAGAATGGTTAGACCTAGATTGCGTAAAAGACAGAGATAGGACAATTGAAGAATGGATAAAAGCCTCACTAATAGTAGGATTTAGGCAAAACCTTACCGAAAACGCATTTGAGAAATTTATAGAAGCCACCTTTATAGGAGTAGTAGCAAAATGGTGGAATGGGATAGAGGAAGAAGAGAGAATACTATAAGAAAATCAAGACCAATAGATGATAGAGGAATTGAAGAAACCTCAGCACAATGAACTTTAGGAACCCATAGAATATGATGAAGAATGGTCAGAAATAAGTGAAGATGAAGAAATAATGGTAATGGAAGAAGATAGTGGAAGTAATGAAGGTGAAACAGAAGAACGTGAATGAACATGATGACAGAAATAACAGAAATAGGAGAACCTTCAGGATGAGAAGAAAACAATAAAGAAGTAAGAGAAAGAATGTGCTTTGATATAAAAATACGATAAAATAAGAGCGACCAATTTAGATATAAATCCAAAAGAAATTTTTAAACTACCAATATTCGAAAGGAAGAAAAGTACCATCATAATAGCTAGGAATAATGAACAACCTACAGACATTGAACAAGCACAAGGGAAAACCATAATCCCATTAATAACCGAAAGAATAATAAGACAAGAGATGGAAAAAATAAATGAGAAAACTAGAAAAACATTAAGACACATACATTTAGGAGCAGTACAAATAATAATAAAAGCCTATTTTAAGGAAGGGATAAATACACCCCTCGAAATATACCTAATGGATGATAGGATAATATCAAGTACACAAGATGCTTTAATAGGAATAGTACAAGGAAACCTAATGTACCAAAAGATAAAGTTTATAATAAAACCTAACTTCTCTATAAGCATGGCAGAAGAAAATAAAGACAAAAGTCTAGTCATGTATCATAGGTTATCAGGATTAGAAATGATAGAAAAAAAAGCAAAGTTATGAGTATACAAATAAGAAATATTTATGCTTTCACTAGCAAGCACGAAGTAAATAATAGAAATACAGATAATTTTAAAATAGAACCTCTATTCAGCGAAATTATAAGATACAAACCAGTTAGAGAAAACCCTGAAATGACTATACCAAATTATATAGAATTTGACTTTAATAAAGCAAAAGAAACTGCAAAAGGAAAAACACCACAAATAATGTTCAGAAAGAGATCACTATCAATAAGAAATAAACAACAAGCATTGGAATTAATACCAATAATAAATACATTAGAACACCAAAACAATAACCAATTTAAAATAGAAATAGAATATTATGACAATGGGAAATGGAATAAACAAATAGCCTTAGTAGATACAAGAGCTACTAATTCACATATTAAACAAACAAATGTAAAAACCACTGATTTAATAACATTAGAAAACTCATATTACTACCTAGACTATTACAATAATAGACATCCAATTGTACATAAAATTATACTACCACTAAAGATAAATGGTAAAAAAAAAATGTTATTACACTTACACGTAGACCCAGAACACCATGTTAATGAAATGCTATTGGGAACTGACTTCCTTACATCAGTACAATCTTACTCAATTCAAGAAAAAAAAAATCACAATAACAGTAAACAATGAAAGTATGGTAATAAATAGAATATTGGACAAATAAATCCATTAAGAACAACAAAAAACACATTATACATTCTAACGGAATTTGTTTACGAATGATACAAATCAAGAAACTATCACGGTCTAATAGACACCGGAGCAGACACTAGTCTATGCCTCGAAAATATACTACCAAAATGGAAACAAGATGGATATAATAATAAAGCAATAACTGGATTAACTGGACAAACTATCATACTTGACAAATATCAACAAAATGTTAATGTATAAATAGGAAGTTACATACTAAAAATACCAATAATATATCAGTTTGATGATATGAATAATGATGTACTCTTAGGAAATGATTTTTTCCAACAATACTATCCCATAACCATATCACATAAATCAATCGTATTTAAAACACCTTGCAGACACCAAGCAATAGCAATTAGAATAACCCAACCTTATTTCAGAATTGACCTGCCACACATAAAAGTTTCTTCAACCTAGCATGGTGAATACCAATATTTACCAAACAAAACTAGAATACAACAAGTTCAAGAAATAACTACAAAAGAAATTTTACAAAAACAATTAGAAGATCTGTGCGGAGAAGACCCTCTGGAAAAATGGAACTTAAGTAAACCTACAGCCAATATAGAGTTAATAGATAAGAACAAAATAATAAAAATTAAACCTATAAGACATACTCCAACAGATCTAGAAGAGTTCAAAACACACATAAAAGAATTAATGGAAAATAATTACATAAGAAAATTACAAAGTCCACATTCCTCACCAGCATTCATAGTAAGAAAGCATTCAGAAAAAAAAAAAGGTAAATCTCGAATGGTAATAAATTATAAGGAACTAAATAAAAATACTAAGAGGTTTGAATACCCACTACTAGACATGCAAATACTACCTAACACAGTAAGAACAGGAAAAATATATTCGAAATTTGATTGTAAATCAGGATTTTATCATGTAAAACTAACAGAAGATTCAAAACCTTTAACAGCATTTAGCACACCTTAAGGATTTTATGAATGGAATGTATTACCATTCGGTTATAAAAACAGCCCAGGAATATTTCAAGAATATATGGATAAATTTTTTGAAAAATACAACAATTTCATATTAGTATATATAGATGATATTCTAATAGTATCCGAAAACGAGGAACAACATAAAAAACATCTACTAAAATTCGTAGAAATAGTGGAAAATGCAGGTATTATACTATCAAAAAAGAAAATGGAATTATTCAAAACTGAGATAGAATTCTTAGGAACAAAATTATCACATGAAGGAATAGAATTACAACCACATATAGTAGAAAAATAAAGACATTTCCTAATGTCCTAAAAGAAAAAAGTGAAGTACAATCTATAATAGGATTACTAAATCAAATAAGATGTTACATACCAATTATCAGCAAAAACAAATTGGTTACAACAAAAACTGAAAAAGTTTAAGAAATGAGAATGGACCCGAGAGGATGAAGAAAGATTTAAAAAACAACAAACTTCAGAATTACATAAGATAAGATTACCTATTAAAGAATGTTCATGGATAATAGAAACAGATGCGTGTGAAAATAATTCACTACAAAAGAAAAGGTCTTTCCCGACGCTTTTTTGGGGCATCACCGGCATTTGGAAAAGCGCCACAACAAGTGCCGGTGGAGTGCGTGCCGGGGATTGTTTGGCGGCCTACACCGGCACTTTTGAAAACGCCGGTGTTGGGGTAATATACCCCGGCGTTTAGGAATTGCCAGTGTACACTTTTTTTTATTTTTTTTATTTATTATTATTTTTGGTGGGGAAAAAATTCCCCGGCGTTTTGAAAAACACCGGGGAAGGTAAACTTTTTTATAATTTTTTTTTTTTTTTGTGGGAAGGTAAACATCCAAAAAAATTATGATTAAAAGAACAAAATCCAAGTAACATACAAAATTGGTGTCAAAATGCAACCCTGCCACAATAATGAGAGAATATCAGTTCAATGTCAGTATCAGTGATGCCGGCCAAAAGGGAATGAGAACCAAGCCATGAAACAAACAAATCAGCATGTGAAAGGGGAACCAAAGGGAGAGATACAGTCAGTTTATAAAAGCCTAGAGATAGCAACTAAGATTCTTAAATTGAAGGTGAAAAGGACAGTATATGAGAACAAATGCAACAATTTCAGAAGTCCCAAAAATGCCAGTAAAGTGATAAAGCTACCCATTCAATCTTCAGTAGAACCTAGTGTTCATCTAGTTACCATTCCTCATGCGAATATTACAGCTAATAAAAACTGGACTGTTTGAAAAATTGAGCATGTTGCACACTAAATTGCATAGTTAATCTTTCTACACAGTATGGACTAAACTTAAGCATCCAAAGTGGCTCCTTTGTCAACTCAGCCTTTTGTCGTAGCTCGCTTGTTCAAGGAATTTAAAGACTCTTGGAAAGGACCCATCCCACATATATGCATCGGCTGCTCATTCACTACCATGTAGAAATCCTCACATTGATTTGTTCTACGGAGAAGATGATACTTAATAACAAGCTGATATCAGTTTTCAAAAATTGACAAAATTTGATATATTGACAGATAGGGCATTTTAGGAAGCCCTGCTATGATATAGAAAAATTATGGCTATACAAATTTTAACTATGTATCGGCTGATATGCAATTTATAAGCCAATATTAAATTTTTTTTACTACGGTGTGGATCATATACCAACTCACAATGATGAAGCCCTTCAATTATGATGTATCGAGTTTAATTGTCAGCCTGGTTTATGATAATTGTGTCACCTTTAAGTTGGTTCACAGATAAAATTAGATTTGATCACTGCTTTTTCCATGTGCATGCATGGTTAAGGTGCAATGCGTGATAACAGTCTCGTTTAACTATTAGATTGAGGTAATTGATTGATTGTTCTCTCTATAAAGAGTTTGGCAAATCAAACATTGAGGCAAATACAAGTCCAGTTACATTGCATTAAAATTTCACCAAGGCTATGCAATCGAAAAGCATGGAGTTTATGTAAAAAATATGAAAGAATGGAAGTAAATATAAATTTGAGGTTTTAGAGTACCTTCTCTGAAGTTGCTCTTGAACCTCCTAGGCAGATGACGAAGGTACCTCATCCTGCCGGTGCCTGTGGTAAGAGATACTAGATACTTCAGCATTGGCTAGACAAGCTTTCAACACTAATATTTGTTACCAAAGTGATATCGATATATATATTGTGAGCTAATGAGTATAATTGATCATTTATGTTTACTATACACATTATAAACATCACCCACTCCTAAAGTTCCCATAAGAGTGGGTGAAGGTTTTCGGGTGTAAAAAAATTAGGAGCATATTTGCCGAGGCCAATGAAAAACAGTTTATCGTTATAATAAACAATTAGTCTAATAGCTAAGAATGACAATTACAAAGAGAAAGCAAGGGGGTAGCAGCATTGCAGCAACAAGATACGAGCAGAGGAGTTTATTTCAATAATAAAAATTTACGCAGTCATAAACACAAGCAAATAGGAATGTCATGGAGTTCAGACTCCAGAAAAAACAACTTGCAAAAAGACCAGGTTAGTTCAACAATAATATTGAAGCTTTGATATAATCTAAGGGATGTATTACTATAATGTCACCACTGACAACACAATAACGAATAAAAGTATATTTTTGAAAAGGCTACACATTTTTTTCATGGATAATACAGGGTATGCCCACTACCCTTCACACCCCTTACAAATCTAACTCAGTATTCTCCAAATGTATTCACTAAACATGTTAGCCCAACACAAGACGCTACACAATAACATATATTGTAACATTTTCACTAACTCAACCACTAGATATAATTAATTGGATACTAGAAAAATTAACAAATACAAGAGAAGATTGAACCTTAAGAGCACCAAAAACCCTGTTTCCCGTGGTGGTCCGTATCAGGCCAACATCCAAGAGAGCACGGAACGGCCTCCTGGTCTCCCCAGGCTCAACAGAGAAATCCTCACCTGTGGCCTATAATTAAAACAGGTATGTCAATCAAAACTTTCCTAAACAACTATAAATCCAATAAATCAATTGTCAAAAGATAAACCTCCAATCCAATAAACCACTTCCACATCAAAATAACCAGCCCCAATCCGATCAAATCAAAACCCTAATCCTAATCCCCAATCAAATCAAATCAACCAAATACGATGTGCAATCGAAATCAATCACTTAACAGATAAACAGAAATAAACGAATTGATTCATACCTTAACGATCGAGGAGCGGCGGCGGCGATGAGAGCGAACAGCGACGGGAGGAAAACGTAGGTGACGACGGTGGGAGCACGGCGTAGGAGACGACGACGTATGTTGGACGGCGGGAACGGATTCCGTTAGAGGGAGGGAGAAAGAGAGAGAGACAAATAACAAATAGAATTTGGTTCATTAAAGGGGAATGGGAAAATAGGAGGCGGCGGGGGTAAAAAAAATCCCCTAGAATGGCCGGAGTTTGTTTAATAAACGCTGGCCTATAGCATAATAGTCCGGCACTTTTAATAAGGGCTGGTGTATGTTAATGTTTAGAGTTTTCCACGAAATAACACATTCATACCCCGCGTTTCCCACAAACGCCGGGGTATAAATGCCGCTAAATATAGTTTTTGTTGTAGTGATTGGGGAGCAGTATTAAAATTCATTGAAATAGGAGAAGAAGAAGAACGACTAGCCAGATATACTAGTGGATCATTCACACAGGCCCAACAAAATTACCACATAAATGAAAAAGAACTACTAGCAATCTTAAAAGCTATAAAAAAGTTTGAGTTATTCATAATACATACAAAATTCACAGTAAGAACAGACAATACACAAGCAAAGAATTGGATTAACAAGATAATAGACCCAACTATAGCAAATAAAAGATTGATAAGATGGCAAATGGAGTTAGCACATTATGACTTCTCAATAGAAAATATAAAAGAAAAATATAACATCCTAGAAGATTTCTTGTCAAGAAGCTAAATTTCGTTTTTACAGGATGGAAAATAGAGTGCAGCATATAGAACATGATATAGTCTACCTAAAGGAGACAGTGGAGCAATTAAAAAAAATATTTAACCAACTACAGCTACAAATATGTGGTCTTCAAAGTATATTTCACCAACATATAAATATAGATCATATTGAAAAAATGAGCGAAGGGAGTGAACCTATTAACTTATAAAATACAAGTGGGATCACAAAAATAATCACAAGAAGAAAACTCCACATCCATACAGCCTACTACCTACAAAGAGAGTTTACTCTCAGATCCTCCAAAATACTTCAAAAAGGATATATTTTTACAATATATTAAGAAATTATGTCAGACCACTCAGGTCAACCAATTTATCAAAACTATTTCTCAACAACATATGAACAAAGCGATCATACTACCAGGAGCAAATCCAAAAACAGTGAGGGATTGTTCGAAAGAGGACTTATCCACTGCATCTATCCATCCCGAGAATGTGAAGAACTTAGCCAGTGACCAAAAGAAGTATATTAAGCTGCTAAAAGTTATTTTGGTATCACAAAGGCATCCAAAATATATGTCCGTGTATTTTCAGCTATTCCAGAATTCCTTGAAGATGATGAAGAACTACCAGCTGAACATATTATAAAGATAGGGATGACTACACAAATCCTGTTTGGAGCAACTAGTATTATACCATATAAGAACGAAGAATTTGAAAAAATGATCCTAGAAAGAAAAGCTACGGGATTTAGAACAATGTATTGTGAACTGAAGGATATACAAAACAGAGACAGTAACATATGGATCTATGATAGCCCTGACCCACAAAAATTAATGATCTACAGCATAGAAAAAATTAAACAACCACAGTCAAGGAAAGAAGTCTTTGAAAGCTGGTATCGAATCCTAGATAAAGGTGACATGACAATGACAGAAGAGACAGCTGTCCACTACTGTAGATTGATGAGGATGGAACCACAGCATGAATGCGGACAATGCAGAAAAGAATAAGAGAAAGCTGACAAAAAGCTATTTCTGATGTGAAGCACGTGAAGATGTCTTCAACGTAAGCAGTGATGTAATTAGCTCAATTATTTATCTGTAATATAAGCAATGATGTAATGAGAACAATAATTGTATCTGGTGTAAAGCCATCCCTTCTTCTATAAAAGGGGAGGCAGGGTAAGGGAGAGGGACAGACCATCTAGGAGGAAAGAAATTCCATATAAGTTTGTAAGAAAGTCTGTAAGGGGTTTGGGAGAAATAAAATTATCTTTCCATGAGTTATGCTACATGATCTGTTACTAAATAAGGTATGAGCAACTAATTTTTCTTACTTAGGGAGGGTTTTGTAAGGCTCTGCCTCAAGGATCTTGCAAAAAGACTCATTTGTAACCTTCTAAAGTTAAACCATACACCTAGTAGCAGGAAACGAGCTAGGTTGTGGTTACCTGTATCGGAGTGCTATTAGTTGTTCCTGACGTATCTCTTGGATGGAGCTCTTTTCAGAGCATAGTAATCCTGAGATGGGAGGAACATAAAAGGAACACTGAAATCGGGGTGCATACCAGTTGTATTTTATCCACTAGTAGTAACTGGTACATAGCAGCTCAAAGAGGTTTAACTTGGTTGGAAGCATGGTGAGCCTTTTTGTTTTAATTTTAGGTTATCCTTAGAAATCTCTCTCTACTCCTAATTTTATAGTTATTGTTGTCCAATAGAACTAATGGATAATAATAATTTCGGTATTGCCTTAGAGATTTTTGAATTAATGCTTAGCTATCAAGAAAGTGATAGAATGCTAGTTTTTTATGTTTATTATTCTCATAGAGTAACAAGTACGGAGGACTATTATGAATTTAAATTATTCTTTTTCAGTATACAGTGAGTAATAATTATAACAATTAACCAAATAAATCCTGGCGAAACTAGTAATATAAATGTTGAAATAATTGATGATCTAACTTACAATGAAAAATCTTTGTTATTTTATGAAAATGGTGTATTTAATAGTTATGTCTGGAGCCCTATAGCAACATACAGACAATTTCTAGCAGAAAATAAACAGATTGGAGAAGAAAATAGACATATGGAAGAATTCGAAGAACCCCCATACGATAGTTATAGTGAAAACTCTGAGACAGAATTAGAATATATGAGAGAACTCGAAGATGACATTCCTTACTACTTCTTTGAAATAGACAATATACATTATTTCGAACAATATTATTTTACAGAAAACTATCATCTTTAAAAATTTAAAGTTTTTGATACTCTCTTTTCTTTTTCAAGTTTATGTTTTTCAGGTGATTTCACGACACGCGCTTCACACACAAGTTTGGTATCAGAGCCTAGGTTAAGTAAGTAATTTTTACATATTTTTTGTATTTTTCTTTAAATTAATTACTAATTTATAAGCTATAGAATAGAAAACAAAAATTTAATAATAAAAACAAGAATTTTCTTAAAACACAAAAACTTTTAGAATTTAAAGAAAGGTCACACATCCTATAGAAATTACTATAGGAAGTATACTATAAAAATCCAAATAGTAACTAGGTCATTTAGCTAAATAGTTTTCAAACTAGGTCATTTGACCAAATAAAATTAAAAAGTGGGTCATTCCACTAATTAGCTCGTCCAATTCTTACATGTCTTAATAGGATTTTCTATCCTTGTTTAGTTTCTGAGGAGAGGACTCTGAGGAGAGAGAGAAAAGATACCATTTCCTTTCGGGTGATAACCTGGGAAATAGAAAATAAAGTGTGTGTGAGAGAGAGAGAGCACTAATAGCATCCACAATGGTGTTTCTCATATTTGAGAAAATAGCATGTATAGAAATAGTAAATAGGGGTTATGTCTGCAGTGGTGGTTTGCTAAATTTTGAGAAAGACGATACATGTTGTTTCGTCCAATTTTTTTTACAGTTAATTAATTAATGATTAGATATTAAAATAGGTTAATTAAATAAATTAAATAATAAAATATATCCTAAACCACTAAATTAACTACTAACCTCACAATTATACACTAAAAAAAACAAAATAAAGGGTGGGACATGTTGCCCCATCCTTCTTTTTTGTTTTTTTAGTGTATAATTGAAGCGAAAAATGCTTGAAACGGGACAACATGTCTCGTTTGAGCATTCAGACAGTACATATTGTATCGTCTGATCATTTTAATAATAAAAAACGCCAGACGAAACAGCATGTTTCGTCCGATCCCATTAAATTTTTTTTAAAAAGTAGGGACGGAACAATTTGAGAATCGCTAATTCGTTTCTCAAAAATGAGAAGCAACTGTAGCGATTTTGCCAAAATATGGCAAAATAGCAAACGACTGCAGCCCCTCGTTTCTCAAAATATGAGAAACTGGCAAATATAGCAAACGATTGTGGATGCTCTAAGACGATAAATGGATAGACAAGGACAGTTTCATTTTCGATGATAAATTGGAAATCTTTCATTCATTATTTTGAACTTTTTGACAGAAAAATTGGGACTTGTTTGCTCTTTGATGATGCATGAACAAGATCACATGTGAATTGTGGATAAAGTCTTGTGGATATTAGTCTAGCATAACTATAACAAATTAATTTTGACACATTTAGTTCGTAAATGTCTCCATGTTAGTAACTTGAAACTCATTGTTTTTTTGGATCAAGGCATTTCTATTGTTACCATTGTCTTATGGTTTTGATAAGTTGCAAATTTGTCTAACTTATGACTGTATAGTTTTTTTTTAAGGAAAAGGTAGAGTATGGTCACCTTGTTTCATTAATAAGGAGTTAATAAAATAAACTCAGATGTATAGTTGGTTTCTTAATTTGAAGTACACTTGTATGTGAATTTTTTTCCGTACTGACCCACTTGCGAAAATATTTACTAAACTGACCCAATTTTGGACACGTCAGCATTAACCGTTATTGGAAATAACGGCATAGGTTAATACCATGTCGTTCTTCGAAAAAGCAACATCTATTTAACTTTTTTTTAGCATTCCACTGTTTGAAAAAACGGCATAGTACATTTCTTATACAATGTGAACCTTATGAGTTAGAAAATATTCCAAGTGCTGAAACAACTTATAAATAATGTCGTTATCCCCAAGAACGGCATTAGATTTACCGATGCCGTTGTTGGAGATAACAACATCAATTATAATAATCATTAAACTCTCTTCCTCCACCCTCGTTATTCCAAACAACGGCATGAGATAACTGTTGTCATTCTTAGAAACAACGACAACAGTTCATAGAAATAGATTAGCCAAGTATAAGTAATAAAATGAACTGTTGCCGTTGTTTCAAACAATGACATCAGTTATCCCTAACATTGAATATTACAACTGATGTTGTATTCCTAACAACGACACCTGTAATGTTGTTGCCACTGTTCCAAACAACGATATCAGCTATAGAATTTTTTCATACTTGCATTTTTTTCCAAGTTAGAGAAAGTACACGACAGGGAATAAGTTAACTGATGTTGTTACTCCAGCTAGCGGCATGCGATTTTTTTTTATAACAGATGCCGCTATTGGGAACAACAGCATGATATTAAACTATGTCGTTATTTCCAATAACATTTACTGCTGACATGTCCAAAACTGGATCAGTTGGGTAAATATTTTCGAAAGTGGGTCATATTGCTCAATATTTTCAAAAAGTGGGTCAGTACGGCAAAAAATTCCTTGTAAGTCTGATACTGTTTAGGAAAACCATTCACTTAAATTTGTTGCTGAAAATTCTTTAGCTTTTCTTGACATGCTCTGCTGTTTAATAAATTATACCTTATGATCCAAAGAAGTCAACAACATCTTGCTGCTTTTATAAACAGAAAATTGAGAAATTAGAAACCAGTTTCTCTTTTTTTTTAATTTGCATATTGAATTGAATCCTGGTCCAAATATGTCAATGCCAAACCAGTTGCTTGCTTCGTTTATGGATTGTTGCAGGATATGGAATGTAGCTTTTGCTAGAGTTGTTTCAATTGCATAATAAGGAGGGAAATTGAAGTATCCAAAGGACTGGTTTGAATGCAATCATTGGTGTTTTCTTTATTAACCAAATTGGAGTCTGAGTGAGAAAATGAGTTCTAAACTATGGTCCCTACTCTTTCCTGTTGCTACTGGTGGTTCAGAACTGTAACAACATTGGTGTTGTTTTCAAAAAGATTGCAGGAAAAAGTCGTAGCTTGATTGTTCTTTTTCTGGCTTGTAATGGATCCATTTTGCTTCAAATGTTTATATTTTCTGCACTATTCTTAGCTTAGCAGTATTGTCTTTCCTTGTTTAGTTTTAAGAGAGAGAGATTGGAAGCTTTCTCTTTTTGGGTGATAACTTGGAAAGAGCATAACAATGTGTGCGTGAGAGAGAGAGCGCGCGCACTAGAAGACAATTTTTTTTGACAAAACACTAGAGAAACTTTTATTGTAATAATCACTATAGTAGAAACTCTTCTTTCTTTTTGGTTTAGAACTGTAACAACATTGGTGTTATTTTCAAAAAGATTGCAGGAAAAAGTCGTAGCTTGATTGTTCTTTTTCTGACTTGTAATTGATCCATTTTGCTTCCAATGTTTGTATTTTCTACACTATTCTTAGCTTAGCAGTACTGTCTTTCCTTGTTTAGTTTTAAGAGAGAGAGATTGGATACTTTCTCTTTTTGGGTGATAACTTGGAAAGAGCATAACAAAGTATGCGTGAGAGAGAGAGAGCATGCACGCTAGAAGACAATTTTTTTGACAAAACACTCGAGAAATTTTTATTGTAATAATCACTATAGTAGAAACTTTTCTTTCTTTTTTTTTTCTTTGGTGTGTGTGTGTGTGTGTGTTGGGGGGGGGGGGGGGGGGGGGGGGGGGGGGGGGGGGGGGGGGGGGGGGGGGGGGGGGGGAATAGAATATATCCACCCACTATAGTTGAAACTTGAGTGACAACGACAGAGTTTTCCTTTCAGTGATAAGTTGGAAGCGTGCCATTCATTAATTTGAACTTTATTAGAAAAAGGAAAGCGATACATTTAAGACATTCTTGAAAGCAATGTGAGTACAGCAAAAAAAGATTGAATTTTTTTATGAAGGGTCTGTCTCCTTGTGGCTGAATTTTGTTATTTTTCTTTTAATTTTTGAATTTTGCAAATTAAGGTAGGTTTGATGCGGATCTGGATTATCTCCGTCTGTGCAATAATTGAACAAGGTAAGGAGGTTTGTGTAAAACTGGCTAGAAGAATTTTGTGAATGATGCAAACATTGGAAATTAAGGAATTCACCTAATTTGTTGTTATGAATGACAAAAATAGATGTGCTTTTGAAGAATGATTGTTTCTGTGGTTCTATATTAGATCGGTGGAAAAAGTAAAATGATGAAGGTAAACACTCTTCAATTATAATTGTTTTTAAAGGGAAAACTTGAACTTTCACATGCTATGTTTGTGTTAGAAAGGGAAAACATGAATACTCATGTGTTATGCTTGCCTTAGAAAGGGAAAATGTGAATATTCATGTGTTGTGCTTGCGTTATACAAGGAAAAGATCAACATCATGTGCTATGCTTGTGTTTTTTTCCTTTATAATGCTAGCTATTGACTACGTTGGACAAATTGTTTGAATATCAAGATGATAGCTAATTTTTATTGGATAAACATCTTTGACTTGGATGTTTATATGTCCTCTTTTGGAGACTGTTGGGTACGGAGGAGATCTTGGAGATGCAGGAGATATCAGGCAAAGGCCTAATTTATCTCCCATCGCAACGACCACTTGGACTCTTTGGTTTAACATAAATAACCTATACTTTTGCTAATTCTATTCATGGTACTTCATCTCGTATTCATTCTCTGATTTTGTCTTGGTCCTCTATCAATTTCACTATTTTTTTCTTCACTACCATAGGAGGCACACTCCAATTGAAGAGTTCTACCACCTAGTCCCCACCTACTCTCCAATAGAAGTATGTCACCTAAGGTATTGAAGAGAAAAGTAGTGAAATTTGTAGTGGGTGTGGAATTACCCTTTTTTTGTTCTATGTGGATAGAACCTAATGTGTTCCCTTTATCAAAAGATGAGTTATGATAATCAAAAGAAAAGGAAAGGAAAGTTATTACTTCCATTGCTAAATCCTACGCAGTTTTTATTGAAATTAAACTTGATTTTGAGTTAGGATTAATTATGGGTTCATAATCCAAACCCAAAATTAAGCCCAAGTTCTAGAGAGTCTCTAGAAACATCATAAAATATTATCACCTCCTCTAGATGTTCTAGAGAATTCTATAAAATAATTATCTAAAGATTGTGTAGAAAATTCTAGGAATTGTAAGACATAAAATCTAGATATTATGGTAGAGAGTTCTAGAAAGATATTTTGTACTCTTGGAGCCTATAAATAGCTCCTTCCTCTCCCATTTGTAAACAAGTTGAACAAATAAATAAAAAGCAAGTTAAAGAAAGAGTGTTCTTCATAAGTTCTCTAATTCTCTCCTTTCTAAGTATTCTTCCATATCATTCTTCATACTTAGAGGATTTCTTCTCTTGGTTTCACTCGGGTTTCTCGGGTATTACGGTCTTGGGCTAGTGCTAAGCACTATCGGAGTTTCTCTACATGGTATCAGAGCCATTCTAATCTTGTGCTCATCAAGATCGGGGTTTAAGAGAGCTCGGTTTATTCTAAGTATGGAATCAATGGGTCGTGTCGTTGGATTGGGAATGGAGATCTTAAACCAATCTAACTACCGGTTATGGAAGTCATGTATGGAGTCATACTTGGTTAGTGAGGACTTATGGGATGTCGTCGGCGGTAGTAGCACAACACCACCAAGGGGAGATGCTGCAACAGCGGAAGCGACAAAGGAGAGGACACGGAAGAATGCCAAGGCGGAGTTTGCTTTGAAGAGGTCAATATCCTCGGGAGTATTTGAGCATGTCTCAAGGTGCACATCCGCAAGTTCCATATGGAAGGCGCTAGATCAATTGTTCAACAAGAAGAATGAGGCTCGGTTACAACTATTAGAGAATGAGCTGGCGAATGCGAAGCAGGGGGAGTCTTCAATCTCAGAGTTCTTTATCAAGGTAAAAAACCTTTGCTCAGAGATTAATACTCTTAATCCGGAGGAGTCGATTTCAGAAGCTCGGATGAAGCGGTCTATTATTCGTGGTTTACGACCCGAATATACACCGTTTGTTACTTCAGTTCAAGGATGAGCTACACAACCTTCCATGGAGGAGTTCGAAAATCTACTAGCTTCGCAAGAATCACTAGCCATGCAAATGGCGGGAGTTAAAGTCAATGATGACTCGGGGAGCGCGTTTGTAGCTCGGAGGCAACAAGGTTTTAGAGCCAAGTTCAAGGATAGTGATACAAAAAATAATGATGAACGAGAAAGATCTTCTATGGGAGACAAGAAGCGATTCAAGTGCTACCGGTGTGGGAAACTTGGGCACTTCAAAAAGGATTGCCGAGTGAAGTTGAAAGAAACAAATATGGCGGAATCAAAGGGTCACACTGAAGACGAAGCATGGGGAAAATGTTTCACGGTGGAGGCTGCATCTTCAGGTACCACTACAACCAAAAATCTAGAAAATGATTGGATTGTAGATTCTGGTTGTAGCCATCATATTACCGGAGACGAGAAGTTATTTTCCAGTCTTCAGCGCCATGACGGAAAAGAAGCCATCATTACCGCAGATAACTCAATCCACCATGTTGAGAAAGAAGGGACTGTTGTCATCAAAGGAGATGATGGAAGCCCAATCACTCTCAAGAACGTATACCATGTCCCTGGAGTACGGAAGAATCTTCTCTCTGTGGTGAATGCGGTGGACCAAGGTAACTACGTTTTATTTGGCCCAAGAGACGTTAAGTTTTTGAAGAATATCAAGGAGTTAAAAGCGGACGTTGTTCACACCGGAGCACGAGTTAAGGATTTATATGTTTTATCGGCCTCAAGCTCTTATGTTGAGAAGATGAGTACAAATGACAATGCATATATATGGCATGCTAGGCTTGGTCATATAAACATGACTAAGCTCAAAGTCATGGTGAATAAGGATTTGGTTAATGGACTTCCAAAATTGAAGATTCAAGATGAAGGGAAACTTTGTGAAGGATGTCAATATGGAAAATCACATAGGCTTCCATTTGACAATTCTACATCACGATGCAATGCTCCGTTGGAGAGGATCCATAGTGATTTGATGGGTCCAACGAGAACATCCTCCTATTCCGGGTTTCGCTACATGCTGCTGTTCGTTGATGATTTTTCACGGTACACTTGGGTATACTTTGTAAAGGAAAAATCAGAAGTATTTTTGAAGTTTCAAGAATTCAAAGTTACCGTGGAAGGAGAGTTGGGTCAGAAGATCAAGACCCTAAGGACTGATAATGGAGGGGAGTTCATGTCAAAGGAGTTTCTCTTTTTTTGCAAAAAGCATGGTATCAAGAGAGAATTTTCATGTCCATATACACCTCAACAAAATGGAGTAGCGGAAAGGAAGATCAGACATCTAAGCGAGACGTGTAGAAGTTGGTTACATGGCAAGAATTTGCCTAAGGCCTTATGGGCGGAAGGCATGAGATGTGCAGCCTATGTTATCAATCGAATGCCACTAAGTCCGAATAACATGAAGTCTCCTTATGAGATGGTTCATGGGAAGAAGCCAACGGTGAAACATCTCAGGATATTTGGATCAATCTGCTACGTCCATGTGTTCGACTCTCAGAGAACAAAGTTGGAGGCAAAGGCGAAGAAATGCATATTTGTCGGTTATGATGAACAAAGAAAAGGGTGGAGGTGCATGGATCCTGAGACACATAGGTACGTCGTGTCTCGTGATGTTGTCTTTGACGAAGTTTCCTCATATTATGGACAACCTCAAGTCTTGGTCGAACAAGAAGGTGGAGATTCCTTCAAGATTGATGAACCAGTTCGTCAAATGCCAAGTGAGAGCGGAAGTCTTGAAAAAGAGATGCAAGGTGAAAGGGGGAGCACTAATCAAGAGGAAGATGATGATGAAGATCATGGTTCCATAGCTAATCAAAGGCCTAAAAGGAATATTGTTAAGCCTGCCCGGTTCAGAGATGAAAGTTTTGTCACTACTTACTCATGTTACTTTGCCGCTCCATTAGATGAAGAAGAGCCATCATCTTATGATGAAGCTAAAGGTGTTCAAGAGTGGGAGACCGCAATGGAAGAGGAGATGAATGCCCTTATAAAGAATGAAACTTGGGATTTGGTTCCGAAAACCAAGGATGTTCAACCCGTTTCATGTAAATGGGTGTATCGAATTAAGCGGAAAGCGGATGGAAGCATTGATAGATTTAAAGCAAGGTTGGTTGCTCGGGGGTTCTCTCAGAAGTATGGAGATAATCAAAGTGCTATCAAGTTGGCTAATAATCCGGTGTTTCATGCAAGGACGAAACATATCGAGTTAGAGCATCACTTCATAAGGGAGAAGGTGCTTGATGGAACAATTGAAGCTTTGGAAGTTCGAAGCGATGACAACGTTGCAGATATCTTCACAAAGTCATTACCAAAAGGCAAATTCGAGTTACTTCGCTCGAAGCTCGGTATGGTTGACAAAATCAAGTTTAAGGGGGAGTATTGAAATTAAACTTGATTTTGAGTTAGGATTAATTATGGGTTCATAATCCAAACCCAAAATTAAGCCCAAGTTCTAGAGAGTCTCTAGAAACATCATAAAATATTATCACCTCCTCTAGATGTTCTAGAGAATTCTATAAAATAATTATCTAAAGATTGTGTAGAAAATTCTAGGAATTGTAAGACATAAAATCTAGATATTATGGTAGAGAGTTCTAGAAAGATATTTTGTACTCTTGGAGCCTATAAATAGCTCCTTCCTCTCCCATTTGTAAACAAGTTGAACAAATAAATAAAAAGCAAGTTAAAGAAAGAGTGTTCTTCATAAGTTCTCTAATTCTCTCCTTTCTAAGTATTCTTCCATATCATTCTTCATACTTAGAGGATTTCTTCTCTTGGTTTCACTCGGGTTTCTCGGGTATTACGGTCTTGGGCTAGTGCTAAGCACTATCGGAGTTTCTCTACAGTTTTTACCAATTTGCATATAAATTAACTTCGTTAGTTTTTGTATAAGATGACCATTTTATCCTTGTAAAGTTGAATATTGTTTTCTATAATATATATATATATATATATATATATATATATATATATATAATCTTCAGTTGTAAACAACAACTTCAGCCTTCACAGGGTGTTTTCACGCTACATTCGTTTGTAACTGAAGATCCCTACACACACAGACTTCAGTATTCATAGGGTGTACAGTCGTTTGCAACCAAAGATCCTTACACACACCGAGTACGGGGGTGCAGCAGTGCCCCCCCCCCCCCCCCCCCCCCCCCCCCCCCACGTTTTTCCATTCACTCTGCCCACCACCACCTTGTCCAATTACGATCACCACCATCTCCTACTCCCTCAGCCTACACTAGCCGCAAGCACGAGGAGATGCTCCTCAAGCTTCATCCCTTTTGTCATGGCTTTTGCCACACCATTGACCAGTTTCTCCACAACTCACACACTCTCTCTCTCTCTCTCTCTCTCTCTCCTCGTGTCTTTTCTAATTTGTGTACAAGTTGTATGTGGAATATATGTATCAGTAAGAGATCTAGTAGTTGGAATCTGGTCATTTGTGAAATTATTTATGTATGTTTTCTTCTTCTTTTCAACTGTGGTAATTTAGTCATGAGAATTGTTACCTTTCCCTGGTAAAATAAAAGTCATGAAAATTGTTAATTCTTGGTTGAAGGAAAGTTCAAGTGAATGAATTAAATTTAGAGAAGGACCAGAAATTTTGACATCAGTTCAATGCACGCCATCTATTTGTAAAAATGCAGCGATAACAACAACAAAATGGCAGCACCCAACTTGAATAAACACCTCACAAACATCAAACAATAAATGGGAACCTACATCCACTATAGGATACTTATTAGGAATGCGAAATAGTGTGCTCTTTCCAAACCTACCCTTCCCCTCCCCTCATCCTGTTCTTCCCCTTTCTTTCTGATAACACCAGATACAAGATACAACAAGTCTTATCTGTAGTGTCCCGAATTCCGTACACTAGAAGTTCAAGACACAAGCCAGAATTACAGAAAATCACAAAACACAGTAAAATCACAGAAAATTAAAATTTTTATTGCCACAATTGTTATTACAATGTACAAAATGTTCAATATAAGAAAATTTTCATCATGAATTACACCGATAATTTACATATTACAAATGATTATTAAACTCCACTTGAATTATGCACACAACTTGAGTTCCCAGCTCCACGATCAACAATTCTGCAACTAACAAACTGTGGGCATGTCAATTGAATGCAACTGACGCAATACTGATAAAACCAGCGACTCCAAAACCTCAACAACCAATAAATTTGATGCAAAAGAAAAAGTGATGTCAAACCATGTGTCAATGTATGTCATGACCTAAATCTAATACACACTTCATGCACACCATGCTCCTATCACTAAATGCACGCTTGATTGGAGAGATATGCATCACATACTATACATTCCCCAATCAAACGACATTCTTCAATTGATGTGGTTTGATCCCCCGCCATACATCCTACTCTTGTGCTATCACCAGTCTCTGATACTCTAGTAATGATGAGGTTACACTCATCCAACTTACTCCAGTTGCGGTCATAGTAGTAGTGTCCAATATCTCGTGTTTTGCCTACTATGCCCGGGGTTACAGTCGCACGACTTACTTCATCACTGCTAAAAACAATAGTAGATCACAGTAATTTTGCCTCCCCGAACCTCACCAAAAACTGATGTACGGACACTAGGGCTCCTTGCCGAGGACATTATTTTAGAGCCCCCACAAAGTTCACTAACAGGGCAATCTCTAAGTCTCCTGCCCATATTGATCAACATAGGACCTGATAGATATTAGGGTTTCCCCAACTCTTCGTTGTCCTTGTCCTTACACTAGACCAGAACTTGCAGTCAAGATGACGCCACCACTCCAAACCTCCTCAAAAGTTGTTACGGACAGAAAGTCACTCACGTCGAAGACAATAGAGCCCCTACAGAGTTCGCTCACAGGACAATCCCTAAGTCCCATGTCCGCAATAAACGAATCTAGGATTCGGCCAAGCGTGAAGACGTTATGCGTCCCCTTGACAGGCGAACACAACACCCAGTAGTGTCTGTCCTTAAATTCAACAACGACCCGAACTAGTTCTACAACACAACCAAACCCAAGGTACTAATGCTAAACCAGTCTAGGACCAAGATTAAGATAAGGTTGATTATGCAATTACTAGACTGATTCTATTTATCTTATTATCTAAATTCCATGACACTAGTCAAGCTCTAATCCTCTTTCATTATCTTATTAGATGTATTAATTATTAGGCGAGTCTATGTCTATTTTATTTTACTCAATTCTCTTCTAGTTAGGAAATCTATCATTTATTTTTATGTCCTAACTTAGTAACAATATTTGCTTATTTATGAACAACTAGTTAAGTTCTACTTGTAGGCTCTTTTCTAGTTAACTAGCACTTTTTTTTTCATTATTAGAACTTAACTCATCCCACAATAGGGCTCAACTTGGCCCTCAATTCGGCCCAAGAGTTGGCCTGCCTCGGCCCACACATGGCTCAACCAAACGATGAACCGACTCCATTGATCGCTGTAACCATAATCTACGCTTGGAGTTCGATCGTAACCTCGGCCCGACCAACACACGCAGCTCCCGCTAATCTTCACACTCCACGGTCCTTGCCAAGTGGTAGCACCAAATAAACTATGGAATCCTCCTTAGACGGCGAGCACATCGGCGCACGAGTCGTGTCCTCCAACGCGTTCGGTGCGACACGGGATCCTATTCTACTCGTCTATCTAAACAATCAAGGACTTAGTCCTGGGGTCCCAAAATTCTATCTAGGTGACCCTACTTAAGCACCAAAACTTAGGGTAGAACTCCACAACGTTCTCCACCTAAAAATGTATCTAAATGCCTTAAAAGTGTAAAATACAATTTCAAACCGCAAGCACAATAAAGGCAAAAGTGCCAATATTGGGTTCTTCCCGGCCCTGTTTTCATAGAGAAAACGCGCCTGGGTGAACCCCAAGCTTCTACACTGAGTAGATAGCAGGATAAACAACTCAATTGGGCTATATACAACTCCCAACAACTAAAATCATACACATCATTTCCATTACAAGTTATACTCCTACAGAGCGAGTGATCATATCTCAATCAATATTGTGAGTCATATATGGTTACTCTACAACTAGAAAACGAGATTACAAGTAGCACAACTCAATCCACACACTCACAACAAATTCTAAGGCTACTAAACAGCAAGTTTAAATTCAAATTTCAAGTCTAATTCATGATATCATGCAATATAGCAAAAAACAGTAAGTCTGGAAATCAATACACAGTTTCTGTTTACTGAAAAATTCATTATAAATTGCATACTACTTAGAATATTAAGATCTCAGTCATTCCAGAAAGGTATGAGTGTTAGCTATAATTTTTTAGTTGAAGTTTTCTTCAAATCATATCATTTAAGTGATCAAAAGAGTCGTTGTTTAACATGCATACAATAATTGTCAGAACAGAACAACAATTAACCAGTTCTGACATAAAAATCCCTTTAAAACATCAAATGATATCTAAACTTCACAAAATTTAGAAAATTAGCTTCTCACCCATGGCAACAGTACATATCTGAATTTCAAACAATTATATAAAGCATTTACAAAGTTATGGTCCTCTGAATAGTGACTCAAAACAGAATAGTTAAACATTTACCTCTGTTTTTTCCTTAAATCAGTCAGTGACTTTGGATTTTATTAAAATATAAAAACGTTGTCCAAAAATTATGAAATTTAACATACACGGACTAAACACAGACTAGCAATACATGTAAAATTTTCAAGAACAAATCTCAAGTATTCAGAGAGTTATAAGTCTTTGAAAATTATATCAGAACACATATTAAATCTGTTTTCTGCATAGCCCACAGTCAAGTTCGTAATTAATTAAAATAGCAAAAAAACTTCAAAAATTATGAAATTTGGTGGACAGATGCCTAACATGCATGTATTATTACCATAAAAATTTCAATCCAAAAATATATGTATTTACGGAGTTATAACATCCATACCTAAGGTACAATTTCATAACAGCATGTAAATGAGTTTCTAGACTTGTACTTAGCACAACTTAACATGAAATCAAATCAATCATACAATAACATCACCATACCACATCATGTTGTTCACAATCATCAGAAGAACATGCTACATCATTTTAAAAACAAATATAAGGTCCTATAGACACCCACCTTGATATTTATAGTTGAAGAAAAATGGTACTTCAAGCTTCAACTTCCTTGCTCCTTGCTCCTTGCTCCTTATTACTTTATCCTTACTCTTCTTGCTCCTTTCTTGCTCCTTCTTGCTCCCAAAACAGTAGCTAAACTCCTTAGAGAGTGTTTATAAGTGTAGTAGGAGATAGTTTGAAGATAGAATATAATTAGGTGGTAGTAAAATGAGAAAATGGAGCTAGTTGCAAAAGAGAAGAGGATTTATAGGGGCTCCTCATGTTTGGCCGGCCAAACCATGCGAGAGAGAGAGGTTGAGTGTGTGAGGGGTTGAGTGTGAGAGTAGATAAAATGCTTAGGTTCTTACAAAAGATCCTTGGAAACTCACACCGTCATCATGAAGCCCACTTAAAATCAAAAACAGAAACCCTAACTCTCTTTCCCTCCATTCCAAACTGGCCACACCCCACACAAGCCCATAGTTTTGCATTTATATATTTATATATGTGTTTATAGTGTAGTTGTCACACCCCGCTTCCCAAAATACGAGAATACGAGCACGTAACAAAGGCTCAACGAATGACATGTTGTAACACCCCGCAAAATATTAAATAACTATTTTTCATATTAATTTGTGCACGTTTGAGAATTGCACGTGATTATATATTTTTCATGATTATTAGTTTTAATTGAGGAATTTTCAGATATATTATATATGTTGAACCCAATAAGATGTATTCGGGATATCTTCTCAATTAAATTGTATGTATTGTTCCGATCATTTTAGCAAGACAATCTTTAGAAAAATAATATTTTTGTGCAATATATTTTTATATTTTACAAATAAATATTTTATTTGTACATATATATGAATGTATGTATATTTTGATTGGATTGTATATATATAAATACATGAATATCTATATGATTTTTTTATGTATATGTATATGTATATATTTATATATATTTGTATGAATATATATTTAATTGAATTGTAATGAATTGAATTATATACTTAATAAAATTGGAGTGAATGTATGTATGTATATATTTGTATGCATATGTGAGATATAAGCATAAATATATGTATATATACTATTGTAGTGATGTATAAGACTCACACCCAACCATAAGCTTTCCATTTTGATCATGATGATCTTAGTTTGGATTGATGAGATCCAAGGGTTGATATTGTGCCATGTGATGATTTCATGAAAGAATGAGATGAAGCTTGAAGTTTCTAGCATTTTTGGTGTTGGCATTCAATTCAACCATACACTTCCACTCACCCCTCACCAACTCATCTGCACCCTCCATTCCATCATCTCAATTTCAGGAAATCAACCCCCCCCCCCCCCCCCCCCCAAGCTTCATTCATTCATTCATTCATTCTTCATTTTTCTTCGTTTGGCTTGATCTATAAAAAAAAAAAAGAGTGTGAGAAAGATAGAGTTCATATGTTTTGTTTTGTAGCTTCATGCTTTGGAGCTCTTGGAGATGAAGTGGTGGCAAGCAAGGAGAAGAGGAACCCTTGAAGATCAAAGCTTGTTCTCATTCTCAACTCAAATTTGTGGGTGTTCTCAAACTCTAAAATTAATATTTTTTTAATGTGATTTGGTGTGTAGGAAAAGAGTATGAATATCATGCATGAGTGTTTGATAGGTTGTGCAACTTGAGCTTGTATGTCAGTACAAATTTTATACCATGATTTCCATGATAGAACTCATATATGTATTGTAGACTTAGAAATTTCTACTTTGCAATTGGTATAGAACCTGGACACAAAATTTTTGTGCCATTTTCTAGGACAAGTTTAGAACATCCTCAATTTTTTTCATATTTTTCTGGGTTCATTTAGTAGCCTAACAAAATGGTTCTTTTCGGAACAAAGAATAGTGCGAAAACTGTGTTTTTCCTTGTTATGAAGTGAAGTTTCAAAATTCATATTATGGAATTGGTAAGGTATCTTGAGCTAAAAATTTTACCGGAGTTACTTGGATGTGTTAAAAACAATCTTTCCAAATTTCAAATTTTTCTGAATTTATTTGCTATTTGTAAAAATTAGGTTTTGTCAACTGGTCCAGAGCCAAGAACTGGCTCTGTTCTGTTTTAAAGATGAAGTTTTATAAATCATAACTAATTTATGGTATGTAATCTTGTAATGAAATTTTATTTGTAACATCTAATATGTGTCTAAATCATGTTTATAAAATTTTAGAAATTATAGATAACATTTGTTTGGTTTTCAAAATTAGTTTGTAAAAAGAGGTTTTGCACACTGCCTGAAAGCATGAATGTTTTTCTCCTATATTCAAAATGCTATATCTCTTTGCATATTTTGAATAGTGAAGTAATTTTTGGATATGTTGAACTTGTATATGTGCAGTTTATGAATCCCCAATTTTATAAGTATTGGACTTATGGTTGAATTGATATTGAATTTTTAGTAGGCTACGTTCAGTTAAGTTCAGATTTAGCTAGTCTGTGAACTTGAGATTTTCTGGAATTGTGTGTTTAGAATCTGAAGAAATGATCAACTAGAGACGTATAGTAGAGAGTCTTAGCTTCCCAAAACATCTTGAATCATACAATTTCAGTTTGTGGTTTGAAATATATGATTTTCCTAAGTTCTAGCAGAACCAGTCATAGTAGAAGACCTTGTTTTGTTAAGAAAGTTTTAACTTTCCTGTGCATACACTGATAAAAATATGGGTTTAAGAGTGCTTTAATGGATGAATTTAAGTAAGTGATCAACTGAAGAGTTGTAGTAGAGATTCACATCTTTCTATAAAACCCAAGATCACGCGATTCTGATAAGTGAATGATTAGTTATGCCTATTGCAAGTTGCAGTAACTGTATTGATACTATTGAAGTCTGCATGTTGAGATTTGTGCACACCTGATGAAAATAGGGGCTTTATACCATCCTGATGACTGAAATTGAGGAAGTGACCAACTAGAGAGTTGTAGTTCACACTCATACCTTTCTATAAAGCCCAGGATCTTGAGATTCCAATAAGCAGATATTGTGTTATGATTTTTTTAGATGCAACTACTGCAAGATTATTGGCTATATATGATAACTAATTTGCTAGAGAAATTGTTAACCCTTATAGAATGAATTTGTGATAGTCATCAACTAGAGAAGTGGAGTAGAAGTTTATATATTTCCGTGAGTTCTGAAATCGTCGGATTTGAGTTAGTAGATGATGTGATATAGAAATTTTTACATGCGGCAGTAAGTATGATTGAAGACTGAACTTGGTGAAATTAAGATGATTGAGTATTCTTTTCTTTATAAGCACTTTCAATTGGATTTAGATGTGATTCTCTGTGCTTATAACTCATGATGGATTCATGATTGACATTTGAGTTGGGATATAGTTGTACGACTTGACTATCGTATTTTCGGCTTTTTAGCTTGTCTAGAACGTGTTGATGCCATAGGTCTGTCAATGACTGAATAATAGTAATTGTGTTTGTTTCACCTCATTTGCTGGGTATAAGGCACTCCATTGGGCACCGTTGTACTGCTCGCTGAGAGTCGCGGGCCAGGGACATTAGTCGAAGACTTACAGAGGTGTTGGCAATCGAAGAATATCGATTCGACGTATTGGTTTTTGGTTGACAGACTCATTTTGGGCGACATTGAACGAGATTGGGATGAATAGCAGATTTTGGTAACTAGATTGTTCTTCTTAATTTTCGCTTAAGGACCGAGTTGGTGTTAGGGGTGATGCCCTATAATCCGATTTGATTTAAGAGCCAGCACTAGGCGGTGATAACCAGGGTTGGCTCTTCCTGTCGTAGGGATACGGGCTGTGTCTTCTCACTAGCTGAGAACACGGGAGCCGTATCTCACTCTATTAATTCCTTAGGTACCTGATAAGAACGGGATGTTCCCTTGTTCAGTGTTGGTGGACACGAACAGACCATTGTGAATCTTCGGTGCCATGGATATGCTGCGGTGTATCTGTAAGTTCGTTACGGTTTTTGAAAGAGGTATGGCATGCCGATTATTAGTAACAAATGAAAATACCTCGAAATTTTATAACCTCCTCAATCATGTTGTACTTATTAGGAACAGGAAGTGTAAAATAGTAGAATGAAATGCATAGCGAGGGTTCGAAACCTTGAAACTGGAGAAAACAACTTGATTTGGAGCGTATGTATTATGGGATGTATGCATGTCCAAAGTCTTGCTGACATTAGACTAAGTGCATCTATTTTCTGTATGTGTACCGTGCATTAGACTTCAGGTCATTGGCATATACTGACACTAGGAAATTAGGATGCACGTTTCTATTTTCATTCAAAGACTGATTGTGATTCCCAGTTGGAGATCGCTATTTTATTATCTGCATTGCGTCAGTATATGTACTGACGTGCCCACTTAATTAGGTGCCGGATACCGGGTAGCGAGTACGGAGGACTCAAGACAAGCAGGGCAGCCAAGTGAAATAGCAATATACCTACCTACCATTCGAGCAGGTGTTGGGATATCAGAGTAGCGCAGCGGAAGATTCGAGCTACAGGGCGCATCTCAGGGAAGTAGCATGACCACTCAGTGGAGTTCTAGTAGAGAGCAGTTGACTACCGTTCTGGGTGGCAGACGGTAGCTGTTACAGAATATTATTTGTAATACTTTAATGTGATTTGTATTCCTTGTTCAAGAACAGATAATGATTGTAATTGATGATGTAATGATATTATTTGGCAATACAAAGTTTTTAAATTTCTATGTTATTACTGTATTGAGATGCATTTGAAGGAAAAGATTTTGGTTTGTGTCATGGATTTCCGATAGTGGGATCCAGGGCGTTACACGTTTACATCATCCATAAGCTGTAATATATTAACTCAACATTATGCAAGAGATCACAACCACGCAAGAATAAATAACCACATAAACAATGAATAAACTTCAAAAGATCCATGAAATAAATTCATAAAATAATATCCAACATCTGGGAGAAAAATAAACTTCGGGTCATATAAGCTTGGAATACTGTCACGCCCCGCTTCCCAAAATACGGAATACAAGTACGTAATGTAGGCCCAGCAAATGATGTAAACACCATCCATAAGCTGTACCAGAGTAACTCAACAATATGCAACAACAACACAACCACGCAGGAAGAGATAATCACATGAACAAAGATAACTTCAATAAATAATGAAATAATCCAACAATAATAATATCCAACACAAGAAATCCAACATCTGGGAAAAACAAACTCCGGGAACATAAGCCCAAAACAAAATACAAAGTCATAACAATGTTCAGAGAAATAAGCTAGCAATAAATAAATTAAGCAGCGCAATCTTGGGCTCCATCTCTAGAATCGTTGCTCGCCAATACCTTCAGGGATTGATCCTTTAGTACCTGTAAAATTTTGATCTAAAAAGAAGAAAAGGAGTGTCCTTAGAGCAGCAAGTAGGGAAAACAGGGGATAAAGAAAAGCATGTATATCAAAGAAAAAGGGACAGGATCAAAGTCAAAGAACAAAGCAAAAAGCAGGCAATAATATCAAAGGTGTACAATAATCACGCATGTAATGAGTGATGTCAAGTCAAGTTCAATACAGGATCAAATATGTAGGTTATTAATCATTTTATTAGCCTATTTAGTGCACGTACTACTGCATCCCATACTACAGGTTCGGCGCAAGCACACAGTGAACGTTTTTAGACTGATGGTGAATTCACGGATCGTGTACTCGGCATTGACAACAATAATTTATAATCAAGAATTAACAATCAATCATTGCAATCAATACTCCTCCTTGCATGTCAAGTGTTCAAGTGAGCAAGAAGGCCTTATCGAGTACATTTTCCGATCGTTCACTACCAAGTCTACCCATGATACCCCGACTTGTTATTAGTTTATTTTCATCCTATGTGAGCATGCAAGAGGGTGTCAATGTTGTATAATACTAAGTGTGACTAATTCTATGCACTACCGACAAATCATGAAGCAAACACATCATATAAGCACAATTCACACAATCAGGACAGCATGACCTTGCTGTACCAAAACATGGATTACAGTCACTAGAAAATCCAAATCCGTCAAAATTTCTAGAAAGTAGACTTCCACACGGTTCTAGCGAATATAATTAAGGCATATAAAAGATACAAAAACTAGGGTGAAAACTCTATTCTATTCAGGTTTTATGTTCAGGCAGCATGCAGTAGATTGTGTTCAACTATTTATTTCAGGTCAGATAACTCATCAAATAAATCCATAAAAGTTCTGGGTTGTACCTACACATGTCTAGATTCAACTAGATTTATTTCAGATTACTGTTAGCATGCTCAATTAAATTAAGAAATAGCAGGATACGCATGCATTTGTGAATCTAGAATTCTGACACAGCTGTACTAAAATGATGATATCTAACAGATTACACATCGGAATTTAAATTCACAAAAAGGGAAGTAAACTAGACATCAAAGGCTAAGTTTTATGTTCAGAAAGTTATTTCAAATTATGACATTAGCATAGTTGGAAATCTGATTCAAAATGGAACAACTAGCAGTCCAGAAATTTGTTTTAACACAAAAGGAGCAATAAATAAATCATGCAACCATATATTTCATGCAAATTGATAATCAAAGTGATCCTAGGTGTCAACATGCATATTTATATGTTTAAGATATAATTTCACAGGCATGGTATTAATTCATCAATCAAATTCAATCTAACATGCATACAATTCATCAACAAGTCTATAGCATGGATCTAGTTAATTACATGTAAGTGCATATGCATGAAACAATAGGGACTAGATTTTAGATCAAAGAGAATGACATGATGTTAAGAGTATGTCGGGTTAGCTCGTATAAACCCTCGATAAAGTTAACAAAATTGTCAAATACAACATGATAGGAAGAAGGACGAGATCTACTTGCACAGATCAAATAAACCTGAACAAAACAAAATATTAGTTCAAGTAGAGACTTGCCTGTTAAATTACAAATTCGAATAATATAGAATAATGAGATAAGAATCCCGGGCGACGATCCACAAGAACACGAGCGAGACACGTACAAAACACCAAATGGCGAACTCCAAACAGCAACCAAAAAAGCAAATCAAAGATAGCAAGAGCAACTCACACTAGATCAGGGCAAAATAGCACACACTAAATCTGGATCCAGTGAGCCAAAATAGAAAACACCGAACGGACCAATCACACCTCTTCTCCTACCTTTGACAGAGAGAGAGAGAAGGAGAGAGCTCCGGCAACGCTGGGGACGGTGCGACACTACGGCGGCGACTGGAATGACGATGAAGACGATGGCGCTGCGGTCGGGAAGTGACGGCAACGGCGAGACAGATGGCGAGGCAGCGGCTCTGTTTTCTACTCGAAAACAGAGGAATGACGATGGGTCCTGAACATGCGACAAAGATGCTAGAAGGGGACTCTGGAGGGTGTAGGGGGTGCATGGCGAAGGATCACGGCGGCAATCGGCGAGAACGGGGGGTTCGGCAATGGAGCAACGGTTTCGGTGAGATGGGTTAGGGCGGTCCATGACGAAGACGAAGATGGGGAAGATGGTTGGAAGGCGATGAGGTTAACGGGGAAGATGGCGAGGGTATGGTGATGACGGTGGTGGTCGTAGCAACGAGGTGGTGGCAAGGGGAGATGGCGATGGGTTGGTTTCGGTCTGGGGTAAAACAGAGAGAAAGAGAGAGAAGTCAGGGAGAGAGAGAGCGGCGGAGAGAAAGATAGAATAATTAGGGTTTAATTAATGAGGGTATTTATAGGAGATTAGAAAATTGGGTTTTGGGTTGTGGTTTAGTGGGTTTTGGGTTGTGGTTTAGTGGGTTTTGGGTACAGATTTTGGCTCCAAAAAGAGACGAACAAGCATAAAAGATGAACATAAAGGGAAACAAATCAAACTCCAAATAGGAATAGCAAAATTTCGCAATGAACCGAAGATAGCAAAATTCCACCAAAAGAGCACAGAACGATCAAGATGAAATAAAAGAACCCAAGAAAAGTCAAAAATATAATATAATAAAGGGATCCATATATGATAATCAAAAGTGAATAAAATACAATAAAATTAAAAAATAGGGGTTACAAATCCTACCCACCTTACAAGAAGAATTTTGTCCTCAAATTCATACAAGAGGTACATAGGGCAAACCCCGAAACAAAAAAACAAAACAAACAAAACAAAGCAAAACAATGCACTACTCAAACAAATGAGGAAACCTCTCCCGAATGTCCTCCTCCAACTCCCAAGTCGACTCACCTGGCGAGCTCGGATCCCAAGAAACTCAGACCAACCTAATGACTCTATTATTCAACACCTTCTCTTGACGGTCTAAGATGGAGACTGGTCGAATTTCACAGGACAAATCCGGCCTCTCAGAAAAGTCTAAGTAGTCAACCACATCACTGTCATCCCTGATGTATTTTCTGAGCTGAGAAACATGGAATACATTATGGACACCTGCTAAAGCTGGTGGTAGCGCAAGCCTGTAAGCTACCTTGCCCACACGTTCCACAATATCGAATGGACCGAAGAACCGAGGACTCAACTTGCCCTTGCCTCAAAAATGGATAACACCTTTCCAAGGCGATACCTTGAGGAACACATGCTCGCCTGCCTCAAACTCTAGCGATCTACGACGATAGTCAGCCCACCTCTTCTGCCGATCCTGAGCGGCCTGCAAATGCTTTCGGATCTGAGCCACGGCATCAACTATCTTCGTGATCAACTCAGGACCTAAAAGCTTCCTCTCGCCGATATCATCCCAACAGACCGGCGATCTACACTTGTGCCCATACAAAGCTTCAAATGGAGCAGCCTTGAGCTTGCCTGGTAACTGTTATTACAAGAGAACTCGGCTAAGTGAAGATGATCTTCCCACAAACCTCCAAACTGAAGAACACAGGATCTCAACATGTTTTCTAGGGTCTGAGTTGTTCTTTCTGACTGCCCATCTGTCTGAGGATGGAACGCTGAACTGAAGCTCAACTTGGAACCCAAACACTTCTGCAGGCTCTCCCAGAATTGAGACCGGAATCTCGTATCTCTATCCGATACGATGCTGACAGGAACTCCATGCAGACGAACAACCTCCCGATCGTACTGCTCGGCCAAACTCTCCGTGGACTAACCCACATGGAAAGGAATGAAGTGAGCACACTTCGTCAGCCGATCCACGATCACCCAAATAGCATTATGACCTTTAGGACTCCTCGGCAAAGCCGTCACAAAGTCCATCGTGATATGCTCCCACTTCCACTCTGGAATTGGAAGAGGTTGCAAAAATCTCGCGGTCCTCTGATGCTCCGCCTTCACTTGCTGACAGATCAGGCACTGGGCGACGAATCGAGCCACATCCCGCTTCATGCCGTACCACCAAAAATGTTGCTTCAAGTCCCTGTACATCTTGGTACCACCAGGATGAATAGTATACGGGGACCGATGAGCTTCCTGCAGTAGCAACCGCATGACTTTCCCTCTAGGTACACACAACCTAGAGCCAAAACGAAGTGACGCATCAGCATGAATGACCAAATCGGATCTCAAGACAGCTTCTACCTCACTCCGAAACTGCTGCAACTGCAGGTCACCCACTTAAGTTCCCTTAATCTACTCAATCAAAGAAGACTGCAACTGCAACATCATGAACTGCCGATCTTGTAATGCACCGATTTTTCATTTAATGAAAATTATTTTATTTTGCACGTAGTGTGCACGTGCAATATTTTTTTGGTAATTATTTTCATCGTGATGAGTATAGATATTTAAATATGTGCTTTTAATTATTTTATACAAAGCCTTCTTTCAATTAGACAAAAAGCCTTTTCTTTCTTAAAGCCCAAATTGAATTTATTTATTTTCTTTTATAAATTATTATTTTGGCCCATAAACTAAAGCCCATGAGCTATTTTATTTTTAAATACAACTTGTAATGTAGAATACAATTTAAAGATTTTTTTTATATATTGTACAAATTTTTAAATGGAGACCAAGTTGCATGCACGTGCACTACACGTACACATGCAATATGCACAAGGCATGGCCGGATTGGAGCTTTTAGGAGGGAAATCAAAATTTTGAGTGGAGTCATGGTGATGGTGGTTACTTGATCATGGGTAGTTAGTGTAACTCCCCCTTAAATCTTAGCCATTTGTTCCTAACTCCTACTTCAATCTTAGCCATCCATTCTCCTATTTTTTTAGTATAAATACCCCCCCTTTGGCTAGTATTCTTGTGCTAACCTATAGTTCAAAATACAATTATCTAGTAGTTAGTAAGTGAGTAAAAGATTGAGATTGTGTGGGAGAGTTGTGCTTGCATCAATCAAGAAGGGGAGAGGCCGGCTAACAAGAAGGAGAGCTTTCGGTTTTGGTGTGCTTGGAGGCTCGAGTGCGCGCTTCTAGGAGGAGGATCGTTCGTTTGCAAGGACATTCATTTAGGAGGTTGCTAAATTGTACTTTTCTTCAATAAGGTGGGTAAATTTTCTATATTTCTAATTAGGAATGCATGCTAGATTTGAATGAATAAAGCATGAAAAATATTAATAAGAGTACGCATTTAATTGGAAAAATGACCTATGGATTGATTGAAATGTGGATGTGAAATTGTATGTGGTTCTATTAGTAAAGGCTAAATTTTTTCGTGAATTGATTATAGCCATGGATTGTTGAAGAAAGTTTCATTATTTACATCACATATTCTATACAAAAAGTTAGTAGATTAACAATGCTACTTTATGTGTTTAAATGAATCTTTGTGTTTTATTGAAATGAATGAATTAAAATATAGATTTGTATGCTTGGTAAATGATTAAAAACAGGAAATTAATATGAAGTTTGCTAATAAAGAGATTAGTGATATTAATTGTTAAGAAATATCAAAAAGAAATGTGGTAGTGATAATTTAGAATTCGAATTAATTGTATGAAAAATATGTTTTAATTGTTGAAAAAATTATTTTCTATATACTGGAATATAATTTATGATGATGTTAGTCAATCTGGAAATTTACAGTAAAATTTTATAAAAGCAAAGTGAAATGAGGACTAGTTGAACATCGAAATGTTTTAATAACAGAGAGAATTGATTTAAGTGAACTTAGAGTTGCACAATTGACAACCCGAGCGCATAGCTCAAATGGTTGGGATGACTCTACTCGCTACAATAGGTTTGGATCTCAGGTTGCTGGTTCGAATCCTCTGGTCACCATACTTTTGTTTCATTTTTTTAAAAAATAAAGAACAGCGGCCGAGAGCATTAGATGCTCTCAGCCACTCTTTCCAACGTGTGCAGCGTTCGGCCTAGTGGTCTGTGCCTTGGACGGTTTTCCCTGTGGTCATGGGTTCGAATACTGGGTTCAGCTAGTATTTAAATTGGGGAAAAAATATTTTTTTGGGATTTTTAATGATCAAAAAAATATGAAAAAAATATGATAATTATCCTAAAATTATGTGTGACTTGTGAAAAATAGTTTGAGAATTATTTGCATGAAGTGGAGTATGTTAGAGAATAAAAGTATAATTTAGAACTATAAGTTCTATACTTGCCTTTTCATAAAAGTTGTACTTTGCAAAAACACCTAAACTGAAATATTAGAAAAGAAAGACGAATAAGAAGAAATTATGTGAAGTGATGTGAGTTATTCTCAATGGAGAATAGTGCGACAAATTATGAAGTGTAAATGTCCATCTTTGATTGAATAATTAGTGGTGTGGGTTTTAATGTGAAAATAATATTCTATGAGTTACATGATGAATTGTTGAATTTAATGTATAATTATGGACTATTGAACAATTTAGAAATCATGATTGGAAAAGAGAAATACTTTTGAGTGTGATAACTCAACATGTGAACTTATGAGTTGGAAACGCTCAACTTTAGAAATTGTGAATTGGAATTGAAACAAAAGAGTAGCTAAGTCTCTCCCGGCATTTGGAAAGAAATGAAATGAAATTTGAAATGAAAGACCAAGATTGGTCATGTTTGAATGAATGAATAAGTCCGGTTTAGTGGAGAGGCTAACTCTAGTGCTTGGATTTTGTTCATGATTCTATTTCATTAGAACTAAGGATTTGTTACATAGTGAAGATGTGATGAAAGTAAGAGAAAAACATTGAGTATGAGGGCCATTGGATTAGCCGCGATAGCGTATCCCAGGATGTCCCATGATGAGTCATGATAGGGCGTGGATACTGCTCCAGAGTACCGTCCCGGTGGCGATGCTCGTAGGATGTTTGAAGACTACGGGTGGTGTCATGTCTATGGTAAGAGCTAAATTTCCACAGGATGCCTGCATGATGAGTCATGTGTCAGTGCATTGGGATTCCCTCCAGGGCGCCTAGACATGAGTTCGTATGTCAGAAAACATCTAGGATACTTACCGTAGTTACAGTAGTAGATTAAGTCATGACAATGGATTGAACCCTACAAAGATGAAGAACAATTAAGGGCTTGCCCTCGGACCTATGTAGTATGGGATGAATAGGAACCGAACAAGTGTGCATTAGTGTCATATAACATAAACAACTGCATTGAGGACTAAATGCACAATCACAACACAACATCAATAGGTTATTCCCTTTAGTTTGATATGTGACAAGTTTGTGTTTGTTAAATATAGAAAATTAGTTATACTATTTCCGGCATAGAGAGGATGGCCGTGTATAATGTTCGTCGGTTGAATAAAATGACGTACCCACAGTTTTGTATGCAGGATAAATGACATGATAAAGATTAAAGAGGAACAGATGCTTAAAGATTATTCAATGTTGTTGTACATTTATTTAAATGTTGTAAATTTACTTCCGCTGTGCAATGTAAAGAGTAAAGTTTTATGTAAACTCTGATGTAAAGTGAAAAGTTCAAATTTCCTTGTAAAATTGTACTAAATGAAGTGGAAAGATTCTGTAGAACTCTCGAATTCAGTTGTATTTGGGATTCGGGGCATTACAGAGTGGTATCAGAGCCACGCTTCATACTTGTACAAATTTATAAGGAACGACACCAGAGAAGTGGACATTAGAGTGTGTGTTGAGTCTAGAGATTTAAATGTAAGTGACTTACATTTGTGTTGCTCTATGACTTATGCTTCTTCCTCCCTATTTCTAAGATGGCTGACCACTTCGATCCTACTGGAGATGACGATTGGCATATCATCGAGGAAGAGTACCATCCTGGACAAGCAGATTCCGAGGAAGAGTACTATCCAGGGCAAGCAGATTCTGACGGAGAAGAATGGCCTGAATCCCGAGAGATCACCCCACCTCCGGATTCATCTGATGACTCTTCTGATGAAGAAGAAGAACCAGTTCCAAATAGTCTTGTGACTTCTCTTCAGAGGCAGGTAGAAACACTGCGAGAGATAGTCGGATTATTGGAGGCTCAATTGGCAAAGCGCAAGGATGACTTTTCAGTTCTCAGTCATCGTGTATGGGAACTCGAGAAGAGGAAGAATCTGACCGATGTGCTGAAGGATGAAGTTGATGAACTACGGGGAGAACTTCGAGAAGCGAAGAGGAACTGTAGGAGTTAGACTGTTGTAGCTTCTACTGTTTTCATTCTGATGTCAAGAAATCTTTTTCAATTCGAATGTATAAAATTTGGAATTCAATGAAATGCAAGTTGACTTAAAATTCATGTCTTATACTTCGAATTTAATGGATCTTTTGCATCAGAATATGTCTAGGAGAGGAGCTAGAAACGGGGAAGGTCTGGATCTAGAAACGGAACTTGCGAGGGTCTATCAGACACTCAACGCCGTGGCTATGAATCAGAACCAAGGAAGGGGACCTGCGAATCCGGTGCCCGAAGCGATTAAACTAGTGGAATCGTTCAAACGGATGAAACCACCTGTGTTCGAAGGGAAGTCAGACCCTGATGCTGCTGACAACTGGATTCATCAGGTAGAGATGATCTTTGAAGTGCTGGAGACCCCTGAAGGCAGTAAGGTGAAGTTGGCGACTCTGCAACTTGAGAAGGACGCGGCTGTGTGGTGGCAGTCGATGGAGAGGACCATGGGTGGTATAGTTCTTGGCTGGGAGGAATTTTTGGAAGAATTCTGCAGTCACTATTTTCCCTCCGATGTTCAAGAGAAGAAGTCTATGGAGTTTCTATCACTACAGCAAGGTGGCATGTCAGTTAGAGAGTACGAGACCAAGTTTACTCAGCTCTCTAGGTATGCTCCTGAACTAGTGATGGATGAAGCGAAGAAAGCTCGTATGCATATTCGAATATGCTCACTGCTCCCACACACTAGGCACCGTCAGTTGGCCATCCTGAAGTCTCTTTGTGAATGCCCAGGCTTATGGAAATAACCACAAGTATTAACAGTATTCGGGACAACAGGTGCGTACAGCTATACTCTCGCGGGAGGGGGCAGAACTGGCCTCCGAATAGGTCCTCCGGAAGGCCAAGCTGCAACAGGGTGCGAAACAGTCCGCTGAGGAACACCTGACCTGCTGAGGTTCTGCTCCTGAATCCGAGCAGCATCCAGAACATCGGCATAGGCACGAAGCCGAAGAGCAGCCAAACGGTCCTAGATGGGAAAACTCAAGCCCAACTGTCTGCTAGCCCGAGCTTCATTAGTGGCAACAAGGGCGGGAGCAAAGCGACTAAGTCAAGTAAACTCTGCAGCATACTCGTCCACGGAACGATTTTCCTGATGGAGACAATGCTCAAATTAATACTGTCATAAGTGAAGTAGGCAACAACAAATGACATTTAAGAACACTGTCTAGCTGACCTGAGTTAGGAAAACAAATTTTCGCTCCATCTCTGCCTTAGTAACACTGGGAAAGAACTTTGCCATGAAGTTCTCAGAGAAAGCGGCCCACTCAATAGATCGCGTCATCCTCTCGGATTCAACTCGCCACCAGATGTGAGCGAGATCCACCAATTGGATGTGAACCACATCCACACGATCCACCTTGGCAAAACGAACGGCGATCAGCTGTTGCTCCGTCCGGATAAGCCATTGCTCGGCCTCCAACGGTGACTCGGTAACCGAAAACTTATCCGGGTGCAACCTCATGAAATCCACTACTGTACCAGGATTAGGTGGCAGGGGCCCAGGTGCAGGTCCAGCGACAGGTCCATTGGCTGCCAAAGTGGCCCTCATCAGCTCATTGTGCTCCTGCTGAAGAGCCATCATCTGCTGAATCGTCTAGAGAATGGCAACATTGTCCGGCTGCTCATCCTTCAGGTGAGAAAAAGAAGATTTTCCATTAGCCATGGCCTGAAACACGATCAAAGATGGTCAGTACCCAGATGATATGTTGGTTATTATGCATGCATTCATGTGATCATCGTGGTGTGCACATTGCTGAGTCAACCCGGCTAGAGTCAGACCCGACAAATATATCAATCAAAGCCAAACTTCCATAAATTCGATCATGTTTAACTAATATATTACTCAACCCTGGGCTCTGATACCACACAAAACCTTGTCACGCCCCACTTCCCAAAATACGGAATATGAGTACGTGACGTAGGCCCAGCGAATGATGTAAATACCATCTATAAGCTGTACCAGACTAACTCAACAATATGCAGCAACAACACAACCACGCAGGAAGAGATAATCACATGAATAAAGATAACTTCAATAAATAATGAAATAATCCAACAATAATAATATCCAACACAAGAAATTCAACATCTAGGAAAAACAAACTCCGGGAACATCAGCCCAAAGCAAAATACAAATTCATAACAATGTTCAAAAAAATAAGCTAGCAATAAATAAATTAAGCAGCGCAATCTTGGACTCCATCTCTAGAATCGTTGCTCGCCAATACCTTCAGGGATTGATCCTTCAGTACCTATAAAATCTTGATCTAAAAAGAAGAAAAAGAGTGCCTTTAGAGCAAGTCATGGGCAGCAAGTAGGAAAAATAGAGGATAAAGGAAAGCATGTATATCAAAGAAAAGGGGACAGTATCAAAGTCAAAGAACAAAGCAAAGAGCATGCAATAATATCAAAGGTGTACAAAAATCACGCATGTAATGAGTGATGTCAAGTCAAGTTCAATACAGGATCAAATATACAGGTTATTAATTATTTTATTAGCTATCTAGTGCACGTACTACTACATCCCATACTACAGGTTCGGTGCAAGCACACAGTGAACATTTTTAGACTGATGATGAATTCACGGATCGTGTACTCGGCATTGATAACAATAATTTACAATTAAGAATTAACAATCAATCATTACAATCAATACTCCTCCTTCCATGTCAAGTGTTCAAGTGAGCAAGAAGGCCTTACCGAGTACATTTACCAATCGTTCACTACCAAGTCTATTCATGATACCTCGACTTGTTATTAGTTTATTTTCATCCTATGTGAGCATGAAAAAGGGTGTTAATGTTGTATAATACTATGTGTGACTAGTTCTATGCGCTACAGACAAATCACGAAGCAAACACATCATATAAGCACAATTCTTACAATCAGGACAGCATGACCTTACTATACCAAAATATATATTACAGTCACTACGAAAAAGCAAATCTAAATCCGTCAAAAGTTCTAGAAATTAGACTTCCACACGGTTCCAGAGAATATAATTAAGGCATATAATAGATACAAAAACTAGGGTGAAAACTCTATTCTATTCAGGTTTTATGTTCAGGCAGCATGCAGTAGATTGTGTGCAACTATTTATTTCAGGTCAGAGAACTCATTAAATAAATCTATAAAAATTCTGGATTGTACCTACACATGTCTAGATTCAGGTAGATTTATTTCAGATTTTTTTTACTGTTAGCATGGTCAATTAAATTATGAAATAGCAGGATACACATGCATTTATGAATCTAGAATTCTGACACAGCTGTACTAAAATGATGATATCTAATAGATTACACATCGGAATTCGAATACGCAAAAAAGGTAGTAAACTAGACATCAGAGGCTAAGTTTCATGTTCAGAAAGTTATTTCAAATTATGACAGTAGCATGGTTGGAAATCTGACTCAAAATGGAACAACTAGCAGTCCAGAAATTTGTTTTAACACAAAAGGGGCAATAAATAAATCATGCAACCATATATTTCATGCAAATTGGTAATCAAAGTGATCCTAGATGTCAACTTGCATATTTCTATGTTTAAGATATAATTTCACAAGCATGGTATTAATTCATCAATCAAATTCAATCAAACATGCATACAATTCATCAACAAGTCTATAGCATGTTACTAGTTAATTACATGTAAGTGCATATGTATGAAATAATAGGGACTGGGTTTTAGATCAAAGAGAACGGCACGATGTTAAGAGTATGTTGGGTTAGCTCGTGTAAACCCTCGATAAACTTAACGGAATTGTCAAATACAGCATGATAAGAAAAAGGACGGGATCTACTTGCAGAGATCAAATAAACTTGAACAAAATAAAATATTAGTTCAAGAAGAGACTTGCCTGTTAAATTGCATATTCGAATAATATAGAATAACGGGATAAGAATCCCGGGCAACGATCCACAAGAACACGAGCGAGACACGTACAAAACACCAAATGGTGAACTCCAAACAGCAACCAAAAAAGCAAATCAAAGACAACAAGAGCAACTCACACCAGATCGGAGCAAAACAGCACACACCAAATCCGGATCCAATGACCTAAAACAGCTAACATCGAACGGACCAATCACACCTCTTCTCCTACCTTCGACAGAGAGGGAGAAGGAGAGAGCTCCGGCGACGCTGGGGACAGCGCGACACTACGGCAGTGACTAGAATGACGACGAAGACGACGACGCTATGGTCGGGAAGCGATGGCAATGGCGAGACCGACGGTGAGGCAGCGACTCTACTTTTTGCTAAAAAATAAGGGAACGATGATGGGGTCTGAACAGGCGACGAAGATGCTAGGAGGGGACTCTGGAGGGTGTAGGGGGTGCACAACGAGGGATCACGGTGGCAATGGGTGAGAACGGGGGGTTCGACAATGGAGCAACGGTTTCGGTGAGATGGGTTAGGGCGGTGGATGACAAAAACGAGGATGGGAAAGATGGTCAGAGGGCGATGAGGTGAACAAGGAAGATGACGAGGGTATGGTGATGACGGTGGTGGTCAGAGCGACGAGGTGGTGGCAAGGGGAGATGGCAATGGGTTGGCTTCGGTCTGGGGTAAAACAGAGAGAGAGAGAGAAGTTGGTGAGAGAAAGAGTGGCGGAGAGAGAGATATAATAATTAGGGTTTAATTAATTAGGGTATTTATAGGAGATTAGAAAATTGGGTTTTGGGTTGTGGTTTAGTGAGTTTTTGGTACAGATTTTGGCTCCAAAAAGAGACGAACAAGCATAAAACAAAGAGATGAACATAAAGGGAAACAAATCAAACTCCAAATAGGAAGAGCAAAATTTTGCAACGAACCAAAGATAGCAAAATTCCACCAAAAGAGCACAGAACGATCAAGAGAAAATAAAAGAACCCAAGAAAAGCCAAAAATATAATATAATAAAGGGATCCAGATACGATAATCAAAAGAGAACAAAATACAACAAAATCCAAGAATGAAGATTACAAATACAGAGTACGGCAAAAGTAACAATACGAAAAAGTAAATAACACGAATGAAATAATTATAGCAGTATAATGATTCAGCTCCATTCTCTAGAAGGTTTGCTCACCAAGTTCTTCAGTCAAATCTCTTCTTGTACTTGCAAGCTCAACATCTAGAATTTGTTGGGGGGGAGGGGGGGGTCCGTTAGAGCAAGTTACGGATAGCAAGTAGTGGAAGCAAAGAAGCAAGAAGATATGGTATATCAAAAATAATGAACTATATCAAAATCAAGATCAATAACGATTGATGGTAATAAAATTCAAGGTCTAGAATTTACAATGCAAAAATCAATGACTGTGATCAACTATTCAAGGTCAATAACAGTAATCATGATCAAGAATGCAAGTGTCAATCTAAGTCTATTAGTCTTCTATTATCCTATCTAATGCACGTAATCTACGTCTCATACCACAGGTTCGGTGCATACAAACAGTGATCGTTTAGACTATAGTGGGACAGATCGTGTACTCAGCACAATAATCAATAATTAACAATCCATATTCCACAATCAATATTCAATCGAACGATAAGGGACCCTTCCCAAAGTACAGTCTCCGATTGTTCACTACCAAGTCAACCCTTATACCCCGGCTTGTTATTATTTTATTACACTCAAATGTGGACATGCAATGGGTACAAAAGTATCGAAGTGATATCAAGAAGGAGTGTCAAGGCAATGTAATGCATGGTATGATTAATTCTTATTCGCTAGATGAAAAATCAAACATGGTTATACTGAAAAAAAATACAAAACATACATTTTGGACAACTAGACGTTGTTGTACAAAAACTGATTTTTCCATTGTTACAGGAAAGTAAATAAGGTTCCGTCAGGGATTCCGAAAACTAGACTCCCTTTCGGTTCCAACGCATATTTACATGACATATTATAGCTAAAGTATCTAGGTGTATAATCTCATTCTTTACTGGTTTCATGTTCAGGCAGCATGTAAGGATCAAATTATTATATATAAAAGTTATTTGTAAAATCATTTAAAAATATTATAAAAAGTCATAATGTGACTCCTAATCATGTCTAGTAACATTGTAGTTAATCTCAGGTATTCATTTTACTGATAATATACTATTTTAAAATACTAAATAATGTCGATACGTTTCTAAGCAAGAATCTGAAATTAAAAACCTAGCAGTATTAAAAATATGATAGATTGCACTTTAAAAATCAGAATTTAGATCCGTAAAATGTTATGAAAAATAAATTCAAAGGGCTACAAATTTCGTTTACAAAGTTCTACCTAATTATAACAGTAACTGGGTCAAAAACTCAATACAACATGGAATAAACAACAGGCCAGCAACTAGATTATTATTAATTAGCAACAAACGAGATACACAACATATAACTTCATGAAAAAATTAACAGGATTTCATGCTCAATAATTAGGGTGGAATTCTACTGTTAACAAGACAAAATTATCATCACTATAGCATTAAATTCACGAATCTAGTTATAACATCATACACAACCGAAATGCATTCAAATCATCATTCTCTATATAACCTGTTTCTAGTTGGAATTCGTGTAGTGTATGCCTAAGACAAGGTATAACAAGGCTTAGGTTTGAGTCAAGGAAACAACACGAAAAGAGAACTACTACTTGATTTCGCTGAAGAATCCGTAATAGTCTCTTTGAAAGGTATCAAGCAAATAAAATACAATAATTGAAATAGAAACTACTTGCGGAGATCAAAAGAATTCTCAAACTAGAAAAACAACTTGGTCCAAGAGAAACTTGTCTTATAGACGACAGTTTCGAACATAAAAGAATAACAGGAACGAGAATGTCCCGACGGCAACAACGAGCAAAGCGACAACAACACACGGTAGCGAAAGCGACGATGACAGTGCAACACAGTAAAAATAGCAGCGACGACACAAGAGACAACGTCACAACAACGAGAACAACAACAAGAAGTGGCAGCAAGGGGGATGCCGTTGAGGTGCTGGCGTCAGGGCTATAGCTGTAAGATCCCGCAAAATAGTATACAACTATTTTGTATTTTAATCCGTGCCCAATTCTGAGTCGCACGTATTAACTAATTCTTCTCATCTTTAATTGAGTAAAATACTGAGATATATTATTTAATATATTTTGAACCCGACAATGATACAATTGTTGAATCGAAGTTGGAATAATTTCTCAATTAAATCGTACATTTGTCTTAACTATATATGAGACGGAACGTATAATGTTTCTATAATAATAAACTATTTTTGTGCATACAAATATTTCTCTTTTGAGTATATGTATGCATTTATTTTGTATGTATGTATGGATACATGTATATGCATATATATACAAGTATGTGTGTATGTGTATAATTATTCATACAAATAAATCCAAAACTGGTAATCCAAACCCTAAACCACCTTGAAAACTATGGGCTTGTTTTGAATTGTGGTCACCCCCTCACTCCCTCACCCTCATCTCACCCCCAACCCGTTTGGCCGGCCACCCCTACCCCCCCCCCCCCTCATTCCTTATATGAACCCCAAATGATATCCAACACCTTCTTCTTCATTTTTCTAACCCTAAGACTTTTCTTCTTCAAAAATCTTATCTTTCCCCCATTTTTCTAGCATTTCTTCAACTTCAAAAGATAGAAGAGATCTTCTCTTCATCAAAGCTTATGTGGAGAAGAGGTAGAAGCAAGGAGCTAGGAGGAGAAGTCATTCAAGCAAAGAAGAGAAAAATTGAAGAAGAGATCATCAATTCATCAATAGTGTGTGTCTTTTTGAACTCTATGCTTGTGAATTTGTTTATTTTGTGTGTATGATATAAAGTTACTGATTTGAGGCTTGCTAGATGGTAGGGATGAAATCTTGCATGTTCAACTTAAGTTCTTAAGCTAAGAATGCTAATTGATTGATAAATGTTGAATCTCGTGAAGAATTAAGCATGATTTGATTAGAAAAATCATAACTTTGTGTCATGATGGAATTTAGACTTGAAAAGTTTATGGTAGAATCTTGATTGCGTCCCTATGAACTCCACCAAATTTCATGAATTTTGGATATGGTTTGATATTTTAATAAATTCTATCAAGTTGCTGTTTTGGGGTAAAATTTTGCTCTGTTGAATTTTAACATGCTGATTTGCAAAAATCATAACTCCATGATTACTGTGAATTTAGAGTTAAAATTTTTACTGTAGGTTCTTATACATGACTACAATGATTCCACCAAAATATAATAATTTTTCAAGGTTGTTTGACATTTTTATAAAATGCGAAATCAGCACTGATGCAAGAAAAATGGGCTGAACTGTTTCTATTCGGCCTTGGTATATTTTGACTAACTTAATAATTCATAACTTCCTCAATACTTGGACTTTTGAGCTAAAATTTTTATGTAGGGTATACTATTGTTTGCAATAACTCCACCAATTTTCGTAATTTTTGAATGAGAATTGTTGTCTTTTTAAAATGCAATTTTTTCGCTGTGGTTAAGAAGCAGGGTCATTGCTGCGTGGTAAATTGCATCTAATTCAAAATATCATATCTTCCTTTATACTTGGAGTTTTTAGCTAAATTTGGGATATGTATGGATCTTATATGTCTAGAACATGTCCGCAAAATTTTGAGGTCATTTGTTAATTTAAAGGAGTTTTATTGTGCGACTAGTCGATAAGTTCATCAGATCTGGATGTTTTGCATGCTCCTCAGTTTTGGCTATTTTTTTTCATCTAAATGAATGAGGAAGTTTCGAACTGAGAATTTGAAGTAGACACAATTATATTTCTAAAGAGTCCAAGAACTTGAAATTTCATTGTGTATATTATTTATGATGATTTTTCCAAGTTGCACCAGCTGCAGGTTGTATAGTTAAGCTCACTGTTTCGGTTGAATGTATGTTTTCATTAAACTAAGGCCTTAGAATGGACTTAGAATGGTATTTATCTAAACTTTTGAATCATGTTTGTCCATGATTAGTGTTGTGCTTGCATACATCTTGTGTTTAAGTTTAGAACAACTCTAATTTTACTTGCCTTTGTGCACTTGTTCGTTATTCCAATTGAACAGCTGATTGTTTTGGGTGTATGTAAGTTACTGCCATATTAAGGCTATAATGGAGTTAGATAGTTGTTAATTAGTTTGTGAATCATGAATTGAACGTGTTTGAATCGGACTTGTGAATGTCGGCTATTTGATATATGTTTGGCTATGCGTATTAGCTTGTTGATGATCTAGGGTAATGGTTATCACCCTAAGACTATCAACTCATTTGACCCTTAATGATCAGTAACTTTCTTACCTCGAGTGCTATGGATGAAGACGGTCTTTGTGCGGTGGCGGAACGTTACCCATGGAGGGATTGGTCGCAGAACGGAGACGAGGTCGAGATCTAAGCAAGAGGGTGGTTGGCGATCGACTGTCGCTGGGCCAAGTTTAGGCCGAGTTAGGCCAACTCTTGAGCTTGGTTTAGGGGCCATGTTGGTTTCTCTAGTGCTTTGTGATTTTGGTTAGAATTTGGTTTATTTGACTAGTAAGTAATCGACTGGTATTCTATAATCTCTGCACAAATAAGATCAGTAGTTGCTAGACCAGTACTAGTAGTAGTATCCTAAGACCAGGGCATGTCATTTGTATTGATAAGACCAGGACTAGTAGTAGTATCCTAAGACCAGAGCATGTACTCGCCTGTCAATGGGACACGTGCGACACTGTCTCCCCTGGTAAGGGGGACGAGCGGCGTAGTCTCGTCTATTAATTTTTGGGGTCTAGTGATAAGAACGGGAAGTGCATACTATAATTCTCCTGTCGGATGTTAGAAATGGATCCTAAGAATCCGTCAAATTCTATGTTGTTTAATACGGACATGGAGCAAGAGTAAGACTCAAAATTGCGAGTAAGACTCGAGGCATCCTGGTGAGCTTGCGGGCTACCTTTATGTTCGTAGTAACTTTTGAGTGAGGTCCGGCGTAATGGGCAGAAACCAAGCATAGTGGAAAATAGGGACACCACTACTGACTGCAGTGGCAGAATTAGACCGACCAACTACAACCTCATCAGTTACGAGATGAACGTCGGGAATGGGAAAGAGTAACAGAGTAGGATGCATGGGGAGGGATTGAACCCTACAATCAGGAGGAAGCGAACTTCTTGGGAAGTATGTAGTATGGGATGCATACGTTTCTAATGAAGTTGTGTTTGGGAGGTATGTAGTATGGGATGCATACATTTCCAAATGAATTGCATTAGAGTAAGTGCATCATGTGCATTTGTGAATTGTGCATTAGACTCTAGGGCATGGCATACACTAGCACTTGTCGATTTATCTGCACGATTTCTTTTGTATCTAATAATGATTGTTGAGTTTGGGAAGTCGCCGCTTTTATCAGTATTGTGTCAGTTGTATTCAACTGACTTGCCCACAGTCTATTTAGTTACAGGACTACTGGATCAGGGAAGCAAGAGACTCGATCTGCGTGGAGCGTCCAAGTGGAGATTAGGAAATTTGTACAGTAAATTTATTTGATGTAATTTATGTGAATTCATGATGTAATTCATGATGTAATTCTATGATGAACCATTTGTACATGTAATAACAATTGTGGTTTTGTACAGTAAATTTTATTGGTGTAATTTATGATGTAAAAATTAATGTAAGATTGTATTGTAAAATGTAACTTTCTGGGATGAAATAAAAGTTTTAATTTCCTATGTTTTTCTGTGTTTGGACTCGTTTGACGAAAATATTCTGGCTTGTGTCTCGAGTTCCTGGTATTGGGAATTTGGGGCGCTACAGCAACGGCGCTGGATGGTGCAGTGGGGGAGGGGTGCAGCAATGGTGGAGTGAAGGACGTTGGGGTGGTGTTGCGGTGAGGGGAGGACGACGAAGGGGACTGTTGATGATGGAAAGACGGCAGGGGTGCTGTCGAAGGCTGGGGATAGGCTTGGGGTCGCGAGGTGGAGGAAGGAGGCGAGGGGGTGTCAAGGGTGGTGCTGCAGTGGGGCTTCGGTTGGCGATGCTGGCGATCGGCCTGTAGTGGCAACGCGCAATGGGGTGCTGCAGTTGGTGACAATGATGAGGGGGAGCAGCGGGGGCTTGCTGGCGATGAGGGGGTGGCGAGGTGGTGGCAGTTGTAACCCCTATTTTTCATTTCTTATATATTGGGTGTATTTCTTTTTTCCGTGTATTTTCTGTATTTAAAATTTTCTATAACCTTCTTTTCGCTTTTAAATTCTTTTACACTAATTACATTTTTCAATTTATCAAATTTTAACAAAATATTAATCTGGTTTCTAAGAAATTTTCTATTTCATTTATTATTCGAAAATTATATTAACTATTTATATTATATATTGTTACTGGTTGGATTATTTTAATAAGTCTATTAAACTTGAATGTCTATTTTTGACGTATATGTGTATATTATTATTATATCTATTTTTACTATTATTGTTATTGTTATTATTATTATTACTTTTGGGTTCTTATTAAAAACCCATTTCTACTTGTTAATTTCATTTGTAGTCACATCAAAATTAATTCTATACTGTAATGCAAGTTACATTTTATTAAAAGTGTTATTTTTCTTTTATTGGTTATCTCATTTTCCTTATTGGATTTCTTTTTTCTAAAACCCATTACTCTAATTCTCTGTTTTAAAAACCCCTATACCCATTAAGCCCTACCCAAACCCATTAAATACCCTAACCCGAAACCCAACTTACCCCTTCAGCCGTCATCTGCATAAACCTAACCCTAGCTTCAACTTCAACCTACCTATATTTGTAACCCATATATATACTCTTGACTGTTCATCTTCCAGCCGCCTCCAACCCCTTTCCCGACCTCCCATTGTCTCCTGCTCCTCGTCCCTGTATGCTCCTCCACCTCTCTCCTCCCGATCCCCTTGGTCGACCCTCTCCCGATCATCCTCCCGCTAGCTCCGCCTTGCACCTCCCCTGTGCTCCATTGCGATGCTGCAGCCGCCGCCACGACAGCAGCGACCCAGTGACTGCAGCACCCTCTTTTTTTCCAAACTCCGATGCCAGACTCCCCTCGGTGCTCCCTATCCACCCTACCTCTGATTGCGACTCCACAGCGCACACCTGCAACAGCACTGGGGCTGCTGTGCTGTTTCTTTTTGACAACAGACTGCAGCAACAGTGGCAACCATTTCTTGGCCGCCGTCGTTCCCTGCTGCTCTCTTTTTGTGTGCGTGTGTGGGTTAGTTGTTTTTGGTTGTTCATTGTTCGTGGGATCGTGAGAGTGAGTCCGTTGTTCAGGTGCTCGTTATTGTGTTCGTTGGGTTCGTTGGTTCGAGGTTGTGTTCGTGGGTTGTTCGTTCGTTGAGTTCGTTGCCCGGAATTCCGTTCCCATTATTCTTGTTCTTGCTTCGTTTCCGTCGTCGTCTCTCAGGCATGTAACCTGTATTCTTTTCTTTGTGTAATACAAGTACTAAATACCGCCTGTAGTGTAGTTGGGTTCTAGAGACAATTTGTGTGTGAATCCCCTTATTGATATTGTCTCTATTGTGTTGATTCGACCATAGATACCTCACGACATACATGACATGAAATACCTTGGGTTGACCACGTCTTGTTGTATATATGCGTGTTGTTCATATGATACCATGTGCTCGTTCGTGTTATTCGTGGTAGACTTGTGGACTTATAAAATACCATATACCATGTTTTTTGGACATCTAGTATACTCTATTTCGTGTTTGGTTATGTTCTGGATGAGTTTCGGATAAACTAGTGGATTTTGTGCATATGCGATATTTTCAGTTTTGCTGGCTTTCTCATTTTGATCAGTATTTTAGACCCTATTAAGGTCAGTATTTGAAAATATTTTGTGAACATGAACTGTAGAGAATTCTGTCTACTTTCCAACCCTTCTAATGGATATCAGTTTCGTTTTACGAGTTGTGAGTTATATCTATTTTACTACAGAGGTGTAAAGAGATTTACAGATGTTGTTTTTTATGAATTCTGAAGAGTAATCTATTCTTATCGTGATGTTAAAAGTATTATTTTGATCCAATATTTTGCACAGTACAACTAGACTTGATTGGGATTAACCCTGAATTTTTGTGGATTTATTTGATGAGTTTTGCAAACCGTTCTCAGACTTTTCATACTGTTCAGTAAATAAATTGATTTTCGGCCTAATTCTACTCGTTGTTTGTAAAATATTTGTGAATATAAAAGTTATCCTACTGTATCTATTTTATCACCCTTTTGGAGGATTTGGATTTTGGTTTATGGTTTGTGAAATATTGATGTTTTCGTACTGCAATGTTTATAATTCCAGATTTACAAAACTGCTGCATCTTGATATTTTCTGATTTTTGTTGACTAAATTACTTATATTGAAAAATTATGAAACTTTATATTCTGATGCTACACATATAGGGGAATAACCGAGATTTTTCGTGGATTTAATTAATGATTTTTCATGTTGTTTTCCTGACTTTGTATACAATCTTCTAAATCTGGCTGAACGCATTTTCTGGATTCAAATCTATTTTGAGACTTGATTTTGTGAAATACCATATGACTTATATATATTTGCTGGATTCGGCTGGGAGTCTATTTTCCAGATTCTTTGACGGATCCAGATTTGCATTTTTTTAGCAATGGGAATCCCAGTTTTAGTGTAGTATTGTCTTGCTATCCTGAACTAGAATTTTTGTTGTACTATTCCGTTGTGTTATATTTAGTCTATATATGTTTATCTGTCAACCTGAACCTGTTACATATTTATACCATGCTATTCTCACTCTATTTTCTGCACATACATGCCTGTCTGATAATAATAACAAAATGACCAAGCCGGGGTTTGTGAGAAAGATCTAATAGTGGAAAATATAGAAATGTGTACTAAGAAGAGGGCTCATGTTCCCTATCGGTTACGTGTTCATGACTACATGATACACGACTCTATTTATCTGAACCCCTGACTACATTACTTTCCTATAGGAAGGTGTACTCAGAAGAGAACCCATAGGTTCTATCTATCTGTCTGATCTGATTATCTGATATCTGTCTGTCTGATCCCTGAGTACACTGCCCTATGGACTTCACTACGAAATCTAAACGTAATTTGTTTAAATGTAGCAACCATGTAGTATAAACCCGGGATGCATGAAGTGCAACCTAGATAGTAATCACACAAGACTTATAAGAACATGACATCTGTTATCTGTTATCTGTATCTGTTATCTGACATCTGTTATCTGATTATCTGCTATCTGTCTGACTATCATCTGACACTATCATCTGTATATCTGTCTGCATACCATCTGACACTTGACACTTAACACATGTTATCTGTATCTGTTAGCATACCATGCTATCTGATTTGTTTTCCTGATTCATGTTAGATATTTTATTCTGTTGATATGTCTATACCATGCCATGTTTGTTCTGTTGTTATTTTATATTTGTTATTTATTCCATGTACTTGTATCCTGCACTACATGCGGCCCGTAAATTGCATTGACGGCAGTTTGTTTTCTTTTTCCTCTTCCTGCAATTTATTAATTGCAGACCAGGATGATCAGCTGCCACATGGAGTTGGTGACATGAGATATTAGTGCTAGAGTTTTTTTTTATTATTTCTGTTGCTTATTTGAACAATTGTATTTGATACATGGATTTATTTATATTTGGGCAATGTCACCCAGGATATTAACTTATTCAGATCTGATTTATTTGAGATTATTATATTTTGGTTTCAAGTAAATTTATGTTGGTATATTTGATTCGATTATGCATATGTGGTTGATTCTCTTGCTTCCGACTCTGATTATTTCTGTGAGATGTTGTAAAGATTCTAAACAGCTTATGGATGATAAAAATCATTCGCTGGGCTTAGTCACGTATCCGTATTCCGTATTCTCTTTTGGGAAGCGGGGCGTGACAGCAGTACAAGCGACGAACGGGAGCTTCTAATGCGACGGTTGGTGGAGGCAGCAATAGAGGAAGGTGGAGCAGTGGGAGGTGAGCGGTGGGTCGAGGGAGACAGAAGGAGGATGGCGACGGGGTTCGAAAGTGGAGGCGAACAGGGGGAGAGGAGGTGATGGGTTGCGATGGGACCGAAAGGTCGGGGAAAAGCGGGGAAGAGAAGGGATTAGGCGGCTCGGGAGAGTAGATTAGTTTAACAATTAGGGTTAAGGATATAATTAGTATATATAGGGGATTAAGGATGTGGGCTAACAAATTTGGGTTAACGGGTTTGGGTTTAGGATAATAGGGTTTATAAAAATTAGGTTAAAACTAATAAAAAATCAATAATAATATAATGAAGTTTTGGGCTTTACAAAAATAATCAATAATAAATATTAGTTAAATAATCGATTATTACTAAAACATAATTTCTGGGTTCTAAAGATAATTGAGTGAGCCGATGGATACAATTGAGTTTAAGATAACAAGGTTTATTTGATTTTCAAAATAATGATTAGATAAAATATATATAAAATGGATTAAAAAAATAGAGTTTTTGGTCTCACACTTTATAAATAGTTAAATAATAAAATTAGACGTGGTTTGGACTAGAATATAAGTAATTCACCAAATAAGAAAAATAAAATTTTACAATGCAATAAAATATGTGTCAAAATACATAATCAAGAAGAAAGAATTAAGATTATAGAATGGAATATAATTCGGGTTAAAATCTATAATCATAAGAAAATACCTACAAATACAAATGATGATTAGGGAGGATTTAAATTAGAATTGAATGTCAGATTGTATACAATTGGGTTCAAATCATAGAAGAATTTATAGAAAAATTGAAATACACAAATACAGAGAAAAAAAAAAAAGAGAAATCCATATAATCGGAAACGGGGGTTACAGTAGTGTGTAGTATACTATATATATATGATGTGCACATAACATGTTAGGCTCATAGAATCAAATTCGCCATGGCTAGAGCCCAAATGCCCAACCAAGTTGAGTTTGATTGACTCAAACAAACACCCAAGTTGGTGCACAATAAAAACAAATTGTAGCACACTCAAAAATAAATTTCAAGACAAAATTTTATAAACACTAGCAATCAGATTCATATATTATTATACAAAATAACAGTCAATTATTTATACATTTCATCTCAATTATAATTGAGACAAGTACATAATTTAATTGAGAAATATCTCAACTTCGGTTCTACAAATACACCGTTGTCGAGTTCAAAACATTAAATAAAAAATATATGTTTATACACTTACTCAATGAAAATTGAGAAATCTATTAATACGTGCGACTCTCAATCGTGCACAGATTAATATACAAAATAGATATATAGACTATTGTGCGGGGTGTTATATTATCCCTCATCAAGACCAAAACAACAATCCAACACTCTGTTCCCTAAACAAAATCCTAATCTAAACACAAAATCCATAGAAGAATAAGAAGAGGTAGATTCAATATTTCTCCAACATTCCTTCTACAACCAACAAAAACATAGAGGATGCACTCACTCGAATGGGAAATGTGTGGAAGTGCAAAAACATAGAAGATGCACTCACTCGAATGGGAAATGTGTGGAAGTGTGCCTATAGAAGAGGTACTCCCCCATCCACCCCCCCCCCAGCCACCACTAACTGATGTCCTCGAAGGTGTCATTGATGTTCAGAATCTCCTCGAAGGGGCAAAGAAGAGCTCAGGTCATCGCCACTCAGAGATCGGAGATCGCATTATCGGCGTTCGGATAGGGATTATCCACATCATCATCGCTCTCCCTCACCAACACCAAGAAGACTTCCCCCCCCCCCCCCCCTCCTCCCCCCCAAGAAGGGTCCTCATACAAGCCACAATGGGCGTAAGAAGATCCCTCACCCGGAACACCAAAGAACACCAACCCCAACCAAAGAGTTTAATCGAAAAAGGAACTATGGAGGGCGCTCAGGGGTAGGTCACGAAGGGAGCAGGAGATCAGAGAAGGATTGACAACAACCCAGGTGCTTTCATAAAAAATAAAGGGAGGTACTTCATCAACACCACCACTCAAATTACCCCTCTCGGATTCTCCTCCTAACCAAACACCGCCCTCCAACCATCAACAAGCAACACACAAACCTCCTCAACTTACTTCCCATCCGCTGCACAACCAACCTCCATCACATTCTAACCACCAGCCTCCTCATACATACCAACAAGCCATATTACATCATGTAATATTCCAGTTGGATATCATATTTGTATAATTATTATTTTTAAAATTAAAATATTTTAATTGGAATTCACTTGGTTTTTCCAATAAAAAGTTATCTAGATATATATACTAGTAAGTATATATATGTATTGTATCAGTTTTGTGCACTTGTGCAAAATTTTGAAAAACACATTTTTCAAAAAATGTCTTGAAAAATCCCTGGCAGATATTAAAAAGTTATAATTTTATTATTATTTTATTTTTATTTTCAGATTAGAAATATTTTGGTGGATATCACCCGGTTTTGTTAATAAACATTATATATGTATATAGAATAATCGGTATACTACTGTTTTGTATCAAATTGATACTGAAATCTTCCGAACCGGTAATAAAATTATTTTATTTTTATTTCTCGGAATTAAATTATTTTTATACAGATGTACTCGTTTTTACTAATAATGATTATCTGTATAATCAGATATATGCACAGATTTGAATCGTGTCGATTTCAGGCGACTGTGGACAATTTTAAAAGGTGGGAACATCAACTAAAACTTTTCAGTTGACCACTTTCTCATATTCCATAAGGAATTCCAAATTCCTGACCTCGAACTTACACAAACAGTTACCAAACTACAGATTTTCAATAAAAAGATGAAACATCTGTAGCTTGTAACTTTTGCTCTACTCTTCGGAATCTAACGAAACTTGATAATTTGAAAAGGTGGGAATATCTACTAAAACTTTCCAGTTGACCACTTTCTCAGATTCCATAAGGAATTCCAAATTCCTGACCCTCGAACATACGCAAACAGTTACCAAACTACCGATTTTCAACAAAAAGCTGAAACTTCCGTAGCTTGTAACTTTTGCTCCATTCGTCAGAATCTAACGAAATTGGACAATTTGAAAATGTGGGAACATCTACTAAAACTTTCCAGTTGACCACTTTCTCAGATTCCATAAGGAATTCCAAATTCCTGACCTCGAACATACGCAAACAATTACCAAACTACAGATTTTCAATAAAAAGATGAAACTTCCATAACTTGTAACTTTTGCTCTACTTGTCAGAATCTAACGAAACTGGAAAATTTAAAAAGGTGGGAACATCTACTAAACCTTCCCAGTTGACCATTTTCTTAGATTCCATAAGGAATTTCAAATTCCTGACCCTCGAACATACGCAAATGGTAATAAAACAACAGATTTGACAAAGGAAAACTGAAACTTTGAAAGCCTATAACTTTTGTTCCACTCATCGAAATCTAACCCAAGATGGCAATTCGGAAAGGTGAGAACGTCTACTACAACTCTCTAGTTGGTCGGCTCTTCAAATTCAGCGAGTAAGACACTAAAAAACTACAAGGAATCAAGACCGATACAATTCCAACCCACCAAATACACAGCCAAGCTGAAAACTTTCAAAGCCCATAACTTCTAGTCCGCTTGTCGGAATTTAACCCGAGAGGTCAATTCGGAAATGGGAGTTTACTACAACTCCCTTGTTGACCACTTTCTAAGATTCCATATGAAATTCCAAATTCCCGACCCTCGAACATATGCAAACAGTTACCAAACTACCGATTTTCAACAAAAAGCTGAAACTTCCGTAACTTGTAACTTTTGCTCCACTCGTCGGAATCTAACAAAACTGGACAATTTGAAAAGGTGGGAACATCTACTAAAACTTTCCAGTTGACCACTTTCTCAGATTCCATAAGGAATTCCAAATTCCTGACCTCGAACATATGCAAACAGTTACCAAACTACAGATTTTCAATAAAAAATGAAACTTCTGTAGCTTGTAACTTTTGCTCTACTCGTCAGAATCTAACGAAACTAGACAATTTAAAAAGGTGGGAACATCTACTAAAACTTTCCTGTTGACCACTTTCTCAGATTTCAGAAGGAATTCCAAGTTCCTACCCGTTGAACACACGCAAACGGTAAGAAAACAGCAGATTTAACAAGGAAAAGCTGAAACTTTGAAAGCCTATAACTTTTGTTCCACTTATCGGAATCTAACCCAAAAGGATAATTCGGAAAGGTGAGAACGTCTACTACAACTCCCTAGTTGGTCGGCTCCTCAGATTCAACGAGTAAGACACACAAACACTACAAGGAATCAAGACAGATACACTTCAGCCATACTAGTTGTACTGTTTTTGTAACAGCCATAACTTTTGCATCTCTTATCGGAATCTAACCCGAGAGGCCAATATGGAAAGGGGAGAATGTCTATTATAACTCCCTAGTTGGTCGGCTCCTCAGATTCATCCAGTAAGAGGCTCAAAGGTAACACACAAACAAAACAGTGAGCATTCAACTAAGCTGGCTGCCCTATTTTTGTAATGACCATAACTTTTACGTCTCTTATCGGAGGATGAGCGGGTGTAGTCCGAGCCGATGGCTAGGAGTTGAGAGATTGATGAATCCTTCGTGGGTGCTCCTTGTTACTGAAGGCTCGAATTTGCCTTGCCCCGGCCTTATGTGCCAATGTGAACTCTGCAATCATCGTCTCGTATTCCGCCTCGTTGTTGGAGGCGGGAAAGTTCAGGCATAAGGAATACTGGAGGACGAAGTCGTCGGGACCTTTGAGGATGACATCCGTGCCACTTCCCACTTCGCACGACGAGCCATCGACATAAACCTCCCAAATTGGATCCCCTTCCTGAATTTCAGAAGGTTCGAAGATGGTGCACTCTGTGATGAATTTGGCAAGGGCCTGCCCTTTAATGGTTGTCCTGGGTTGGTAGCTGATGTCGTATTGGCTCAGCTCGTTCGACCACTTGATTAAGCAACTGGAATTTTCTGGCTTGTGGAGGACGGCCTTGAGGGGCTGGTCTGTGAGAACCTGGATCGAGTGGGCCCGAAAATATGGACGAAGCTTCCGTGCGGCCATGACTAGGGCGTAGGCGACCTTCTCCATCTTTGCGTAGCGGGTCTCAGCCGAGAGTAGGACTTTGTTGACATAATGGAGAGGCTTCTGAACTCCGTCTTCTTCTCGGACTAGAACGGCACTGAGCGCGTGTTTCAAGACTGAAAGGTAGAGCAGGAGGGGTTCGCCCGGCTCGGGTTTTCTTAGAAGTGGAGGGTTGGCAAGATACGTTTTCAGTTGGTCAAATGCCTGTTGCTGAGAGTCTCCCAATTAGAAGCCCTTCGCCCCTCATAGGGCCTTGAAAAAGAGGAGCGACTTCTCTCCAGACTTGGAGAGAAAACGACTGATGGCCGCCAGTCATCCTGTGAGCCGTTGAACCTCCTTAATAATTTTAGGAGGGGCCATGTCGATTATGACCTGGATCTTCTCGGGGTTCGCCTCTATGCCGCGCTGGCTGACGACCAACCCGAGAAATTTTCCCGAGGAGATGCCCAAGGCGCACTTAGCGGGTTTGAGCCTCATGTTGTGGGACCGAAGGACGCCAAAGGCTTCCTTGAGGTCGGCCACATGATCCTGCACTCGTCGGTTCTTAACGAGCATGTCATCAACGTATACCTCCATATTACGACAGATCTGTTCTTTGAAGAACCGGTTGACGAGTCTCTGGTAGGTGGCATTGGCGTTCTTTAGCCTGAAGGGCATGACCCGGTAACAGTAGAGACCTTGGTCAGTTATGAAGGACGTCTTGGCGATGTCCGGAGGGAACATCCGGATTTGGTTATAGCTCGAAAAGGCATCCATGAAGGTCAGTAGCTCGTGACCCGGCGTCGCTTCGATCAGAGCGTCGATACTTGGGAGAGGGAACAGATCTTTGGGGCACGCCTTATTGAGGTCCGTGAAGTCTATGCAGATCCTCCAATTTTCGCTTGTCTTCTTCACCATCACAACGTTAGCCAGCCACTCAGGATACCTGACTTCCTGTATGAACCGGGCAGAGAACAGTTTGTCCACTTCCTCTTTCACTGCCTGTTGCCTCTCGGGAGCGAACATACGTTGCTTCTGATGGATCGGCTTCGAGCCCGGCTGGACACTTAGTTTGTGCATGATGAGGTCCTCAGAAATCCCGGGCATGTCAGACGGGATCTAGGAGAAAAGGTCGATATTCCGGTGAACACACCCGATGAGGATCTGTCTCAGATCTGGGGACAGGGACCGGCTCACACTAAACCATTTAGATTTGGCTCCTGTCTCGAAGGATACCTCTTCCAACTCGTTTACGGGCTCCGAGTCAGACTGGTTTCTTTCAGGCAGAAGTTCTACTGCATCAAGGGGGAATACCCCGCCCCCTACCACGTTCATGTAGCACGAACGTGCAGACTCCTGGTTTCCCCGAACGACACCAACCCTGAGGTCGGGGGAATTCAGTTTCAAGTGGTAGGCCGAGCAGATTGCCTGAAATAAGCAGAGGCCGGGGCGACCGAGAACGGCGTTGTATGCGGCCTTGACATTGACCACCAGGAAGTCCATTGATTTGGTCCGTATGATAGGGGTCGTCCCGGCGGTCACATCTAGTGTGACGATTCCCTCAATTTGGACGGGGATGCCCGAGAACCCGTGAAGGGTGTACTCGGCCGGTTTTAGCTTCTCACGGAGAACTTGAGGTTTTCCAATGCTTCCAAAGAAAGGATGTTGATCGAGCTTCCGTTGTCCATGAGAATTTGGTGGAATTCGAAGTTCTCCATGATGAGGTTGATGACGAGGGCGTCGCGATGCGCCGAACACCCTCTAGGTCTTCTCCGGAGAAGGAGACTATTCGCTGCTGAACCCAGGGGGAGGGATGGTTGTGGACCGAATTTACTTCCCACAAGAAGGCCTTACGGGAAGTGTTGGATTCCCCTCCCATGGGTCCACCATGGATGCAGTGAAGGATGGCCTGCCCCCCAGTCTCCTTGGGCTCAGGGTCCTGCTCGGGTTGTCGGTTGACCGTTCAAGGTGGAGGCAAAGGCCTCGGATTCCTCGAGTCCCTCCAGTCTCTTGGGTTAGCTCGGGTGAACTCCCTTAGGTATCCTCGCTGGATCAGGGCCTCGATTTCGTCTTTAAGGACGTAGCAGTTTTCCGTCTCGTGCCCATGGTCTCGGTGAAATTGGCAGTAGAACCTTTGGTCCCGCTTCTTATTTTTGCTCAGTCGGGGAGGGAGTCGGACGATCCCTTTGTCCTCGATCTCTAAGAGGATGACTAACATGTTTTGGGTTAGCGACGTATATCTTTCAAAATGGGGGACCAGAGGAGGCCTCTTCTGACCAGACGCGTCTTTCGTGGCTTTTTTGGCGGGCTCGGCGTCGTTCGCTTTGCGCTTCCCTTTGGCAGTAGCTTCTTTGACGCCTTCGGGGTGTAGAGCCTCCTCGGCCCGAATGTAATTCTTGACCCTGTTGAGGAGGTCGGAGAAGTCGATGGATGGTTTCTTGGCTAAGGAGGCCTTCAGCTGGCCATGGCAAACATTGTACCGAAAAGCTCTGGAAGTGACACCCGCATCGAGAGAGGAGACCAACCTCACCTCGGTGGTGAACCTCCGAATGAACTCGCTGAGTGTTCCCCTTCCATCCGCTTGAGGTCCAGAAGGGACGCGCTCTCTTCTCGACCTTTCTGCTGGTCACAAAGTGGGCTAGAAAACTTGCTTCTAGCTGGTCGAACGAGAAGACCGAGCTAGGGGTGAGCTTTGAGAACCATTCCCAAGTTGGACCACACAGGGTGGCAGGGAAGGCACGACATAGAAGAAGATCCGATGCACTGTGAACCATTCCCAAATTGGGGACACCTGAATTTTCTGGGGATCTCGGCTCCTAAGTTTTAAGAGGAGAATGGGGGTCAGTTCGGCCTGTACCCTTGACTAGATAATGGTCCGCCCACGTCGAGATGGGCAAGGCGGTTCTCCATCTTTTGGAGGCGTCGAAGGACGGCATCATCTTGTTCCAGTGGGCGGGTCAAACCATGGGATTTGCTACCCTGGGCTTCTGGCTGAGGGTAGGAGTTCTTGCGCGCCTCGATCCTGGAAATGCCTCGGATAGCCTGGAGGACCTCGTTCCTAAAGTTTTAGGACTCGGCCCTCGTGACTGGGGCCTGCTCTACTTGGCCGCGCAAAGGCAGAGGCCCCCTGGGCGAGTGGTTGTGTGCTTGTTCCTGTTCTTAGGTCGGTTTCCTACCATGGTTTGCAACCGAGTTGGAAGCGGCCCCTCCCCTCGACTGGTTGATCTGTCGTTCCTGGATCATGCGCCATAAGTTGGGAGCAACCACCGAGCGCGAGGCGCTCGGTTTGGGTCCTCCCGCACCATTAGCTAGAGGTCAATCGGAGCCATGGCTGCAAGAGGGAGGAGGGTCTGGATGACGTCCAGCTGTGAATGCTTTTCTGGCTTTGGGTGCCATGTGGAAGCCTGGCTTCGAGGTGATGACCTAAGCCGGGGTCGGACCGATGCCAGTGACGCGAAGTTTCCCACAGACGGCGCCAACCTGATGCTGTTTGTTTTTGGGTGTGGGGGCAACAAGTGTGAGTTATTGTAATTTGTGAAGCAAAAGGCACGACACTGGCGTTGATCCGATCCTCGGCTGTAGGACCGGCTCGGGAGTAGCAGAAGAGAGGTAGAGGATGGGTGATCGGCTCGGATCTTCGTACCTACACATTGCCTAGAAACCCCGGAGGAGTTCCCAGAGACAGACTCTCCGACGATCTAGTCTTTCACTGAGAAAGTAACAGTAGCTAGGGTTCAAGGGACAAAAAGTTTATTACCTCTAGATGGAAGGAGGGGGTCTGGTATTTATAAGCAAGGCTAACGGTTCTGGAACCATAACGGGCCGGGTTGGACCCTTTAGGATGTGGGCCTGAGATGGCTGAAGCTCGTTTGACCTTGTAGACTTGATGATCTGGGGTGAGCAAAATCTGAGGAGATCTGACGGCTTTGATTGGGCCACGTCATCTATACCACATCATTGCCTATGATTAAGAGTCACCTAATCGGTTAACCACATTTTGAGAGGCAGTCTGTGGTGGGCAGTTGTACTAATAAATAAATAAATTTTCTGAATATTGGGGCAGGGCATTACAAGCGGATATAGCAACAGCAAATAAGTGCGACAAGAGTAATCAACAACAACACGACAGCGAAAACGATGAGAACAACAACGACCAATAGTAAGGTGAATGTTGGGTGTGGGGACTACAGCTATTGTTCAGATTTCGGGGATTGCGATGGTGCATTATGTGAGGGATGGTGAGCAGTATTGGTGATTGGTGGCTCTGCGGTGGCGTGGGATAGTAGCAGCAAGGGAGAGGGCTGCCGGTGCTCGAGGGTGGTTGTGGAGTGCTGGTGTCGTCGATGGAGGCAGTCGGGGTGCTTCGGTGGTGTTGCGGGTAGGAGACAGGTGCAGCAACAAGGAGGTGGCGTGGAGGAGAGAAATGGTCGGTAATGGCAGGGCTTTGAGTGTTGTGCGATGCAGCAGCGGTGAGGGTGATGTGGTGGAAGCGATGCAGAAGTTTGAGTCGGGGTTGGGTTGCGGGAAATCTGAAGAAGAAGGAGAAGGAGGGGTAGGCGGCTTATGAAGGATTATGGTATTAGATTAGGTTAAGTTAATTAGGGTTTAGGTTTAAATTTATATAGGGATTAGGACTGGGGTTAATGATGGGCTTGGGTTAAAAGAAATAGGCTTTAAACATAAATTAAAATAATTAAATAATATGGATTAGAATTTCTTGGTTCAAAAATAATATTCAAACAACTATAATTAATAATTGGAATGCAAGAATTGGAGAATAGAGAAAGAGAAATACAATAAAAATCTGTACAACGGAAACGAGGGTTACAAATTCACAACAAATAAAAAATATAAACATACATTTATCAATCAATATATAAATAAATTCAACAAAATAATCATGGGAAACAAACTAATAGAGGATCATATTGTAAGCTCGTCAACTCCTTAAGAATCATCTTTGAAGCAATCACCCAAATCAATCAGACTGCTAACAAACTACAGTAAAAAGAAAGTTAACAAATTAGCATATGAAATTCAAAATCTTCAAAATAATTTCCCCGAAAAGTTACTGCAAATAAAATAAAATTACAAAAAAAAAGTTAATAAATACACAATAAAACATTGATGTTAAAAAGAAAAAAATTATGATGTTGGAAAACCATAATTATTAGGAGAGAGTTGTGCTGTGATGATAATATATTTTTAAAGTTCAAGAAAGGAGCAAGAGAGAGAGAGAGAGAGAGAGAGATGTGCAGGAGAGGGTTTTAAAGAGAAATGATAGAGAAAGAGAGTGGAAGTTAAAGGACCCTGAATGTAATACCTTAGATTTTTAAATAATGTTTTTTAATTAATAATTGAATTAAAATAATTTTTGGTGATTTAATAAATATTTTCTGAAAATTGTCTTTTTACACGTGTAAAACACGTGTAAATATTTTCTTGGGAAGTTCAAAGTCAAAAATTACTTTGGGAAAACCTAATATTTATTAGTAGGTATTATTTATGAATTTTTTGGATTTTTCTGATATTTATTTGGCATATTTGCAAATAATACAAAAAGAGGGGCTTTTGTGCAAAATTACCACTTGGAGTAAAAACTCCAGATTTTCGGATTTTTGGGCTGAGTATGATGGCTAGCCAACTCAGAGGTAAAAGGTTTACTTTTTGTTTTAATAGATTTGGTTTATTTCACAAATTTCTTAAAGAAGGGTCTTTTTGCAAAATTGCCACTTATAGACAAAATTACAAATATCATTTTTTTGTGTTTACAAACAGTGCCGGCCAAGATTTGATCAATTATTTTGATTTTTAAATCTAAATTGAATTGGTTAATCTAATTTCCAAGTATAAGGATTTATATATGTAAAGATATATTCAAAAGGGATATTTTGCAAAACCTACTCAAAACCCTAATAGCCTGATTTTCGGCCTAATATAAAGGGAGTGCATCCGTCTCTTTGCTGTACTACACAAAGGATTTTCTTTATTATTGATTTCTTGGAGTTTCGAAGCGAGGATCCTGGTTTTCTTGTGAAAGGAAGGACTTTTCTTATTCCTTTTATTACTTCGGTTGATTCTTCAAAAAGGTGAGTGACATATGTTTGATTTCTTGCTATTGTATGCATGTTGTATGTGATGATTTGTCTATTAGAAAGCATGTTAGGGGACGGTGTGATGATATAATGAGTTTATTAAAAGATGTATGAATAAATATTGAATCTTTTTTATGAAAACTATGCTATTGATGATTAAAACCCTAAATAGATGACTTGAGATTGTTAAGAAGCTAATAGAAATTATGGGTATGTTGCCTTGTATTATAATCTTGCTGATTTGAACATATACTATGAATTGTATGATGAATATTGCTTAAAGCGAACAAAAGTTGAATCTTTACTGTGTGTATATGCCCATACTCTGTTTTGATGATTTGATGAAGTAAAACTTGATTATATACTTGTTATAATTGCATATATTCATGGGTAAACTATTGTAAGTGATTGTGTATGTGTTTAATGAATTGTAGGAGGGGTTTTTGGATCAAATAGATCAAGTTTTGAAGTCAAAAAGGGGGTTGTGATTTTCGGGTCTGATGGTATAGGCCGAAAAGTGGATTTTGTGTTTTTTTTTAAGTTTCCGATTGAGATCTGATTTGTTTTGATACTGAGAATTAGTTGAAAATATAACATTCATATACACCAATTCTTGTTGAGTTTACTGACCTATATATGAACATTATATATATATATATATATATATATATATATATATATATATATATATATATATCCTCACGTTGCGGTTTTGAAGAGTTTTGATAAAAATTGCTCTTTTATGAATTTTAAGTGGTTTTGATTTGTTTTATAAACTCCTATATGTTATACAAGTTGTGTTTGATCATCTCAGGAATTTGGTTTTGCAAATTTATGATTTTACAAAGATTTGTTGAAGTATCAGTTAAAAAGTGCATGAATATTAAAGCTGTCATTTTTCGAACATGACAGTCGACCGCTCTATTTTGAACTAAAAATGTCGGTCGACTGTCAATTCTTGGGTTTTTGGATTTTGGCTTGACAGTCGACCGTTCACTTTTGAACTGGTTTGACAGTCGACTGTCAGTGCGTCGCTGGCTGTTTTTGTTGAGTTTTCTTCGTGTTTCTTGTACGATTGTTTCTTCAATATAACGGATTATTGACCTACTATTTTAGATGATGTTTTTACTACAGATTACAGTATTTTACAGAGAGACGTGTTTTGATTATAATAGAATTTAAATAGAATTTCCATGACTTTATTAAATGAAAGTGTAACATCCCGTAATTTGAAAAAGAGTATAATAATATATATAGATATATATATGAGATATATATGGCTAGAGACATATATGTATTAAAATGTGTATGGAAATGGAGGTGGGGGCCCACTCGTGAAGGAAAACAAAAACAGCAAAGGGTGCTTGTTGCTTTGACTTTGTCAAAGCCATGGCTTTGACTTGGCCATTGGAGGGCCCCACCCAGGTATTAAAGAGAGGCAGAGGGCGCTGTCTGTGCTCGCTGTTATATGAGTAAAGTTAGTCCCATATCGGGATTTGTGATTAAAATAATTAACTATAAATAATATAGCCTATGATCAAGAGTCACCAATCTGGTTAACCACCATTTGAGAGGCAGCCTGTGGTGAGCAGTTGTACTACATAGTATCTAATTTGTCTTCTAAATTGTATAAATTGTCTGAGCTAGGGGTATGGGCATTACAAATGGTATCAGAGCCGACTTTTGACACCGAGTGTGGGTAAGAGTGGGCGAGATGTATGCCTAAGATGGAGTGTAACACCCCGCAAAATTGGAAATAATAATTTTTCCCTTGTGTGTTACGTACGTGTATTTTGTAATGAGTTTTCACTACGTATTTTGATTACCGACTATTTATGCATTTTCCATATTGATTTCACCCTATTTTGAATCAACAAAAATATAATATTTCAATCTTTGTATTTTTACGTGGTTATAATACACGTATCGATTATGTGTTTCCACTGCTACGTGCAGTATTTTCTATGTGTTTAAATTATTTATGTATTTAAATCCATTTTATAAAACGGAAATTCATTTTCTCGCATTTTGATCTAAATATTTTTGTACGTGTAATACACGTGTTTTCCATGTACGTGACGATTACGTCGTAGAATATATAAAATTTGTAATATATTTTTCTTATATTGTATTTTATTATCTTTAACATTTATCCGTTGATAACTTCGAATTTTGTAATTTGAATATTCTTATAATATTACAGATAAATATTTTAATTAATGATAGAAATGTGACAAGTTGAATATTATTTACAACAAGTTAATACAATTTGTAAAATTATTACTAACATAGCCTTGGCATAATGATAGGCATGGTGTTTTTGCATTATAATAATTATTTGGTGTATGTCCAGAAGATAAGAATACATTAATTTCAAATATAAATTTTATGATGCCATTTGAAAATAATTGTAACACAGTGGGCCGGTCAGTTATGGGGAGAGAGAGGATGGGGGGCCCACGTCGAAGTGCAGCAGAGAGCTACTGCATGTTTCGTGTGCTGGCGTCTCTTGGTGTGGTGACGTGGAGGTTTTCAGCTGGGGCCCACCTTTGGTTGAGAAGAGTAACAGCACTGGTGCTTTTGCTAATGCTCACGTGTGAGAAGCTCTCGGGAGAGAGAATGAGACCGGTTGAAGATGAAAGTTTGGCTTTTCACTGTGCTTGACCGGTATTGAATATGAGAGTTGAGTAATTTATTAGGTGGCGAATTTTGCAATTTAGCCCTTCACTATGTACTATAAATACACTCCCATTCTTCTTCACATTTCACACATAAAATTACAAAATAAAGAGAGGAAAAGAAAGAGAGAAAGTGAGTACCATTGTGCATTGGAGAGCTCTTGCTAGAAGGAGAAGGAGCTTGGAGTTGCTTGTTGGAGCTAGGAGCTAGTAGTTGTCTTTTCATCTTGGTTATTCATTCTTCGTAAGAGGTGGGTGATCTCTTTTCTTTCTAAATGTCTGCTAAAATTGATAAATGAGTAGTATAGATTGAATTTGATGTGATGTATGTAGACATAATCCATGCTAATGTAGTATGCCATGAATGAAAGTAATTTTGTTGTGATTAAGTAACAAATTGCCATCTTGATAATTAGAAAGAAGAATAATAAACAAAAGAATTTATGCCATGGATCATACTAGTATGCTTGTACATGTCGAAATATATAATTTGTATGTTAAGACTTCTCTTGTAGTTGGAAAAAATTGTAATGAAGTTTATTTGGGTACAAATAAAATCTAATAAAGTGGTTGAAAAGAAACATATTGTTTTTTTATTAAATTGGAAGAATGCAATTTATGATCATTAATGAAAGAAAAATATTTTGAAATTGGATACAGGGTCTAAAATATCAATTAAAAATTCGTAGCTTACTATTTTTAGAAAACTCAGTTGAATGAGAGAATTATAATCAATTAGAAAGATTAGATCAAATGAAAAATCGAGTTTGTGAAAGTAATTGAATAACAGTACGGTTGAACAAAAGCCTATTAGGATAACTTCATATCAGAAATTGTACTTGGACTTACTAGTTAGTTGGTGCACCACAAGTCGTTATTGTGCTTGTAAGAGATCTTGGGTTCGAAACTTGTTGGGCTCTTTTTATTTTGTTTTCATTTAATAAAACCCGAAACTGAAAGTTGGTATATGAAGTTTTCGTTAGGACTTCATGACGCCAAGTCCACATGGACTAAGTGGCTAGCGGGTGGGGTCTTGGGCGTTTTCTATAGCTGACGGGGGAGTTGGGTTCGAAACCTATTGGTTTCAAATATTTTTTTGGGGGTTTGGTTTAAATAAAAAGGGAAGTTTAAATGCAAAGAAACTTTGGGAAAAAATTCTAGATTTCCTATAAAATGAAATGGAATTTATTAAAATTAGTTTTATGATTTTTCATGTATATTTTGAGAAATAAAAGAAGAAATTGAGATAAAAATGAGTTGATGACTTCAAATTAATTTATATAAGAGTATGACTTTTGTTTTAAAAAGAAGAGTAAAATATTGTTATTTGCGGAAATGGGGGTTACAGTTGTTCGGGAGGTGAGTTTAGGGAGCAGCTTTAGGGGTGAGATGAGTTCTGAACTCGATGTAGAAGAAGAACGCTGCTCGGGAGGTGAGCAAGATGAAGAGCATCGCTAGGCTCTAGGAGAGAATCGTTTGGGAGGTGAGTTTAGGGAGCAGCTCTAGGGATGTGTTGAGCTCCGAACTTGCTGTAGAAGAAGATGGTCGCTCGAGAGGCAAGCGAGATGAAGTGCATCGTCAAGCTCTAGAGAAGAACCATGTGGTAGGCGAGTTTGGGGAGCACCGCTAGACGAGTTGGGCTGAACTCGCTGTTGGTGAAGAAGGCCGCTCGGGAGGCGAGCGAAATGAAGAGCATCGCCGGGCTCTATGGGAGAATTGTTCAGGAGGCGAGTTTAGGGAGCAACTATAGGGATTAGTTGAGCTTCGAAATCGTTGTAGAAGAAGAGGGCCGCTCGGGGGGTGAGCGAGATGAAAAGTATCGTCGGGCTCTAGGAGAGAATTGCCTGGGAGGCGAGTTTAGGGAGCAGTTCTAGGGATGAGTTAAGCTCTGAACTCTCTGTAGAAGATGAGGGCTGCTCTAAAGGCGAGCAAGATGAAGGGTATCGTCTGGCTTTAGGAGAGATCTGTTCGGTAGGGGAGTTTGGGGAGCACTGCTAAACAAGTCAGGCTCTGAACTCGTTCTTGGAGAAGAGAGTCGCTTAGGAGGCGAGTGAGATGAAGAGCATCATCGAGCTCTAGGGAGAGCTGTTCGGAAGGCGAGTCACGGGAGTAGCTCTTAGGATGAGTTGAGCTCCGAACTTGCTATAGAAGAAGATGGTCGCTCGGGAGGCAAGTGAGATGAAGTGCATATCGGGATCTAGGAAAGAGCTATTCAATAGGCGAGTTTGAAGAGCACCGCTAAACGAGTTGGGATCTGAACTCATTGTTGGTGAAGAAGGCCGCTTGGGAGGCGAGCGAGTGAAGAGCATCACCGGGCTCTAGGATAGAGCCGTTCGGGAGGCGAGTCAAGAGAGTAGCTCTTGGGATGAGTTAAACTCCGAACTCGCTGTAGAAGAAGATAGTCGCTTGGGAGGCAAGCGAGATGAAGAGCATCATAGGGCTCTAGGGAAGAGTCGTTCGGTAGGCCAGTTTGGGGAGCACCGCTAAATGAGTTGGGCTTCGAACTCGCTATTGGTGAAGAAGGATGCTCGGGAGGCGAGCAAGATGAAGAGCATCGCCAGGCTCTAGGAGAAAGTTGTTCGAGAGGCAAGTTTAGAGAGCGGCTCTAAGGGGGACTTCGAACTCACTGTGGATGAAGAAGGCTACTCCGGAGGCGGCTGAGTTGAAGAGCATCGAATCTCATTATATGGAGAGAATGAGTTGTTGGAGGGTCTTGAGTGTAATATCCCGGACGAATATTATATTTATAATAATTATTATTTTAAATTAAAATATTTTTATGGAAATTTATTGGTTTTTCTAAATAAAAATTTTTCTGGATATATATACTAATAAGTATATACAGGTATTGTATCAGTTTTGTGCACTTGTACAAAATCCTGTCAAATGCGTTTTTGAGAAAATGTATGGAAAATCCCGGGCAGATATTTAAAATTATTATTTTATTATTATTTTAGTTTTATTTTCAGAATTGAAGTATTTTTGGTGGATATCACCCGGTTTTGTTAATAAACATTATCTGTACATATATACCAGTCTGTATACATCTGTATTGTATCAAATTGGTACTGTAATCTTCCGAGCTGATAATAAAATTTATTTTATTATTATTTTCGGAATTAAATTATTTTTATGCGGATTGTGCAGTTTAACAAACGGAAATTATCGGTATATATATTAATATATACGTATGAGTATTGTATCGATTTCGTACGTTTGTAAAAATCATGTAGTATGTATTTTGGACAAAAATATCTTATTTTTTTCATAATTTATTAAATTTGGATGGCTAGGATTTGTTTGAAGGCTTAAACATAGGGTTTAGGATTAATTAAGATACATATAAGTTAATAGGTGGATTTCTTCTAGTAGACTCACCTCCACCTCACCCCCTCCACCTCACACCCCCTTGGCCGACCAACCTTGAATCCAAAGGGAATTTTGCAAAATGCCTTGGTGCATTTGCATTCTCCACCCTCATTTCATCCTATAAAACCCCCTCCCCTTCACTCTTTGTCTCATTTACAAGAAAAAGAAAAGAGAAAGGAAAAGAAAGAGAAGAAACCCTAAGTGTTCTTCATTTGGGGGTTTTCCATAAGAGTTCTTCATTGAAGTTGTAGTAGAAGCTAGGAGGGAGGAGAAGGTTACTAGCTAGTCCTTCCTACAAAGAATCAAAAGGTGGGGGTTCTCTACTTCTCTTGTTTTGTTCTCTTTTATTTTTGTATGTGGAAAAGAACCCATCTTTAGGGTTTATTATTGGTTATATGTGAGAAGAACCCATCTTTTGATGGTTGTTTGTTGTAGGATAAAAAGAACTCATCTTTAAGATGAGTGGTTGTTGTATGTGTATGTCTTATAACCACTTGGACTAAATCCTAAGCATATAAATGGTTGTAGGTTAAAAGAACTCATCTTTATGATGTGTGGTTGTTGTATGTATATTTCTAAATAACTTGGACTAAATTCCTAAGCATAAACATGATTGTAGGGATCAAAATGATCCCATGAGAAAGATGGAATGGTAGAACTCAACAAAATCACATAAAGATAGAATCTTGAACCTTGCTATGGTTATTATTGTCATGATAATTATTTTGAACTACTTGGACTAAGATTTGTGCATAAGAATAATTGAAAATCAAGGTGGGATTTCTCTATTTTATTTATGTTGATTCTTGTCCTCTTTTGTTGTGTGTGTGTTCTAAAAAATGACTTGGAATAAATATTAAGTATAAAGTGGTTGTAGGGATCAAAATGATCCCATGAAAAAGATGGATGGTGGAACTTAAATAAAACACATAAAGGTTGAACATTTAACCTTGTTATGTTTATTGTTGTTATTATGGTTGTTTTTTTAACACAAAAATGACAACTTGAACCTAAACTATGTGCACATAAGATTAGTAAGTGAGAATGTTTACACACCCATTTTGGGGTTGTAGAACTTAACTAGCTATTTAAAGATAAGTCTTTTGTTGTATGTTGCGATCTACTTTGTAAAAGATCAATCTTTACTAACCCTAGTTCATAAAAAGTTGATCTTGTTATGTGTAGGAACTTGTAGGTTGAAGAGAAGTACGGTTTGTAATATGTAGGCTTGTAAATTAAATAAAAGTAGGTTTTGTAATATGTAGGCTTGTAAATTAAATAAAAGTAGGTTTTGTAATATGTATGAACTTGTAGATTTGATAAAATTAGATTTTTGTAATAAGTAGATAGTTGTAATTCATAAAAGGAGTAGTCTTTGTAATAATTTAGATAAAATCTTTAGTAGCATGTTCTAAATTATTCTAGGTTGCTAGAAAAGAAACCCATCATTCTTAAGTTGTATATCATGCTTGAGTTGTTGCTATATAACCCATGCTTGAGTTGCTAGTTATTGTAAAGAAACCATGCTTAAGTTGTTGTAGTAAAGAAACCCATCATGCTTGTGATGTAGTAAAGAAACCATGCTTAAGTTGTTGTAGTAAAGAAACCCATCATGCTTGTGATGTAGTAAAGAAACCATGCTTAAGTTTTTGTAGTAAAGAAACCCATCATACTTGTGATGTAGTAAAGAAACCAAGCTTAAGTTGTTGTAGTAAAGAAACCCGTCATGCTTGTGAGTAGTAAAGAAACCATGCTTAAGTTGTGTAGTAAAGAAACCCATCATGCTAGATTGTTGTAGTAAGAATCATTCTTAAGTTGTGTAGTAAAGAAACCCATCATGCTAGATTGTTGTAGTAAGAATCATGTTTAAGTTGTTGTAGGTTGTTGTAGTAAAGAAACACATGCTTAAGTTGTATACCATGCTTAAGTTGTTGTAGGTTGATGTAGTAAAGAAACCCATGCTTAAGTTGTATACCATGCCTGAGTTGTTGTAGGTTGATGTAGTAAAGAAACTCTCTTAAGTTGTATACCATGCATGAGTTGTTGTAGGTTGATGTAGTAAAGAAACCCATGCTTAAGTTGTATACCAAGCTTAAGTTGTTGTAGGTTGATGTAATAAAGAAGCCCATGCTTGAGTTGTATATCATGCTTGAGTTGTTATAGTAAGTAACCCATGCTTGAGTTTATTGTAGTAAGTAACCCATGCTTGAGTTGATTATAGTAAGAAACCCATGCTTGAGTTGATTGTAGTAAGAAACCCATAGTTGAGTTGATTATAGTAAGAAACCCATGCTTGAGTTGTTGTAGTAAGTAACCCATACTTGAGTTGTTGTAGTAAGTAACCCATGCTTGAGTTATTATAGTTGTTCTAGTAAAGAACCCATGCTTAAGTTTTTATAGTTTTTCTAGTACAGAACACATGCTTAAGTTGTTATAGTTGTTCTAGTAAAGAACCCATGCTTGAGATGTGTAGTTGTTCTAGATTTAAAAGAATCCATACTTGAGTTTGTATGGTTGTTTTAGATTCAAAAGAATCCATGCATGTTCAAGTTATATGTTGTAGTGGTTTTAGTTAAATTCTAAAAGGAACCCATGAGTTTAGCTTGTATGCTAATCCAATTAAATTATTGAAATGAACACATGTTCCATAGTTGTTCTAGTTTGATTTTTAAGAAGAAACCCATAAAACAAGATCCATGATAGTTCTAGCTCGAATTGGCGAGGAAACCATGCATTTAGGTTCTAGGTGGTTCTAGCTCAACCTTGAGAAAGAACCCATGAACCTAGTCACATGTTGTCCTAGTTCAAATTTGGGAAAAAGAACCCATGAGTTCTAGTTGCATGCGGTTCTAATTGAAATTGGACCATATGATGTGAACATGCTTCATCTTCAATATATGGGTAATAATGGTTGGGAAAGTCACTAGGATTGTTACCTCGGTAAAAGCTCGTCTAGGGTCTTATAGTAACCCTAGGAGTCATCGACCATCAAGACTCGCATCTTACCACCTTGGAAACTATGGATAAATCATACCTCGAGCATCAACGGATCTTAACTGATGTGGGTTGATCGCGGGCCGAGTATGTTGACGAGATCCGAGTTAGGGGTAGTGATGAGTGAGGGAGATCCCGTCACCGGTGTCTTGGATTGATAGACCATGAGTTGGATCGGAATAATCTTAAGAAAGTTCTTATTAAAAACCCCATGAGATTGTTTGGGTTTAGTGACATCGTTAGGGTAGTAACTTATGGATATTACTACTTAACCTTTACTTAATATCATTTTCGTCGAAGGGAAGAGTTGGTGTTAAGGGTGATACCTTATGATCCGACCTGTCCTATAGGCCGACACTAGGCGGTGTTATTGGGTTGTACCCTTCTTGTCAAAGGGATACGGTCTGTGCCTTCTCACGAGTTGGGAGCACAAATCTGTATATCGTCTGTTAATTTCTGAAGTGCCTTGATAAGTGGGAGCAGTTCCTGTCGGAGCTAGGGATGGACCCCCGGAACTCCGTCTGGTCTTATATCTAAAGGCGAGAAGCCATAGACTACGGTCTGGCTAGGGGGCCACAGAGGATGCTTCGAGCTAACATGTATTGTAGTTAACTCCAAAGATTCGTCAGATATTTGAGTGAGGTCTGGTGCGCCTGGCGGGATTAGACCGTTTTAGGGCAACCTCATCAGTCATGTTATATCTTCAGAAACAAGTCGAGTACAAAAAGTAGAATTCATGGTGCGGGTTCAAATCCCTATATATGAAGAAACAGCTTGATATGTGGCATATGTAGTATGGACTGCATACTGTCCCAGAGTCTTGCTTGCATTAGAATAAGTGCATCATTGAGTTAGTTAACCCTGCACTAGATTCTAAGTCATAGCATACACTGACACATCAATTATATATACACGTTTCTCTTTTCATCAATCTGTTTGTTATACGTGGAGAATCGCTGCTAGTCATTAGCCTTAAAGCGTCAGTATATGTACTGACGTCCCCATTTCAATAGGTACTGGATTGCAGAAGTACAGGTATAGGATTCAGGAGGACTCAAGGCGAGAGAAGAAAGATTCGATTTTATTTCCGCTATAATATATATTGTTTACTATTGTTCCATTTGTAACAATTGATGTAATTCATTTATTCGTTGGGAAGCATCCAAGTGAAGTACCAAGTGTTATTCTTTATTCATTATACTCTGAAGTAAATTTGTTAAAAGTTGTAACACTTAGGCTTTTAAAGATATTATTGTAACACTAATGTAATGTATTGCAGTTTTATAACATTCAGACTTGTAATACATTTGTGTTGAATAAAAAGTTTTAAATTTTCCTGTTTTTCTGTGTATTGTGGCTAATTGATGGAAAGATTATGGCTTATGTCACGGTTTCCCAGTATATGGAAATCGGGACGTTACATTGAGTATGGAACAGAGCACCGAACTTATTGTATGGAGCAATGAGTTGTTGGGATAGCTCGCAAGAAGAGCTGAGAACCGGACTATTTACCTTGAGTTGTTGAGTTGTGAAGCCCTTTGTGTTTGCTAATGTTGTCGTGACCCCTTGCTTTTTCCCATTCGCAAATTGTCGTGTATGGCTGGGGTGAACCCTGTGAGGGTGAGATTGCCCGTCTCCGTACCAACCTTCGTGTGGTGGAGTTGGGGCTTACCTGTTCATGGGGGAGGCTATCCAAGGTGGAAGTGGAGCTTGGTCACTTTAGGAGATTGTTGACCCGGAAGAATATCGAAATGAGGCATTGTGATGTAGGTCTTCGGGAGATGCCTCCAATCGACATGGAGGGATGCTCGCACGATAGCAGGACTCCCTTGCTGAAATGATGGTCAGAAGGACCTCGGAGGTTAAATCACTTCTTCGTTCTTTGCTTGCGGCTACCACGGAGAGGAAAGAGTTGAAGAACGTAGTGCTTGAGAAGAGCTTAGAGGTATCTCATATGAGGAAAGCTGTTCTTGAATCTTCGGGGGAGACTTGTCCGGATGGTTCAGCGTGTGCTAGTACGGTCCATTGAAAGATTAGAGTGAAGGACGTCCACCTCAAGGAGAGGCTTGATGAACAAGAGGTGAAGATTCATCGGTTGAAGCAGCTTATTGAGGGGGCTAAGACCAGAAGCACTTCTAATTCTCGTGATGAGATAAATCAGAGGACGACTTTTCATGAGTTGGCTTTGTGCCCGCAAGAGGTCTCAAGGAACCCAGGAGATGCCCAGAGCGGGGTGGCCAGTTTGTTAAGTGGTACCTCTGTTGGAGGGGTGACACGTGTTAATGGTCATGTGGCTCAAACTTAGTCTGCGGGTTTAGTCTTCCCTTCCAATCAATCAAGAGATCGAGGTGGTGCTTTGGTACCCCGTGGGGGCCTCAAGCCACGCATGTCCCTTAATAGGAATGCACCTTTGCCACGATGGAGTAAAATGACTCTAAGGGAGATTTGTGAACTTATAGAGACTTGTAATCTTGTTTACACTTCTTTTGAACTTGTATTGAGATTTTGATGTCAAGATTTGTCACTTTGAGTGGTATCTCTCTGTGTTTGGGGTAGTTTTGGGAGCACTAGAATGATGAGTCATGCCCCGCACACTTGCTCGATGGCAAGTAGCTAGAGCGACCCTAGAACCATGAATAGACTCTGAACTGGGTGACAACAAGGTTTGGGAGCACTCGAATGGCGAGTCGTTCCCCGCATACTTACTCTAGGGTGAGTGGCTAGAGCGGCCCTATGAACTATGAATGGAATCTGAACTTGTTCGGGGTTATTTTCGGAGCATTCGAATGACGAGTCGTGCCCCGCACACTTGCTCGGGTACATGTAGCTAGAGCGACTCTATGAACCATGAGTGGACTCCGAACAAGATGACAACGAGTTTTGGGAGCACTCGAATGGCGGGGCGTGCCCCGCACACTTGCTCGGGGGCAAGTGGCTAGAGCGACTCTAAGAACCATGAGTGGACTCCGCACTCGTCCGTTAAGGTTCTTAGTGAGCGGATGGTGTTTCTTGGGGGTGAACCATGTGTCCAACTCATTGTTTGCATCCGATGGAATTGTACAAAAATTTTGCAAAGGAAAAGAATGAAAATTTATTAAAGAACTAAGTAGCTGCTTTGATGCTAGCCTTTATTACATGCTATGACCGTTATAATTTTTGCCCTTTATTACATGTTTTAACCTAACTATTTTGGGAGGGCGTTAAGCGCCCTCGTTGTACTTCATCAGCTGCTCGGCGTTCCAGATGAAAAGATCTCGGTTCTCCGTAATGCAAGTGATAAGTTGCTTCTTGACTTGAAGGGGGAGTGCTTAGCTTAATCCTCTTGGGATAATGGGATTTCTGCTCGTTCGTTTACAAGTTTAGAGTTGTCTTGTGCCTTATCTTGAGGAAGTTACATAGCATCGAGGGGGAGGACCGAGCCCCCCATTGTGGCGGTGTAACATGCCCGAGCACCTTTTTAGCTTTCTTTGGCACTACAAAAGAAAGGGTCTTTGTCGGCGTTTTTTTGCACATTTACCGGCGTTTATAAATGCCGCTGTAGATACCACCGGCGTTTAATAAATCGCCGGTGCAAGTGCCGCTGAATCGAGCATCGCTGTATCTTAGGGACATTCACCGGCGTTTTTTACGGCCGCCGGTATATGTTAAAACTACACCGGCGGTCGTAAAAACGCCGGTGAATGTCTGGTTTCGTTTGGAAGCACCGTTTTCGCCATCACCTACACCGGCGTTTCTAAAACACCGGTATATACTTCCAATTTTTTGCTGAAAGCTACACCGGCGCTTGTAAAAACGCCGGTGTAGCTATATTTTTTTTTAAAAAAAATTATTTTTTTAAAAAATTAAAAAAAAAAAAAAAAACCTTCGACACTCTTTACTAATCAAAACCAATTGCAAAACTAAAAGTGACCCATTATAATATATATGAATGAAACATATATTTTTCACAGTGAACCCAATTGTTGTACATATCTGGAGGATTTTGGCATACGTACCTATAGCATCCTCAGTTCACAGTGATCCCATTTTGGTCAAAAAAAACATGTCCAGCTGACAATCAGATGCATGAAATAAGCTTCATTAACAGTAAAAGAAGATGAGGATGCTAGCAGCATACTTAGTTTGGAAGTGAACCCATTTTTTGTTAAAAAATCATGCCAAAGATGGCAATCAGCTTCATTAACAGTATCTGAAAATGAAAATATCCATTATCTGAGCATATATGTTGCTCTACTAATTCTTTAGCCTAACTAAATCTAAAACCCAATTGTTGTACATATCTGGAGGATTTTGGCATACGTACCTATAGCATCCTCAGTTCACAGTGAACCCATTTTGGTCAAAAAAACATGCCAAGCTGACAATCAGATGCATGAAATAAGCTTCATTAACAGTAAAAGAAGATGAGGATGCTAGCAGCATACTTAGTTTGGAAGTGAACCCATTTTTTGTTAAAAAATCATGCCAAAGATGGCAATCAGCTTCATTAACAATATCTGAAAATGAAAATATCCATTATCTGAGCATATATGTTGCTCTACTAATTCTTTAGCCCAACTTTTGCCTTAGTCGTAAATTTGCAGCCACCTCGGTGTACAAGGAGAACATCCCCAGTAATCTAACATAACAAGTTAAATTCAGAGTAAAATAACAGGAAATTTCAACAAACAAGAAAAGAAAAAGAAAAAAAAAACAATACACAAACCTTATTCTTTGGTGTAGTGCAGCAGTCAGGAGGATCTGCAAGGGAAACCCTAGTTTCATTGGCATGTTTCTCTTTTGACTCCATTGGTTTTCCACATCTTGCACTAACTCCAACAAATTCAAGATCCTCTTTGTTATTAATCCATGTCTGGACTTTTACCTACCAAATATACAACAATGAGATATAGATGAGTCTATGCTAAGAGCTACATGTAAAAAACAAAAGAAACAATCTATTTAAACTTGTTCTATAATATATATGTTCGTTACCAGCTAGAAGGTAAATGCATGCAGAAGAGGAATGAAAAAGTACACAATTGCTTGCAAATTGGCATTCTGTCCTTCTCAATCATATCTGGTTTTAAAAATGTGATTGATCCCAAGTTGCTTATCTCAATATCTGGCATGAAAGGACAACTTTCCTAAGTATATAACACTTGTTTGTGCAACAAGCAGTTTCCCTTTTTTTAAAAAAAATTGCACCTAGTTTAGCTATAAGGAAACTCCCATGCTAATAAAAAGGGATTTCAACATCATGGCAAGGAAAAAGATAGCAAGACACCCACAACTCCAGTAGCATTGATATTCCTTTGATAGTTGACGATTAACTCAAAATAACTGTCAGCTACAAGACTATTCACAGTATTCTAAATAAGGGGGAAATGGGGATTTAAATGGAGATTAAATGGAAATGGCCTCTAACCTGTTTCGAAAGCCCATTAAAATTATACAGATCACCTACAAAGGCACTGGAGAAAGCTAACGATACTTCTCTTTAGTTTGAGAATCTAAAGATTGATCTATATGAGACCATAGGTAACTCAGAGATGATTTACACAAGTTATAAACATCGAGGGTGACCTTTCTGTTCCCCTTGTTTGGGATGTTCATCTGCTTGCTGGCATAAATAGCTTTCCTAGGTTATGCGAGAACAGAACATAATAGATAGAATATCTATAAAGTTATTCACTGACAAAACAATTTATCAGATCACCTTGTTGCTTGGAGTCAGAGGTAACTATACCATGCAGCACTAACATGAGTCACGAGGAAAGTAGTACTGCATAGGTAAGTGTATCCAAGAAACAGATAAATGGATTTTAGATTAATTATGAGAGAAAATACATAATGTGCAGTTCATACAACTACTTTGGATCAGATGCCATTTTAATCACTTATACTGCCATGTCTATGCAACTCTGAATGAAATTTAGCTTAATAAACAGAATTATAAGAAGTAAAGAATATAAATTGCCAGTAGAAACCCTAACATATACTATAAACTTTCAGTGTGGTATTCTTCCCATTACATTTACCTGCACTGTGTTAAGGTGCACCAAAAGTTGAGGGACTTATATTTATGTTCTAATAGTCCAAAATGTACAATCCTCATTTTGGAACACAATTATAATTAATTATTTAATAGAGTTTCTCTTCTAATTCTAGTTAACCCAGAGCTCTCTTATTCCTGATATGCTTAGTGTTTAACATTTGTCTATTCCTTTTGCCTCAGTGCCCCATATAAACCTAACGAGAATATAAACCATTCTGACATGTTCATCAACAAAAGAATTGCACATACCTTGATCAAAATTCAAAAGAATGGTGTGGAATCTACTGACCCTCACTAATTAAGAAAAATGTCACATCTCCAAGGTTCTTTGTAGCAAGGTCAATAAAACTTCTGCGCCTTTTGGAATTTTTTGATACATATAAGTTGGTTTAGCTATCAATCAGAAGCTGAAGCAGTTTTTGCACCATACTTTGAGAAAACACCACTTTCTACTACTTCAGTGAAAATGAACAGTATATCTAATGCTAAGTTTGCTTACAAGTGGGCGTGCAGCTCATGGTCTTCAGTAAAATGGGAGCCATCAACAAATCCAGTTACTGCACTGAGTATCTGACTCCAAGGCCATTGCATGTCAAGATCAAGCCTTCATAACGCTTGAGGTAATCCTGAAAAGCAATTTAAAGTGTCAGGGATAATCACCAAGAGAAACTGAGGCTCTTGAAAAGAACCGTTGCAATGTCGCCTATAATTGCATCAAAACTTATTGTGTCATGTTTTCTTCCCACACGAGAAAATAAGTTGGAAAGACAGGAGAAAATACAAACTAGAGAATGATCTACTGTAATTACTTTTGTAATGAAAATCTAGCTTGATGATATCTTTATAGCATATTGCATGAATATTAACTCAAAAATAAAGTAGACTGTTATTAGTATTAATGCTGAAGTATTAAAATGTCTGCTTCAGAAATGGCCTCAATTTTGCAACTCTTCTATGCAACTATTGTTAATTTGAAAAAAAAAATTATCCATGTGCACGAGAAATAACTCAAATCATATATGTGACTCAACGTTGAAACCCCGAGTTTTCCATCTATATTTACATACATCCATCACATCTTCTACGGAAAAAGCTCTACAAAACCATACAAACTTCATCTGGAAACTGCATATAATCACACCAAATATTACCAACTTCTCCAATTCATGAAGTTGAATGTAATACTTGTGCATTTTACCCTCAAATGTGCCGATTAAACACAACCCGGTAAATTTTATCTCTATATATGGGTACCCTCATCTAACTAACGTATCAACAATATCTCTATGTATAAGCACTCTCCTTAGCTTATGTATTAACATCCAAGGCTGTGAAGCCAATATCATGCCACCTCACATTTCTTTTCATAAATCAAGGACTCGGACTCAAAACATTAATTCAGTAAAAATTAAACCCTAAAATCGAAACTGAATTGAACCCTAAAATCCTACAACTAACAAATCAATTCAGTAAAAATTGAACCTTAATCAATTCAGTAAAATTTTCCCAAAACAAAATTAACAAAATTAACCCTACAACTAACAAATCCCAAAACAAAATTAACCCTAAAACCCTAAAACCATAAAATTAACATTAAATTTGTTTACACCAGATTACAAGATCGTCGACGGTGGGAGACAGCGGAGGACTGCGGGGAACGACAGCGGGGGAGGGAGACAGTAGGGGACGGCGAGGGACGATGGCGGGGGAGGGAGACAGCAATGGCGACGGCGGGGGAGGGAGACAGCAACGGCGAGGGACGACGGCGGTGGGGACGGCGAGGGACGACGGCGGGAGAGAGAGAGAGAGAGAGAGAGAGATGGAACCGTGAACAAATAGGAGAGGCGGGAGAGTGCGGGAGGGGGGAAATTGGGGGGAAATAGGAGAGGGGCGTGGGGGAAATAGGAGAGGCGGGAGAGTGCGGGAGGGTGGAAATTTGGTACATTTTTTAACTTAGGGTTTGGGGGAAATTTATCCCAAACCCTATACCGGCGTTTTAACTAAAAAACGCCGGTGAATGAGAGAATATTCACCGGCGTTTTTTATTAAAACGCCAGTGAAGATGGACTTCCCCGGCGTTTTAATAAAAAACGCCGGTGAATATTATAATTCCCCGGCGTTTTTTAGAGGCCGCCGGCGTATAACCATCCATTTTGATGCCCCATTCCTGGTCTCTTCCTACCCCGGCATTTCTGGTAAAACACCGGGGAATATACGCCGGTAAATCCATCTTGTGTTGTAGTGTGGCTTCCCCAACCTCTACTGCTATAGGGAACTTCATCTTCATGTGGTAGGCTGAGGCAATCGCATGAAGGGCTGTTAGCCTTGGGCACCAAAGATGGCATTGTAGGCGGACTTCATGTCGACAACCATGAAATCGAGTGCTTCCATGCGGGTAGCCAGAGCTTTCCCCACAGTCACATCGAGGGTGACTATTCCCTCTATTAGAACATGGGATAATCCATGGAGGGTGTACCAGGCGGGCTTGAGATGGTCTCACTTGAGCTTGAGGCCATCAAATATATTTAGGAAGAGAATGTTTACTGAGCTGCCGTTATCTACAAGGTCACGACACACTTCATGATTTGTCAAACATATGCTGATTATGAGCGCGTCGTAGTGAGGTGTTCGAACACCTTCAAGGTCTCGGTATGAGAATGTGACTGGAACCCCTGAGCTCTTGGGAGGGGGATGTTGTATACTAAGTTAATTTCACGGACAAATGCTTTCCTTGAGGAGTTAGAAAATTCCCCCACAGGGTTCCCATGGATGGAGTGGAATACTTCCATGCGACTTGAGTCTTGGGACTCGGAAGGCCTCTCTAGTCGTTTGGTGGCTCTTCTCACGGGAGGAGGTTGGTTGTTGTTTCTTTGGGCGAACTTGGTAAGGTACCCCATCGGAGCAGGGCTTCTAGCTCATCGTTGAGGGTCCGACAGTCATCAGTGCGATGCCCATGATCTGTGTGGAAAGCACAACACTTGTTTCCATCCCTTCTCCTGCTTGGGGCGTTCTTTTAGGGGGAGGTCGAAGGAGTCCCTCCTTGTTAACTTCCATGAGGATTGTAAAGATGTTGTCATTAAGTGAGGTGTACATCTTAAAACGAGGCATTAGGGGTGGATGACGCTGGTAGGTGGCATTCTTCTGGGGCTTACTGGGTTCATCTTCATTGGTGCTATTCCGTTTCTTCCAAGATGAAGGCACATTCTTTTCTTGGGGTTGGATGTCGTCTTCCACTCGGATGTACTTCTTGACCATTTGAAGGAGGTCGGAGAAGGCCCATGGAGTTTTTTTGACAAGAGAGGCTCTGAGGTAGTCATGATTTACATTGTGCCTGAAGGCAGTCGTGGCTAAGGATGAGTTAAGTGAGGGGATGGAACAGGACTCGGCTGTGAAGCGCTGAGCATAACTCTTGAGGGACTCCCCACATCTTTGCTTCTGGTCAAATAAAAAGGCACTTTTCTTCGCTATCTTGCGGCTGGTGATGAAGTACACGATGAAGAGCTCCTCTAGTTGGTTGAAGGAGAAGATGGACTATGGAGATTGACGAGAGAACCACTCTCATGCGGATCCCTTAAAGGTTGCTGGGAAAGTCTTGCAAAGGAGGGAGTCGGATGCTTGGTGGATCATCATGAGGGTTTTAAAACTCTCAATGTGGTCTACCGGATCGGACTCCCCGTTGTACGACTCAAAGGCTGGGATTTTGAAGTTGACCGGTACAGGGGCCTCGATGATTTTTCTGGAGAAGGGGGGGTCTGATGAGACGACATGTTCCGTCATGTAATTCTTTTTCTTGCTTCAGCAATGCTAGATGGTCTTCCATCTTTTGGAGGAATTGGAGGATGACATTGTCTTATTTTTTGGATCTAGTGGACCCGTGGACTCTTCACGTTGTGGAGGAGTGGAGCGGTGACGACTAGTTTGTCGAGTCCTACTTGGAACGGTCTTGAGGGCTTTAAGGATTTCATCTTTGAATTCTCGGATGTCTGCCCTGGTGACATGTACTCCTTCTCTTCCTCTCCTGGGGGGCTAGTCGACTTGTTGGAGTTGGGTTCCTTCTCCCTTGATATGAATTCTTCTTGGTCCCCTTGGACAGTGATGGCCTCTTTACCCTCTGGGAGTGAGGGTTCTTCTGCATCCCCAACTCCTAGGAGAGGGCCCCCTCGTGCCTTCTTGATGTGAGGGATGGGGGAGCCCATCCCCTTCTCGCGATCTGCTCAAGAGCGCCGACGTTCGAACTCCTGCTATCGGGAGTTTATGATATGTAAGAGGTCTTGTTGCGGCTGAGGTTCTTCAGGGGGCACCGTGTGTTGGGTTTCGAAGTCAATCATAAACTAAATACGCAGCGGAAATAAATTAAAAATTCTGAAACCCAGCCATGGATCCATGCAAAAACAATAAAACGTGTTAGGATTTTTTACATCAATGATGGAACGAATGTCTCCACAATCTGCCAATCACGAGCATTGCAATGTTGCGGTGCCTCTACGGTATCCACTCGAACGAACAAAATTGGGCTCTCTCTCACGCTGCGGTGCGAGTTACGGGAAGAGGATGTTCCTGTTGCTATCTTTCTTTCTCTCACTTTCTGTGATGGTTAGGGGTTTTCCTTGTCATTTTCCACATATACATATCATATATATATAGCAAGAAATCCACCCTAAGAGAGTAGAGATGTTGGCGGGCTCACAATCTAACCTAGGTCAGATTCATATGTGGGCCTTCTAATTTTGGTTGACCCATTTAATCTAATTAATTGCCCAACCAATGTTGGGAGACCAAGTATTACTTAAATTCCCAATTAAATTCATCTTATGAATTTAAATCCCAATTCTGATCCATTCTAAATGTGTGATCCTGTAGGTTCCAATTACGTTGACCGTAATACTAAAAATCTATTTTACTGTTACAAACAGTGAGCGGTATTTAGCAATACATCACTGCTACTTAAGTAACAGGAATGTCAGTGATTTGACATTACCTATCCGTAACAAATGTTACCATGTAGTGTAGTCCTTTTGTCCAGATATCTTAGTTGACCATAAGGCATGGAGAGTGTCATCCTTGTATAGATCAATCTTTGGTTTCTTGATGTCTGTGTAACACCCGGCAAAATTGAGTTATGACAATTTTTCACCATGCGAGTTATGCACATGTATTTTATACCGTTACGTATAATATCTGTAACAGTATTAATATATATATTTTTACGTATTTTGTATTTCAATTGTTATGGATATTTTTTGTTCTCTCGAATTTATTTTGTATATGAATATTTATTGGTACGTGCTTCACACGCATTTTTAAATGCACGTGTTGATTATATTATTGTACATATATAGAATTAATGAAATGTGCATAAAACTTTTTATTATGATTAATTTAAACTAGTTTTATGAAATCCATATTAAAGTGAGTAACACATGTAATTGTATTAAATAAAATTCATAATATTTAATGTGTAATTTATGTGCACACACAAACACATCGCAAGCACGTGCTTCTCACCTACAAAAATGGCCGACCAATTTCTATGGAAGGGAAAAAATATTTTGAATGAGTTAATAGGAGTTTGTGGGTAGTTATTAGAAGTGTGTGAGTAGCTTTAAAAACTCCCCATCACTTTCTCTTCCTTTATAATACCCACTGGCCAAGCGTAGAGGAAAAGTTTCATTTCTATTTTTCATAATTTTGGCATTGGAGCTTTGATCTTGGAGGGAGGAGCTTGGAGATTTTCCGAGGAGTTTTTATTGCAAGGGCCACATCAAGAGGTGAGTGTTTCCTTGATTTCTATAATTTTCTTGAGTAGGATTATGCTATGGTATATATAGAAAAATCATGTCATGTGTAGCTTAAACTCTTTTTAGATTGTAACTTAATTTTTAGAATCGAATGCATGTCGGTTGATTTAAGTTTAATGAGATTATAATAAAAGAAAAGAAAAATCTGAAATCATGTGTTAAAATTCTAAAATTTTGTTAGTTTGTTAATATGAGAATGCTCTATTTTGCTAGCCAAATTTCTACATAGATATGAACACATTATCTTGGGAAATTGTAGGAGATGTAATTATAGAAATGCATTGCTCGTATTAGTATGAATAGATTATGTTGATAACTTATGTTGATGTTTAATTTAGATAGATGTAGTTGTAGCTATTATGAATATTTAATTTCCATATTATTATTCTTTGTAATGTAATTGAAATATAGAACTAAAATTTTACAAATAAAGAATTAGTGTTGCATTGCGATGTTAAAATATTGAAAACGTGTTATGGAGCAGTAAATTAGAATTCAAATCTATGAGAAGATTTTGACACAAACAGAGGCTTGAGAGCCTGGTTTGAGAGTGTGATGGGGGCGCTTGGGTGGTCTCTGGTTTGATTCATCCTAAGTGCAAATTTTGATTTTTTTAATGTTGTTTTAAACCTATTCAGAGTGATAGTTATTTATGTTAATTAATGGAAAGCATGTTGACAAAATCACAGAATTAGGAATTTGGTTAGCATGTTTGGGTTTGGGTGCTGTGTACAGTGCCCAGGTTGCCAGTTCGAGTCTTGGGGGTTCTTCTTATTTTCTAAAACTCTTATAAATTGCTAAACAATGTGCAAAAACATATAGAAAATTCTGTGAAGAGTTCTACACGAATGGTGAGTTGGAAATCTGGTGGTTGGGTGCGATTTAAGGTGCTCGTTGTGCTCTAGTTCGAAACCTTGGGTTCCCTTTTGTTTAAATAAATTCTTTTTTTCCACTTTACTTTGGCAAAGGCCTTTTAATGTATTATTAAATTAATTTGAAGGAGAATATATATAAATTAGAAACTTATTTGGGGATTTAGTTAAACTACAAAATTAGAGTTGATTAAACAGTGAAATTTTGATTGTTTTAATCTAGATTCATTCTAGAATTTATATCATTTTGAAACGAGTTTAATTTGGAGTTGATTTAAATTATTTTGGAGAATGAATTAAGAGTTAACCAAAGTACGGGTTTGGGAGAAAAATTAGACTTGTGCTATTTTGGTAAAGTTTTATCAATGTGAAATCTTATTGAAAATTTTAGTATAACGGGTACGAAGTGATCTATTTGTTTGAGATTGATAATTTGAAAGAAATGAATAAGATAATAAAATGACTTATAAATGAACGAATATTTTTTTTATAAATGAGGTTAAGAATAACCTGGAAGATCTCTGAAATTGAGATGTGCGGATTTTAGAGATTGAGCAAGTCCCCAGGTGCCGGCAAATTTGTAATTTTTGAAAGTTTGAAAAGTGGCCAGTATGGGCTAATGTTCTCATGTGTTGATTTAAGTCCGGTAGGGTAAGCTAGCTCTAGGTGATATTACTTAAGATAAAAACATAAGGACATGCACTAGAAGAAGATGTGATTAAAACAATGATGAACATGTCCGGTAAAGAACGGTGGTTCCTAAGAATGTTTTGGACGGACAGGATACTCCTCGTAGATCCACGGTATGTAGGCTAGGGGTAGGCTTGGTTCGTAGTTATGGGTGATCGACGCTGGGCTTGGGACCTAGGATATGCCCGGTAAATCTGCATTGGTGAGCTAGGGGTAGGTCGGTGAAGTCAATGAAATGGCCGGTAACGAGCGGCGGCTCCTAGGAATGTTCACGACTGAGTATACGCCCGGTAAATCTACATGTATGGGCTATGGGTAGGCCGGTAAAGTTTATGGTCCTAAGGGTGCGTTTCGCAGGTGATTACGTGTTGTAGTACGGCCATCGAGTTAGGTTTTCATAACGCCAGATTGAACCATATAATGAGGAGTACGTTAAGGACTTGCCCTTAGACCTATGTAGTATGGGATGCATAGAATCCGAACAAGTGTACATTAGAGTTGCATCGTAAGCTTGAGTGTCTGCATTAGTCATTCGGTTTATATCATTCATTGACATAATTAGGATTGTCATTTTTCATTGTGCATTCAAGTTAGTGATTGTTAAATTGAGGAATCACTGTATTATAGCATTGCGTCAGTTGCATTCAACTGACGTGCCCGCAATTCTCGAGTTGTAGGACACAAATTAGCAAGCGACGGGGGCATGAGTTGATGTCGATGGCTGTTGCAGGATTGAAGATGTTTGATGTTATAAATTGTATTTCTTTTATGTAAATTTCCGCTGTGTATTGTAAAGAATAGCATTGTAATAAAAAAGTTTTAAATTCCTTGTATTTTTGTACGAAATTGAAGTAAACATCCTGTTTGTGCTACGAATTATCTATGTTTGAAATTTGGGGCGTTGAAGTCCTAGTAGACTTATTAAAACAAATGAGAACAATATCTCATATTGACTCATTTGAGTACGGTCTTGCATTTTGCAGTCACATTCAATCAAAGGGTCCGAAGATATCGCTTTTGTTATGTAAGATGGACAAATCCTATCTAAGTCACTCACATCCCTCTGCATGATTCATATTATGTCCAATATCCGAATTTATAATCACCTTATCACAAGCAACGTTTGACTGTATTAAAACATATAACTTCTAATTTAGGGAACCGTAGTGACTTCAAGTCATGGTCACTGTGAGAATTGCTTATGACACTCACGTAATGATCCATGCAGCATTCTCATGGTAGGTTAGTTCAGTGCATTATTACTCTAATATGTATCCATGTGAAGACTTGATATCTCATATCCATGACCCGTGAGATATGGTTATCAATCTACGCACATACTAGTCTCTATGTATTATTGTTGTCCTAATTCACAATAATACTTGACTACATTTAAGAATATTGTTATGATTATAACCAATAGGATCTCACAATCAAGTCATGCGCTTAATGTCCCAAGGTATTGAACCTACTGTTTATATTCATTTAATCACAATAAACAACACAATAAATGAAATACCTCGTATATGAAATAAATATCGTGATACAATGTAAACTAGTAAGGTCAATATAAGGTTGGCCCGTAGGGCATACACCAACACCGTGGAGGGTGTGGAGGTGTAGACCGACCCCATGTTTTCTCCAATGTGTTGTGCAGGGTGCTGACTTCTTCGAGAGCCCCCCAGTGGAACCTTTTTGGAGGGGGGTTGATTAAGCTGTTCTGGATGAGAAGGTTGATCCAGTTAAAGGGAGGTCCTCATGAGGAGGAGGTGGAGGAATAGGGTTGGCTCGTCGGCTTGAGGCCGCTGCCTTCCCTTTCCCCTTTGGAAGCATGGTGGAAAACTGTTTTTGCCAGCGAAGTTTGGTTGGATTGCTTTTTCTGTTCCCACAGACACCGCCAATCTATTACTACTTTTTTCTGTGTAGGAGCAAACAGATGTTGTGAATTCTTTTAAAAACAATAAAAAGCTGACCTTTTTTACTTTCACTAATGTTGACTCCTGATTCTGACTTGTTTGCACTGTTGGAACTAATATGGATGGTGACGATCGCTCTGATTGAATGCAAAAGTCTGAAACACCGGGGTTGACCCTAGTGGTAGACCTTCCGACGCTCAAGTCAGAACTCAAGAAGAATATGAGAGAGCTCTTGGTGGCAAAATACTGATTGCTTGATTTCTGTGGAGGTCATGGGTATTTATAATCACTTTGCGGGTCATTTTCAAGATAATAATTTATCTCTACTTTCCGGTGTTTTGGATAGAATTGGTTATCTCATGTTCATGAAGAGATAATAGTGGTTGTGGAGATTGAGTTAAAACTCTTTTCATGATAAGAGATGTGGTTTTTGAACCGTCTCTTATGGATAATTATGAGTTTAAATCATATTTAAATGATCATGGACCTATTTGTGTTGGGCTATTACGAAAACCCGGTAAGACAGATTCGTTTTGGGCTACTGGGATTACAAGATGTCCAACTCCTATTTACGGACCCATTTTTAGTGAAAATTGTTGTTTTACCCCTGAGAGCTTTAAGCTTCCTGCCCGATTTGAACGTCCCAATTTGGTTCTATTTTTATCCATATAAGGTAGAAATTTTTGCTTAAAATATTGTGAGGATAAATATTTCGTTCCTGTTTTGCTAAAAAGAGAAGATAAATCAGTCTCCTTGATAAGAAACTTCATAATCTTATATTCTTCCTCCTCGGTTTTTCAACCACTCCTCCTTCACTTCGTAAAGAAAGATATTTCTTGTTCTCCCCTCTTCAACTGCTGCTCCTTTAACCTTCGATGCGAACCCAACTATTTTGGCTTGGATCTGTGATATTTTTTCTTCATTGGCTTTGATTTATGGATTTGGATATTATTTATTTTTGATGTTTTTTAAAAGAAAAAGGTGGGGTATGATCACCATATTTCATTAATAAGGAGTTAACAAAATAAGTTTAGAGTATGGGGCCAATTGTACAAGATCCTACCGAACATGAAACAAAACCTAGTTTCTCCACTCATACATGGGAGGGAGGATGTTCAATATCCTACTGTGCTGAAAAATACATGAAAACCTTAAACCATACATGGGAGGGTGGGTCATTGTAACGCCCTGAATACCAAAATATTGTAATTTATAGCTCAACAGGATCTACACTTCACTTCGTACAATTTTACAAGGAATTTTGAAACTTTTATTACTTCAAATTCTTTTACAACAACACACAATGGAAAAATTAAATGAAGTACAACATGATTTAAATGTACAATTTAAACATCAACAACTTTAAGCGGGAAGTAATCTTTAGCATCAATCATCTTTATATCTTTTTGCAAAATCCAATGCCTGCATTTGTAACTGTGGGCACATAGTTGCTTACAGCCGACGCAATATTATACATGGCCATCCTCGCTATGCCGAAATATAACGACTTACTTACTTTATCAAACACACACTTGAATGCATTACAAAGTGTAAACAGAGTGACTACCCTAAACATGTCTGTGTATGTTATGCCTTAGATGCCTAATGCAGATGTTTACACTACGATGCATTAATGCACACTTGTTCGGATTCTATGCTTCGCATACTACATAGGTCCGAGTGCAAGCCCATAAGGTACTTCTCATTATAGGGTTTATGTCCCTCGCTATGCATCCTAACCCAATGAATATACTCCAACACGTAGCCACCGAAGAGTCACACCCCCAAGATATTGGACCTTACCGGTGTGGATTTACCGAGCGTATCCTCAGCCACGAACCCTAGCAAGTGGATCTCTCGTAACTACGAACCAAACCTACCCCTGGCCCACCTCAGTGGATTTACCGGCCGTATCCTGTCTGTCCCGAACATTCCTAGGGACTGCTAGCATTGGTATCGGGTCGGGTGGGTCGGGTCCTTCACTACCTGGACCCGGACTCAGTCCCCTACGGGTCTAAAAATTGGACCCGGACCCGGACCCATGAGAACCGGGTCCGGGTCCTATTAAAATATTCCTACCCATTCGGGTAGGAGCGGGAGTGTGAGCGGCGAGCGGATGCGGCAAGTGGAGGATTTAGAATAATGGAGAGAAGAAAAAAGCATGAGTTTTGAGTTTGGACGAGGAAGTTTTAGAATTGAGGAGAAGGAGGGGAGGGATGAGAATAGAATATTTAGTTTTTTGTTGACTTTTAGGTTTTTTTTAACTGGTCCGGGTCTGGGTCGGGTCTCTTTTGAGCGGACCCGGACCCGAAAATACAACGGGTCCCATTTTAGGACCCGGACCCGGACCCGGATAGGCCGGGTCGGTTCCGATCCAATGCTAGGTCCAGGTCGGATCCTGGTTTCAGGTATTTATACCAATGCTAGGGACTGCAGTCTCTTTACCATCCTTTCTGATGATAGATGGATATACCCCTAACCCATTTACATGGATTTACCGGCCGTACTCCTCCATCTCGGACCCTTAGGAGCTACACGTCCTCTACCGAGCATGTTCGTCGTTGTTTCTATCATATCTTCTTCTAGTGCCTTTCCCTAAGTTTAATTAACATCATCACAACCTAGATGCTGATTTACACTCCTAGCGGTCTTAACAAACACCGAGAACGATGACCCCATATAGCCATTTCTCAAATTAATCAATCATTTCATCACTTGCCAGTAGGTGAGTCTCATTAGCATCTAAATTACAATAATCATCTCATTAATAGAGATTAAGACATGAATAGCTTCAACATAAACATCTCTTCTTTATTCAATAATCATAGGTACCCATATTCTTTTAATTCACATCTTCAACTCTATTTATTCACATCTTTATTCAATTCCTTCATTTCATTTTTTGTATTTATCAATAAGAACCATCTTAATTTATTCATTTCCACAAGCATCTTTCAACTCATACTTCCAATGTAAAATTTCTAAGAATTTTAAACATTACTCTTCATTAGAAAACTCATTATTTTAAATGCATTTATCACTATTCAACTTTATTGTCTACACTTCTTCTAGAATACCAAATCTCTTTTATCTCTAGAATTAACTGCTAAACTTTTAAAATATTCTTAAAACAGTGAGAAAATAATTTATTCTTGTTCCCCAACATTAAAGATATTTTTTGTGATTTTACCCAGATTTTATAACTCAAAATAGCGTATATAAAAAAAAATATTGAAAAGAAAAGAAGAGAAAAGAAAGGGCTTAATTTATTCATTTCCACAAGCATCTTTCTACTCATACTTCCAATGTAAAGTTTCTAAGAATTTTAAACATTACTCTTCATTAGAAAACTCATTATTTTAAATGCATTTATCATTATTCAACTTTATTGTCTACACTTCTTCTAGAATACCAAATCTCTTTTATCTCTAGAAATAACTTCTAAACTTCCAAAATATTCTTAAAACAGTGAGAAAATAATTTATTCTTGTTCCCCAACGCTAAAGATATTTTTTTGTGAGTTTACCCGAATTTTATAACTCAAAATAGTGTATATAAAAAATTATTGAAAAGAAAAGAAGAGAAAAGAAAGGGCCAAGGCCCAACTATTCAACTTTATTATCTACACTTCTTCTAGAATACCAAATCTCTTTTATCTCTAGAAATAACTCCTAAACTTTCAAAATATTCTTAAAATAGTGAGAAAATAATTTATTCTTGTTCCCTAACATTAAAGATATTTTTTTGTGATTTTCCCCGGATTTTATAACTCAAAATAGTGTATAAAAAATATTGAAATGAAAAAAAGAGAAAAGAAAGGGGGCCAGGGCTCGAACCCGTGCCCCCTGTATAGCGAGCACGCCACGTGGCGCTCACAGGTGCAGCGCGCACGCGCTAGCCGTTGTGGCCAAGTGCACAGCCTAATAAAGGATGGGGTTATATTTCTTAAGTATTTAAGCTCTCCTTCTTCCTAACTTTCCAAAAAAAGTTTTTATTATAAATGGCCGACGTATGACTCGAGAACCAGCGCAATTAGAGAGGTGGCCTAACACCCACCCACTGAGCCGAGCTCAGATTCACAAAATCTATAGGCTTTAAGTTGTTAAGTTCTTAATCTTCGTTGATTCTCATATTTTCCACATTTCAACTATTTTGTTTCTCATTCTTCTTTCCCAAATTAATATTATAAAAAAAATATTTCTAAGCTCCAGAATGTTTCTCTTACTGGATTTAATTATTTTTTAAAGGAATTTATACCCATTTTTACACATATTCATCTCCTAAAGTGTATATACATGAAACTTGATTTAGAACAACCATTTCTTGTCTTCAAAAATAATAATAAAATTTGGATTTATGTACTACCCAAAGTTAATCATCTTTACTGATTTTATTCTTTTTATGAAAATTTAACTCTCTCTTTTTCAAATTAGTCACTTTTCCTTTATAAAAGAATGAAAATGTCGATACAACTATGCTAATTTGTCTAACTTTCAATTAATGTGATTTTCTTCATTAATCAACAATACCCATTTTATTTTCCCAATTTATTTCTAATTTCTCTTCACTAATTTTCACATTCCACATACATATTCTTGTCTAATTTTGTACAAGACAACCTTCATGCAACAAAAGAAACTCATTTTTTGCAATTGTGCCTAATATGCATTCAATTATTCATTTCCCCCATTCTAATCTATCATTCGAAACATGTATTTTAATTTAACACACAAAGCAACTCATGATAGTAAATTTCATCATATCAACAAGTATCAAATTTAGCAAGAATCATTAAACTAGACTAAGATTTTGCTACATAATCCCTAAACATGATTTCTAAGCCTAATTAGAAAACAAGCAAGAAGCCCACCTCTTGTTGCAATTGTTGAAAAAACTCCTAAAGCAAAGCTCCTAGCTCCACTCCAATGGCCTAGCACTTCTCCTCCTAGCAAAAGCAACCTCCAAGCCTCCAAGGAAAGCAAACCCGAAATCCTTCTAGCTCCTTTCTTTTTCTCTCTAAATTTTCTTTAGTTTAGGTGCAAATGACATACAATAGAAGGAAGGGGGGGGGGGGGGGGGGGGGGGGGGGGGGGCGCGTTATATAGGGAAATTGTATGGATAGGATTAACCCCACTAACCACCCATGATCTCACCCCACTCCTCCACTCTCCCATTTCCCTCAAAATGGCCGACCTTCTCTCTTTTGTGCATGCACAAATGCACGTGCACGTGTAGTGCACATGCACACTCTCATTTATTTTATATTTTATTAATTTTTTAGTAGGTTACTGGTTGTTACAAGACAAGTGTAAGAGTGTGTACAAATTAAATGTAGGTTCTCTTAGTGGGCTTCTCATTTGGGCTTGGTTTATTTATTTATTTTATTTATTACAATGGGCTTAGAGTCATTTATTAGGCCTATGGGTTCTAATTAAGAAAAGACAACTAAATAAGATAAAATAAATAAAAGGAAACTTATGCATAATTTAGAAAAAAAATTAGCATGAAAATGAGATGAAATTGCACATGCGTTGCACGTGCAAAATTAAAAAAAATGTATTTTTATTTTAAAAAAATACTACGGGATGTTACAGTCATTACAAAAACATAAAGCATAAAGCATAAAGCAACATGACCAATATAAACAATTCAAGGAGATCCCTTCAACATAACCCTGGTGGGGGGGCATTTGAATTGTCATGCGCTGCCCAGTTCAGAGTGTTGGACCAATCACAATCTCCTCCTCATCATAGTTGTCCACTTGGAAGGTACTAGCTATTCTTCCTTTCTGTCCGGCCACTGCAAATGTAGCCCAAAAGAAAATGACTTGCATAATGTGAGTCAAGTTACCAAAAATACTATTACTAGTCTCACAAAAGTAAAAATTATTTCAATCCATCCATAAAACCCAGATCATTGTAACGATGGCAATATACCACGCTCCCCTCATCACGTGTCTCTCGTTAGTGAACCTGGGGCCTATCCACAGGTCCTCATACCTTAGGGGTTAATCGCTCGTTCCCAAGGCCCTTAGTGCGTCGACAAGGACTATCTTGCTCCTATGACAATTTAAGAAGAGATGGTCTCGTTTCCATGTGTGTATTGCCGAACCCCACAACTAGCCACAATGTTCAAGTGTCTCTTAGCCAGATTCTCTCGAGTGAGGATCACATTATTGAGAACAAGCCAGAGAAAGACTTTTGCTTTCGGGGGTGCCTTGGTCTTCTAGAGTAAGGTTGAGACAATTAGCCTCAATGTTCGAGTGTCTCTTAGCCAGATTCTCCCAAGTGAGGATCACATCATTGAGAACAAGCCAGATAAAGGCTTTTGCTTTCGGGGGTGCCTTGGTCTTCTAGAGTAAGGTTTAGCTTTTCGGTATACATCCTTTAAAATGATTGCATTTATAGAGCGAGCATATGGTAAATGAGCCATTATTTTCCAACTCATAAGATTTTCGATCAGGGCTGTAGGAGCAACGCATGCCTAACTGTGGAATGTAGGTTTGTAGTTCCTCTAGTCTAAGGTGGGGTTCCTAGCTTAGGCGAGCTCTGAATGAAGGTCGGCAAGGGTCCTTTTTCCAGGTCTTAGCAATCGTGATATGCGGTTGAGATGCTTTTCATAAACATCTGGCAACTGAACTCTAAGGGTATGATCTCCACACCATTTGTCCCACCAGAATTTGGTAGTGAGGTTGTTGCCTATGAAAGAAGTGACACAACTGTTAAACAGGTCATAGGCTTTTGAAACCCCTTTCCAGAACCAAGAAACTCTCGGTCCAACCCATAAATTCCAACTACGTGTACCCTTCCTCTGTAGATACAATTGGATGCAATCTTTCTAGGCTTGGCCATTTGGATGGAACACTTTTCACCACCATTTACCAAGGAGGGCCATATTCATATCTCTTAAGTCAATGATACCCAAGCCTCCATGAATTTTCTTCATACAAGTCTTTTCCCATCTGATGAGATGGTAGCCCCCCTTGTCGGCATCCGCCCCTTTCCAGAGGAATCTATTTCGGGCTTGGATAGTTCTCTGAATGACCCATTTTGGAGTTCAAATAATGACATGTAATAGATTAGGAGATTGGACAACACTGTGTTGATAAGAGTCACTCTACCACCAAGAGATAGGGATTTTCCTTTCCACCTTGACAACCGATCTTCCACTCGGTCAATAATCAACAACCAATTTGATTTCTTAAGTATAATTAGTTTGATTGGCAGGCACAGATACTTGATAGGGAAGCTATCTAGTTTACATTTCAGAATGACTGCGTGCTCCTTTGCATCCTTTTCTGACATAGCAATAGGGGTAAGAAGAATTTTGTTGAAGTTGACCCGTAAACCTGACTATGCCTCAAAGAATACAATATTCCTTTGAAGGCAATTGCTCCAAAACCCTGTTCCCAAACTGTAAAGTGTCATTTTCATATTGTACGATTGAGCATCCGGGGCGGTTTCTTCCCTTAGCCACCAGGGTGATCCATCATGCCTTTTCACAATTATCCATCATGCCCTTAAGGACATCTGCCACTATTGTAAATAAAAGGGGGACAGGGGATCTCCCTGTTGTGGCCCTCTTCTACAGGAGAATGGTTGACCGAAAATCCCACTCAACTAAGTCATATGCTTTCTCGAAATCAAATGTCAACATGTAACTTCTATCATTTGAAACATGACATTGATGGACTATCTCTTCCGCTGTGCTCACACAACTCATGATTCATCACCCCTTGATGAACCCAGATTGTTCACAACTTATTATGTTGTCCATCACCTTTACTAGCATGTTTGCGATGGTCTTGGTAATAATTTTTATCAAGCAGTTGAGGAAGCTGTAAGTCAGAAGTCACCAACTCTTTTAGACTCCTCCTTTTTCAGAATAAGGACAACCTCTGCGAAGTTAAGTCTGCTCAGCTTTATTATGTGATTGTAGAATTCGGTCATGACTGACATTGTAATGCCCTGATTTTTCAACTTATGAAAAATTATTTATTTTGCACGTAGTGTGCACGTGCAATATTTTTTGGTAAATATTTTCTTCAAAGATGAGTAAAGATATTTTAATATGTGCTTTTAATTATTTTATACAAAAGCCTTCCTTTAATTAGACAAAAAACCCTTTCTTTTAAAAGCCCAAAGTTAATTTAATTTATTATTTTTATAATAATTATTTTGGCCCATAAACTAAAGCCCATGGACTATTTTTATACAACTTGTCATGTAGAATACAATTTAAAGACTATTTTATTTTTATACAAAAATTTAATGTACAATTTTTGGGCCTAGTTGCATGCACGTGCACTACACGTACACGTGCAATATGCACATTCCTAGTAGGCCGGTTGTAATCTTTTTGGAGGGAAATCAAATTTGAGTGGTGATCATGGTGTGGTGGTTACTTGGTTGCGGGTAGTTAATGCAACTCCTACTTTCATCATAGCCCTCCATCTTATAACCAACTACTTGATCCTAGCCCTCCATTCCATCAAGATTTTAGTATAAATACCCCCCTCCCCCATGGCTAGTTATTCTTGTGCAAAATTATTCTCTTCCAAACCTATAGTCTAAATTATATTATTTAGTAGTTGAAAGATTGAGAGTGTGTGGGATTGTGCTTGCAACACCAAGGAGAAGAAGGGCCAGTTTTGGAGTGCTCGGTGGGCTTGTGTGGAGCTCGGTTTTGGTGCTTTTGGAGGCTCGAGTGCGCGCTTCTAGGAGGAGGACCGTTCGTGTGTAAAGACTTTTGTTTAGGAAGTTGCTAATTGTGTTTGTCTCTCCATTTGAGGTGGGTAAATTTTCCCTATTTCTAACATAGGAATGCATGCTAGATTTAATTAGTAAAATAATGCATGAAAATGATTAATAAGAATGCACATTTAATTGAAAAAATGATCTCTAATTGATTAAATTGTTGATATGCAAATTATGTGTGTTGCTATTAGTAAAATTCAAGATTGCGTGCAATACGAATATAGCTATAAATTGTGTGAAGAAACCTTTGTTAGTAGCATGAAAAGTTATGTGCAAGGTCAGTATATTGACTATGTCGCTTTATGTGCTAAATTGGAAATTTTGTTATGATGTCGTAACGAATAAAATTACGATACAATTGTTATGTTCGTGGAATAAATAAGAGTAGAAAATTGGTATAGAGATTAATGAAATTATAATGTCGGAAAAGAATGTATTAGTGGATTGATAGGATAAAAGTTATGTTGAAATGCTCTGTGCTATACATAATGAGGAAAATATGAATGAATGAAAAAGAACTAAAGACGTTTAGAGAACTGGAAATTGCCTGTACAGTTGACCGATCATATGAACAGCCGACTGATATGAACGACAGTCGACTTCCCCATAAATGATATTCAGATTCCGAATGCTGCGGAACAGTCGACTGGCCGTGTGCAGCAGTCGACTCTTCCGAGCGATTATTGAAGAACCTTCTTTGGCTGAACGAGTCGACTGGATGAGTTCTAAGTCGACTGTTCAGAGCACCTTTTGACATCTCAGAAATTCTATGAATTGTTTTATGATAAAAATTGTGAATCTTATGTTGAATATTGGTTGTGACAGTAAACTCTATTTGTCTTTGCATGAATTAATATGGAGTGAATCATTTATTTGAATTTATGAAAGTTATAATTGTGGAACTATGAACATGAAAAAGAAAATCCATGGTGATCATGAAGAAAATGAACTCATGAGTGGAAATGCTCAAATTGGAAATTGTGAATTTGAAATTGAAACAAAAGAGTAGTTAAGTCTCCCCCGGCATTTGGAAAGAAATGAAATGAAATATTGAAATGAAAAACCAAGGTTGGTCATGTGTGAATAAATGAATAAGTCCGATTTAGTGGAGAGGCTAACTCTAGAGCTTTGATTTTGTTCATGATTTTAATAAAACCTAAGGATTAGTACATAGTGAAGATGTGATGAAAGTAAGAGAAAAACATTGAGTATGAGGGCCATTGGATAGCGGCAAGAGCGTATCCCAGGATGTCCCATGATGAGTCTGGGCGAGGATACTGCTCCAGGGTATCGTCCCGGTGGCAACGCTCATGGGATGTTTGAAGACTACGGGTGGTGTCATGTCTATGGTAAGAGCTGAATTACCACAGGATGTCTGCATGATGAGTCATGTCCGCATTGGGATTCCCTCCAGGGCGCCTAGATATGAGTTCGTAGGTCAGAAAATATCTAGGATACTTAACCTAGTTACAGTAGTAGATTAAGTCATGACGAGGGATTGAACCCTATAAAGATGAAGAACGATTAAGGGTTTGCCCTCGGACCTATGTAGTATGGGATGCATAGAATCCGAATAAGTGCGCATTAGTGTCATATAATATAAATAACTGCATTAAGGACTAAGTGCACAACCACAACACGACATCAATAGGATAGTCTCTTTAGTTTGATATGTGACAAGTTTGTGTTTGCTAAATATGGAAAATTAGTTATACTATTTCCGGCATAGAGAGGATGGCCGTGTATAATGATCGTCGATTGAATAAACTGACGTACCCACAGTCTTATATGCAGGTAAATGGCTTGATACAGATTAAAGATAAACAAATGCTTAAAGATTATTCAATGTTGTTGTACATTTGTTTCATTATTGTAAAGTTTACTTCCGCTGTGCAGTGTAAATTGTAATGTATTCATGTAAACTCTGATGTAAAGTGAAAAGTTCAAATTTTCTTGTAAAATTGTACTAAAGGAAGTGAAAAGATCCTGTAGAACATCTCGAATTCAGTGTATTTGGGATTCGGGGCGTTACAGAGTGGTATCAGAGCCACGCTTTCACACTTGTACAAATTTATAAGGAACGACACCTTAGAAGTAGACATTAGAGTGTGTGTTTGAGTCTAGAGATTTAAATGTAAGTGACTTACATTTGTGTTGCTCTAAGAATTATGCTTCTTCCTCTCTATTTCTAAGATGGCTGACCACTTCGACCCTGCTGGAAACGACGACTGGCATATCATCGAGGAAGAGTACCACCCTGGACAGGCAGATTCCGGGGAAGAGTACTACCCAGGGCAAGCAGTTTCTGACAGAGAAGGATGGCCTGAATCCCGAGAGATTACCCCACCTCCAGATTCATCTGATGACTCTTCTTCTGACGAAGAAGAAGAACCAGTTCCGAATAGTCTTGTGACTTTTCTTCAGAGACAGGTAGAAACACTGCGAGAGAGAGTCGGATTATTGGAGGCTCAGCTGGCAAAGCGCAAGGACGACTTTTCTGTTCTCAGACATCGGGGGTGGGAACTCGAGAAGAGGAAGAATTTAACCGATGTGCTGAAGGATGAAGTTGATGAACTACGGGGAGAACTTCGAGAAGCGAAGAGGAACCGTAGGAGTTAGACTGTTGTAGCTTCTACTATCTTTCATTCTGATGTCAAGAAATGTTTTTCAATTCGAATGTGTAAAGTTTGGAATTCAATGAAATACAAGTTGATTTAAAATTCTCGTCTTATACTTCGAATTTAATAGATCTTTTGCATCAGAATATGGCAAGAAGAGGAGCTAGAAACGGGAAAGGTCTGGATCTGGAAACGGAACTTGCGAGAGTCTATCAGACGCTCAACACCGTGGCTATGAATCAGAACCAAGGAAGGGGGCCTGCGAATCCGGTGCCCGAAGCGATTAAACTAGTGGAATCGTTCAAACGAATGAAACCACCTGTATTCGAAGGGAAGTCAGACCCTGATGCGGCTGACAACTGGATTCGTCAAGTGGAGACGATCTTTGAAGTGCTGGAGACCCCTGAAGGCAGTAAGGTGAAGTTGGCGACTCTGTAACTTGGGAAGGACGCGGCTGTGTGGTGGCAGTCGATGAAGAGGACAATGGGAGGCATAGTGCTTCGCTGGGAGGAATTTCTGGAAGAATTCCGCAGTCACTATTTCCCCTCCGATGTTCAAGAGAAGAAGGCTATGGAGTTTTTGTCGCTACAGCAAGGTAGCATGTCAGTGAGAGAGTACGAAACCAAGTTTACTCAGCTCTATAGGTATGCTCCTGAACTAGTGATGGATGAGGCTAAGAAGGCTCGTAAGTTCGAGCATAGATTGAGGCCAAGCTTGAGGTCCCGGATGATACCTCTTGGTATCAGGAGATTCGACAAGTTGGTCAAGAGGGCAGCAGCGACGGAAGCAGATATGGAGCAGTTCCACGTTGTTCAGAACTGGAGGAACAACTGGCAGTCTGGAAAGAGGCCCGCCAATTCTAGGAGTTTCAAGGGGCAACCATCTGTACAAAGGTTCAAACCGACAAGGGCGAATGCTATTAGTGTGGCTGGAGGACCTGGGAACAATGTGGTGAGACCTCCTGCGGTAACTTGCTACAACTGTGGTGAAACGGGGCATTACAAATCTCAATGTCTCAAGCCATGGAGTGGTAATAGCAATGCACTAACGCAGCAGACTGGAAAGAGATCGTACCAACCAGGACGAGTATTTGCCTTGACGGAAGCTGATGCAGATGAGGTTGATCATGTCATCACTGGTACGAGGGCTGATGTTTAGAGGTTTTTTGTCATTTCTTTTCCCGCTGTTTAGTGAAACTGTTACGTAATGAGTGTGTATTATGTAACATGAGAACTTTATCTTAATGGAATGAAAGCTGTTGTGTTGTTCGATACTGGATCCTCTCATACTTTTGTGTCTCCTAAATTTGCTAAAGTGTTGGGGGTTGAACCGAAGATTTTTCCAGGCAAGATCTTAGCAGTAGCTACTCCATCAGGAGAAACTTTAACTACTGATCGGTATTATGCTGATTGCGAGATTGTGATTGGAGATCAAATCTTTGGGATTGATCTGATCGAGTTGACTATCTTGGGAGTAGATGTTATCATTGGCATTGATTGGATGTCGGTGTACAGTGCAAGCATCGAGTGTAAGACCAAGACGGTAACAGTGAAGTCTCCAGGTGGACCTGAAGTCACTTTCCAAGGGAAGAAGAAGTGTTCTAGGCTGGTGGCAGCTATCCGCAAGGAAGAGATTCCTGTGGAAGTGCAAGGAATTCCTGTGGTTCGGGACTATCCGACCGTGTTCTTGGAAGATTTTCCTGGGTTACCCCCGCATCGTGATGTAGAGTTCAGCATCACTGTTCAACCGGGAAGTGCACCCATTTCTAAGGCACCATATCGGATGGCTCCAATGGAACAGGATGAGGTGAAACGGCAGATTGAGGAACTGTTGGAGAAAGGCTTTATTCAACCTAGTGCGTCACCTTGGGGAGCACCAGTGCTTTTGGTAAAGAAGAAGGATGGATCGATGAGAATGTGTATCGATTACCGAGAGCTGAATAAGGTCACTGTTCAGAATAAGTATCCTATTCCTCGAATTGATGACTTGTTCGATCGTCTACAAGGAGCAGCTATTTTCTCCAAAATAGATCTTCGATCAGGATATCACCAAGTTCGAGTGAAAGCTGAAGATGTGCACAAAACTGCATTTAGAACTCGACATGGGCATTGCGAATTCTTAGTTATGCCATTTGGAGTGACGAATGCACCCGCAATCTTCATGGATTTGATGAACAGAGTTCTGAGGCCGTTCATTGATTTTTTCGTCGTGGTGTTCATCGACGACATTCTCGTGTACTCCAAGTCAGAGGAGGAGCACACCGAGCATCTGGCTGCAGTGTTGAAGAAGCTGGAAGAGCAGGAGTTGTATGTCAAGCTATCCGGGTGTGATTTCTGGAAATCTGAAGTCGCATTCCTAGGTCACATCCTTTCTAAGGAGGGAGTGGTAACTGACCCTCAGAAGATAGAGGCAGTGAGAGATTGGGCTAGGCCTACTACAGTAAAGGAAGTCAGAAGTTTTATTGGAATGACTGGATACTACAGGAGACTCATTTAAGGTTATGCTCAGATAGCTGTACCGCTTACTGGACTGACCAAGAAGAATGTGAACTTCAAGTGGACTGAGCAATGTGAGGCAAGCTTTCAGGAGTTGAAAAAGAAGCTGACTAATGCACCTATTTTGGCTTTGCCTCGAGCAGGTGTTGAGTATGATGTCTATAGCGATGCTTCACATCGTGGACTTGGTTGTGTCTTAATGCAAGAAGGAAGAGTAATCGCTTATGGGTCTAGGCAACTACGACCGCATGAGAAGAATTACCCGACTCATGATCTGGAGTTGGCTGTGATTATCTTTGCCCTGAAGCAATGGAGGCATTACGTGTACGGTGAGAAGTTGAACATGTACACGGACCACAAGAGTTTGAAGTATATATATCAACAGAGGGATCTGAATTTGAGGCAGCGGAGATGGTTAGAAGTGCTTGAGGACATGCGACCTGAGATCAGGTATCATCCTGGGAAAGCTAATGTTGTTGCTGATGCACTTAGTCGCAAGAGCAGTTTATCCAGTTTGATTACAACTCAGAAGTATCTGATTGAGGAATTGGACCGAGCAGGTATTCAGGTTGTCTTGCATGGATTGGGAGCATATTTGGCTCAGTTGAGGCTTCAGCCTACACTGAATGGAAAGATCATTGCAAGTCAGGAGGTTGATGCTGATATCTTGGAGATGAAGGAGCAGGTCGGTGTTGGCAAGTTGCCCGGATTTCAAATAAGGGATGGAGTGCTGTGGTTTGGAGAGAGGCTATGTGTTCCGAATCAGACGGACCTGAAAGAGAGTATTCTTCAGGAGGCGCATGCTACTCTTTTGTCGGTACATCCTGGGAGTACTAAGATGTATAAAAACATCAAACAGCATTTCTGGTGGTCAGGTTTGAAGCGGGATGTGGCTGAATTTGTGGCGAAGTGTGAGGTTTGTCAGCAAGTCAAAGCCGAAAATCAGAGACCCGGAGGTCTATTACAACCGTTACCTATTCCGGAATGGAAGTGGGATAACATCAGTATGGATTTCATTACGGGATTGCCTAAGAGTTCTAAAGGCAATGATGCGATTTGGGTTATAGTCGATCGACTGACCAAGTCCGCTCAATTTTTGGCGATGTAACTCACTGCTTCGATGGACAAGTTAGTTGAGTTGTATGTTGGCGAGATCGTCCGGCTTCATGGTGTCCCGTCAACTATTGTGTCTGATCGATATGCGCGGTTTACTTCGCATTTCTGGAGGAGTCTTCAGACAGCTTTGGGTACCAAGATAGATTTCAGCACTGCTTTTCATCCGCAAACCGATGGGCAGACCGAGAGAGTCAACCGTATTCTTGAGGATATGCTTCGGTGTTGTATACTAGACTTTGGAGGTAGTTGGGAAAGGCATTTACCTTTGGTAGAGTTTGCCTACAACAACAGTTTTCAGGCTAGCATTGGGATGGCGCCGTACGAAGCTTTGTATGGCAGGAAGTGCAGGACACCTGTTTGTTGGTTTGAAGTTGGGGAGCGTCAGTTGTTTGGTCCTGAGCTTGTACAGCAAACCTCTGAGAAGATTGTTCTGATCAGGAAAAGGTTGGTAGAAGCTCAGAGCAGGCAGAAAAACTATGCAGACAACCGGAGAAGGGACCTTGAGTTCGAGGTTGGTGACTTCGTCTTTCTGAAAGTATCGCCCAGTAAAGGTGTGGTTCGATTTGGCAAAGGCGGGAAGTTAGCCCCGAAGTTTATAGGCCCGTACAAGATATTGAAAAGGATCGGGATAACTGCTTACCGGCTTGAATTACCGGAAGAGTTATCTCAGGTGCACAATGTCTTTCATGTGTCTATGCTAAGAGGTTATATTCCAGATCCGAGTCATCATTTTCCTGGAGTGCCGGAAGGTTTGCAGTTGGATCTGAATTACATCGAGTCTCCTGTCGAGATTGTTGATCGTCGAGAGAAAGTCTTGAGGAATAAGACGATACCGATGGTCAAGGTAGTCTGGAGAAACCATTTGGTTGAAGAGGCTACTTGGGAGTCTGAGGAGAGGATGTTGAAGGACTATCCTGAGCTTTTTGCTTGATTTGTATCTTTGTATCTTTTTCTGTTCTTGTTGTGAGTGTTGTATATTTTTATTTTTTGTTTCTCACTCTTGACTGTAGTTCCGAGAACGGAACTATTCTAAGGAGGGAGTGTTGTAATGCCCTGATTTTTCAACTTATGAAAAATTATTTATTTTGCACGTAGTGTGCACGTGCAATATTTTTTGGTAAATATTTTCTTCAAAGATGAGTAAAGATATTTTAATATGTGCTTTTAATTATTTTATACAAAAGCCTTCCTTTAATTAGACAAAAAGCCCTTTCTTTTAAAAGCCCAAAGTTAATTTAATTTATTATTTTTATAATAATTATTTTGGCCCATAAACTAAAGCCCATGGACTATTTTTATACAACTTGTCATGTAGAATACAATTTAAAGACTATTTTATTTTTATACAAAAATTTAATGTACAATTTTTGGGCCTAGTTGCATGCACGTGCACTACACGTACACGTGCAATATGCACATTCCTAGTAGGCCGGTTGTAATCTTTTTGGAGGGAAATCAAATTTGAGTGGTGATCATGTTGTGGTGGTTACTTGGTTGTGGGTAGTTAATGCAACTCCTACTTTCATCATAGCCCTCCATCTTATAACCAACTACTTGATCCTAGCCCTCCATTCCATCAAGATTTTAGTATAAATACCCCCCTCCCCCATGGCTAGTTATTCTTGTGCAAAATTATTCTCTTCCAAACCTATAGTCTAAATTATATTATTTAGTAGTTGAAAGATTGAGAGTGTGTGGGATTGTGCTTGCAACACCAAGGAGAAGAAGGGCCGGTTTTGGAGTGCTCGGTGGGCTTGTGTGGAGCTCGGTTTTGGTGCTTTTGGAGGCTCGAGTGCGCGCTTCTAGGAGGAGGACCGTTCGTGTGTAAAGACTTTTGTTTAGGAAGTTGCTAATTGTGTTTGTCTCTCCATTTGAGGTGGGTAAATTTTCCCTATTTCTAACATAGGAATGCATGCTAGATTTAATTAGTAAAATAATGCATGAAAATGATTAATAAGAATGCACATTTAATTGAAAAAATGATCTCTAATTGATTAAATTGTTGATATGCAAATTATGTGTGTTGCTATTAGTAAAATTCAAGATTGCGTGCAATACGAATATAGCTATAAATTGTGTGAAGAAACCTTTGTTAGTAGCATGAAAAGTTATGTGCAAGGTCAGTATATTGACTATGTCGCTTTATGTGCTAAATTGGAAATTTTGTTATGATGTCGTAACGAATAAAATTACGATACAATTGTTATGTTCGTGGAATAAATAAGAGTAGAAAATTGGTATAGAGATTAATGAAATTATAATGTCGGAAAAGAATGTATTAGTGGATTGATAGGATAAAAGTTATGTTGAAATGCTCTGTGCTATACATAATGAGGAAAATATGAATGAATGAAAAAGAACTAAAGACGTTTAGAGAACTGGAAATTGCCTGTACAGTTGACCGATCATATGAACAGCCGACTGATATGAACGACAGTCGACTTCCCCATAAATGATATTCAGATTCCGAATGCTGCGGAACAGTCGACTGGCCGTGTGCAGCAGTCGACTCTTCCGAGCGATTATTGAAGAACCTTCTTTGGCTGAACGAGTCGACTGGATGAGTTCTAAGTCGACTGTTCAGAGCACCTTTTGACATCTCAGAAATTCTATGAATTGTTTTATGATAAAAATTGTGAATCTTATGTTGAATATTGGTTGTGACAGTAAACTCTATTTGTCTTTGCATGAATTAATATGGAGTGAATCATTTATTTGAATTTATGAAAGTTATAATTGTGGAACTATGAACATGAAAAAGAAAATCCATGGTGATCATAAAGAAAATGAACTCATGAGTGGAAATGCTCAAATTGGAAATTGTGAATTTGAAATTGAAACAAAAGAGTAGTTAAGTCTCCCCCGGCATTTGGAAAGAAATAAAATGAAATATTGAAATGAAAAACCAAGGTTGGTCATGTGTGAATAAATGAATAAGTCCGATTTAGTGGAGAGGCTAACTCTAGAGCTTTGATTTTGTTCATGATTTTAATAAAACCTAAGGATTAGTACATAGTGAAGATGTGATGAAAGTAAGAGAAAAACATTGAGTATGAGGGCCATTGGATAGCGGCAAGAGCGTATCCCAGGATGTCCCATGATGAGTCTGGGCGAGGATACTGCTCCAGGGTACCGTCCCGGTGGCAACGCTCATGGGATGTTTGAAGACTACGGGTGGTGTCATGTCTATGGTAAGAGCTGAATTATCACAGGATGTCTGCATGATGAGTCATGTCAGCGATGGGATTCCCTCCAGGGCGCCTAGACATGAGTTCGTAGGTCAGAAAACATCTAGGATACTTAACGTAGTTACAGTAGTAGATTAAGTCATGACGAGGGATTGAACCCTACAAAGATGAAGAACGATTAAGGACTTGCCCTCGGACCTATGTAGTATGGGATGCATAGAATCCGAACAAGTGCGCATTAGTGTCATATAATATAAATAACTGCATTAAGGACTAAGTGCACAACCACAACACGACATTAATAGGGTAGTCCCTTTAGTTTGATATGTGACAAGTTTGTGTTTGCTAAATATGGAAAATTAGTTATACTATTTCCGGCATAGAGAGGATTGCCGTGTATAATGATCGTCGGTTGAATAAACTGACGTACCCACAGTCTTATATGCAGGTAAATGGCTTGATACAGATTAAAGAGGAACAAATGCTTAAAGATTATTCAATGTTGTTGTACATTTGTTTCATTATTGTAAAGTTTACTTCCACTGTGCAGTGTAAATTGTAATGTATTCATGTAAACTCTGATGTAAAGTGAAAAGTTCAAATTTCCTTGTAAAATTGTACTAAAGGAAGTGAAAAGATCCTGTAGAACATCTCGAATTCAGTGTATTTGGGATTCGGGGCGTTACAGACATCATATTGTCCTTAATCTCTTCTCAGAAGGTTTGGTAAAACAGAATCGGGAAATCATCTGGACCTAGTACTTTCTCCTTACGCATCTGATTGACCAGCTCCTTCACCTCCATCTTAGTGAACGGGGTTTCAATGGGTAAAGTCGCCCGTGTCCAATTTCCAAGTCTGTTTTGCCAGAACTCGTTATTTAGCAGGGGTCCTAAAATGAGCTCTACTTCCAAACAGATTTTTATAAGGGGACTGGAAAGCATGTCCGATTTCTTTCTCATCCTGGATGGTACCATCATTTATTTGGATAGAGAGGATAAGACCGAATCACACTCGTGACCTGATGGAAAAAGGTAGTATTTGTGTATCTCTCTTTGAACCATGAAATTCTGGATCTCTGCTGCCATTTAATTTCCTCGAGTTTATATAGCTGGGCGAAATCCTCCCCGAGACTTAGTAGTCGGTTTCGCTTTAACTAAGTTAAGTCCTTTGTCCCATCAGTTCTCTCCATCTCAATCAGTTCTCTCCATCTCATAAATATCGTCCATAATGGATTCCTTAGCTCGCCAAATAATAGCAAATCTCGCACGATTCCATTTTTGGAGTTGTGTTTGGAGCCTACAAATCTTTCTGCACCATACTGCGGCCACCTCATTACCCCAATTTGGACGCGCCCAACTTTCCATTACCAGACGATGGAATCCCTGAATTTCCAACCAAGCTTTCTCGAACCTGAACTTTCTCGGTTTTCTAGAATTTCTCTCACCAGAAGAAAGAATAATGGGAACATGGTCCGAAGTTAGCATGGACAACGATTTAGCAGTCACTAACGAAAATTTTGTCTCCCAATCCAATGATACTAGCACTCTATCTAGCCACGCCATGATTAAGGATGCTTGCATATTATTCTAGGTGAAAAGCCTGTGTGAAATTTAGATGTTGACCAATTCCAGATTAGTGATAACTCGATTGAATTCCACTCTTTCCGCATCAATTGTACATCTTCCCTGGTCCTCAAAAGCAAACTTGTAATATTGAATTCCCTTCCAACAAGCCAGTGTGCTTGCCATAGCGATTGGACATAAATGAGTTTGTTGAAAACGCGGCCTAGGGAGATGCCTGATTTGGACCATACACGATTAGCACCGATTATGTCCAGTTATCAGACTTACGGCATATCAGGACCAAAAGCGAGTATTCCCCTTAGAATTCATCTAAATAATTGAATAAGTCAGGGATAAAACTGATAGCAATCCCTCCCGATGCTCACACGGAGGGGCAGATTTTCCATTCTTTGATCTGATTTCTCCCGAGACGTTTGAATCTAGACACATGTGTGAGTTTGGTCTTTGAAGACCCACAATATCTACTTTGGAAGTGTTGATAGTATCCCTAACCTTCATTAATAACTGTTATGGGTGTATTCGTTGGGTTCTAAAGTTGAAACTAGGGTCTCTTTCTCCTTTTCCCACCCCCTAATTTTATTGAGAAGTAACACGTTATGATCTCTATCGCCCACCACACGACCACATGTTTGTGCAAGATTAAAAATATTTGTATCAATCATGAAATTAAAAATATATGCTAATTAATTGCGCATACCTCCACCGTCGAACTTAGCTACCTTGGTGGCTACCGTATTTCCAGGTAATTCCCCCAAGGTTTCCACATGAGCTCTCTTAACTGCTTTGTGCACCCTCACTCCCTGAAACTTTCTCTGGGATTCAGGATCTGATTGTGAGCTAGTCAAAGACGGTGGGAAGGTAGACGATACGAACTTAGGAGAAATATCAAATGTAGTCGTAGTTGTGTATCTTTGACCATCTCGTCTTCTAAACTTGAGTCTTCCTCAACATAGGGATCATTGTCTTCCAAGTTTAGGCGTAGTTCCTCATCTTGCTCATCTTCCTCACTGTTCAAGGTAACTAATGGGGCGGGTGTTGAAGTTGCATGTTGAATCTGGCTTGAGATCGTCACTTGAGGGTTTTATCAGCAACAAAGTGAGTAGGATTATTAAAATGATCTCCTAACTCCTTGTTGGACTCACTCTCAAACCCAAAAACATCTCCACTATTAATAACCGAGATAATTTGAATCCCATCAAACCTAGGCCCGTATTCAAAATAATTTCCATTTAAACTCCCCTTGATGGATCCCAACATGGGCCCGGTAGGCCCATCATGCCCAATAAGCTCAATAGCCAAGTCTGACTCTTGGGCTGGTGTGGACTTCAAAGCGACACCTCGAAACTGTTGTAGCCTCGATTCTGCGATTTCGCGATCAGTGCAGTTGCCCCGTGTCACACAATGACTGGGAGGCGGCACTGCCCTCACGTGCTCTGCAATTGCCTCCTCTTTTTTCCTCGTTCCTTTTCCTATATCTTTTTATTTGCATCGTCATTTTCTTTCTTCTTCTCTAAGTTCTTTCATCATCTTCTCTTCTTCCTGTTTCCCATCATCCAAAATCCCCGAGCCCTTTCCTCTTTTCTGAATCTCTATACTGAGCTTGGCTCTTGGTTCAGTTGCCGAGCCTATCCCCATTCTAGCAAACCTATCCATTTCTCCAAGCTTGGAAAATGAGATCCACTTACTTCTATCTCATGTGATTCTCTGGGCTTGCTATCTCCTCCTTCTTTGCCCACCCCTTCCATGTTCAATAACTCAAAGTTGCAACCTTTTCCTCGGATATTGTGAGAGTTTTACTTGCCATATGTTTTTCGATTTGGGGTCTGTGTTGACCTTTGTTTGAATTAGTAGCATCTCAACCATTGATTTTCGAAGATCAGATCTAGATATAGGGTCTGGATCATTGATTTTTGACGCTATGTTGGTGGTCGTCGTCGACAGGGATTGCCATTCTTCCATGGCTTTGGCCGCTCTAATAAGTTCTCTATGGGCCCTCTCAACCTCGTGTACCTCATTGATAGTCGAGTCCCTCTCAGATGAAGCAACTTGCTTATAAGACAATCCATCTCTTGGTGCTGTTGGGTTCCTTAGGCTCAACGCAACTTGCTCCACCCCTAGCTCCACCTTCATGTCCAATACGAAAAGAATGATGTACGAATCCTCGAATGAGAAGACTTTGGAAAATCATGGCATTAAGCTAATGTCCGGGCTTCTGATTTGTATTCTCGCCAAAACCACTTCTGATATCCTTACCATCTTGGGTCTACCTCCACCACTTTCCCGAAGTCAGAGATAATCTCTCCCTGCGCCTCTCTCTCTTCCAACAGTGAAGGGGCACATTATGGATCCAGATCTAGTACGTGTTTCCCTGTGACCGTTCGGCCCCAAATTCTAGGGTCCACTGAGTGAAGGTTGTCGTGGCACACTGCCCAAAGTCCAGTGTACCCAACATGGCGACATCCAACATCTTTTCTAGTGAGGGGAAGGAGATAAGGAACTGATATGGCACATTATTTTTCAATCCAATCAAGGTGACCCCTCATTGGATGCTTCGAGTTTATTTCTTCGAGGAAATGATTTTTCATTGACCTCTCTATCTTGATCCTCACTATAGCACACCATTGTCTGAGTCACTGTCCCTCTTATCTTACGATAGCTAGGTTATACGCCAGTCTGATGTTTATTAGGTTTTCCGGTGACCTTCCTCTTTGCACCTCTCTTGCTTCCTCAGCGTGGTTGACAACCACATTTGTATAAACGTAGGAGATGTGACCCCATTTCTTACATTCCAAGCACCTCACCTCCTTCGTGCAATCCGCATGCACATGCCTTGTGTTGCCGCAATTGAAGCAATGGATTATTTTCTTCTTCCTTTTTCAATATTTCTTTCGGTTGTTGTAAACTTTCTTCTTTGCTAAATTCCTCTTGTTTGTCTTGCCTTCCACCCTCATCCATGGAGCCTCACTTCTTACTATCCCTCCTTCCATATCTTGTCCTTTTGACTTAGTAGGAATCCCCTCTGGAGCCCTAACTAACTCATCTTGTGATGGGGTTTGGGGGTGGGAGGTTTACAAAGGGGGTGAAGAGGTTAAGGGTTGTTGTTTACTATGGGGGGAATGTGGGGGTGGTTGGTGGTGATGTGTAACGCCCCGATTTTCATACACTGGGAAACCGTGACATAAGCCAGAATATTTTCTTCAATTAGCCACAATACACAGAAAAACAAGAAAATTTAGAACTTTTTGTTCAACACAAATGTATTACAAGTCCGAATATTACAAAATTGTAATAGTGTTACAATAATACCTTTACAATCTCTAGTGTTACAACTTTCAACAAATTACATCAGAGTACAATGAATAAAGAACAACACTTGGTATTTCACTTGGATGCTTGCCCAATAATTAACAAATTACAACAATGAATAAATTACAATAATTGTTACAAATGAAGTTACAACATATATTACAGCAGAAACTTAAATAAAGTTGACTCCTTGCTTCTCTAGCCTCGAGTCCTCCTGAATCATGTACCTGTACTTCTGCAATCCAGCACTTGTACTTCTGCAATCCAATACCTATTGAAGTGGGGACGTCAGTACATATACTGACGCTTTAAGGCTGATAACTAGCAGCGAATCTCAACTATAGCAAACAGATTGATGAAAAGAGGAACGTGTATATATATTTGACGTGTTAGTATATGTTATGACTTAGACTCTAATGCAAGATTACTAATGCAAGGATGCTCTTATTCTAATGCAAGCAAGTCTCCAGAACAGTATGCAGCCCATACTACATACACCCCATAATGCAAGATTACTAATGCAAGGATGCTCTTATTCTAATGCAAGCAAGTCTCCAGAACAGTATGCAGCCCATACTACATACACCCCATAACAAGCCGTTTCTTCATGTATAGGGATTTGAACCCGCATTATGAATTCTACTTTGTACACAATCCTGTTCCCGACAATACCACATGACTGGTGAGGTTGCAGAAGGGGTCAAGTCCCACCAATGCAGTACGCTTATGGTGTCTCTGTTTGCCACTACTACCCGGCGTACCGGACTTCACTCAAAAATGAGGTTGCAGGTATGGTCTAGTTCCGTTACGGCAGTCACTATAGTGGCGATCGCATTTGCCATTATTGCCCGGCATACCGGACCTCATTGAAAAACCAAATGAACATAGGGTCTCGCAGCGCAGGATAGCACAAAGCCTACCCTGTGGCACCCATAAGTCACGGTATTTTAGGAATTAACAGTGCGAGATACGCAACCCATGCTCCCAACTCGTGAGAAGGCACCGTACGCATCCCTTTGACGGGAAGGTACAACCCAATAACACCGCCTAGTGCCGGCCTATAGGACAAGTCGGGTCATAAGGAATCACCCTTAACACCAACTCTTTCCCTTCGGCGAATAATGATAATAAGTAATGGTTAAGTAGTAATAGCCATAAGTTACTACCCTAACGATGTCACTAACCCTGAACAATCCTAGGGATGACAACAGTATAAACCCAACATGCTAGGTCTTAAGTTAGACTTCGCAAGATAACTCTACTAGGCTGCTCAACCTAGACTTACCAGAATCCCTAAGGATCTGGTTCATGGCCTATCGATCCAAGACCTCGGCAATACGAACGTATTCGCATGCTACTACCGTGAACTTGGATTTCGTCATACTCCGGTCCGTGATTAACCAACACCGGTTAAGATCTGACGCTACACAAGGAGTGACTCGTTCACAGTCCCTTAGGATTAAGGTAAACACACGTCTTGATGGTAGATAGCCCTAGGGCAATGATATCACCCTAGATGAGCACAACAAACTGCGTATTAGCTAAGAAGCTACATACGAGTAACCAAAAATACATACGAGCTAAACAAGCTACGTATGGGACCAACAACTACATACGAGCCAGGCGAGCTGCGTATGAGACAACAACATACATACGAGCCAAATAAGCTACGTATGAGACCAACAGCTACATACGGGCCAGGCGAGCCACGTATGAGACAACAACATATATACGAGCCACATAAGCTACGTATGAGACTAACAGCTATACGGGCCAGGCGAGCGACGTATGAGCAAAACCACACATAAAAACAACCATACATGTAATCAACCTAGAAGCAACCAAACGTGCTTACTAGCAAAACTTGATCTTCTATAATTAGAAGCAACAGAAGAATCTACAAACAATCTAAAATAGGCATTCTGCCAATGAGAAGCCCAAAAGCAACAAAAAAGCCTTCCGAAAGCCTAGAAGCAACTAGTGCTACGCTTATCGCATTTTAATAGGAAATATACTTTTTAGAAAGATAAGAATATCTACCACAACTCTCTAGTGGAATACTATCTTAGATTTTGTAAGAAATCCAAAATCCGGTCTATCGAACACACGCAAACAGTTTATCCAAACTGCAGATTTTCAACAAAAAGCTAAAACTTTGCAAGCTGGTAATTTTTGCTTTACTCGTCGGAATCTAACGAAATTGAGAAATTCGAAAAGGTGGGAACTTCTACTACAACTCCCTAGTTGACCACTTTCTCAGATTCCATAAGGAATTCCAAATTCCTGATCCTCGAACATATGCAAATAGTTACCAAACTACCGATTTTCAACAAAAAACTGAAACTTCCGTACCTTGTAACTTTTGCTCCACTTGTCGGAATCTAACGAAAGTGGACAATTTTAAAACGTGGTCAACCAAATCACAGGGGAGTATGAGGCTCGCAACACTCGGAAGGTCCAATAATTAGCGCTAGTCCAACAACTCTTAACCGCTTTCGACTTCGCCTCGGTGGAACGGATCCCGAGAGAGCAAAATGCCCAAGCTGACTCCTTGTCTAAACGTGCCTCATCGTCCTTCGAAGGCCTCGACCGCACCGTCCTAATCGAAGTTCTCCTTAATCCTAGCATCGACTTCCCCGAGGTCCTCTGCCTTGCTGTTGAGGCTCAATCGGACACTTGGATGGCTCCCATCCGAAAGTTTCTGATGGAGGGCGAACATCCCCAGTATCAGGTCGAGGTGAGAAGGATCTGGATCCGTTCAGAGAGATTCACCATGATCGGTGAGATACTCTTCTAGCACTCGTACACAAGGGTAGACGGAAGGCCATACCTTCGCTACCTGGCCCCTGATGAGGCCAAGTATGCACTGAAGGAACTACATAAAGGGAACGGGGGATACCACATAGGGAGCAAGTCGCTTGCTAGAAAAGCCCTAAACCACGGCTATTACTGGCTGACCATGTTACAAGATGCCCAAGACCTCGTCAAAAAGTGTGGCCCTTGCTAGAGATTCTCCTCGGTAAAACGACTTCCTCAGGCCAACCTCAAACCGCTCGCCAGCCCGACCCCCTTTGCCATGTAGGGGATGGACTTGGTCGGCCCCTTCTCGAAAGTGACCGACCAAAGGAAATTCCTGGAGGTAGCCATCGACTACTTCACCAAGTGGATCGAGGCAGAACCACTGGCCACGATCACCGAGCATCAGACTCAGCAATTCTTCTGGAAATATATCGTCTGTCGGTTCGGGATCCCATAGGTGCTCATCACCAATAACAAAACGCAATTTGCGGGTAAGAACTTTCGAAAATTCTGTAAAGACATTGGCATCCAGTAGCGTTTCTCATCGATATCTCATCCCCAGTCAAACGGCCAGGCAGAAAATGCGAACCGCCAAATCCTCGACGGGCTCATGAAGCGGTTGGACAATTCTCCCAAGGGACTGTAGGTCAACGAGTTACTGAGCGTCCTTTGGGCGCACCAAAAAACTCAGAGAATCCCCACGGACGAATCACCATCCAACCTAACCTATGACACCAAGGCTGTCATCCCCTTAGAAATCGGACGCTCTTCGCCCAGGATCATGAGCTTCAACGAGGAGACCAACTCAACCGACCTCAGAGACAACTTGGGTCTAATCGACGAGGTCAGAGAAAATTCCGCCGTTAGAAGAAGCATATACCAACAACGGGTCGAGAGATTTTATAACAAAAGTTCCGCCCCACCAACATCAAGCAAGGTGACCTCGTGCTCAGAAAACTAGCTATATCCGATCCCAGCAAGAAAAGAAAGTTGGCCCCTAACTGGGAGGGCCCATATAAGGTCTCCGAAGTGGTACGCTCCAGTACGTACCGACTCGAAGACCTGGGGGGCAGGGTAGTGAAGAGGCCCAGGAACGCTTAGCACCTTATTAAGTTCTTCGAGGGGGAGGATTAGACTTCTTGTGTAACCAAGCTTGTGTAACTGATCTTTTGTAACCAGCACTACGTGCCAACCCAATCTGTGTAAACATAAAATAGCAGAAAGAATAAAGTGTAATCTTGTTTCTTTCCCTTTTTTTTCAAATTTCTGTGTATTCTCACAAACTAAGGGAAGCTCGATGCTCGGTGGCGACTTCAAGCAAGACACTGACTTCCTCAAGCTATAAGTCGGGGGACGCTTGATGTAATGCCCCAATTTTTCATTTAATGATATTTTTTTTTTGCACGTAGTGTGCACGTGCAATATTTTTGTAATTATTTTCATCATGATGAGTATAGATATTTAAATATGCACTTTTAATTATTTTTATAAAGCCTTCTTTCAATTAGACAAAAAGCCTTTCTTCCTAAAGCCCAAATTTAATTTAATTTATTATTTTTTTTATAATTATTATTTTGGCCCAAAACGAAAGCCCATGAGCTAATTTATTTTTAAATACAACTTGTAATGTAGAATACAATTTAAAGTTTATTTTTATATAAAATATAATGTACAATTTTTTGGACACCAAGTTGCATGCACGTGCATTGCACGTACACGTGCAAAGCATCACTAGCATGGCCGGTTGTGCTTTTGGAGGGAAATCAAATTTTGAGTGGGATCATGGTGATGGTGGTTGCTTGATCATGGGTGGTTAGTGTAACTCCTCCTTAAATCTAAGCTATTTGTTCCTAACCACTACTTCAATCTTAGCCATCCATTCTCCTATTTTTTTAGTATAAATACCCCCCCCCCACCTGGCTAGTATTCTTGTGCAAATTAATTCTTCCAAACCTATAGTCTAAAATACATTATTTAGTAGTATTCAAGTGAGTTAAAAGATTGAGTTTGTGTGGGAGTTTGTGCTTGCATCAAGAAGAATGGGAGGCCGGCTATCATCAAAGGGAGGCTCGGTTTGGTGTTCTTGGAGGCTCGAGTGCGCGCTTCTAGGAGGAAGATCATTCGTGTACAAGGACATTCGTTTAGGAGGTTGCTAATTGTACTTTTCTTCAATAAGGTGGGTAAATTTTCCATGTTTCTAAATAGGAATGCATGCTAGATTTGAATAGAAAAATGATGCATGAATAGGATTAATAAGAGTACACATTTAATTGAAAAAATGATCTATAAATTGATTGGAATGTGGATGTGCAATTGTATGTGGTTTTATTAGTAAAAGTCTAAATTTTGTGTGAATTGATCATAGCCATGCATTGTCGAAGAAATTTTTATTATCTACACCATGAATTATAGACACAAAAGTTAGTAGATTAACAATGCTACTTTATATGTTTAAATGAATCCTTGTGTTGTATTGAAATAAATGGATTAAAATATGGATTTGTATGTTTGGTAAATGATTAAAAACAGGAAATTAATATGGAGATTGCTAATAAAGAAATTAGTGTTATTAATTGTTAAGAAATGTCGAAAAAGAAGAAATGTGGTAGTGATAGTTCACAATTCGTATTAATTGTATGAAAAATGTGTTTTAATTATTGAAAAAATTATTTTTATTATACTAGAGTATAATTTATGCTGAGAATAGCCAATCTGGAAATTTACAACAAATTTTATGAAAGCAAAATGAAATGGGAGCTTGTTGAACATCGAAATGTTTAGTAAACAGAGAGAATTGTTTTAAATCAACTTAGAGTTGTACCATGGACAACCTGAGCGCATAGCTCAAGTGGTTGGGATGGCTTTAATCGCTACAGTGGGTTTTCGGGCCTAAGGTTGCTGGTTCGAATCCCCTGGTTACCATACTTTTATTTCATTTTTTTAAAAAAATATAAGAACAGCGACCGAGAGCATTTAATGCTCTCAGCGCCTTCTTCTAACGCATGTAGCGTTCGGCCTAGTGGTTGTGCCTTCGGTTGGTTTCCCTGTGGTTCTGGGTTCGAATCTTGGCTTTGTCTAGTTTGAAAAACATATTTTTTTGAGTGTTTTGGTGATCGAAAAATTATGAAAAAAATATGATTATTCTTCTAAAAATATGTGGGACTTATGAAAAATAATTTGGGAATTATTTACATAAAATAAAATATGATTTGAGAATAAATGATTAAATAGAACTATAGTTCTACATCTATACTTTTGTGAAAATTATGTCTTGCAAAAAAAAGGGGGACTTGAAATGATGAATTAGAAAATTAATATAGCAAAGAAAGAAATTATATTATGTGATGGATGTGAATTACTCTCATTGGAGAATAGTATGAAAATATGAAATGTGAATATTCGTTTAGTGATATGAATTTCAATGTGAAATTGATATTTGACGAAGTATAAAATTCCATGTATGATTATGGACTCATGAATAAATTTAGAGATCATGCTATTGAAAAAGAAAATCTATTATGATTATGAAAATGAACTTATAAGTTGGAAATACTCAATATTGGAAATTGTGAATTGAAATTGAAACAAAAGAGTAGCTAAGTCTCCTCCGGCAATTGGAAAGAAATGAAATAAAATTTGAAAAGAAAGACCAAGGTTGGTCATGTTTGAATGAATGAATAAGTCCGGTTTAGTGGAGAGGCTAACTCTAGAGATTTGATTTTGTTCATGATTCTAATAAAAACTAAGGATTAGTACATAGTGGAGACGTGATGAAAGGGAGAGAAAACACAAGTATGAGAGTTAGAGTTTACGGTGCGGGTGTGTGAGCCACAGAATGCATGCTTGACGAGTCAAGATATGGCGTGGGTACAACTCAGTAATGATCGGACTCTAGCCACGCTTGTGGGATGTTTGGTGACTGCAAGAGGATCGTGTGCCATGAAGGAGGCTGAATTGCCATAGAATGCATGCTTGATGAGTCAAGACATGGCGTGGAATTTTCCTCCAGGTTTTCTATACACGTGCTTGTACTCATAGATCATTTAGGATACTCACCGTAGTTACAGTAGTAGATTAAGTCATGGCGAGGGATTGAACCCTACATAGATGAAGAACGATTAAGGGCTTGCCCTCGGACCTATGTAGTATGGGATGCATAGAATCCGAACAAGTGCGCATTAGTGTCATATAATATAAATAATTGCATTAAGGACTAAGTGCACAATCACAACAGGACATCAATAGGGTAGTCCCTTTAGTTTGATATGTGACAAGTTTGTGTTTGTTAAATATGGAAAATGAGTTATACTATTTCCGGCATAGAGAGGATGGTCGTGTATAATGTTCGTCGGTTGAATAAACTGACGTACCCACAGTCTTATATGCAGGTAAGTGACATGATAAAGATTAAAGAGGAACAGATGCTTAAAGATTATTCAATGTTGTTGTACATTTGTTTAAATGTTGTAATTTTTACTTCCGCTGTGCAGTGTAAATTGTAATGTTTTACTTGTAACTCTGATGTAAAGTGAAAAGTTCAAATTTCCTTGTAAAATTGTACTAAATGAAGTAGAAAGATCCTGTAGAACTCTCGAATTCAGTTGTATTTGGGATTCGGGGCGTTACAGAGTGGTATCAGAGCCATGTTTCACACTTGTACAAATTTATAAGAAACGACACCCTAGAAGTGGACATTAGAGTGTGTGTTTGAGTCTAGAGATTTAAATGTAAGTGACTTACATTTGTGTTGCTCTATGACTTATGCTTATTTCTCTCTATTTCTAAGATGGCTGATCACTTCGACCCTGCTGGAGACGACGACTGGCATATCATCGAGGAAGAGTACCATCCTGGACAAGCAGATTCCGAGGAAGAGTACTACCCAGGGCAAGCAGATTCTGACAGAGAAGAATGGCCTGAATCCCGAGAGATCACCCCACCTCCGGATTTATCTGATGACTCTTCTGATGAAGAAGAAGAACCAGTTCCAAATAGTCTTGTAATATCTCTTCAGAGGCAGGTAGAAATACTGCGAGAGAGAGTCGGATTATTGGAGGCTCAGCTAGAAAAGCGAAAGGATGACTTTTCTGTTCTCAGTCATCGTATATGGGAACTCGAGAAGAGGAAGAATTTGACCGATGTACTGAAGGATGAAGTTGATGAACTACGGGAAGAACTTCGAGAAGCGAAGAGGAACCGTAGGATTTAGACTGTTGTAGCTTCTACAATTTTCATTCTGATGTCAAGAAATGTTTTTCAATTCGAATGTATAAAGTTTGGAATTTAATGAAATGCAAGTTGATTTAAAATTCATGTCTTATACTTCGAATTTAATGGATCTTTTGCATCAGAATATGGCTAGAAGAGGAGCTAGAAACGGGGAAGGTCTGGATCTGGAAACGGAACTTGCGAGGGTCTATCAGATGCTCAACGCCGGGGCCATGAATCAGAACCAAGGAAGGGGACCTGCGAATCCGGTGCCCGAAGCGATTAAACTAGTGGAATCATTCAAACGGATGAAACCACCTGTGTTCGAAGGGAAGTCAGACCCTGATGCGGCTGACAACTGGATTCGTCAAGTAGAGACGATCTTTGAAGTGCTAGAGACCTCTGAAGGCAGTAAGGTGAAGTAAGTTGGTCAAGCGAGCAGCAGCGATGGAAGCAGACATGGAGCAGTTTCATGTTGTTCAGAACCGGAGGAACAACTGGCAGTCTCGAAAGAGGCCCGCACATTCTGGGAATTTCAAGGGGCAACCATCTGTACAAAGGTTCAAACCGACAGGGGCGAATACTATTAGTGTGGCTGGAGGACCTGGAAACAATGTGGTAAGACCTCCTGCGGTAACTTGCTTCAACTGTGGTGAAATGGGACATTATCAATCTCAATGTCTCAAACCACGGAATGGTAATCGCAATGTACCAACGCAGCAGACTGGGAAGAGACCGTACCAATCAGGGCGAGTATTTGCCTTGACGGAAGCTGATGCCGATGAGGTTGATCATGTCATCACTGGTACGAGGGCAGATGTTTAGAGGTTTTTTGTTATTTCTTTTTCCCGTTATTTAGTGAAACTGTTACGTAATGAGTGTGTATTATGTAACAAGAGAACTTTATCTTAATGGAATGAAAGCTGTTGTGTTGTTCGATACTGGATCCTCTCATACTTTTGTGTCTCCTAAATTTGCTAAAGTGTTGGGAGTTGAACCGAAGATTTTTCCAGGCAAGATCTTAGCAGTAGCTACTCCATCAGGGGAAACTTTAACCACTGATCGGTATTATACTGATTGCGAGATTGTGATCGGGGATCGAATCTTTGGGATTGATCTGATCGTGCTGACTATCTTGGGAGTCGATGTTATCATTGGCATTGATTGGATGTCGGTGTACAGTGCAAGCATCGAGTGTAAGACCAAGACGGTAACCGTGAAGGATCCAGGTGGACCTGAAGTCACTTTCCAAGAGAAGAAGAAGTGTTCTAGGCTGGTGGCAGCTATCCGCAAGGAAGAAATTCCTGTGGAAGTGCAAGGGATTCCTGTGGTTCGGGACTATCCGACTATGTTCTTGGATGATTTTCCTGGGTTACCCCCACATCGTGATGCAGAGTTCAGCATCACTGTTCAACCAGGGAGTGCACCCATTTCTAAGGCACCATATAGGATAGCTCCAGTAGAACAGGATGAGGTGAAACGGCAGATTGAGGAACTGTTGGAGAAAGGCTTTATTCAACCTAGTGCGTCACCTTGGGGAGCACCAGTGCTTTTGGTAAAGAAGAAGGATGGATCGATGAGAATGTGTATCGATTACCGACAGCTGAATAAAGTCACTGTTCAGAATAAGTATCCTATTTCCCGAATTGATGACTTGTTCGATCGTCTACAAGGAGCGGCTGTTTTCTCCAAAATAGAGTTTCGATCAGGATATCACCAAGTTCAAGTGAAAGCTGAAGATGTGCACAAGACTGCATTTAGAACTCGACATGGGCATTACGAATTCTTAGTTATGCCATTCGGAGTGACGAATGCACCCACAATCTTCATGAATTTGATGAATAGAGTTCTGAGGCCGTTCATTGATTCTTTTGTCGTGGTGTTTATCGACGATATCCTCGTGTACTCCAAGTCAGAAGAGGAGCACACCGAGCATCTGGCAGCAGTTTTGAAGAAGCTGAAAGAGCAGGAGCTGTATGCCAAGCTATCCAAGTGTGATTTTTGGAAATCTGAAGTGGCATTCCTAGGTCACATCCTTTCTACAGTGGCAACTGACCCTCAAAATATAGAGACAGTGAGAGATTGGACTAGGCCTACTACAGTGAAGGAAGTCAGAAGTTTTCTTGGAATGACTGGATACTACAGGAGATTCATTCGAGGTTATGCTCAGATAACCGTGCCGCTTACTGGTCTGACCAAGAAGAATGTGAACTTCAAGTGGACTAAGCAATGTGAGGCGAGCTTTCAGGAGTTGAAAGAGAAACTGAATACTACACCTATTTTGGCTTTGCCTAGAGCAGGTGTTGAGTATGATGTTTACAGCGATGCTTCACATCGTGGGCTTGGTTGTGTCTTAATGCAAGAGGGAAGAGTAATCGCTTATGGGTCTAGGCAACTACGACCGCATGAGAAGAATTACCCGACTCATGATCTGGAGTTGGCTGCGATTATCTTTGCCCTGAAGCAATGGAGGCACTACGTGTACGGTGAGAAATTGAACATGTACACGGACTACAAGAGTTTGAAGTACATATATCAGCAGAGGGATCTGAATCTAAGGCAGCGGAGATGGTTGGAAGTGCTTGAGGACATGCGACCTGAGATCAAGTATCATCCTGGAAAAGCTAATGTTGTTGCTAATGCACTTAGTCGCAAGAGCAGTTTATCCAGTTTGATTACAACTCAGAAGCATCTGATTGAGGAATTGGACCGAGCATGTATTGAAGTTGTCTTGCAAGGATTGGGAGCATCTTTAGCTCAGTTGAGGCTTCAGCCTACTTTGAATGGAAGGATTATTGCAAGTCAGGAGGTTGATGCTAATATCTTGGAGATGAAGGAGCAGGTTAGTGCTGGCAGGTTGCCCGGATTTCAAATCAAGGATGGAGTGTTGTGGTTTGGAGAGAGGCTATGTGTTCCGAATCAGGCGGACCTGAAAGAGAGTATTCTTCAGGAGGCGCATGCTACTCTTTTGTCGGTACATCCTGGAAGTACTAAGATGTACAAAGACATCAAACAGCATTTCTGGTGGTCAGGTTTGAAGCGGGATGTGGCTGAATTTGTGGCGAAGTGTGAGGTTTGTCAGCAAGTCAAAGCCAAAAATCAGAGACCCGGAGGTCTATTACAACCGTTACCTATTCCGGAATGGAAGTGGGATAACATCAGTGTGAATTTCATTACGGAATTGCCTAAGAGTTCTAAAGGCAATGATGCGATTTGGGTTATAGTCGATCGACTAACCAAGTCCGCTCACTTTCTGGCGATGAAACTCACGGCTTCGATGGACAAGTTAGTTGAGTTGTATGTTGGCAAGATCGTCAGGCTTCATGGTGTTCCGTCAACTATTGTGTCTGATCGAGATGCGCGGTTTACTTTGCATTTTTGGAGGAGTCTTCAGACAGCTTTGGGTACCAAGACGGATTTCAGCACTGCTTTTCATCCACAAACCGATGGGCAGACCGAGAGAGTCAACCGTATTCTTGAGGATATGTTTCGGTGTTGTGTACTAGACTTTGGAGGCAGTTGGAAAAGGCATTTACCTTTGGTAGAGTTTGCCTACAACAACAGTTTTCAGACTAGCATTGGGATGGCGTCGTACGAAGTTTTGTATGGCAGGAAGTGCAGGACACCTGTTTGTTGGTTTGAAGTTGGGGAGCATCAATTGTTTGGCCTTGAGCTTGTGCAGCAAACCTCTGAAAAGATTGTTCTGATCAGGAAAAGGTTGGTAGAAGCTCAGAGCAGGCAGAAAAGCTATGCAGACAACTGGAGAAGGGACCTTGAATTTGAGGAAGGTGACTTCGTCTTTCTAAAAGTATCACCCAGTAAAGGTGTGGTTCGTTTTGGCAAAGGCAGGAAGTTAGCCCCGAGGTTTATAGGCCCGTACAAGATATTGAAAAGGATCGGAAAAACTGCTTATCGGCTTGAATTACCGGAAGAGTTATCTCAGGTGCACAATGTCTTTCATGTGTCTATGCTGAGAGTTTATATTCCAGATCCGAGTCATCATTTGCCTGAAGTGCCGGAAGATTTGCAGTTGGATCTGAATTACATCGAGTCTCCTGTCGAGATTGTTGATCGTCGAGAGAAAGTCTTGAGGAATAAGACGATACCGATGGTCAAGGTAGTCTGGAGAAACCATTTGGTTGAAGAGGCTACTTGGGAGTCTGAGGAGAGGATGTTGAGGGATTATCCTGAGCTTTTTGCTTGATTTGTATCTTTGTATCTTTTGTTCTTGTTGTTAGTGTTTGTTTTCTCGCTCTTGACTGTAGTTTCGGGGACGGAACTATTCTAAGGAAGGAGTGTTGTAATGCCCCAATTTTTCATTTAATGAAAAATTATTTTAATTTTTTTTTGCACGTAGTGTGCACGTGCAATATTTTTGTAATTATTTTCATCATGATGAGTATAGATATTTAAATATGTGCTTTTAATTATTTTTATAAAGTCTTCTTTCAATTAGACAAAAAGCCTTTCTTCCTAAAGCCCAAATTTAATTTAATTTATTATTTTTTTTATAATTATTATTTTGGCCCAAAACTAAAGCCCATGAGCTAATTTATCTTTAAATACAACTTGTAATGTAGAATAAAATTTAAAGTTTATTTTTATATAAAATATAATGTATAATTTTTTGGAGACCATGTTGCATGCACGTGCATTGCACGTACACGTGCAAAGCATCACTAGCATGGCCGGTTGTGCTTTTGGAAGGAAATCAAATTTTGAGTGGGATCATGGTGATGGTGGTTGCTTGATCATGGGTGGTTAGTGTAACTCCTCCTTAAATCTAAGCCATTTGTTCCTAACTCCTACTTCAATCTTAGCCATCCATTCTCCTATTTTTTTAGTATAAATACCCCCCCCCCCTGGCTAGTATTCTTGTGCAAATTAATTCTTCCAAACCTATAGTCTAAAATACATTATTTAGTAGTATTCAAGTGAGTTAAAAGATTGAATACTTGGAGGCTCGGTTTGGTGTTCTTGGAGGCTCGAGTGCGCGCTTCTAGGAGGAGGATCGTTCGTGTGCAAGGACATTCATTTAGGAGGTTGCTAATTGTACTTTTCTTCAATAAGGTGGGTAAATTTTCCATGTTTCTAAATAGGAATGCATGCTAGATTTGAATAGAAAAATGATGCATGAAAAGGATTAATAAGAGTACACATTTAATTGGAAAAATGATCTATAAATTGATTGGAATGTGGATGTGCAATTGTATGTGGTTTTATTAGTAAAAGTCTAAATTTTGTGTGAACTGATCATAGCCATGCATTGTCGAACAAAGTTTTATTATCTACACAATGAATTATAGACACAAAAGTTAGTAGATTAACAATGCTACTTTATATGTTTAAATGAATCTTTGTGTTGTATTGAAATGAATGGATTAAAATATGGATTTGTATGTTTGGTAAATGATTAAAAATAGGAAATTAATATGGAGATTGCTAATAAAGAAATTAGTGTTATTAATTGTTAAGAAATGTCGAAAAAGAAGAAATGTGGTAGTGATAGTTCACAATTTGTATTAATTGTATGAAAATTGTGTTTTAATTATTGAAAAAATTATTTTTATTATACTGGAGTATAATTTATGCTGAGAATAGCCAATCTGGAAATTTACAGCAAATTTTATGAAAGCAAAATGAAATGAGAGCTTGTTGAACATCGAAATGTTTAGTAAACAGAGAGAATTGTTTTAAATCAACTTAGAGTTGTACCATGGACAACTTGAGCGCGTAGCTCAAGTGGTCGGGATGGCTTTAATCGCTACAGTGGGTTTTCGGGCCTGAGGTTGCTGGTTCGAATCCCCTGGTTACCATACTTCTATTTCATTTTAAATATATATATATAAGAACAGCGGCCGAGAGCATTTAATGCTCTCAGCACCTTCTTCTAACGCAAGTAGCATTCGGCCTAGTGGTTGTGCCTTCGGTTGGTTTCCCTGTGGTTCTGGGTTAGAATCTTGGCTTCGGCAAGTTTGAAAAACATATTTTTTTAGTGTTTTGGTGATCGAAAAATTATAGAAAAAATATGATTATTCTTCTAAAAATATGTGGGACTTATGAAAAATAATTTGGGAATTATTTACATAAAATAAAATATGATTTGAGAATAAATGTGTAAATAGAACTATAGTACTTCATCTATACTTTTGTGAAAATTATATCTTGCAAAAAAAAAGGGGACTTGAAATGAAGAATTAGAAAATTAATATAGCAAAGAAAGAAATTATATTATGTGATGGATGTGAATTACTCTCATTGGAGAATAGTATGAAAAATATGAAATGTGAATATTCGTTTAGTGATATGAATTTCAATGTGAAATTGATATTTGACGAAGTATAAAATTCCATGTATGATTATGGACTCATGAATAAATTTAGAGATCATGTTATTGAAAAAGAAAATCTATTATGATTATGAAAATGAACTTATGAGTTGGAAATACTCAATTTTGGAAATTGTGAATTGAAATTGAAACAAAAGAGTAGCTAAGTCTCCCCCGGCAATTGGAAAGAAATGAAATGAAATTTGAAAAGAAAGACCAAGGTTGGTCATGTTTGAATGAATGAATAAGTCCGGTTTAGTGGAGAGGCTAACTCTAGAGATTTGATTTTGTTCATGATTCTAATAAAAACTAAGGATTAGTACATAGTGGAGACGTGATGAAAGTGAGAGAAAACACAAGTATGAGAGTTAGAGTTTACGGTGCGGGTGTGTGAGCCACAGAATGCATGCTTGACGAGTCAAGATATGGCGTGGGCATAACTCAGTAATGATCGGATTCTAGCCACACTTGTGGGATGTTTGGTGACTGCAAGACGATCGTGTGCCATGAAGGAGGCTGAATTGCCACAGAATGCATGCTTGATGAGTCAAGACATGGCGTGGAATTCTCCTCCAGGTTTTCTGTACACGTGCTTGTACTCATAGATCATCTAGGATACTCACCGTAGTTATAGTAGTAGATTAAGTCATGGCGAGGGATTGAACCCTACAAAGATGAAGAACGATTAAGGGCTTGCCCTCGGACCTATGTAGTATGGGATGCATAGAATCTGAACAAGTGCGCATTAGTGTCATATAATATAAATAATTGCATTAAGGACTAAGTGCACAATCACAACACGACATCAATAGGGTAGTCCCTTTAGTTTGATATATGACAAGTTTGTGTTTGTTAAATATGGAAAATGAGTTATACTATTTCCGACATAGAGAGGATGGTCGTGTATAATGATCGTCGGTTGAATAAACTGACGTACCCACAGTCTTATATGCAGGTAAGTGACTTGATAAAGATTAAAGAGGAACAGATGCTTAAAGATTATTCAATGTTGTTGTACATTTGTTTAAATGTTGTAATTTTTACTTCCGTTGTGCAGTGTAAATTGTAATGTTTTACTTGTAACTCTGATGTAAAGTGAAAAGTTCAAATTTTCTTGTAAAATTGTACTAAATGAAGTGGAAAGATCCTGTAGAGCTCTCGAATTCAGTTGTATTTGGGATTCAGGGCGTTACACTCGACATGTACACCGAGCAATGCCCTAGCTTCCTCACAAGCTATAAAGGCTCGACGCTCAACATGTACCTCGAGCAACGCCCTAGTTTTCTCACAAGCTGGGGGCACGACGCTCAACATGTACAGCGAGCAATGCCCTTGCTTTTTCATAAGCTGGGGTGCTCATTGCCCTAGACTTCGAGCACCCAAGAGGGATTCCTCAATCTCTCAACTCCTAGCCCTCAGCTTGGACTACACCCACTCACATTCTTGCCCCTCGGCGTGGACTTCGAGCACCCACGAGGGATTCCTCAATCTCTCAACTCCTAGCCCTCGGTTCGAACTACACCCGTTGACATCATCGCCACTCGGCATAGACTTCGAGCACCCACGAAGGATTCATCAATCTCTCAACTCCTAGCCATCGGCTCAGACTACACCCACTCATCCTCGCCCTACTGCGTGGACTTCAAGCACCCACGAGGGATTCCTCAAATCTCTCAACTCCTAGTGTAATACCCTACAAAATAGCATATAGCTTTTTTGCATCATAATCCGTGCACAGTTGAAAATTGCACGCGATTATGTATTTTTCTAATAATTATCAGTTTTAATTGAGAAATTTCATATATATGAGCTATTCTGAACCTGATAAGATAAACTCGGGATATCTTCTCAATTAAACTATGGATTTGCCCCGGTTGTCTTGACAAGGCAATCTTCGGGAAAATAATAAGTTTTATAAACATATATTTTTTATAAATTCAAAATATCTTATTTTTAAGTAAATAGATAAATATCTATATATAGATTGGATCGTACTGGATTGTATATGATATACGATCTATAATTTTTTTTGAATGTGTAACCCCTGTTTCCCCAAATATGTATTTTTCGTGTATTTTCTGTATTTAAATTTTCGTAAACTATTTTTACCGCTTTCAAATTCTTTTGTCAAAATATATTGTTGGATCCCTTCTATTAAAATCTATTTTCGATCTACAATTTTATTGTAACTATTTTTTTTATTATTCTTATTATTGTTAGTACGACTTTTATTTCTATTATTATTACTATTACTGTTATTATTATTACTATTACTATTTTTATCATTTTTCTCATTATTGTAATTGTTCTCAGTATTTTTATTATTACTATTATTTTTAATACTGATGTTATTATTATTTTTATTGCTATTGTTTTTATTATTAATAATAAAATTTCTATAAAATCTTAATTTGTATATTTTTATTAGTTATTGTATTTTCCTAAAACCCAAACCCATTTTATTTGGATTTTGGATCCACTACCCTATATTCTATTTAATTAGTTTTTAATCCCCAACCCATTTAAACTCCTACCCAATGTCCACCTACCCTATACCCGTTAACAACCCCTACCCGAAACCATATTCCCCCTATATATAAACATGTTCCCTTCCCCCTCTTAAAAACCCCTTTACCCTACTTAAGCTGCTTTTATATTAACCCACCTAGCGTTGTTTCGTCTTCCCCATCTCCCTGCCACCATCACCTTCGTGCCGCCTCTCCCTCGCGACGCCCAGCCGTCTCTTCGTCTTCATCTCTCCCTCATCCTTCCTCCCGTCCATCTCCTTGTTGTCGCGACCAGTGACCTCCCGCTGTCTTCCCTCTCCCTGCCATGACCTCGCAGTGCAACACGCCCGGTGCACCCCCTGCAGCATTGCACTGCATGCCATCCCCATCCCTCCTCTGTTACGTAAAGAAATGGAGCACCCACTTCGTCGACATCACCCTGATGTGCACCTCCTCCCCAAACCTCCCACTCCCCTCCTCCATCGTGTGGCCAGCAGCAGAGCCAGAACTCTAGCCGCTGTGCCTCCACAGTCGCGCCTCTCCGTCGCTCAGCCACGACAACAGTGCCATTAGCCAGCAATGCAGCTACCCTGTGCTGCTCCCCTCCGCCAGTAGTGACTACACTCCCCGTGCTTCCTCCAATGACTGATAGCACCGCAGTAACCCCTGTGCGCCCTGCCTCCAGTCGACGCAGCAACAGGCCGCCACCCCCTGGTTCCCTGTGGTGCCTGCTGTGCCGCTCAAGTCCGCGACGCAGCCACCTCTCCTCGGAGGCCAATCGCTCCCGTCTCCCGTGCGTCGCCCTCTGTCCAGCCACCTGCGGTAGCCTCCCCCTGCCATCCATCGCCGCTGTGTCCCGTCCAATCGCTGTCCCTATGGCCGCCGTCCATCAACCCCACTGTCGCAGAGCTTTTCCATTGCTCTGTTTTGATATTGGGTTTCTGGATCATGGAGTCGTGATCTTTTGAACGGGGGCCGTTGATCATCATCATCTTGGAGTTCTTCGATCAATTTGATTGGTGGTCGTCCGATCGTCGATCTGATCCGATCATCATCATCATCAAGATACTGATCACATCTTGATCTTGTTCTTAATCTTCGATCAGAGTTGTCCAATCTGATCTGATCGCCTTGATCTTTTGATCTTTTGATCTTTTGATCTCAGTTGCCCGATCGTGTTCGTGATCTGTTGTTCCTTATGTTCGTGATTCGTTGGAATCGTGTTCGTGCCCGGAAATCCATTCCCGTTATTTCTTGGTGTACGTTTTGTCTTCAATTAAGGCAAGTAATTTTTACTCAAATTTCTTTGTATGATACAAGTCAAAAATACCGCTTGTAGTGTAGTTGGGTTCTAAAGACAATTCGTGTGTGAAACCCCTTGTTGATATTGTCTCTATAGTGATTTGACCATAGTTGCCTCACGACTCAATATTGACATGAATTAACTTAGGTTTGCCCGTTCTTGATTTGATCATGTATGTGAGACTTCTTGTGAGAATTTGGGTATTATTGAGAACCATGTGATAGACTTGTTTTAGATATGTTAATTACCCTATTTCATAATTTTTGGAAACTTGGTGGACTCGATTTCATGTTTGGTTGTGTTTGAATCAAGTTTCGTTGAATCTAGGTTGATTTTGGTTTTCGGGAAAATTCTGTGTTTTGTCGATGACCTGTCTTGATCAGTAATTTAGACCATATTAAGGTCAGAATCTTAATTTTAGTATAAAACATGAGTTTTATTGGAATTCGTCTTCTTTCCAACCCTTCTGACCTTACTTGATTTAGTTTTCTTATGTGTGGGATATGACTGTTTTACTATAGAGGTGTAGATCTTTTGCAGATTTCATTTCTTGGTAATTTTGATGACTAAATCATTTTGATACTTGTGCTACCCATACTATTTTGATCTAAAACTTTGGTCAGTTTTTCTTTATCTAGTTAGGGATTACCCAAAATTTTGGTGGACTTTATTGATGAATTTTATATGTCGTTCCATGCGTGTTTATAAAAATTATACTTGCTGTATTTTGCTCGTTGTTCTGTAATCAATCATATTTTCACCCTGATTCCTTCTACTGTATGGAAAATATTTGTGAAATATAAAAGTTAGCTTATTCTATCTATTTTCATCTCCCTTTTGCGGATTTGGATTTCGTTTCACGGTTTGCGAGATATTACAGTTTTCGTACAGCTGTGTTGGGAATTTCAGATTTGCCAAACTACCATTTTTTAATATTTTCTGATTTTTGATGACTGATCTAATTTTACTGGAAAATTCTGAAACTTTATATTTTGATACTAGACATATAGGGAAATACCCCAAATTTTTCGTAGATTTATTTATTGAGTTTTGATGCTGTTTTCCTGACTGAGAATTTGATTTACTGATTCTGGCTGAACATGTTTTCTGGATTCAAACCAGTTTTGAGTTATGATTCTGTGAAATACTATATGACTTATTTGTATTCGCTGGATTCGGTTGAGAGTCTATTTTCTAGAAATTTTGACGGATTCAGATTTGCATTTTTGTAACACCGGAAATTTCTGTTTTTCTACAGTATGGTCTTGCTGTCCTGAACTTGAGATTTGGTTATTTTATTCTTTTGTGAGTTATCTTGCACATGTACGTGTTTATTTTGCAACTTGAACTTGTTACTTGATCATACCATGATATACTTGCTTGTTTCGTGACACATACTTGTTTGTTTGACATTAATAATAAATTAACCAAGCCGAGGTTTTAAAGGGACAGATCTAATAGTGGATAATTCAGAAACGTATACTCGGAAGAGAATCTATTGATTCAATGTGATACTTGAGACTTGGCTTGATACTTGAGATTTTTCTTGATATTTGATTACTTGAGGCTTGATATTTAACTACTTGAGGCTTGATATTTCACTTGAGGCTTGACATTTCACTTAAGGTTTGATATTTCACTATTTGAGGCTTGTTTACTTGATACTTGAGGCTTGTCCCTGAGTACACTGCCCTCTATGGTCCACTATGAAATCTAAAACGAAATTGTATTGACTGTAGCAACCATGTGATAAAAGGATGGCACATGAAGTGCTACCTAGATAGTAATAACTACAAGACTTAATATACGACACTTGAACATGATACATGCTTACTTGATACTTGATTACATGATACATGAGACTTAATGCTTGAACATGACACTTGACACTTATACTTGACTACTTGACACTTGTTACTTGTTACTTGATTTCGTGACACTTGATTCGTGATACTTGACACTTGTTTACATGATAATTGTTCACTTGACACTTGACACATGCCACTTGTACTTGTTCATCTTGCCATGCTAGTATTCCATTTGATATCATACTTATGCCATGTTGCTAGTTAGTTTTCCATATACTTGTATCTTGCATTACAAGCGGCTCGTAACTTACAATTAACAGGTATTTATTTTCTTTTTCCTATCCCTGCAATTGTTAAATTGCAGATTTTGGAGAATAGGTTCCAGACGGTATTGATGACATGAAGTATTAGTGCTGGATTTTATTATTATTATTTCTTGTAGCTTGCTTGAACAATATTGTATTTTGATACTTGGATTTATTTGTATTTGGGCAATGTGACCCAGGATTTTAACTTATTCAGATCATGACTATTTGAGATTAATGTATTTGGTTTCAAGTATTCTTGTTGGTATTTTTGGTTCATATGTGCATGTGGTTGATTCTTGGCTTCCGACTCTGATTATACTTGTGAATGTTGTAAAGATTTTTGAACAGCTTATGGATGATGAAAATCATTCGCTGGGCTTTTGTCTCGTATCGTATTCCGTATTCTTTTTGGAAAGCGGGTCGTGACAGAATGTATGTGTCCGTATATATTCTACGAGTTAAATACTTCAATATTTTTTTCTATATATAGACATATAGACAATTGATTGAATTGTATCGGTTAGGATTTTACTTAATTTAGGGTTAGGGTTGCTAAACCTAGGGTTACTTGACCTAACCTAGGGTTATGTAACCCTAGCCATCATGATTGACCTTGGATGGATTTTTGATGAGATCCAAGGGCTCAAACATTAAGCCATGTGAAGGATTCTTGAACAAATGAGAAGATTATGGAAAGTTCTAGTTGTTGTGTGTTGGCATTCATCCCAACCATCCAACTCCTTCACCAATCTACCCTCCATCACCACCCTCCACCTCATCACACCACCCCACCCCCACCCACTCAATTCCGGCCACTTAAGCCCCCCCCCCCCCAACCCATCTCATCTCATTCCATTTTTTTTTAACTCCATTCATTTCTTCTTCCAACCTTCTTCACTTCCTTCTTTGTTCAATAATAAAAAATTAAAAAATTAAAAAAAAAGGAAGTGAGAAACAATAAGAGAGTTAGAGTGTGAGAAAGAGAGGGCTTCATTTGTTTGCTTAGGAGCTAAGGAAGAGGAGCCAACAAGCTACTGCATCCAAGGTTGGTGTTCTTCAACTTTTGTATGTTGTACTTAGAAATTTGTAGCTTGCAAATGGTTTAGAATTTGAATATGAATATTTTTTGGCATGTTCTAGGATGAGTTTCGAGTATCCTCTACTTTTATCATATTTTTCTGGGTTTGTTTAGTAGCCCAAACAACCACTCCAATTTCGGACAGTAAGCAAGCTAAAAGCTGCAGCTTTTATGGAAATTTATGTTTTTCCAAAAATCATAACTCATAGCGTATTTTAAGCCCAAATTTTTGCTGGATGCTCTTGTATGTGTCTAGGACTATAGTTTCAAATTTTATAATTTTCTGAGATCGTTTGATACCTCAAAAAATTTGTCGATTGCAACTGGTCTAGAAAACGTAAGCTGAATTTGCCTGTGTTGAGGTTGAAGTTCATCAATTCATATCTACTTTTGTGTGCATGATATTTTCATGAAATTTTTGCTATAGTTTTTAGTATGAGTCTAAATCATGATTCTAAATTTTTTAAATTATTGGACAACATTTGATGGAGTTTCAAAAATAAATTGTATAAAGAGGTAGAGACCCCATCTGAAGAGCAGAGAGAATTTTATGTTAAGTTTGAAGGGTCATAACTCCCTATGTATTATGAATCTAGATGCAATTTTTGGACACAATTGAATGGTATATGTTTAGTTTCCGAATATCAAATTTCCTTAGCTTTGGACTTAGGATTGATTTTTTATTGAATTTTAAAGTAGACCAGGTTCAGGTTAACTCGTCTGTGAATTTGTGGACACCTGGAATTATGTGTTAAGAATTTGGAAGAATGATCAACTAGAGATTTGTAGTAAAGATTCCTAGCTTTCCAAAAAAAATTGAAATTATGAAATTCCATTTTGTGTGGCAAAAATTTATGATTTCTTTTAGATTGGGGCAGAACCAGTCTAGATTGAAGGACTTAACTTTTGTAAAGGAAACTTATTTCCTGTGTGTATACCGATAAAAATTGGAATTTTAGAGGACTTAAATGGATGAATCTGGGGATGAGTTCAACTAGGAAGTTGTAGTAGACACTCCCACCTTTCCATAGAATCCAGAATCGAGTAATTCCGACAAGTAAACAAGTTTTTATGTTGATGGCAAGATGCAGCAAGTGTAGGAAGAAATGCACAGCCGATAGCATATTGAGATTGTATAGCCCCTAGATGGCTGAATTTGAAGAAATTGTTAACTAGAGACTTATAGTTTAGGGTCTTAGCTTTCCAGAATGGGTAATATAAAGAAATTCTGAATTATATTTTGGAAGATACGAATATTACAAGTTCAGCAACCTGCTATCTTTATCGATTTCAAGCATGGGTTAAATCAGGGAACTAGTGTTCTATAAGGAAATTGAGAGAGTTGTCAACTAGGGAATTGCAGTAGAGTTTCCTACCCTTCTAGAAGACCTAATTTTGTTGGATTCTGATGAGCATAGCTTGAGTTGCAGCAACTGCTATGTCTTGAACTGCATATGATTGGAAGATTGATAAGAAATTCTCTGCATACCGCAGTATGGTGATTGTGAGCTATTGAGTTTTAAGATGTTTTAAGCACTTCATTGGAACTTAGACAAGATTCATGTGCTTGGTACTCATGGTGGACACATGAGTAAGTTAAGAGAATAGCTATATGGTCGATTTGTGATTGGTATCTTGATGCCTGAGTCTGTCAATGGTCGGGTGTTAGTGTTTGTGTATGTTACCTTCATTCAAAAATTTGAATGCATCTTTTGGGCGCCGATGAACTACTTGCTGAGGGTCACGGGCCGGACATTTGGTCGAAGACCTGTGCAGGCATTGGAAATTGGTGAATGTTGATTCATCGTGATTAATTGCTATTTTTTTCTACAGACCAGTCAGGCTCAACATTTGTTTAAGACACAGTGCATGATTTGAGTGATAAACATATTTTCAGTAAACTGTATCTAATTAAGCTTTTTTTACTGTTTGCTTGAAGACCGAGTTGGTGTTAGGAGTGAATTTGACTTGTTCTAAGATCCAGCACTAGGCGGTGATAACCAGGGTTGTCTCTTCCTGTCATTAGGGATACGTGCTGCTGTGCGTACCTCGCACTGTTGATTCTTGAAGTACCGTGGTAAGAACGGGGGGGTTCCTGTCAGATAGGGGGCTTAGACCTTCGAGGCCGTCATTTTCTTATGTTAAGTGGACACGAACGGACCATGGGGCTACTGTCCCATGGATCTTCGGTGCCATAGATATGCAGTTGTGTATCTGTATGATCGTCATGGCATTTGGTGTGATCCAGACTGGATTAGGGCACTAGCGGCAAACAAAGACACCACTGTGTTTAGCAGTAATAACTGCAGGATTCACCAGCCACGATTGTATCTATCAGGAATAGGTTGAGTACTATACTAGAATATATTTGCATGGCGAGGGTTCGAAACCCTGAAACTGGAGTAAACCGCTTGATCTGGAACATATGTAGTATGGGATGCATGCATATCCAGGGTCTTGCTGACATTAGATTAAGTACATCTGTTTTTGTGCATTGTGTACTATGCATTAGACTTCAGGTCATGGCATACACTGACACTACGAAATTAGGATGCACGTTTTTGTTTTTACTAAAGGCTGGTTGTGATTGCTATTTGAAGATTGCTGATTTCTTATCAGCATTGCGTCAGTATAAGTACTGACGTGTCCACTCAATTACGTGCTGGATACCGGGTTGCGAGTACAGGAAAACTCAAGACAAGCAGGGCATCCTAGTGGAGTGGCAGTGTACTTACCTACCATTCGAGCAGGCGCAGAATTATCAGAGTCGTGCAACGAAAGACTCAAGCCGAGGGGCACGTTCCAGGGAAGCAGCTTGACCACTCAGTAGAGTTCCGGCGGTAATCAGCCGACTACCATTCTGGAAGACAGCTGACAGCATTACAAGTGGAGTTATAAATATTTGTAAAAAGTTGTAATGAATTAATGTAATTTGTATTCCTTGTTCAGGAACAATATACATTTGTAATTAATAATGTAATGATTTTATTTAGCAATAAAAAGTTTTAAAAATTTCCGTGTTATTTACTGTGTTGAGATGCATTTGAAGGAAAAGATTCTGGTTGTGTCACGGATACCCGGTAACGGGGATCCGGGGCGTTACACCTAGCCCTCAGCTCAGACTACACCCGCTCACGTCCTCGCCACTCGGCGTGGACTTCGAGCACCCACATGGGATTCCTCAAATCACTCAACTCCTAGCCCTCGGCTCGGACTACACCCGCTCACATCCTCGCCACTCGGCGTGAACTTCAAGCACCCACGAGGGATTCCTCAATCTCTCAACTCCTAGCCCTCGACTCGGACTACACCCGCTCATGTCCTCGCCATTCGGCATGGACTTCGAGCACCCACGAGGGATTCCTCAATCTCTCAACTCCGAGCCCTCGGCTCGGACTACACCCGCTCACATCCTCACCGCTCGACGTGGACTTCGAGCACCCAGGTGGGATTCCTCAATCTCACAACTCCTAGCCCTCGGCTCGGAAGCCATCCGCTCACGTCCTCGCCAAAATGCTTGGAAATCGAGTACCTAGAGGGGTTTCATCAAAATTCCCCAAGTCTTAAACATTCGGCCGGAACTTTAGCTGATCTTGGTACCAAAAAATTTCGTTAAGATTTACGGCCCTCACCCATGGCAAGAACCACCGACCCCTGAACCACGGATCGACTCACCTTTCACCTGCTAGCAACTAGGGATAAACATAGCCATTACCCCCAATTGTCAGAGGGTGGGTGGAGAGACTCAGGCCGAGGAATGTAGGACAAGTTTCATTTGGGGCGCTTGCACTCCGAGATCAGCCGACTTTTCACCGCTGAAATCCAGGGATAAACGGCACTCATAGCCGTTACCCCCAACTGTCAGCGGGTGGCAGGAGAGCCACCGGCGACGAGAACTCACGGTGAAGTGAGAAAATTTCTGATGAGGAAGGAGGGTTATATAGCCCTCAGGTTAGGCGCATTAATGACCTAGGGAAGACAAACTGTCTAATTTGCATTAATGACATTGGAAGACGAAACGTCCTCCATTACCAAGCCTTGATCCGATCCTCTCGTCACCATCCCTCGGCCCGGACGACGAAAACCTACACTCAGAAATTGGGACCAAACACAGAACAAAAGAGCCAACCAAAGTAAGACAATTGTCTCCTCTTTATTATTTGAACTAAAGAAATTGCACCGTTCCAAAGGAGTACTTTATTACATTATTCAGACTCGGCCTAGGGATCCTATGTCGGAGTCGCTGGGTTGATATAGGCAAGTTCAAGACCAGCCGAACAGGTGGGCTCCTTCGTCGGACCGCCCGGTACTACCAAGGTGGACCCACCGGGGACCGAGCTCTGCATGTCACAAGGTCTCGCCGCCCCAATCCTCAGGGTCGGCAACGAAGCACCGCAGAAGGACGAATGCCACCAAAAGAAATGGATCAGGATCCCGACATCCCGAGCATTACCTTATACTGCTGCACCTCCAACTCCTTCTCCACTATAACATCGCGAAGAAAAGGACGACGGTCTCCTAGAGGAAGTACTAGCCATCGAAAACAGGACTCTTGCACTATCCAAGTCTTGGTCGACTATCAGCTTCTTGAGTCGTGCCAGCTCCAGACTAAGTCTCTTTGACTAGTCCATAAAGTATTGGACAGCGGCTGCCCGGTCGCGAGCCTCCTCATGACAACGAGTCAGAGCAAACTCTAAGGCCGAGATATTGCACCGCCAAGGGCTACCCTCGTGGTCATGTCTATCTAGCAAACAAACAGAAGAATATCACTACGAGCAGTTACACTTGGCTACAAATTAAAAATCCAAAATCCTTCAAGTCAAGAGGTTCAGCCGAAATCCTTTTCATTGATCAAAAATTGGGTTTACAAAAATGCAGTGGCCATTCCACACATGGCAGTTAAAAAAACAAGGGGTGAAAAAAGAAAAAACAAAAAGTACTACGGTTGTCCAACCTCTTCATCGGCCAGTAACTCGGTGGTGTGGGCGTCCCCCGCGGCATCATCATCACCCCCACCTCCGAGCATCAACGGAAGTTTGGGAATCTCCATGTCATAACCGAAGCCACTCAGGTCCAACTCCGGATGGTGGTACTTGACATGCTGCATTGCCCGAGTGTAGACCACGTCCTGGGTCTCGATGACCTTATCCATCCCGGGAATCTTCATCTTCTTCACCCATTTTTCTGCATATTTCCTCTGCTCGGCCATCTGCTTCATATGAGCGTGCCCTGGTTCGAAATCTCGGCCTGAAGGGCCTGGATCTAGCCCTGGAGCGCTGTATTTCCGAGCTTGAGATCTTTCATCTCCCACTCATAGCGCTGAGAGTTCCTCTTCTCGTTGTTCAACTCCTTTCGCTGCAGCCCCATCAGCTGAGCACCATCTAAGCAGACCTGCAGCCGAGGAAACAAGAACCACTTCAAATACAAATAACTCAACACAACCAGCAGGCAAGAAAAATAATCGTTACCTGCACGCTCGCCAGAGCCCACTTCATATAGCTGGACTCAACCGTATCACACTCTCTGGCCTTCCGGTCCCGAGGTGGGGCAAGCTTCTCGAACATCTCGATGGCTGCAGCTCCATCCGACACAGTGTCCCCTACCTTAATGGCCCAGTCCATGGCCCAAGGCCAAAGCCCTACCTCGCCTACGAGCACCTCAGCTGACGAAGCGTCGGGAGGGAGTCCGCTCTTCACCACCTCTGTGATCTTCTGGCTGCTGGAACTCGGTCCCGACATAGATGCCTTGTGTTTTTTCGGCGTCGAGTGGGGGGGCTCCTCCACTACAACCTCGAAAGAAACTCTCCCATGCTTGCCCTTATCGGCCTAATCAAACTTCTCGGCCTGCTTCTTCTTCCAAAACTCCCTTGTCTTGGCAATCTCGTTGTCATCCATATCTGCACGAATGAGAATCTTGTGAGACAAAGGAAAAATACTTGAGAGAAAATCAGAAGAAAAAAAAACATACTGATAGGAGTGGGGCTCAGTCCGATCCAAGCCAGATGCCTCTTCATTACATTTGGCCAACCAATGTTGTGGCCCAAGCAAATCCGCTCCACATCTACCCATTCCCCAGCCATCAATTCAGACTTGTGGAGACCCTTCATATTGGGCCTGTAAAACCTCCATTCTGTGGGTATCACCCAGGGGGTCACCGACTGAACAACGAAATATTTCTCCTTCCACCCTTTGAGGGAGTCGGGATGCCCGTGTACGACCCTCCTCCCTCGGCGTGGCGAGATATAATAGATTCCTTCAAACTCGCCAGACGAGTTGAACCCGAGGATCGCTCGGAAATACTTCAGATTCGGACGGACCCCCCGCTCCTCACAAAGGAGAATGAAGCACACGAGCTGCTTCCAAGAGTTGGGCTCATAGTGCATCGGTCTTAGTGACGTCCAATTCAAGACCTAAGTAATAAACGGGTGGAGCGCTAATCGCAAGCCCGAGATGAAGGCATCCACTGGGAAGATACAGAAGCCAGGCGTTTGTTCGTGGGCAGACCCTGGGGCTGGGGATAAGCATTTCATACTCTTGACCAATGAAGTAACTAGCCCGGATAACAGGGAGGTCGCCCGAGGTTATAACGGTTGGTATCTTGTCCACAGATATCTTTTTCCTACCAGGAAACGAAGACTCCACGTCCTCCTCAATACCACCTTTGTACCGGACTAATTATTCGATATCTTTCGAATACCTCCGGATAGAAAATGGTTGAACTACGAACGGAACCTCAAGATTAACTACAGGAGCCATCTCATCCGGGTTGTCCGACATAATCCCCCGAGTTTTCCTAAGTCGAACTCGATTCCTCGGAGGATAGGGCGTCGCCAAATGACCCAAATCATCATCCTCTAACGAAGTGTCATTTCCCCCATCGTCGCCCTGCTCAAGCACTTCAACCTCCTCTTCGTCCTCCTCGGCCATTCCAACCTCCTCTTCGCCCCCCTCGGCCATTCCAACCCGCTCTCCATCCTCCTCAAGCACTTCGACCTCTTCTTTGCCATCTACCATGGGTGCGTCCCCTTCCGAGTCTCTCGACTCTACGACGAAAGGCTTCCTGCTATGTAGCGGTGCGACATCGTAGACCCTTGTCTCTGACTCCCATCACATCGAATCGGAAGCACTGGGACCCTCATCTTTACCCAAGGTTAAGGCGGACGAACCAGACTGAGCCCTTGACATAATTGAAAAAGAACTAACTTGATTCGAAGTACTGGGGGATGTCGGACAACTCGCCGCCGGTGACTACTGCGCTAGAAGAAAGAATACTTGAGAAATTAGAGAGAGGAAGCAAAGTGAAAAAAATGAGAAGGGGGTGGGGGTTTTGTAGACAAACTAGAGACTCATCGAATTCCACGAAAGGATCCCAACCATCCAATCTTGATCACCAAAGATCCAACGGTTGATAAGATTTCGACGCCTCGATTCTCCAATCCTTGACATTAGCATCACGCGTGCAATACACGTGCCTTTTCGCAGGCTAGAGACGCTCGACGCTCGGCATTGACTTCGAGCACACCAATGGCTTTCTTACAAGATTGCCTCAAAAGCTCAAGGCTTTCTGGCTGGATGCTCGGCATGCACCGCGAGCATCAACCTGGCTTCCTCATAAGATTGCCTCAAAAGCTCAAGGCTTCCTAGCTCGACGCTCGGCATGCACCTCGAGCATCACCATAGCTTCTCAGCTAACTCGAGGTGCTTGGTGTCGACCCCCATAGTTCGACGCTCGGCATGCACCGCGAGGACCAACCCGGCTTTCTCACATGATTGCCTCAATAGCGCAAGGCTTCTTGGCTCGATACTCGGCATGCACCGTGAGCATCACCGTAGCTTCTTAGTTAAAATGTCTCACTCGAGGTGCACGGCGCCGACCCTCATAGCTCGACGCTTGGCAAGCACCTCGAGCATCACCATAGCTTCTCAGCTAAAAATGTCTCACTTGAGGCGTACGGCGTCGACCCTCATAGCTCGATGCTCGGCATGCACCTCGAGCATCACCATAGCTTCTCACCTAAAATGCCTTACTCGATGTGCACGGCATCGTCCCTCATAGCCCGACGCTCAGCATGCACCTCGAGCATCACCGTAGTTTCTCAGCTAAAATGCTTCACTTTAGGCGCACGACGCCGACCCTCACAGCTCGACGCTCGGCATGCACCTCGAGCATCACCATAGCTTCTCAGCTAAAATGTCTCACTTGAGGCACGAGGTGCCGACCCCCATAGTTCGACGCTCAGCATGCACCGCAAGCACCAACCCGGCTTTCTCACAAGATTTCCTCAATAGCGCAAGTCTTCCTGGCTCGATGCTCAGCATGCACTGCGAGCATCACCGTAGCTTCTCAGCTAAAATGCCTCACCCGAGGTGCACGGAACCGACCCTCATAATGTAACACTCCGAATTCCAAAACACACTGAATTCGAAGTTCCACAGGATCTTTGCACTTCTTTCGTACAATTTTACAAGGAAATAAAAACATTTCTTACATCAGAGTTACATTACACATTTACATTATTACAGCGGAAGCAATTTTTCAGTAATTACATAAAACAACAATTGAATCAATCCTTGAGCAGCATGTATACTTCAATTTGTCAAGCATCTTTATCCTGCATGTGAAACTGTGGGTGCATCAGTTCATTCACTGACGAAATGTTATACACGGCCATCCGCTCTATGCCGAAAACAGTATAACGATTCTCAATATTTAGTAAACCACAAACTTGTTCACAAACAAAGCTAAGGGACTATCCTATTGATGTCGTGTTGTGCTATGCACTTAGTCCTTAATGCAGTTGTTATGTTATATGACACTAATGCGCACTTGTTCGGATTCTATGCATCCCATACTATATAGGTCCGAGGGCAAGCCCTTAATCGTACTTCATCTTGTAGGGTTCAATCCCTCTCCATGACTTAATCTACTACTGTAACTACGGTAAGTATCCTAGATGTTCTATGACCTGCAAACTCATGTCTAGGCGCCCTGGAGGAAATCCCAACACACTGACACATGATTCATCATGCAGGCATCCTGTGGTAATTCAGCTCCTACCATAGACATGACACTACCCGCAATCACCAAACACCCTACGAGCGTCGCCATCGGGACGATAATTTCGAAGTAATGCTCACGCCATGTCATGACGCATCAAGCAGGCAGTCTGTGAATCACTGTCATACTGCCAATCCGATGGCCCTCATACTCGTGTTTTTCTTTCACTTTCGTCACATCACCACTATGTGTCTAAATCCTTAGTTTATTTGAATCATGAATAAAAATCAACCCCTAGAGTTAGCTCTTTCCTTTATACCGGCCTCAATCAATAACATGACCAACTTGATCTTTCATCTCAATAATTCAACTTTACAAATTTAATTCATTCACTTGTCGGTAATAGGCTTTTAGCTACCCTTAGTACAGAATTTCATATCATGTCCATAGCATTTGTGTATTCATATTCATACAACTCTTCATAATTCATCAGGATATTTAACTTCACTTTCATGTACAATTTTCATGCATAAGGCAAAAATAAAATCACTTTCTAACTTGTCACATTCAATCTCCATTCTTTCCATTATCAAACCTCTCTTCAAACACTTTTAAACAATACGTTTATTTTTATCAAGAGATAATTCAAAACCTGAGAAATCAAATATAGTCTGGATAGTCGACTATTGAAGTATATTCGGTCGACTGTTCAGCAAGAATTCAAAAGACTCAAGAATATAAATAGTCGAAACAGTCGACTGTTAAAGCTAGGCCAGTCGGGTGTTTTGTAAAGATTTAAAACTCGAAAATAAAAGGATCAGGGCAGTCGACTGTTAAACAAGACCAGTCGGCTAATCTGCGATGTTTTAAAAACTCAAAAATAAAATGGACGGGACAGTCGACTGTTAAACATATACGGTCGACTGTTCTGCGAGAATCACAACTCGAAGAACTAAATTTTCAGGACAGTCGACTATCTACGCCTATTCGGTCGACTGCTCAGCAACAAAATCCGAAAATTTGAATCATTTCTTCTTTCTTTTTGATTAACACACAAAAATTTGGTTTAGAATACAATATGTTCATTTCCCCGAAAACTAACACACAGCTTAAGAATTTATTTAACATCAATCACGACACGCATAGTTTACTACCCAATATGGAGGTTCTTACACAATTTATAAAATTTCACTTTTCATACACGAATATTTCGACATGGAGAACATTATTCTAATTTAGCATGCTAGATCAATATCAAAATATCACAACAACAATCCTATCATTCAATTCAATTTCACTTAGTCATTTCTTGCAAATTTCACGTATGTTCCATTTTCACTTCAACCATGCTATTATCAAAAAGCAACATTTTCACATATTTATTCTAGCATGATTAGCACAAAACCTAGCATGGTACTACTTAGAAGTTAGGGGAATTTGCCCACATTTATCAATTAGTAATCATCTTCACAATCATTCTCTAAATTATCATTCCATCTCTAATTTATCAAACATGAGACAAGAATTTCTTGATTCCTTTATAACCATTTATCAAATCATTCCTAGCATGGCATCTAAATTAGAAGTCATGAGAAACACCCACCTATTTGAAGAAAAACGAAATGAATGCTCCTAGAATGCAAGAAAGTGGCCTTCTCCTCCTAGAATGTATTGCAATTGCCTTCTCCTCCTTGGTGCTCAATGAACCCGAACCCACCATTGCTCCTTGGGTGCTAACCGGCCTCCTCTTGAATGGAACACACACAATCTCACTCTAATCTTTCTCTCACTACTGTCTCTCAATGTTTTACTCTCTAGTATATGTCTCTCTTTTATAATGAAAAATAGGTGTAAGAATGACTTATGAAAAAGGGGGTATTTATACAAGATTTTAGTGGAAATAAAGGGCTAGGATTAAATCAAGTAGTTACGGATTAAAGGCTAGGATGAGTTTGGAAGTTGCCATAACCACCCATGAATGAGATAACCACCTCACCACTACTCCCATCTCTCCCTCTCTCTTGATTCCATCCGGCCAACTCCAAGAAATGGTGTGCATTGCACACCTTAGTGCATGCACAAACTTTCTAGTGTCCCTATTATTAAGTTGTACACATTCAATTAATCAATTGCCTACTAAATGTGTCTACATGACAAGTTAGGGCAATTTAAGAGATTAATTAGTTGTGGGCTTCAAAATAGTGGGCTCAAATCCAAGGGCCAATTAAAAAATAATTTAAACAATTAGGATGGGCTCAAAATAGAGAAATAAATCTTTGGCTTTAAAAAATAGGTTTTTTATAAGAGAACAAAGAGAAAGAATTATATTTATTTGTAAAAGATAATACACCCAAGATTGCACGTGCACAACACGTAAAATCACAAAATCTCATAAATGAAAGCTACGGTGTTACACATAATTAGACACTCGGCATGCACCTCGAGCATCACCATAGATTCTCAGCTAAAAATGCCTCACTCGAGGCGTACGGCGCCGACCCTCATAGCTCGATGCACGGCATGCACTTCGAGCATCCACACAGCTGTCTTGCCAAATGCTTCACCCCAAGGCACTCAGCATCATCCCTCATCACTCAGATCTTGGCATGAATTTCGAACCTCAAACATAACGTCTCTCAAAGAAAGCCTCACTAGAGTCGATCGGTGCCGACCCCTACAGCTCAGAGCCGATCCCCCAAGCTCCACTCTCGGTGCCGACCCTCGAGCTTGACCCCGACACGAACTATATTATGACCAACTCAGTCCCAGCTCCAATTACTCCTCAGGGACTCAATAAGTGATCTTCGCCAAATACGCCACTCCCCTCTTCCCATGGAAACAAACTACTCCTCCATGGCTGATTTACACCGCCCTCCAGGAGTGGGGGGCTTATGATGTGGTATAGATGATGTGACCCAATCAGAACCGTCAGATCTCCTCAGATTTTGCTCACCCCAGATCATCAAGTCAACCAGGTCAAACGGGCTTCTGCCATCTCACGCCCACATCCTAACGGTTCCAACCCGGCCCGTTACGGTTCCAAATCCGTTAGCCCTACCTATAAATACCAGACCCCCTCCTTCCATCTAGAGGTAATAAACTTTTTCTCCCCTGAACCCTAGCTATTGTTACTTTCTCAGTGACTGATTAAATCATTGGAGAGCCTATCTCCAGAAACTCTCCCTGGATTTCTAGGCAGTGTGCAGGTACGAAGATCCAAGCTAAGCTACAAAGATCCGAGCTGAGCTACGAGATCCGAGCCGAGCACCCAACCTCTACCTCACTCCTTCTACTCCCAAACCATTCCTACAGCTAAGGATCGGATCAACGCTAGTGTCGTGCCTTCCGCTTCATAAATTACAAGAACTCACACATGTTGTCCCCACGCCAAAAAACAAACAGCATTAGGCAATATTATTTATTAGTTATTAATCTTGTTAAAATCCCCATATGGGACAAATCTAATCCACAACCTGTTATTTCTCTCTCTTGCACTGCTGACATTAGACCCATCCCTACTTGCCAGCACACGCACACGAGAGACAGTGCCCTCCTGCGCTCCAGGGCCCCATGCGCCACGTCGCCCACACGGCTGGCAGACAGCTACAGCAGCACTGCTGCTTCTCCCTTCCGTGGGCCCCACTTTGGCAGCCAACAACCATACAACCCCCCTATAGGAATTCCTATTGGAAAAATCTCTAACTCCATTATATTATTATATATATATTACTATATATCTTTCTTGAAATTACGGGGTGTTACATACACCCCCCCCCCCCTTCGAAATCAGCGTTCTCGCTGAGTACGGAGCATGCAACTTAATGCAGGATCTCTTTTCTAGCCGATGTGGAGCGGGAGTATCCTGATTTAGCTAATTCCAGGCCAGCGCACTGACCTCAGCTCCCTCCCAGGCATACATCTCGCCGATATGGAGAGGAGTACCCTGATTCAGCTAATTCTAGTGTACTGCTCCTGGCCAAACTACCAGCATACTGGCCTCAGCTCCCTCTCTAGTATACATCTCACCCACACTTTTCCCATACTCGGTGTCGAAAGTCGGCTCTAATACCATTTCTGTAATGCCCCGCCCCAATATTAAAACAATTTATTTATCTATTAGTATAACTTCCCACCACAGGCTGCCTCTCAAAAGGTGGTTAACCTATTAGGTGACACTTGATCATATATAATATTATTTATTATTTATTAATCTTGTTAAACTCCTGATATGGGACAAATCTAATCCACAACTTGTTGTTTCTCTCTCTTGCGATGCTGATGTCAGACCCCTCCCCGGGCCCTACTCGCCAGCACAAGCACACGAGAGACAGTGCCCTCCTGCGCTCCTGGGCCCCACGCACCACGTTGCCCATATGGCTGGCAGACAGCAGCAGCAGCACTGCTGCTTCTCCCTCCTATAAGCCCCACTTCGTCAACCAACAACCATACAACCCCCCATAAGAATTCCTATGGGGCGAATCTCTAATTCCTTTATATTATTATATATATATTACGATATTATATTTCTTGAAATTACGAGGTATTACACCGCTGCCGTCGGGACTTTCTTACTCCCGTTATTCATTCACACTCGAAATAATTGTCAAAAAGGCAAGTTCTCTTGAACCGACTTAGTAATATCCCGTATGAGATGGGCCTTCATGGTGGGCTTCATGGTGGGATTAGTAATTAATTCATGGTTAGATGGATCTATAGATATGGTAGGGTGTGGATAGAGCCTATAGAAAGAATGAATTAATTACTATGGGGGCCATGGATTCATGGTAGGTGGTGGTGACATAGTCCCATATGGAAGGTGAGTTAGGATTGTGTGTGTATATATTGGAAAGCCTATGATCAAGAGGCACAACTAGTCATGACACCTTTTGAGAGGCAGCCTGTGGTGGGCAGTTATTAGAATTTGTTTGAGCGGGGCTCGGGGCGTTACAGACTTATTGTTCTTGTTCAAGAAATTTTTTTGATCTCCGTAAGTAGCTCTTTACTTCGTTTATCGTATCTCAATTGATTGTTACCTTTCCAAAAAAATTATTACGGATTCATCGGCAAAACCAAGTAATAGCTTTCTTTTCATGCCACATCGTTGATTCGAACCGTAAATTATGTTATTTAATCGTCATATACCATCTTATTCATTTTTTCATATCCGTAACACTTATTCTATTGCATGCACCACACAAACATATGTAGAGATATATGCTAGTCAATTTTTTAATGTATGAATTGTAACAATATGATTATTAATAATAAATTCTAAATTGTAGGAGTGATAATCTTCCATCTTGTTAACAGAAAGGACACACCTGAAATACTGAATATAAATGCTTGATTAAATACTATTAAAAGAGTGCATGTTTTTTTTTGTATCTTGATTGTTGCAAATGAAATTATTATGATGTTGCCATGCTGTTTATTCCATCTTGCAGTGAATTTATGACCCAATTTCTGATAAAGTATCCTCTGAATCTAGTTTTTAGAACTTCTAATAAATCTGAATTTCGATTTGTAGACTACAAGTTATCCTGTATTTAGTACTGTTAGGTTTTAAATTCTAGATTTCTGTTTAGAAGCATATTGACATGATTTACTAATTAAAATAATGTGTTATAAGTAAAATGAATACTTGAAATTCCCCAGGATGCTTCTAGACATGCTTAGGAGTCATTTTATAATTTTGAAAAGATTAATCAATGAATTTCCAGTCGCGTTATGCATATAAGAACTTGACCCCAGGTTGCTGCCAGAACTCTAGACTTGTAAAGAACAGATTTATAGACCTAGCTACTGTAACAAAACATGTCCTGTGAGAATGCATTGGAACCGGCAAGGAGTTTAGTTTCTGGAACCCCGATGGAACCTGATTTACTTTCCCGTAGGAGCGGGAAAGTCAGTTTGTGTACAGCAATGTTTGTTGTCCAAAATTTGTGTTTTCGTGATATTAAGTATAAATATATTTAACTTTCCATCTAATGAATGGAATTAAATATACAATGCATTGCATAGCCTTGATGCCTTCTTGACATCACCTCGATACCTCCATTGCATGTTTATAATTGAGTATAATAAAATGATAACAAGCTGGGGTAATAAGAGTCGACTTAGTAGTGGAAAATATCGGAGACTGTACTCGGAGAAGGGGCTCATGCTTGTTGTTATGGATTATGATTATTGTTTATGGATTATTGATTATTGATTATTGTTGCCGAGTACATAACCTGTAGAGTTAACCACTATAGTCTAAACGATCAATTGACTGTATGCACTTGAACCTGTGGTATGGGACGCATGATTACGTGCATTAGATAAGATAATAAAAGATTGATAGACTTAGGATTGACACTTTCATTTTGATCATGGTTATTGTTATCGATATTGATTATTGATTGCATCATTGATCATTGCACCATTGATTATAGACTATTGAATCTTATTATTAACCGTCATTTATTGACGTCTGATATTGTTCTAGTTCATTGTTCCTTGATATATCATGTTTTATTGTTCTTTGCTTGTTACTACTTGCTGCCCGTAACTTGCTCTAACAGATATTTTCCCACCAACTCTAGATGATGAGCTTGCAGGTATACGAGGAGAATTTACTTGAGGAAATGGTGAGAAAATCTTCTAAGGAACGGAGTCAAGATTTTAACCGATTTTATTCCCTCGTTCATGTTATTTTTTTCTAGTATTATTGTCATTTTATACATTGTATTCTCGGGCATTGACCCGAAGTTTATTCTCTCCCAGATATTGGTTATTTGTGGATTTATTTGTCGAATTATTATGGATTATTTCAAGAATCTTTCCAGTTATTTATTGTTTATGTGGTTTCAGTATAGCATGCATAGTTGTGACTATATTTCATATCGTTGAGTTGAATGTTACAGCGTATGAATGATGTGTACATCATCATTCGCTGGGCCTTAGTTGCATGCCCATAATTCTGTATTTTTTGGAAGCGGGGCGTGACAGAATTAATAGATTGGGATTGTCTGTCTTCATTGGATCGGTAAGACTATTGACATTGAGAATTAGTAATTTCATGATCCACAACGATAATAGTTAGTTAAATACCTGTAGTCATTAGATGTAAACTTCATACTCAATATTTCTTTTCTAATTTTGCAAATGTTGTATACCTTTATTTGTATTGTTCCTCTTCATATTATGGTTGGCACTTCAATGGAGGTGATGAAGCTTATACTGGAAATAAAGTATATTTCGTGAAATTAATAGTCCTTTATTAATCCACTATCTTCTTTTCCTTAAATTTCATAGTAGAGTTTAAAACGGGGGGAGGGGGGGGGGGGGGGGGAGGGGAGGGGGGAGGAGGGGGCCTACTTATGAGTATAGGTACGCATTAATTATTATGAACTTGGTGAAGATAAAATGGGTAGACGAGAATGTGAAAGTTCATTTTTATTTGTATATATTATTTGAATGTTGTTCTTTTGATCTCTCCCAAATTTTATTTTTCATGAAATATTTCAAGTGCATTGTTTTGGTTTTAGGATTCAACTCTGACAATGGGGTTCTTAGTGCTTCGTTGAAATCATTCCTCGGGCCTTCAGAATATCAACCCTTAAACAGGACTAACATATCTTAGATTGATTGCTACACACTATATTTTTTGTATATGGTAAATTTTATTATTCATATACTTCCCGTACAAATCTTTTTCTTTTAGCAAAAAACATGTAATCTAATTTGTGATTCAAAATGAATGTTTTTTAAATGATAATAATTTTTTTTTAAAAAAACACTAACAATTATGGTAGTTTTAAATTTTTATATGTTTGAGAATAATTGTAGCATTTTAAAAAAATATTATTATCTCATTTTAAAAAAGTTTGTGCAATATTGCACATGGGTACACTATAGTAAGTTTTACATAAAACCCCTCTATCGTTTCAAACCCTCAAAGCTTAAAACTGAATAAGTAAACCACAACCAACGGTAGGCTGCCACGTAGCACTGTTGTACCCGACAAACACGCACACACACATATATATTTACTATTATAAAAGCACGAATAAACTTTTCATTTTCATCGAGAGCAAATCCTGGCCATTCAATTTCTTGATTGATTAGTTGATTAACGGTCAAAATTAAATAACTTGAATTACATGTATTTCATGCATGTAATAGATAAATCAAATATATTTTTTAAAAATTATTAATAGATAAACGTACATCTTAATCTTAAAATAAATAAAAAGATAATTACAAAATAAAAAAAAATTATAAATGCAAAATACCATAATTAAGTTTCTCTCCTCTTCGCCAACTTCCTCCAATCTCGTATGCTTCATCAAAAGGTCTTCTATTTTCCTTGTGAAATTTCATATTCTTAGTTTATTAAGATCTTTCGTTTTTAGTTATTTTTTATTAGGATTTTTTTGTTTGTTCTTTCTTGATTGCTAATGTTGTTTGTTCTCTTATCTTCTGCCCTAACTTCTTGATAGCTTGAGTTGGAGATTCATAACATGATTCAATTTATGTTTTTCTTTTCTTGATGATCCCATAAATTTTTTAAATTCATGTTTATATAGCATGAATTTGTGATTTATAGTCTTTCAATGTTGTCTGTTAAAGTTTTACAACCGTAGAACTTTTATTTACTAAGAAACTAAACATTCTTTATTTATGGTGTTTCCTTTAGTGGGTTGAAGTTGAAGGCCAGAATTTCGTCGTACGCAATTATAAAAGTTGAAGGCAGATTACTTATTCAGCACCTATGATTAGCTAGATTTAATGAAAAAGTCAAATTTAGACATATTTTTTAACGGTCTTTAATCAAAAAATTTAGTTGTAAATCTACATTAACTAAGGATATATATGCAAAAAAATTATAAAATCATATCATATAATTTATTTACCAAAGAGTTGAAGGTGACTCACACTTTAAAAGCTTAAAAATTCCTATGCATCCGTTCTTAGCCAAACAATATATATTTTATCATTTTTCAAAAAAAAATAAAAGTGAAAAAAATAGATAATCATCTACTCTTTTAGATGATGTATAAAAGTTGAACTAAAATTGAAACAAAATACAAATTTGATTTAAAGCACCAATTCCTTCACTTTATATTTTCTCTACTTCCAAAAAACCCAAAACAATTCTCCAAGCTTAACACGAAATAAATCAATAGATAATATGTATTTTTAAGAAGTGGCTAAAGGTTTTATTGAAATTATAGTTACGTGTTTTATTAATTATGTTCTTAACCTTGAGAAAATCAAGTCAGTTAAGTTTTAAATTATTTTTTAGTTTTGTTTCCGATGGAATTTTTGTATTATATGTAGCTTAGGTGTTAGTTGTTATTTTTAAATTTTGAAGTAGTTTTGATATAGATAGAAATTTTAAAAATAAGGTAAATAAAGATAAAAAGTTTATTTGTTTATTTTTTTGAATAATCTAGATTTTGAGTTTTTCTTTTTATTTGTCGCTTGTAATTCATGTAATTTTTTTAAAATAGTAATTAATTTTGAGTTTGAGTTTTCATTAGAGCTTATATACTCATATATAGTTGTTAACCATTTTATCATTTACAATAACAATTTCTTGTTGTCACTGAATTGAAAATAAAAAAATATTTTCGAGTAATATTATATTAGATTCACGCACTACCAATTTTCATTATTATATATATATATATATATATATATATATATATATATATATATATATGTTGCACTCGAACCCCACCCACAGCCTTCCGATCAAGATCTTGATCATGATCTTGATCGGACAGTTGTGGGCTTCGTGCGTGCGCACGAACCCAGTGCACAACTAAAGACCTCTCTATATTCATATAGGGGGATGATCACTTACAACCCTACCTAACTCCTTATTTCTAAGCCTCATATGTGAATTCCCCATTAAAATTTCAAAGAGTACATCATGTTCTACATGCCTTAGATGGCCACAGAGTGTAAAATCAAAATTATTTAAAGTCCATTTGTTTATATTCTATAACGTGACAAATTGTATGGCAAAAAGTTCTGTAATTTTCTAATGACATGATAAATGGGGAAACGAATGCCAAATAACTTGATATTACACATTTACACTATCTTAGGCATGTAGAACAAGATGAACGGTTCGGATTTTTCATAAGGGTTTATGTAATGGAGAACCTCAAAAGAAGAGGTGAGGTGTTCATATATATCTATATAACAAAACACAAAGAAAGCTATCAAGTGGCTCTCATTCAATTCCCCCAAAAATCAAAGGCCCAGATCTAACTTCACAAAACATATTTTTCCCCCAAAAGTTTTCCCCCAAAACTCAAATTCAAATTCCCCACCCAAAACAACTCATATATTTATTTAATTTTTTTTTTCTCTCTCTCTCCCTCCCTCTTATATTCAAAAAATTAAGAAAATAAAATTTTTAAAATTTTTTTAAAAATTAAAAATTAAAAAACCAAAAAAAATTAAAATTTTAAATTTTTAAAATTTTAAAATTTTAAAAATAATTCAAAAAAATCAAAAAAATTATATAATATGTTTTTTTCTGAACCCCAAAAGTTTCTCATATAATATGTTTGTTACTTCAATTAATTTGTTGGATCTCAAAAACTATTTTATATGATCAAACAAGGTGCACCGTTCCGAAGACGTGCCGTAGGCACATGTCAACGGGAAAACCTAGTACATATATATATATATATATATATATATATATATATATATATATATATATAGAGAGAGAGAGAGAGAAAGAGAGAGAGAGAGAGAGAGAGAGAGCTTTGTTCGGTTGCAAACAGGTCTATGTGCATAGACTCTTTGCGAACTGAGATCTGGGACTTTAAATCAAGATTCAACTGCCCATATTTTTTTTTGGAAAAAAATTGCCTTATCTCGTCGTTTGCACTGACGGATTAAGGCGAAAAAATTTTTAAAAATTTTGCCTTAACCCGTCATTTTCAAGAACGGGTTAAGGCAAAAGTGTTTTTTTCCTGTATACTTCATCTTCTTCTCTCTCGATCTCTCCCCACTCTCTCTCTCATTTCTTCCCCGAACCCAAACCCAATCCCGCTGAAATCGTCCTCTTCTCACTCCGGTGACTCCTCTCTCATTTTCCTCCTCTCTCACTCTGGCGATTCTCTCTATCTCTCTTCCGTCCATTTCTCCCCCAACCCACAAAACCCTAACCCTAATTCACACCCAAACTACTCCTCTTCATATGTCCGCTTGTCGCTCCTCCTCCTCCATTCCCACTCAGATCTCTGATCCCAATCTCTCCTCTAAACATCGAAACCCAATCTCTCCTCCAAACTTCGAACGCAGATCGAAACTCTAGTTCGGCGACAACACCGCCATTGTAGAAATTGGAAGTTATTTTGTAAGGTAATGACTAATTCATTGGCTTTGTAGTTGTCATTGTGCTGATTTTCATATTTTTTCGGTCTCTTTGTACTTACTTGAATAGACTAAATTTGCCCAAAAAATTTGTAGATGTAGAACTTTGTAAGTAGTATTTTGATGAATTTACACGGTGCAATTGTAGTCATAGTTGTTGTTGATCGCTCGACGATATTGTAGATTGAGTAGTATTTATAATTGTTTGATATTTGTTAAATCGCATATTTGGTCCCAAAAAAATTCGAAACCTTGTGGGTGGGTCAGAATCACGATACACAAGCTAACGGTACCTGTTGGAGTAAGTTTCGTCTCCCGGTTTGGAAGATACGTCCGGCTATCGCTTTTGGTTAAGTAAAACTAAAGTAAAGCGGTACACAGCCGTATCTCACAAATCGTAGGTCGAAACTCACTTCTACAAGTTGTGTTGCCTTGTGTTACATGTATTCGAACATGTTGTAAGGTGTTGGAATTTTTTGAGGCCGTTTGTATGGTTTTTTCACGTTTATCGGAGAAAAACAAATAAACTAAGAAATATTTTAGTATGGATATATTAGAAAACCCTACAAATGACCACCAAAAAATACGAAACTTTGCGAGTAGGCTGGTCTCACAAAACACAAGTCACCGCAACTTGTAGAAGTGATTTTTGACACACGGTTCGAGAGATACGGCCGTGCATCGCTTTTGGTTAAAAAAATCCAAATAAAGTGGTACACGGCCGTATATCGCAAACCGTGAATCGAAACTCACTTCTACAACTTGGGGTGGCTTTTGTTACGTGAATTCGACCAAATTGCAAAGTTTTATAAATTCTGGATGTCGTTTGTGCGGTTTTCTTACGTTCCTCAAACAAGAACTTAATAACTTAAAAATATTTTAGTGTGGTTACACTAGAAAACCCTACAAACGACCTCCAAAAAATAATAAATTTTGCGAGTAGGTTGGTCTCACGAAACACAAGCCACCGCAACTTGTAGAAGTAATTTTCGATACACGGTTCGAGAGATACGGCCGTATATCGCTTTAGGTTAAAAAATCCAAATAAAGTGGTACACGGCCGTATATCGCAAACCGTGAATCGAAACTCACTTCTATAAGTTAGGGTGGCTTTTGTTACGTGAATTCGACCAAATTGCAAAGTTTTATAAATTCTGGATGGCGTTTGTGCGGTTTTCTCACATTCCTCGAATAAGAACTAAATAACTTAGAAATATTTTAGTGCAGTTAGACTATAAAACCCTACAAACTACCTCCAAAAAATAAAAAATGTTGCGAGTAGGTTGGGCTCACGTAACACAGGCCACCGTAACTTGTAGAACAGATTTTCGACTCATGGTTTGCGAGATACAGCCGTGTATCGCTTTTATTTAAAAAACCCATATAAAGCGGCAATCGGCCGTATCTCGCAAACCGTGAGTCAAATCTCACTTCTACAGGTTGGGGTGGCTTGTGTTACGTGAATTCGACCAAGTTGAAATTTTTTATAAATTCTGGATGCCGTTTGTGCTGTTTTCTCACGTTCCTCGAACAAGAAGAAATAAATTTAGAATTTTTTTAATACGGGTTGACTAGAAAACCCTACGAACGACCTCCCAAAAATACAAAACTTTGCGAGTAGGTTGGACTCACGTAACACAAGCCACCGCAACTTGTAGAAGTGATTTTTGACTCACGGTTCGAGAGATACGGCCGTGTATCACTTTTGGTTAAAAAAAATCAAATAAAGCGTTACACGACCGTATCTCGCAAACCGTGACTCGAAACACACTTCTATGACTTTGGCTACCTTGTGTTACATGAATTCGACCAAGTTGCCATTTGTGCAATTTTGCACATTCCTCGAACAAGAACTAAATAACTTAGAAATTTTTTTGTGCGGTTAGACTAAAAAACCCTACAAATGACCTCCAAAAAATATGAAACTTTGCGAGAAGGTTGGACTCACGTAATACAAGCTATCGCAACTTTTAGAAGTTGCTTTTGACTCATGGTTCTAGAGATACAGCCGTATATCGCTTTTGGTTATAAAAAAACCCAAATAAAGCGGTACACTGCCTTATATCGCAAACTATGAATCGAAAGTCACTTCTATAAATTGGGGTAGCTTGTGTTACGTGAATTTGACCAAGTTACAAAGTTCTATAAATTATGGATGCTGTTTGTACGGTTTTCTCACGTTCCTCGAACAATAACTTAATAACATAGAAATATTTTAGCGCGGTTACACTACCAAACCCTACAAACGACTTTCAAAAAATACGAAACTTTGCGAGTAGGTTGGACTCACGTAACACAAGTCACCGCAACTTGTAGAAATGATATTTGACTCACGGTTTGTGAGAAACATCCGTGTATCGCTTTTGGTTAAAAAAATCAAATAAAGCGGTACACGGTCGTATCTCGCAAACTGTGAGTCGAAGCTCACTTCTACAAGTTGGGGTAGCTTGTGTTACGTGAATTGAACTAACTTGCAAAGTTTTATAAATTCTGATTGTTGTTTGTGCAGTTTTCCCACGTTCTTCGAACAAGAACTAAATAACTTAGAAATATTTTTATGCGCTTAGACTAGAAAATCCTACAAATAACCTTCAAAAAATACAAAACTTTGCGAGTAGGTTGAACTCATCTAACACAAGCCACCGCAACTTGTAGAAGTGATTTTTGACTCACGGTTTGCGAGATACGCCCGTGTATTGCTTTTGGTTTTAAAAAAACCCAAATAAAACGATACACGGTCGTACCTCGCAAACCGTGAGTCGAAAGTCACTTCTAAAAATTGGGGTGGCTTGTGTTATGTGAATTCGATCAAGTTGAAAAGTTTTATAAATTCTCGATGCCGTTTGTGCAGTTTTCTCACTTTCCTCGAACAAGAAGTAAAATTAGAATTTTTTAATATGGGTAGACTAGAAAATACTACAAACGACCTCCAAAAAAATACAAAACACTGCGAGTAGGTTGGACTCACGTAACACAAGCCACCGCAACTTGTATAAGTAACTTTTTACTCACGATTCGAGAGATACGGCCGTGTATCGCTTTTGGTTAAAAAAAACCCAAATAAAGTGGTACACGGCCGTATCTCGCAAACCGTGACTCGAAACACACTTCTACAAGTTGGGGTGACTTGTGTTACGTGAATTTGACCAAGTTGTTATTTGTGCGGTTTTCTCACGTTCCTCGAATAAGAACTAAATAACTTAGAAATTGTTTTGTGCGGTTAGACTAGAAAACCCTACAAATGACCTCAAAAAAATACGAAACTTTGCGAGTAGGTTGGACTCACGTAACACAAGCCATCGCAACTTGTAGAAGTGATTTTCGGCTCACGGTTTGCGAGATATGGCCGTGTATTCCTTTTGGTTTAAAAAAACCCAAATAAAGCGGTACACGGCCGTATCTCGCAAATCGTGAGTCGAAACTCACTTCTACAAGTTGGAGTGGCTCGTGTTACTTGAATTCGATCAAATTGCAAAGTTTTTGAAATTTTGGATGTTGTTTGTACGGTTTTCTCACGTTCCTCGAAAAAGAACTAAATAACTTAGTAATATTTTAGTACTGTTAGACTAGAAAACTCTACAAACGACTTTAAAAAAATACAAAACTTTGCAAGTAGGTTGGACTCATGTAACACAAGCCACTACAAATTGTAAAAGTGATTTTCGACTCACGGTTCGAGAGATATGCCTGTGTGTCGCTTTTAATTAGATAATTTTGAAATTAAGCTATACTCGGTCGTATCTCGCAAACCGTAAGTCAAAAATCACTTCTACAAGTTGCGTTGGCTTGTATTTGGTGAGTCCGACCAACTCGCAAAGTTTCAGATTTTTTGGATATTGTTTGTGTGTTATTTATCTCATTTTTGCTCAATTTTCCAACCTAAATTATTAATTCTGGAAAATTTGGATACGAAATCATAATAAACAGCACGAATGGTATCCAAAATTTATGAAACTTAGCGAGTTGGTCGGGCTCACCCCACATAAGCCAATGCAACTTATAGAAGTATTTTTTGAATCACGGTTTGCGAGATACGACCGTATATCAATTTTAATCAACCCAAAGGAAAATAAAGCGATACATGTCCTCATCTCGCAAACCGCGAGTCGAAACTCACGTCTACAAGTTGTGTTGGCTTGTGTTAGGTGAGCCCGACCCACTTGCAAAGTATTGCTATATTTATTTGTCATTTGTGTATTTTTTTCACATTTTTGCTTTGTTTATTGATGATAGAGAAATGGATGTAACCTGTATCAACTAACCTTAAATTTTTGGTTGATAAATAAATGGCTAGAATGAGGTGACCAAGAATCCCTTCTGGTAGCGCTAGTAGCGCACCATTTACAGAGCCAAGATTGATTATTATTATTATTAGTTTTAAATACGAATATGTAATATTGTATCAATAATAACTAGATTTGTATTTGTTCATGTAAGTAGGTGGCCATCAATCTACAGATGTCGATGCCGGTCAGTCATCTTCAGTTGCCCTTACACCTCCTGGACCGTTGAAAACAAGCTTACTTTCGTTGCAATCCATACACATATCCAAAGCCGTATGGAATGGGTCCACAATGAAGTGTAACTTTCGGTAGCACGCGGTTCTTCCCATGGACCCCCGTATCGCTCCGTACTTAGTTGAATCCGATTTCTACGGAGCTCAAATTATGGAGGATGTGAAGCTTGATCGACCTCTACTTACAGCTCTTGTCAAGCAATAGAGGCCGGAGACCCACACATTCCACCTACCGGTAGGAGAGATTACCATCACTCTCCAAGATATAGCACTGATTACTGGGATTCCAATAGATGGTGTCGTCGTGATGGGAAACATGGACTTTAACCGAGTCAAAGTTGTTCATGATTTGCTCGATATCGACTTGGAGGTGTCGTTGGATAAAGAGAGAGGACGTTGAAAATGAAATTCTCAAAGATATTCCCGAAGATCATGATCTAGATCTAGTAGATCAAGCCATAGGGGAGGTTAAAGATCAAGCCGAAGCGGTTTTTTGGGATGAAGTCTTCGACGGTAAATCACTCCAAATTAGTTGGTTGAAATTGCAATTCGATAATTATTTGACGGATGATTCAGATGAGGAAGCTCTACAGTACTATCCGCGTGCCTACATATTCAGTATGATCGGGGGTGTGATCTTTCCAAACTCATCCGGTGCGAGTGTACCGCTCATGTATTTACCGTTTTGGAATATTTCGGTACAGCCGACCGTTAAAGTTGGGGGAGTGCAGCCTTGGCATTATTGTATAAGAATTTGTGCGCTTGTGCATTAGGTGTCGTACAAATGGGTGGCCTGATGGTTCTATTGTAAATATGGAGTTGGGAACGCATCTACATCGGACATCCCCGTATTATTGAACTAACACCGGATTGGTTGGCCGAACCACCAGTTCCAGAGATGTTACCTCTTTTAGGGGTATATTAGGCAGGGCGACACATGTGGGTCAATAACCCACGCCAATCTCTTACGTATTATAGAGATGAGTTGGATAATTTGCAGGACGAGTTCGTCAATTGGCAACCATACTCGGCCGTCAGGTTGGAACGAGTTCCACCGGTATATTTGGCTGGTGCGCTTTGGTTGACGGCTACCCCATTTGTCAACTTTTTCGTTGTTGAGTTCCAGTATCCAGATAGAGTAATGTGGCAATTTGGATATCACCAGAAGATTCCAGAAGTCCGCTGTTATGACAAAAAATTGCACGAGGTGAAAGAGACTGGTCGAGTGCCCAACTTCGACTGTGCGGATTTTCACCGGGTACATGTGGCCAATTGCAACACCTTACTCTATCAGATGACACCAAATATAATGTACTTCGCTATACCGTACGATGGCTCGTTCAGACAGGTTTACATGACGTGGTACAGACGCATTACAAGATTGTATGGATCTCCACAATCCGCTGTACCAGTCGGTGTCCAGATTCCGATTACCTCAACCAAGGGGGAACCACCACCGGCATATTCCTCTTCCCAGTCAATGTATCAACCGAAGGCGTCGATGTATCGGAACATGGTTAGTCTAACTTTATGCAATTTCATATATTTTGTATGTATGTATTGTTATTTGAAGATGGGATGATAATATAGATAATGATGTTTAATTTCTAAATTTCAACCTAATGTAAATTGAAAACACATGGGAAATTGTTAGGATAGCTGCTCGCATGCTGAAGAGTAAGGTACCCGAGAGAGTGAATGAAATAATGCGGGAGATTCTTAAACCGTGCCGCCGTTGTCTTGAAGAGGTGGGTGAAGGTACCAAACTTGATGCATATTTACAAGCCAACGTGGCAGGTTCTCGGTGAAAGAGCGTGACAAGGCCGAGAATTCACATCGCCGAGCCACAACAACTCCAACAACAAGAACCACAGGATGTAGATGTGGAGGAGTAGTTGTCAGATGAACCTCAATCCCCCAAGACTCAAGGTAGACGCTGAAATCCCCAATGGAAGACGAACAAGCCTGATCAGTTCACACCAAGTGGGCGCAAAACACGTGGTCGGAAAAGGTAGTATCTAACAATAGCTTCGTTATTATTAGTTTGGTATTTAGTTTATGATTTCATTCCTTAAATAACTAATACAAAGTATTTTTCTACGTTCATAAATGTTGCAGATAAATTGAAGGGCATGCAAGGAAGTCGTCCATGAAGATAAATGTATTGATCCAGCTAAGCTACTTGAGATTGATAGTTTAGATGAATGTATTGTAATTAATGTATTGTAATTGCTACTTGAGATAATGTAACCCCCTGTTTTCCATTTTTTTGTATTTTGGGTGTATTTTCTTTTCCATGTATTTTCTTTTCCGTGTATTTATTCATTTTGTACTCTTTTGTTTCTTCCGAACCATGTATTTGTTCTTTGTTCTCAATAATCAATCTATCTGTTTTGACTTGAACTCTATTTTGTGGCCTTGAATATTTTCTTGATTTGATTTAATTTTTCTGTCCCAATTTATTTGTCTTCGATTTTTTTTTTTTGCTCCAATTAATTTATTTCATGGCCTATTTAATTATTATTTAAACCCTATTCTTTCTTATTGGATATTTATACCCTAAATTTCTTATTGGATCCCTTTTGTTTAAAATCCATATACCCAATAATACCCTACCCTAAACCCCTATTGGATCCTTTATACCCAAAAGCCCAATACCCATTTACACCCACACCCGTTACCCCCTGTTCACACCTAAACCCTAATATCTATACCCCCCACCTATATAAATACCCACCTGTACACCCTACCCATTACAAACCCTAACCGCTATTAACCCGACACTCCCTCTTCAACCCGTGAAAACCCTAACCCCATCTCTCTGACCTTCTCCTCCCTGCTCCCGATCAACCCACTTCTCACCTGATCCCCTGTGCTTCCTCGACCTCCAAGCCAACCCCATGCACCCTCTCTCGACCTCCTCTTCATCCTTGTCCTCCGGCGCTCTCCTGCTCCCCTGTCCCCTCACGCCTCCCTGCTCACGATCCCCTCCTGTCGCGACTTCTCACCCTGCAAACTCCCTACCACCATCCTCTTCACCTCGTCATCACCTTCCTTTCATCCTCCCTGCTACCCCCCGGTCGTGCCTCTCCTCTCGATGATGCAGCCACCCGTAGCCAATCACCGACCCCGTCTCCCTGTGCTCCTCCTTCCTGTCGTGCCGTCGTCGATAGCCTGCAGTGCCTCCCTTGAGTTCCCTCCTCGTGACCACATCAGCTTCCCTGCCCTATCGCCTTCAGCCGATGCCAGCAACGACATCAGTCGCAACCCCTTCGGCCATTCCCTTGCCGTCGCGTAGCCTGTTCGCCGGCGCCGTCGCCTCTCCCCGCAGTGCACACATTTCCTCTGGCTGTTCTTCTTGTGTGTTGCAGTTTGACTGAGTCTTGATCAAGTGAAATCTCAGTCGTTGGATTCGCTTGATCTTCATCTTGATCACCATCTTGATCATCGAGATCCATGCTTTGGGTTCGTGATTGCGATGGTGACCGTGTGTTCCTGATTGGTTCGTGATTCGTTCACTCGTGTTTGTGCCCGGGAATCCGTTCCCGTTATTCTTGTTCTTGCATCATTTCCGTCATCGACTTTAAGGCAAGTAACTTGAATTCTTTTTGTTGTATAATACAAGTACTAAATACCGCCTGTAGTGTAGTTGCTTCAAGATCTACTCCCATGAAATCTCTTGTTTGATCTTGTATCTAGTTGTTGATCCATTCGTAGTTGTCTCGCACACACACGACATGAAATAACTTATATCTAATAAGCTCTTGATGTATATATGCATGTTGTTCGTGATTTATGAGGTGTCGTATGATCTTGTATGCTTGATGTGTTAGTAGTAGTATAACTTGTTGTGAACTTGCTAAACACCCTATACCATATTGCTTGAACATCTAGTATACCCTATTCACGTTTTGTTATGATTTGGATATGTTTCATATGACCTAGTTGATTTTATGCATGAAGAATATTTCTGTCTTTTCTGTTATCCCGTTTTTGTTTAGTATTTTAGACCCTATAAAGATCAGTATATGAAAATTATTTGTAAATATAAACTATAGAGAATTCTGTCTACTTTCCAGAATTTCTGAAAGATCTCAGTTTTGATTTATGAGTTGCAAGTTATGACTATTTTACTACATATGTGTACAAAATTTCAGATTCTATTTTATATGTATTCTGTATGACTATTTATTTTTATACTGATGTTAAAAACAATATTTTGATCCAATATTTTGCTGGTTACAACTAGACCTGATTGGGATTAACCCCTAATTTCTGTGGATTTAATTGATGACCTTTATAAACTATTCTATGCTTCCAAACAACTACTATACTTGTAGAATTTTCGTGCTATTCTGTAAAGAAACATAATTTCGACCTAATTCTATTTGTTGTTTATAAAAACTTTGTGAATATGAATTGTAGCCTAATAAATTTATTTTACCATAATTTTAACAGATTTGGATTTCGATTCATATTTTGCAATCTAATGCTGTTTTGGTACTGCTGTGTTTATGATTTCAGATTTACAAAACTACTATATCTTGCTGCTTTCTGATTTTACTTGACTATTCTATCTATGTTGGAAAATTATGAAACTTTATTTTATGATACTAAATATACTAGGGAATACTCCAGATTTTTTGTAGGTTTAATCAGTAAGTTTTTTATGCCGTTTTACTGTTTATGAATACAAACTTCTGATTTCTGGCTGAACATATTTTCTGGATACAATTCTGTTTTCAGTTCTATTTTTGTGAAATACCATATGACTTATATATATTTTCTGGATTCGACCGAGAGTCTATTTTCCAGATTTTCTGACGGATCCATATTTGCATGTTTGTGGAACGGAAATCCCAGTTTCAGTGCAGTACTGTCTTGCTGTCCTGAACTAGAATTTTCGTTGTCCTATCCTTTTATGAGTTGTTCTTCACATGTGCATGTTTGTCTTCCGACATGAACCTGTTCTTTGTTTATACCATGTTATTCTTCTCCTGTTTTGTACACGTATATGCCTGTTTGATAATAATAACAAATAACCAAGTCGGTGTTAAGGGAAAGATCTAGTAGTGGACAATATAGGAGCCTGTACTGGAAGGGGACTCATGTTTCTCGTATGATCAAGTTTACCGACCAAGTTACCCATCGCGTTTACTGACCAAGTTACCGATCAAGTTTACCAACCAAGTTACCGATCAAGTTTACCGGCCAAGTTAATTACATGCTATCGATCAAGTTTACCGACCAAGTTATCGATCACGTTTACCGACCAAGTTTTGTAAATCGTGAATACCCGAGTACATGACCTATAGAATCTCCTACGAAATCTAAAACGTAATTTGTATGAATGTAGCAACCATGTGGTAAATGGATAGGACGCATGAAGTGCTACCTAGATAGAAATAAATACAAGACTTGATATAACATGACATAATACCAGTACATGCTACTTGACACCTGTTACCTGTTTACCTGATTACACCTGTTATCTGTCACATGTCATATGAACTCTATTATCACATCATATTACTTGTTCATGCTCTTATTTTATGTTAACCATTCTGTCACCTGTATTCCATGCTATGTTTACTTCTGCTATTACTCTATTCTTGTTTATCTTTCTTGTACTTGTTGCCTGCACAACAAGTGGCCCATAACTTGCATTGACGGGCATTTTGTTTCTTTTTCCCTTTTCCTGCAATTTATTAAATTGTAGATTATGGTGACTAGCTGCCTGATGGAGTAGGTGATCTGAGATTCTAGTTGCAGGAGTTCTTGCTATTATTATTTCATGTTGCTTATTTTAAATAAATGTATCTATTACTTGGAATATTGTATTGGGCAGTATGACCCAGGATTTTTGACTTGTTCAAATCTGATTTATTTGAGATTATTACATTTTGTTTCAAGTAAATTTTGTTGGTACATTGATTCATTTATGCATGCGTGGTTGATTTCTCCTTGTTATCGCTCGTTTATACTTGTACTTGTTGTAAAGATCCTGACAGCTTATGGATGATGAAAACCATTCGCTGGACTTAGTCATGTATCCGTATTCCGTATTTCTTTTAGGGAAGCGGGGCATGACTGATAATTCCACAAATGCAGATGAATGAATTGTTCTGATATTTGCAAAGTTTCGTGTTGTAAAATTGATGTGAAATTTGTTGTGATTTTTGCTATCAAATTACTGTGATATTTTCTGTGATTTTACTGAATTGCTGTGAATGAAATGTTGTGATATTAGTTTTGATTCTATGAATGAATTGTTGTGATATTTCCTGTGTTTTTGTGAAGGAATCGTTGTGATAGTTGCTGTGAATGAATTGTTGTGAATTGATGTGAATGAACTGAAGCAAGTGAGCTTAACCCTGGCAAAATAATTTGACTTAACCTGTTATCCACAATAGAGGGTTAAGATGAAATATTTTCACAGCACATGGTCTTAAGAAGTTGAATTTTCATCCACAAACAGCAATTAGAACTGGGAAAATATTCTTACGTAACACGTTAATGGCAATGACAGGTTAAGTGATGTTAACCCGTCATCACCAATAACGGGTTAAGTAGGAAGATATTGGCAGAACTTCATCTTCAAAAGATCAAGTATTCATCCACAGAGATAAATACACTGTCAAAATCTTCCCACTTAACCCGTTATTGACGATTCAGGTTCACTTAATCCGTCATCGCCAATAACGGGTTAAGTAGGAAGATATTGGCAGAAATTCATCTTCGAAAGATTAAGTATTCATCCGCATAGTCATATACAGTGTCAAAATGTCACGCCCTGCTTCCCAAAATACGGGAATACGAGCACGTAACGTAGGCCCAGCAAATGATTATGCATCATCCATAAGTTGTACCAGTCTAACTCAACAATATAAAAGAGAAACAACCACGCAAGAAAAAAATATAATCACATAAACAATGAATAAACTCAAAGATAATCATGAAATAAATTCATGAAATAATAATCCAACATCTGGGATAAAAACAAACTTCGGGTCATAAAGCCCAAGAATACAAAGTATGATAAAAAGAAATACAATAAGCAAATAACAAAAGATAGCTAAGTAGTCTAAAGTCCAGCATCGATCCTCAGAGAGTTTGCTCACCAATTCCTTCTGTGATTGCTCCTTCGATACCTGTTAATACTTGATCTAAAAAGAGAGAAAAGAGTGCCCTTAAAGCAAGTCGTGGGCAGCAAGTAGAGAAAAATAGAGGATAAAGGAAAGCATGAATATCAAAGAAAAAGAACAGGGTCAAAGTCAAAGAGCAAAGCAAAGACAGACAGTAATATCAAAGGGTCACAATAATCACACATGTAATGCGTGATGTCAAGTCAAATTCAATACAGGATCAAGTATGCAGGTTATTAGTCATTTTATTAGCCTATCTAGTGCACTTACTACTGCGTCTCATTCCACAGGTTCGGCGCAAACACACAGTGAACATTTTAGACTGATGGTGATTCACGAATCGTGTACTCGGTATCGATAACGATAGTTTTACAACCAATAATTAACAATAATTTGCAATCAATACTTTTTCTTCCAATCAATACTTCTCCTCCTTCCAATACAATATTTCTCCTCCTTCCAATACAATATAACGATAAGGCCTTGCCGAGTACATTTTCCGATCGTTCACTACCAAGTCCTACCCATAATACCCCGGCTTGTTATTAGTTTATTTTCATCCTATGTGAGCATGCAAGAAAGTGTCAATGTTGTATAATACTACGCGTGTCTAATTCTATGCATTACAAACAAAGCATGAAGCAAACACATCATATAAACACAACTCACACAATCAGGACAGCATGACCTTGCTGTACTAAAACAAGGATTACGGTCACTACAAAATAGCAAACCTGAATCTATTGGAAGGCCTAGAAATTAGACTTCCACATGGTTCCAGCGAATATAATTAAGGCATATAAAAGATACAGAAACTATGGTGAAAACTCTATTCTATTCAGGTTTTATGTTCAGGCAGAATGCAGTAAGTTGGTTTCAACTAATTATTTCAGGTCAGAGAACTCATTAATAAAATCTATAAAAATTCTGGGTGATTCCTACATGTGTCTAGGTCCAACTAGATTTATTTCAAATTTTTATTTTACTGTTATCATGGTCAATTAAATTAAGAAACAGCAAGATACGCATGTATTTGTGAATCTGGAATTACTAACATGGCTGTACTAAAATGATGATATCTAGTAGGTTATACATCGGAATTCAAATCCGCAAAAAGGGAAAGTGAACTAGAAATCCAGGGCTACAATTTATGTTCAGCAAGTTATTTCAAATTAAGACATTAGCATGGTGGAAAATCTGATACAAAATGAAGCAACTAGCAGTCCAGAAAATGTTTTAACATAAAAAGGCAAAAAATAAATCATACGATCACATGTAGCATGCAAATTGGTAATCAAAGTGATCCTAGGTGTCAACATGCAAACTTCTAAGTTTAAGATACAATTATCGCAGGCATGGTATCAATTCATCGATCAACTTCAATCTAGCACATACAATTTAACATGTCCAACTTATCAAGTAATCTTATGCATGAATCTAGTTATTTAAATGCGCATATGCATGAAACAATAGGGACTAGGTTTTAGATCAAAGAGACGGCACGATGTTAAGAGTACGTCGGGTTAGCTCGTGTAAACCCTCGATAAACTTAATGGAATTGTCAAAGCAGTATGATAATGAAAGGGACTGGATCCACTTGCAGGAGATCAATTAATCTTGAACAAAAGAATAAATTAGTTCAAGAAGAGACTTGCCTGTTAATTTGTAGATTCTAATAATAAGAATAACAGGATCAGAATCCCAGGTGAAAATCCCAAAAGACACGTGCAAAACCCGTGCAAGAAATCCAAGCAAACAAAGCAATAGCAACTCAGCAACGAAATCCCACACCGGATCGGGACCGAACACGGGACAGCAACTCAGATCCACTGTGCGAAAACACGGGACACCGAACTCGACCAATCGGTAATCTCCTTCAACCTTCGGCAGAGAGAGAGAGAAGGAGAGCGTAGGACTTCGGCAACACGACGCTGCGGCGACTGGCGGCGATGAGCAGCGGCGATGCGAGCTCTGTCTTCGCTCGAAAATAGGGGAAGACGACGCGACTGGGTGCTCGGTTTGGAAGACAACGAGGATGTGCTAGGGGATCTCCAGAGGGTGCGGGGGTGCACGGAGGGGCAAGGTTGACAAGGGGACCACGGTGGCGATGAGGAGGGGAAGCGATGAGGTGGATGGGTAAATGGGTTTCGGTGGATGGCGATGGGTTAATGGCGAGGGGACAGGGGATGGCGACGGGGCTAGGGTGACGAGGGCGAGGTGGTGATGACGAGGTTGAGACGGGAGGAGTGACGGAGAGGGGCTAGTTTGGGTTTGGAGGCGGAAACAGGGAGAGGGAGAAGGAGCGAGTTGGGGAAACAGGGAGAGAGGGTAGAGGAACAGTAGGCGGAGGGGGCTTCACAGTAAACTAGGGTTAGGGAAATGACGGCTAGGGTATAATAATAGGATTAGGGTTAAGGGATTAATAGAAGATTAGTATTTATAGGAAAAGATAGGATATTGGGCTATTGGGTATTTGGGTATAGATCCATTAAAATAAAATACATTTTATATAATACAATTGATCAATACAAATCCGAATACAAGAAATAAGATATCTAATCAAATATAATTTGTATTATATAAATTATTTGAAACAATTATAAACAAAATTATCAAATAAGAAGGGATCGGTTTTAATAATCACCATGACCATAAGAACACTAAAATAACCATTTCAACAAAATAATAATAAGAGTAATATCAATCAATAAGAATAAAAAGACTATCAATAATAATAGCAATCGCCAGAATAATAATATTAATATATAAAAATAGGAATTCATTAAAATAGTCGAAACAATAATAATATTTCTGAGGGTTAAAATGCAAATAGTTGATCAAGTAGAAATGGAAACAAAGTTTATTCAAAATAATTCGAATTATTGTTTAGGAAAACATTTTAACTAAGAAACTCAAAACGAATTTAACAATAACAATTTATAAATATCGAGATACATAAAAATACTCATGAAAATAAATAATTTTTGGAAATAGGGGTTACACAAAATCTTCCTACTTAACCCGTTATTGATGATGACGGGTTAAGTGAACTTAACCCTTCAATTTTGACGATAACGGGTTAAGTAGGAAGATATTAGCAGAACTTCAATTTTGACAGATTAAGTATTCATCCACATAGAGAAATACACTGGGAAAAATTTTCAATTTAACCTGTTAATGGCAATCACTTAACCCATCATCGTCAATAACGAGTTAAGTAGGAAGATATTGGTAGAACTTCATCTTCAAAAGATCAAATTTTGTACCACAGAGAAATACACTCGAAAAATATTCCAATTTTTAAAAATAAAATTAAAAAAATAATGAAATGCTGTAAAACAAGAAAAATTGTTGGAGATCTGGGCAAATAAAGCGGAAGTTTTTGGGAAAATTGTTGTAAAACAAGAAAAATGGTTGCAATATAAATTATAGAATCATTTGTAATAATTTTGAAAATAATATTAGAATTGGAGGGAAATTATATCTGGGAAAATTGGGGAGAAATTCTCAAATATATAGAAATAAAAAACTAGTGCTCCAAGTCGAGCCCTATCTCTAACCCTACACTAACCCTTGCCATAGCCCTTATAACCCTCTAACCCTAGACCTAACCCTCTAACACTCTTAACTCTTGAACCGAATTCAATGTTAATGAAGAATGATGTTATATCTTTATTTTTTGCTTAAAAATATTATATGTAGTTTTCAATTTGTTTGGATAATTTATTATATAATTTTTTATGAAGAGATTCTATTTTCAAATATGTCAATTTTCTTTTTTAAAAAAAATTCCCACTTAACCCGTTATTGACGATATTATGCATACATAATGCGTTCATAAAAAAATACATTTTAAAATAAAATAATATATTTGAAAAATATAAACATTAAAGTTCATAAAAAAACTAGAGCCATATCTCTAACCCTACTCTAACCCATGCCCTAACCCTCATAACCCTTTAACCCTAGCCTTAACCCTCTATCACTCTAACTCTTAAACCGAATTCAATGTTTATGAAGAATGATGTTAAATCTTTATTTTTTTATTTAAAAATATAATGCTTAGTGTTGATGAAAACTTTCTTCAATGCAGCACCTATTCCACGATCCTCATCTGTCACGATGCCCAACGGATCTTGAGGCATTTCTCCTCGCCACTTTTCAAAGAACCACTCAAATGAGGATGGCTTCTCATTTGGAATGAACCCACAACCTAGGAACATTGATTACCAATGATGGTTGACTCCAACAAATGGTACGAATGACATCCTATATTGGTTCGTGTTGTAGGGGGCATCAAACCAAACTACATCCCCAAATACTTCATAATTCTTCCTAGCAATACCATCCACCCAAATACAATGGAACAATCGCCCTTCGGTATCTACTTGGTAGTCATAAAAAAATAAAGGATCGGTTTCCTTTTTCGATTCAAAGAACTCAATTAGCATTTGCCCGTCATGTCCTTTCATGCTTTCCATCAAGTTTTTTCCTTAGATTTCTAACATCGGTTTCAGTGAATCCAAATTTCTCATTACTTCTACTTGCACATTCGAAGAAAAGCATTTGTTTGCATATACGGACATTAGCTTCGATAAGTTGACCAGTAACTTTTTTATCTGATTTTAATAATACACAGTTTTGAGGCAGCAAGTGACGTCTACGGGGTGAGGTAAATTCGTGATTGTGTGGTTCACTAAATGAATAAATAATCCATGTATTACTTTGTTCGATTAGTTTTACACGAACGGAAGCTTTGCAACTCGTTCTAGAAGTAGTTCCCTGTCTAGCATCATTAAGATTACTCGGTGACTTCTCGGCTTTATTACATACATATGATTTGTCAACTACATCGGTTCCCTTATATTTATTTCCACCATTATGCATAGAAAACCCTGCACATCTACGATATGAAGCATAAAATTTCTTCGCTTCATCTAAAGTATGAAATGTCATACCTATCTTCGGTTTTAGGTGCTTGTCAATTTGCGTCCGAAATTCACCCAATTCTTGTACACGAACAAATTTTTCTCTGGCAACGGAACTTCCTTCAACACTGTCCATATCTAAAAAAAATAGAACAATTATGAACACGAACCATTACGGTATCTGGAAAAAAAAATTCTAAGGTATTTAGTTCTGGTTCAAGGAATGTGAGAAAACCGTACAAATGGCATCTAGAATTTCAAAAACTTTGCAACTTGGTCGAATTTACGTAACTTGTAGAAGTGAGTTTCGAGTCACGGTTTGCGAGATACGACCGTGTAACGCTTTATTTGAGTTTTTTTAACCAAAAGTGATACACGATCGTATCTCTCGAACCGTGAGTCAGAAATCACATCTACAAGTTGTGGTGGCTTGTGTTACATGAGTCTAACCTGTTCACAAAGTTTCGTATTTTTTAGAGGTCGTTTGTAGGGTTTTCTAGTTACCCTTATTAAAAAAAATCTAACATTATTTCTTCTTATTCGAGGAACGTGAGAAAACCATACAAATGGAATTCAGAAATTATAAAACTTTGCAACTTGGTTGAATTCACGTAACACAAGTCACCCCAACTTGTATAAGTGAGTTTCAACTCACGGTTTGCGAAATACGGCCGTGTATCCTTTATTTGGGTTTTTTTTTAACCAAAAGCGATACACGGCCGTATCTCGCAAACCGTGAGTCAAAAATCACTTCTACAAGTTGTTGTGGCTTGTGTTATGTGAGTCCAACCTACTCGCAAAGTTTCGTATTTTTTGGAGATCGTTTGTAGGGTTTTCTAGTCTAACCGCACTAAAATATTTCTAAGTTATTTAGTTTTTGTTAGAGGAATGTGAGAAAACCACACAAATGGCATCCAAAATTTATAAAACTTTGCACATTGGTCCAATTCACGTAACACTAGTCACCCCAACTTGTAGAAGTGAGTCTCGACTCATGGTTTGCGAGATACGGCCATGTACCGCTTCATTTGGGTTTTTTTTAACAAAAAGCAATAGATGCCCGCATCTCGCAAACCGTGAGTCGAATATTACTTCTACAAGTTGCGGTGTCTTGTGTTACATGAGTCCAACATACTCGTATAGTTTCGTATTTTTTGGAAGTCGTTCGTAGGGTTTTCTAGTGTAACCGCACTAAAATATTTCTAAGTTATTAAGTTCTTGTTCGAGGAACGTGAGAAAACCACACAAACGGCATCCAAAATTTATAAAACTTTGAAAATTGTTCGAATTCACATAACACAAGCCACCCCAACTTGTAGAAGAGAGTTTCGATTCACGGTTTGCGATATACGGCCGTATACCGCTTAATTTGGGTTTTTTAAACCAAAAGTGATACACGGCCGTATCTCTCTAACCGTAAGTCGAAAATCACTTTTACAAGTTGCGGTGACTTGTATTACATGAGACCAACCTACTCGCAAAGTTTCGTATTTTTTGGAGGTTGTTTGTAGGGTTTTCTAGTGTATTCGTACTAAAATTTTCTTAGTCTATTTGTTCTTCTCTGAAAAACGTGAGAAAACCGCACAAACGGCCTCGAAAAATTCCAACATCGTATAACATGGTCGAATACACGTTACACAAAACAAAAAAAACTTATAGAAGTGAGTTTCGACCCACGTTTGCGAGAAACGGCTGTGTACCGCTTTATTTTAGTTTTACTTGACCAAAAGCGATACGCAGATGTATATTCTAAACCACGAGACGAAAATCACTCCAATAGGTACTGTTAGATTGTGTGTCGTGATTCCGACCCACCCACAAGGTTTCGAATTTTTTTGGGACCGTTTATGCTGTTTAACAAATATCGAACAATTACAAATACGACTCAATCTACAATATCGTCGAGCGATCAACTACAACCACGACTACAATTGCACCGTGTAATTTCATCAAAATACTACTTACAACGTTCTACATCTATAATTTTTTGGAAAAATTTAATCTATTCAAGTACAAAGATACCGAAAAAATATGAAAACCAGCACAATGACAACTACGAAGCCAATGAATTAGTCATTACCTTACAAAATAACTACCAATTTCTACAATGGAGGTGTTGTTGCCGAACTAGAGTTTCGATCTGCATTCGAAGTTTGGAGGAGAGATTAGGTTTCAAAGTTTGGAGGATAGGTTGGGATCAAAGATCTGAGTGGGAATGGAAGAGGAGGAGCGGCAAGCGGACGGAGGATGAGGAGAAGTTTGGGTGTGGATTAGGGTTAGGGTTTTCTGGGTTGGGGGAGCATCGGACGGAAGAGAGAGAGAGAATCGCCGGAGTGAGAGGAGGGAAGTGATAGAGGAGCCGCCGGAGTGAGAAGATGATGATTTTGGTGGGATTGGGTTTGGGTTTAGGGAAGAAACGAGAGAGAGAGTGAGGAGAGATCGAGAGAGAAGAAGATGGAGTATACAGAAGAAGAAAAAAAACACTTTTGCCTTAACCGGTTCTAGAAAACGACGGGTTAAGGCAAAAAAATTTAAATTTTTTTTGCCTTAACCCGTCAGTGCAAACAATGGGTTAAAGCAATTTTTTTCCAAAAAAAGATCTATGATGTTGGATCTTGATCCAACGGCCCAGATCTCAGTTCGCAACGGGTCTGTGCACACAGACCCGTTTGCAACCGGAGAAAGCTTATATATATATATATATATATATATATATATATATAGTCACCTCACCTCTTCTTTTGAGGTCCTCCATGAAATAAACCTTTATGAAAAATCTGAACCGTTCATCTTGTTCTACATGCCTAAGATAGTGTAAATGTGTAATATCAAGTTATTTGGCATTTGTTTCCTCATTTATCATGTCGTTAGAAAATTACAGAACTTTTCGCCACACAATTTATCACGTTATAGAACATAAACAAATGGACTTCAAATAACTTTGATTTTACACCCTAAGGCCTTCTAAGGCATGTAGAACATGATGTACTCTTCAAAATTTTAATGGGGAATTCACATATGAGGCTTAAAAATAAGTACTTAGGTAGGGTTGTAAGGGATCATCCCCCTATATGAATATAGAGAGGTCTTTAGTTGCACACTGGGTTCGTGAGCACTCTGTGCGCACGAAGCCCACAACTGTCCAATCAAGATCATGATCACGATCTTGATCGGAAGGTTGTGGGTAGGGTTCGAGCGCAACCGAATGATATATATATATATATATATATATATATATATATATATATATATATATATATATATATTAATGAAAATTGGTAGTGCAGTTGGCTTGGTGCGCGTATCTAATATAGTATTACTCGAAAATAATTTTTTATTTTCTGCTCAGTGACAACCAGAAATTGTTATTGTAAATGACAGAATTAAACAAAAAAATGGTTAAAACAATATATGAGTATATAAGCTCTAATGAAAACTCAAACTCAAAATTAATTACTATTTTAAAAAAATATTACATGAATTACAAGCAGCAAATATTATGCATTTGCACGCGGGCCTTATATATATATATATATATATATCACTACAAGGAATTTGACATATAGTGACAGCAAAAATTCGTGGGTAAAAGGCGAAAAACCGTAGGTATAGCCCATAAAACCTATACCAACGGACATATTTTTCCGTCGTTTTTAATTAGCTATACCCACGGCCAAATGCCGTCACTATAGCCTATAGCGACGGTTTTTTCACCCGTTGGACAAAATCTCGGTGTTATACCCACGGTTTCATATCCGTTGGTATAGGTTTTAAAGACACATTTTGCTTTCCTATACCCACGGTTGAAGCTCCATTGCTATAGGTTTTAGCGATGATTTTTGCATCCAATTATTTGAATATATACCAATCGCTCTTTACACATTTTTTTCTTATTAATTACGCTTATGATAATTTAATATTTTCTTTTATAATATTAATTCAATTATAAACCAAATACACAATGAAATAAATACATGTGTTTATGAAGCAAAATTAAATAAAATTAAACTTCAATTATATTAAAAATTAATAACGTATTACAAGCATGTCAAATTCAAATTACAAAATAGTTAAAATGTCAACCTAAGAGTACCATACTGACGTATAATACGTATATAAAGTCTTATAACAATCTCATCCACTTAATTTTGAGGTTTGCTCCATCAACAGAAAATTAGCTTCCATTGCCAATAAATAGTGTACATCTACAACTCGCTAATAAATAACTCCGATCTACAATGCCGACTGGAAAATCATCTCAGCAAGTTCCTGTACCATCAAAAATTTTACCATCAATCTACGAAAAAGGAAAATAAGAAAGACATGCGCACAATGCAGTTACGAGTTAACGTTCCTGGAATAATATATGGAAAATATAAACTTTACTTAGATTCCCTATTACACATTTCTTTCTTTATTTTGAATTACTTGGAGGAATGGAGAAGAGATCTTAGGGCACCCCCGGGCCCTCACTAAGCTCCGCCACCGGGCAAGAAAGAAAATCTTGACAAGAAAAAAAGTTCCAGAGTATGAATAAGCAACCATTATTGCAATAGTATAGTTCTGATTCCCACCCGTAGCAAATACTGGGTCATCACTCATCATAATATGAAACCACCATGACATCTATATAGGATAGCTATGACTTTATGTTCAAACACTTTCATTTTCTTATTGATGACTGGAAATAGGAGAACATGTAGATGAGTTTTCTTTTTCCAGAAAAAAAAAAATGACCAAATATCCTTCAAGCCAAAGTTGTTACATCCCTATGCATATGCCAGCTCAACTAACATGATCCCCTTCTTTGGGATAAGTAAAAAACCTTATTTGAGTCATTAACCAATACAGACGGCGTATTTGTTGCAGTGGAAGCATTGCTTGTTCTGAATTAGAATGACTTTAGGCTTTAGCGTATCCCAACCAAGCTAAGTTTGCCCACCAAATTATATATATCAAAGCTGATTTAATACTCCTAAAGCGACAATCCACTCTGTTCTTTCATAAAATACCTATAGAAGAAAATTCATGTGTTTTGAGGATATTCTACTACGAATATATGGTTGCAAAATTGGCCAATTTACCAAGAGGACAATTAAAGAAGTCTGTCGATTTATGATATAAAGGTAACCCAACGGACGATTCATTTGTTCACAGAGGTACAATAGGATGATCTAAGGCATTTCTTATACATTTCATCTGATACTTAAGAATGCAATCCTATTCTAGAACAGAGGTATAATGACATATACCAATAAGATGGAAACATTAAATATGCAAATGTACGAGCTATTAACTTTCATACTTTTCATTATAAGTAGATTTTATTATACAACTATTAAAGCCAATCTCTATTCTACTGTATTCTGTTGGTGAATATAAAACACATAAAATTTGTGAGCCATAAGAGTTTTTATTCTTACCAATATAAGGCGATTTTTGCAGTAGATATTGAATCCATGAGCACTGACATTCGGAGCACCCTCTAAGAATCCAATGGTAGTGTAAATGGCCGGCTGATAGAGAAAGTAGAAAGCACATATGGAAAAGAATTATTACAAAATCAAAAAAGAACCAACAGTTATCACACATAGGCAATCAAGAGGTATTAAACAATCACTGACACACAACACTCTTTTATACACTATACCACTAGATACCACTAGTAGTAATATTAATAATGGCGATAAATAAACTTCTTTTATTGCCATCAAATGGAAGTACTCATACGGAAGGTAACAAACTTTCTTAGATGTGGACCAGCCAAAAGAATCAAGCTTGGAGTCTACTCTCAGAAAGTAAGGAGCACTCGGTATGATCATCCTCAAAAGAAAACCAAAAACAAATAAGTATTAAGCCTGTTTGAAACATGTTTAAGTTACCCTGTACGTTCAGGGAAACAGTTCATAATCAAAATGACGGAGGTCCAGTAAAATCTTCGAGGAATGGAGAAGAGATCTTAGGATAATGCCATCCTACTTGAAGTAAAATCAGTGGAAATGAAATTTTGAATACCACGGTGAGGACATTAAATATGATAAGGTTTGTAAAGGGAGAATTAATGACCAGAAAATTAACTGCCAGGGTAATAGGCAGGTAGAAACTATTATGCCAGCTGACAAGTAGAAATTAACACATTATACATTACTCAGTGCAAGAACATCAAACTAAGAAGCATCCTCTAACTTTAACACAAAAAGAAGATAAATTTTCATTGGAAATTGCACCAGAGGCATGTCGTAAGTGAAGAAGCTAGTAACAAGTAAGAACCAGGATTGATTTATCCACACCAAGAAACATTTCAGCTATAAGTACGGAAATATAAAGATTTCAAGTACTAACAAGAAATTAGACATAATTATAAGGGTCACTAAGCTGAAAAGCCCATACAAGATTATCACAAGAAAGAATCATGATTCTAGCAGACCTATACTAAACCTGAAGAAATGCATCAAAGCCATCAAGATTGATTGGTACCTCTAGAGGTTAATGATTGTAATAAGACAACCACAGTAACAATGACATTGAAGTGGCTGCACTTATGAAATACTACAGGTTTGCAGGGATCAAAAATGTTCCAGCATTTGTTCACATATGACTACTAACATGAACATTGAGATGTGCAGACTTTTTTTTTTTATTTTTTCTTTCTTTTACCAATCTTTCTAATTCATACGGAGAAAATGAATAATCATATTCCATCAAAAGTAGATTATCACCGTACAATAGCTGCTTCATCAAGAATTGAGGCTCGAATGCGCTCGCGATCAAGTCGTCCTCCAGCTCCCTTTGTTGCACCAGCTGATGAACGATCCACACCAGCAAGTCTCTGCTCTACCTGCAAAACGAAATATTCAGCAACAAGACCAATAAAGAGACAGAAGATTAATGAAATTTACTGTAGAATTTAACAATGAGGAATATTACTGTAATTTCTCAAGCTCCTCTGAACTAAGGATCCATTCTTTCAGCACAAGACACTAAGGTTGAAACTGTTGGATATATTGGTATATTCTCTCTATATAAATATAGCACGTGCATATGTGTAACACGTGTAATGAACGTACAATTGATTGGATATTGGAACGCGGGTTTGTGGGCTTATAACCCGATACCCAAACCAGTATTTAGAAATAAATACTGGCTTGTGATAGCAGTCTAGGTATTCCAATTTTGATACCTAGGGTGAATATCTCAAGCAACTTAGATCTAGAGATAAAACCCTAATTCCCAATTGCTAATTTCCTCACAGAATTTAACAATCTTGAGATATTTATTAATTTTTGTGAGATTAATTAAGGGGAATACCATTGGTTTTCTTCAATCCCGTCGGATCCCTCAGTAGCCGCCGGATCACATCGGAACCCTAACGCCGATCGCGTCGCTGGGTCCGTCGCTCGCCGCACGCGTCGCTCGCCGCACGCGTCGCTCGCCGCACTCGTCGCTCGCCGTACGCAACGCTCGGCGACCCGCTGCGAAGTCGGCCGCCCGTCGCGAGTCAGCAGGCGTCGAAGCCCACTGGGTCGCACCGGTCATCTCTCTCTTCTCCGATCGCAAGTCGCCGACTCCTTCTCTCTCTTCTTCGATCTGTGTGAAACCCTAATTGAAGAAGAAGAAGACAGTGAAGATCCTTTATCTCTCTTCTTCAAAATCTGTCTGTGGAATTTAATTGAAGAAGATCTACAGTGGACCCTAATTGAAGAAGAAGACAGTGAAGAGAATTCTTGTATCTCATCATCTGATCTGTTAAGACACACAGAAGGTGTTCGATGCTGGATCTCTTTGGCGCAGAATGCTTTGTTGTTTGGATTTGTTCCCAACAGAGATGAGTCTAATCAATTGAAGGGGAAGAGACAGTGAAAGATATGTTCTTTAATTTCCTCGTATTAAATTCCTGTTAAATATTTTGCTATGTGCTGGAAGTTCAAAACACTCGTTCTAAAATTATGTTTTGAATTATAGAATTACTATGATGCTAAGTGGTTAAGTTCAAGACTGTTTTAATCACTTGTTTAAATTAAATACAAGTTGAACAGTTGTTTTGGCTATGTGCTAAAAACACAATACCTATTTTGATAAGTTAAACTGTATGTTGACTATAAAATTCGGATCTCCAATTAAATTGTTGCTAGAATTAGATTGTGCTAATAATTTGTTTAATTGGCTAATCTTTAACAATTTGATGAATGTAGGAACTTTAATATTACCTACAAATTGTGTGTGTATGTTGGAGACATGGATTTGCATCATGGTATGATAAGTCTGCACTACGCAGGCTTCTCCATCGAATTTGGAAAACCACTTCTAACTTGAAGTGTCGGTATGATCTACTTTAATTTTCTCAGTATTTTTCATGTGATAAATGTGTTAACGTTTTGTGCGTTTAATCATATGATTGAGAGTTTTAGATCATAGTTATTCTCACTCTGGAAAACTAGCATGTTTAGGGTTGTTAAGTGCTTTATCATACTACGTGTATAGATATTTTGACAAATCCATTGTTTGCAGTTTGTGTGAGATTACATATTTGCCTCTCTAAAATTTAAAATAAAATAAAATTGTATAAGATGTATAACAAATATCTGTAACTTAGGAGAGAGCATCTCTTAATGTAGAATATGACTCTACTAGTTACGTTGTGTTCCATCTCGTTTGTTGTACTGTGTGTGCAAAGTTGAATTATAATATACTAGTCATTATCTCATTTAGCGTTATGAAGATGATGAAGAACGAGTAAAGGAAAGAATTGTTTGCTCAATGTGTTTGAGCTAGTGGACATTGTTAGAACCATTAGAGAAAGCAAATAATTTTTGAAAAATGTGATAGAGTAATTTTGTATTAACTCTTATACAGTTCATATATTGTCAATCGTATGTATAAGTTGAGTTTAACAAATGAGACAATTAATAATAATAGTTCTAATTGTGTTCTTAAACATAGCATAATTGGCTAAGTTTTGAGAACCATATATTCAATTGTTTGCGAGGAAATGTGATCTAATTATCAAAACTGGGGGGAAATGGAGTTAAAAGCTATTGAGTCAAAGCTTTAACATCCAAGTTGTTTTGAAATTTAGAATCACTATGAACTATATATTAAATTGTTTGTTCTTGTTAAAACTCATAGCCTTACTAAATGACACTCCATTAAAATATGACAAATATGAAAGTTGTGCTCAGATTATAATCACTAGAAAATCATTTAGTATGGTCTCTAGGAGCACACAACTTCTTGAGTCAGTACATTCTGATATTTGTGATCTCAGTAGCTTTGTGACTAAATGAGACGATTGTTGGTCAGAAGTATTTAATCGCTTTTGTAGATGATTAATATAAGTCTGTCATGTATATAAAGAATGAAGCACTTGTTATTCTTAATGAATTAAAAATCATCGTTAAATGCTAAAAATCAAGGGTTCAGATTTAATAGAGGTGGTGAATATGTTTTAACAACTTTAGAGAAGTTTGCATTGGGCATAATCTCTAGAGCACTCTACTTACAACAGTCAAACGGTATTGATAAAAGTTAGAATCAAACACTTAGTGAAATGTTGAATTCTATATTATTGACTGTTGTTTGTCTTGTGTAATCATGAGTGATGTTGTATTGTTAATCATATCTTTAATGTGTTACTACACTCTAAATTGAATACACCTTGTAAATCATAGTATGAAAACACAAACAGTTTTGTTAAAGTGAAAATTTGTGTTGTGATACTTTTGTTAGAGTACATGACCCTAGAAGGCCTAAAGTAGGACCTACAACAAATATTTGTGTGTTTAGAAAGTGCAGAATGTAGCTCTGTGGACAGATGTTGGATCTATCTAATTTGTGTTAGAAGAATCTAGACTTGCAAAGTTTTTTGAGGATATGTTCATCAAAGATAAATGTATGAAATAATCTAGTCCTACAGACATGTTCAATGATTCATTGTTGGAATCAAGAACTAGCCTTACTGACACTTGAAAAACTTGAATGACAAATGAGCTAAGAAGAGTCTTTAGTAGACAATGAGATGATTCTGTGTCATACAATAATACTTTAATTTAGTTGATCTGCCGAAAGGGGCTAAACTATAGTAAGTAAGTGGGGTTTTGTAGAAGAAACTTAATTTTGATTGTTCAGTAGCAATTTTAATGCTTTTTAGTAGCTAACAGATTGACTGAGAAAAATGGAGTAGATTTATTTGATGTCTACTCACATGTCTGTCATATTGCTACAATAAGTATTCTTCTTACCCTTACATCTATTGAAAATTTTGTCATTCATAAAGGATAATTAAAAGGCTTTGTACTTGATGTTCTGTACTGGAAAGTTTTGAACTAATATGTTTAGTGAACAAGATTTACAATTTAGTAAAATCATTGTTTATTCTTAAAACATGTATAGCCAACGAATAAATAATTTGACAAATTTTTGAAAGAGCCTAGTATATGAATCAAGTAATTCAGATCAGTGCCTTCAACTTTGTAGTGTGTCAAATATAGTGGCTATTAATTACTTGTTCTGTTGATATGAATGTTCTTGGAAGTGACCTCTTTATTACAAATGAAGTTAAAATTGTGCTATCCAAAGAATTCAACATGAAAACCTAGGTAATGTGGACACCATAGGTATAAGGGTGAGTTTTCAGTTGGCAAGGGATAACTCTTAGTCAAACTCATCAAATCAAAATGTGTTTCAAAAGTGGGGATATAGTGATTGAAAGAAAGTGTGTTTTGAAACACCTTATGATTATGATAAAAGGTTGACACCTAATGATGGTGCAACTATGAGACAGGTAGATCATTCTAAAGGAATTGACAGTCTCATGTATACAAAGATCTGCACTAGAATAGACATAGCCCTTGAGGTAGGTATGATCTGCAGATTCACTAATAATTCCATACACATTTGAGTGCCCTTAAGAGGCAAATGAGATACCTGAGTGGTATTCAAGAGTTTGCTTTGTGCTACTCTAGTCATTCTTCGAATGAATGACTGACCTGATGCATTATGATGCTCAGAATTTAGTGAAAGTCGATAACTAGTAGATATGTGTTTACACTAGGAGAAACAGAAATGTTATGGAAACAAAAGCAAACAGGCACTGTGCAATCATCCATGAAATCAGACCTCTATGTGTAATCCTCTGCAGGGGAAAAGGCTGAGTGGATTGAAGAAATTGTTGCTAGTTATCCATTAAGAAGTTTAAGTAACTATCTAATTCTGTTATGCGACTATCAAGCTACAATGCACTGTAGCTCATAACTCACTTTATAATAGTAAGATGAGTATATTAAGGCTGAAAGAAGCCTAGTTGAACTTTCTCATAGATAAAGTGCAATTGCGACAAATATGGCTAAAGCTCTTGCTAAGAGACTTGAAAGTGATCTAATTATCAAAACTGTGGGGGAAAGTGGAGTTAAAAGCTATTGAGTAAAAAGCTTTAACATCCAAGTTGTTTTGAAATTTAGAATCCAATTGGAGCCATAGAGAAGTTCAAACTTAAGCATCAATTTTAGGCAGTTGACATGTTTTAGATAATTTTGATGATTCGACATAAATTTCACAAATATATAATGTCATTCCAATTTTGATGGTATTATTTATCTAGGAAATTTACTTAGAATAATCATATTATTCCAATACGAAACATGAAAACTTGTCGATGTGTTTCCGATGATTAAATTGTCCTAAATATCATTCCAATTTTGATGATATGTCTTTTATGGTTACATGTTTCATTCCAATTTTGATGATTCAATGTTAAACCATGATTGAAACGGCAGTCTTTTCATTCCAATATGAAACATAGTATGGTTCTTGTGTAGAAACTATAAAGTTCATGTACTTTATTTATTAAAGATACTTGATTGTGATGCTTGCGTTACATTTTTGCTAAGCTAATTATGAATTGTACTAAGTTCTTTTGTGGAACTAGATACTTTGTGAAATATGTTAGAATTCTTAGAGATGTGTCTCTTGATATTCTTGTTTTCAATAAGCTAGCAAAGATGGAGGAGTTGAATCTGTCAACATAGTTTTCAAAAAATAATGATTTGCTCAAAATGGAGGAGTAAACATAAAGCAGTGTGCAAGGATAGAATTTCAATTTATTTCTTTTGAGAATAAATTAGTCACTTGCTTGGTAAAACTTCTGTTGAGTTTAAGACTCTTGTGATCATGAGCTTAAAACTCATATTTTGTTCTTGAAGTTTATTTGCTTTGTTTGATTTTGAAACTATGACAGATTATTCCAGTTGGTTTAGTCTTTGTGAACTATTCTGAATTGGATATGGTTTGAAACTATTTAATTATATTGGTTTAGTCTTAATTGAACTATTCAGTTTATAATTTTATTGGTTCTCATGAAACTATACCTTTATGATGCTTTTCCTTTATGGATTGCTATCAGCCAGTCAGTTGTATACTGATCTGATGAGATAATTCTGTACTTTATATATTGAGAATATAGGAGGAGATTGTTGGATATATTGGTATATTCTCTCTATATAAATATAGCACGTGCATATGTGTAACACGTGTAATGAACGTACAATTGATTGGATATTGGAACGCGGGTTTGTGGGCTTATAACCCGATACCCAAACCAGTATTTAGAAATAAATACTGGCTTGTGATAGCAGTCTAGGTATTCCAATTTTGATACCTAGGGTGAATATCTCAAGCAACTTAGATCTAGAGATAAAACCCTAATTCCCAATTGCTAATTTCCTCACAGAATTTAACAGAAACTACCCAAGAGGGCTACAGGAGTATCATCTTTTGATTGAGTTTATATTTTGGATTTTTAATTTTTGAGAGAAAATTAAAGTTTTCTCCTTAAATGCATCTTTCTTAACAGTAAACGACTGCAAATATTTATCTACTCCTTAAATGCATCTATATTACCAACATTTCTAGCAACAAAAATATATATATATATGAACAACATGCAGGAACTGTTATCATCAATGTTGTATCCTCTTTCACTAATGAAGGTTCTGAAAAATTTTATGACAAACTGTCACATTGAATCGACCCTCTGGTACCAAATTTGAAGCCACTGAAACAACAAAAGAAAATACTCTCTAGATCATGAATTTTGACTTTACATCAATCATCAAAGAGCAAGCTTCCAAAGTTACTACATCAAGTAAAAGTAACAAATAAGTGAAATTCATAGATTTAATATTGATATCAATTTATAACCACTTTTTATCTTGCATTTTAGCAAATTTCTCCAGAAAAAACTTGTTTTTATCCCAGTGTTCCACAACTTATGAAACCTGTCAAAATCTTTCATAATCCTGAAATCCAGATTTAATAAGATTCAAGAGAGATTCTCTTAAGACCTTTGTTTCTAGGTCCTAAAACCTGAAAAAAATTCAACTTCAGTTACTGAAATTTACAAAGTTAGTGGCAAAGAATAAGTAACCCACTGCTTTTGGAGTTATGAAGAAACTTCGGAAAATGTAGCACTTTAAACCAATAACAAAATTAAACCTGCACCAAGCTTCATTAGGAAAACGGGTGAAATCATCTCGGTAAACCATCATATATTCCTATTAGTACATATGGCAATACACATTTGTGAAACCTGGTAAAACAGATGTTTCATTTAAATTTGTGAGGACAACTCTACAACTCCTTTTATGAAATTTCGGTTGAATAAAGTTTCATTCTTTTAAGTAGGAAAGTGACTCTCAAGGCAAAAGAGTTTACACAATAGATAGACTTACAACTTAGAGAACAAATGAACAGTAAATTCCTGATTTTGATGCATATTTAATTTCCCACGAGATAAATTAAAGAGCCTTATAAAGTTATAGCACATGATATTCTTCATACGAAACAATCTGCCCTACTATAAAGTTATAGCACTGATAGCATCCTATGGTTCCAGATATTACCATCCGCATAAATGATCATCTGCCCTACTATTAAAGTTTAAAACCTATGTTTTTGTTTCAAATTGTTGTTGAGAGAAAGCCAACAAATCGAAATATATGCCTAATGTGTGCATTTTTGTGTAAATATTTGGGAATGCACGGCAGCACGGTACAATACCTAGTTGAGCAGATCTCTATTTGGGTACTGGTGGGAATTAATAATAAGTCATTAATCAGCCCAAGATTATGAACAATATTTCATAACCCACCCAATCAGGTATATAGAACAGTAACATTTAAGTTAAGAGTTCAAGCAGATTCCTGTCTGACGCACAAACAGCCCAATAAATAATTGTAACTTCATTAGTTAGTACCACTTCTTATATGACTGTATCCCCCATAAAATGGAATCACGCTTACGGAATGTTAAGACATTAATGCCTTATAAACCCAATCAAATCAATCAAAATATACATTAATTTCTCTACCTGTTCGTAGAACAGGTAACACAATCTCATCAAGTGCAGAGTTAGATGGAGCACAAACCAGCACATGCATCCGATATTTGCAGTTAGAGTTGAGAACCTCGGGTTTCTGAAAGAAAACATGAACATAAGCATAAAGGTATCCACCAATAAAGAAACTTTTTGAAAATATAGAGCAGATACCAATTCATTCTCAATAGGTAAAAACCCATCATCACTATCGGCAGGCGTAACTAGATCTCTTGCACTCAAGCCAGTTAGCCAAGGAGATGCTTTTGTCCAATTACAGTATCTGCAAAAAAGAGTATCAAACACAACCTGGTAATAGGAAGAAAAAATAAATTGTTCTCTCTTTTTTTCTTTTTTTGGGGTGGGGGAGTGCATCACTGGATGTAGAAATTGCTTGAACATCAAAATTCAAATTTGCTAACATGTATTACCAAAATTCCTCATTTACAATCATATTAGACTCATCAAACATTTTAATTACCAAAAGTTACTCAAAGACCAGATTCAAACAATAATCGATCTTTAAAACAAAACAAACAAACAAACAAACAAACAAAACCTTCGATCGGTTTCACCATCTGCAACGAGGGCTTCACATCCACTGAATTATTCACATCTCCGGTCTGAAAACTCAGCGACAACGTCGACTCCTCGAATTCGCCCCCGATCCGAAAAGATCCGTTCGAAAACCCTAACCCTAACGCTCCCGATCCTAAAGCTTGGGGAGAGAGGGTTTGGGAGAGAGGGATTCGGGTGTGAAGCTTGGGGAGAAAGGGTTTGGGAGAGAGGGATTCGGGTGTGAGAGATAGAGAGAGAGAGAGAGAGATTTGAGATAGGTGTGAAACTGAGAGATACTCTATAAATTGGGGGTATTTGGGATTTGGGGGGAAAATGAAAAAGTTGGGGGGAAAATAAATTATAGAATATACCCACCTATACCCACAGTTTACTATACGTCTGTGGGTATACAATGTCTGTACCCACGGTTTTAGTGATCCGTCACTATAGGTGTCCGTTGGTATATGGCAAATTTCTTGTAGTGTATATATATATATATATATATATATATATATATATATATATATATATATATATATATATATATATATATATTCATGCATTTGTACGTGGGCCTTTTGCATATATATATTTATATGTAAAAGGCCCACTGCAAATGGATGAAAAAATATGGCATATGATGAGAATAAAAGTGAAATACGTGTGAAAGATGGCAATAAATTTTTAAATAATTTTCAAGATTTTGTTAGAAATTGAAAGAAATATTGAGAGAATAGATAAAATAGTGATACCCAAAAACTTATATCTACTTCATGTTCATAAACCCTCTATTTATAGACTTACATGATATATGTAAATAATTATCTAATTTACAACATATATTACAAAACTCTTCATATGATGGATGTAAATGAAGTTTAGAGCCTATGTTACAACACTCTTCATATGATGGATGTAAATGATTGTTTATTGTGATCATCCACTATCATGTATTTACAACACTCCTCCTTGGATGTCCACCATATATGGTACATGCCTCGTTAAAACCTTTCCAAGAAAACCCATTGGGATAAAACCTTATCAAAGGAAAAACAAGTACATATCCATGTGAGATGTTGACGAGCGTGTGACACTGCCTCACTAAAACATTGCCAAGAAAAACAGAGTGGGACAAAAACGTGGACGAAGAAAAAAGAGTACAATGTGAAGGTATTATTGATGACATGCTCCCTCTGATGTTGGGAAAAAATTCCTTAAGCTGACGCATTCCAATATTGTAGGCCATCTTTTGGAACGTTGTAGTCGGTAGTGCTTCAGTGAATAAATCTGTGCAATTTTCATTTGACTATTTATTCTGAACATTTATGTCATCATTCTTCTGAAGCTTGTGTGTGTATAAAATTTTTGGTGAAATATGTTCGGTCTTGTCACCTTTGATATAACCATTTTGGATTTGGATTTGCGCAATACAAGCAACAATATCTTCATACAATGCTGTTGGCATGTGCTTGATGGAAGATAATCCACATGTTTCTCGAATATTTTGTATCATGGATCTTAACCACCTGTATTCACTGCTTGCTTCAAGTAAAGCTATAATTTCTGAATGGTTTGAAGATCTAGTCGTTGAAGTTTGTTGTACTAATATCCAAGATATAGCAGTACCACCACAAGTGAATACAAATCATGTTTGTGATCTGCCCTTGTGTAAATAAAAATGATAACCAGTTATTTATGGTGATGACCCATTTGAATAGAATATGCCCATATCAGTTGTTCCATGAAGATAATGCAACACATGTTTGGTTCCATTCCATTGCCTTTGAGTAAGTGCAAAACTATATCTTGCTAGTAAATTTGTAATACCCCAAATTTTTAAATATTTCTTTTAAGATTAGTAAATGAATTAAAATGATTTTTTGGTGATTTAATAAACATTTTTTTTCTGAAATTTGCCTTTTTACACGTGCAAGATACGTGCAAATATTTTCTTGGGAAGTTCAAAGTCAAAAACTATTTTGGGAAAACCCATTATTTATTATTAGATGTTATTTGTGAATTTTCTGGATTTTTCTTATAATACTTTGACCTATTTGCAAATATTACAAAAAGATGGACTTTTGTGAAAAATTATCACTTGGAGTGAAAACTCCAGATTTTCAGTTTTTTGGCCTGGGCATGATGCCTAGTCAACTCAGATGTAAAGATTTTACTTTTTGTTTTGATAAATTTGGGTTATTTTGGAAGTTTTGATAAAGAAGGGTTTTTTTTTTTTGCAAAATTGCTACTTGGAGGGCAAAAATTACAATTTCGTTTTTCTGGGTTTTTTAAAACAGTGTCGGCCAATATTAGGGTAGTTGTTTTTGTTTTTAAATCTCAATTAAGTTGATTTTATTCAATTTCCATGTGTAAGGATCTATATATGTAAAGATATATTTTGCAAATCTATTCAAAAACCTTGGATACCCTATTTCCGGCCTATTAAAGGTGAGGTGCAGCCGTCTCTTTGCTAAAAAACACAAAAGGATTTCTTTATTATTATTTTCTTGGAGTTTCAAAGCGAGGATCTTGGTTTTCTTGCGAAATGAGGGATTTTCTTATTTCTTTATTATCTTCGGTTGATTCTTCAATAAGGTGAGTGACATATGTTTGTTTTCTTATTGTTCTATACATATTATATGTGATGATTTATCTATTAGAAAGAATGTTAGATGATGGCATGAAGATATAATGAAAATTGATGAGTAGATGAACTAAAAAGTGAATCTTTTCATGGAACTACACTATTTGATCATTAAAACCCTAATTTGATGACTTGAGATTTGTTAAGAACTTAATATAAGTCATGAGTAAGATGTTTTCAATCATATTGTTGAGTTGTATGATATTATTGCATGAAAGTAAACAAAATTGATTTAAAATGAAATTTACTGTGTGTATGCATATGTTATTTTGTTCTTGATATTTCGATGGATAAAACTTGATTATTTGCATGTTATGAGTGCATATGTTCATGAGTAAACTAGTGTAATAAGTTGGGGTGTGTATCACAAGTTGTAGAAGGTTTATTGGATCAAAAAGATCAAGTTTTGAAGTATTAAAAAGGGGCTTGCTTTCAAGTCTGTGTGTGATCAGCCGAAGGTAGGGTTTCGTGGTTTTGTGGAGTTTTAATTGAGATTTTAGTTGTTTTAATGTTGAGATGGAATTAAATTCATACTACATATATACAATGGATTCTTAATGTTTAACTAATGCACTAATACACACATATGCACATTCACATTCATATATACTATTTTTGATGATTTTGTGAATTTTGATGGGATTTTGATTGGATTTCAATTGTTTTGGTACTGAGATAGTTGAACATTATACTACTCCTTATTGATGAGATTTGAGGCTTTGACTGAAGCAAGTATACACATAAATACACTTACATATGCATATTGTTGTTTTTGAAGAATTTTTGTGAAAAATTACTCTTTTAAGATCTTGATATGTTTTGATGTGTTTTATAAATTCCTATATGTTATACAAGATATGTTTGTTCATCTCAGGAAGTTAAATTTTGATTTTACAAAGATTCATTAGCGTATCAGTTGAAAACATGCACAACTCCAACCTGGCTGTATAGCAGGTCATGGTCGACCGCACGGTCGACCGTCATGCCTTAGTTTTGGGAATTCTCTAATTGACAGTCGACTGCTCTGTTTTGAGCGATCGACCGTCAATTGTTTTTTGGCTGTTTTGTTGAAGTTTCTTCGTTTCTTTTAAATGGTTATTTCCTCGATATTATGGATTATTGCTCTAGTGTGTTAGAGGATGTTCTTACGACAAATTACAGTATTTTACAGAGAGTTATATTTTAATTATAATAGAGATTTAAATATATTCTTATGGCCTTATTAAGTGTTATATGTGTTTTCAAAGGAATTAATGTTTTGTGATATTCTACAACTTCCAAATATGGTTTTCTGTTATATTTGATTTGAATTCTGGAATTTTATGAGTACATTATATAGATTTAGAGTTTTGTTGATTTAAGAAGTTTTCTTCATATAATCGTTTCGATGGTGGATTTATGAGTTTTATTGAAAGTTTTGGTATTGATGGTTGAGTTATGAGTCTTTAGAGATTGAGTGGGACCTTAACTACCGGTGGTTAAGATTTGGTTGTTGTTCAGTTGAGTTAAGCCAGGTGGGGTACACCAACTCTAGGAGATTCGCAATCTAATAAAATAATTAATTAACTTAACAAGATAAGGACAGACACTAGATGGTGATATGATGAAATGGGAACGTGGGTTATGGACCTCAGTATGACCTACAGTGTGAGATAATCCCCGGAATTATCGAGGTGTGAATGAAATAGTCTTCAGAATTACCTGCGGTATGGGATTGATCTCCGGAATTATCGAGGTCGAGGCAACACTCATTGGGTATTCGTGTGATGAGGCGCCATAGCTTGCGGTGTAGGGTATTTTTGATGGTTCTCAGGTGTGAGTGAAATTGTCTCCAGAATTATCTGTACATAGAGATTGACCTCCGTAATTATCGAGACATGGGCTAATACTCACAATTTATCTAGATCTCATAGTAGTCATCGTAGTAGGATTAGTTGCATAGTGGAGGATTAAACCCTATCAAGTGGAGAACGATAAGGGCTTGCATCGGACCTATGTAGAGTGGGATGCATAGAATCCAACAAGTATGCATTAGAGAGTCAGCATATAGCATTAGTGTTTTCTTGACTTGGTTTTATGCATGTTGTTTTATGTTTTTCTACACTTGACATGTAGTCTAGTTTCACTTCATGTTTTCATATTTTATTTATTGTTATTTCTTATTTTATTTATTCTTGTTGTTAATGCATGCTGTTTATGACTCTATACTTTATGTTTTATTTATGTTGCATTTATTTTATGTCACTCACACCGTTATGGCTGACCCATGTAGTTTTGGGGGTTAGGATTATCTCTAGCCTCATGTTTTACAGGTAGCTACCTATAGCTTGGGATTTGGATGCATGAGATAAAATGTTGTTCTGACTTATGTAAATTGTAAAAGAATGTGTTGTAAAAGAAAGAATTTGTAATTCAAGGTGTTTGTTTTCCTCTGTGCTTTGTAAAGATTAATGTGATAAAAGTTGGAGAGAAAAAAAATTATCTGTGTTTTGGCTGCGTTTACTATTACAATTAAGGTAGATGCTGGAAATTGTGCCACGTATTTTTGAGATATCATATTGAAAATTCGGGACGCTATAGAGAATTACGGGGTATTACATACACCCCCCCCCCTTTTATAAATCAGCATCCTCGCTGAGTACAGGGCATGCCATCTAGAGTAGGATCCTTCTTTCTAGCCGATGTGGCGTCGTCCTCGATTCCAGAGATCAGTGACTCTCAACACCGCAGATCATACTCGATCCCGAAAATCAGTGACTCACAGCACCGCGGATCATACTGAGGACCTCTTTCACAACCGATGTCGAAAGTCAGCTTTGATACCATTTGTAGCGCCCCCCAATACTCGGACAATTTTTATTATTTTTAGAAGACAAACTAATACTTATTGTACAACTGCCCACCACAGGCTGCCTTTCAAAAGGTGGTTAACCAATTAGGTGACTTTTGATCATAGGCAATTATATTTATACTTATTTAATTATTGTATACTCCCGATATGGGATAACCCCCCCCCCCCCCCCCCCCTTTACTAATCCCGTGCACACTAGTAGAAGCCCAGTGTGCCCTCTACTGTGCCACGTCACAATGTTCAAGAGACAGCAGCGCCAACTACTTCTCTTCACAAATGAGTGGGCCCCCATTGGTGACGTCACCCAAACCATTCACAGCACGATGTGTTGTTCTTTAATCTCATGGCCCCCACCTACCATCACTTAATTACGGAACTGCCACTCCCCTATTTTTATATATATACATTATACATATCTCTTTTTTAGAAATTACGGGGTATTACAAAATTGACAGAAAATGTTATGTCAGGCCATATACTATTTGCAAGATGTATTAGAACTCCAATTGCACTCAGATATGGTACTTCAAGGCCAAATGGTTCTTCATATTTTCTTATCCACGAAAAAGTTTTTTTTTTCACATCAAGTGACTGGACAACCATAGGTATACTCAATGGATGAGCTTTATCCATATAAAAGCTTTTGAGAACCTTTTTCGTATAGGTTGATTGATGGATAAAAATTTCATTTGGTAAATATTCGATTTGCAGACCGGGACAAAATTTTGTCTTTCCAAGATTTTTCATTTCAAACTCTTTTCATTAAATATGTTGTTGTATTTGTAAACTCTTCAAGATTTTCAATCATCTAAATATACAACAAAAATAGCAAATCCATTTCCAGCTCTTTTAATGAAAACACATGGACAAATTAGATTATTTATAAATCCTTCTTATAAGAGATATTCACTTAAATGATTATACCACATTCGTTCATATTGTCTTAATACAAACAAAAATCTTTGTAGATAGAATATAATTCATGAGATTTTTGATTATTTGCTTCAGACACTTCAGAAATTTGCATATAAATATCACTAACAAGTGACCCATATAAATATGCATTGACGATGTCCATAAGTTGCATATCAAGCTTTTTAATGACAGTTAAACTAATTAAGAAACATAACGTGATTGCATCTATCATAGGGGAATATGTCTCATCAAAATCAATTACAGATCTTTGTGAGAAACCATAGACAACAAGCCTTACTTTATACCTTACAACCCCATTTTTCTCATTATGTTTCCTTACAAATACCGCTCTGTACCCAACATGCTTCATGCCTTCTAGTGTTCGAGCTGTTGGCTCAAATACTTTATGGTTTTGCGAAGAAATTTAATTCAGCTTGAATTGCTTCTTTTTCACAGTGGTCAATCATTTCAATGTCGACATTCTTCAAAAGTTACTGAATCCGGATCCTCATTATCTTTCACAATGTCCAAAGCGACAGTGTGTGCGAAAGCATGATCAATAACAATATTCTTTCTATTCAATTTTTCCTTGTACTTCCATAATTCAAAGAAATTTGTTCATAATTTTGTGTTTCCTCAATTTGTGCCTCCTTAGGGACTTTCACCTCGCCAACTTTGGATTCATCATTCACTGAATTTTCTAGAGTTGTCTTGCTGTTGGACCGTTTCCTTTTGGACATATAGTGCCATTTTCTTACAGTTTTTTTTTCTCTTGTGCACCAATAGGACATCCATGCTTCTAGCGTGTTTTTGATAAATTATCATGTTATCTTTTAGGGACTTCAATTTGTGTTGGAAGCTGGTATATGCAATTTTGTTACTTTTTGTGCATCAGTAAATGCACATGGCAATTAATTTGCAATTCTTTACAAGTGAATAATTCATTTAACTTCATGTTTATTGTAACTCCCATTTCCGGTTGTACGAATTTTCATTTCTCTTTTCTTCGTAGTGTTTTTTTGATATAACGGGGATAGAGCCGATAGACTCCAGCCCAAATATATTAAAAAATAACAGAATATGTATAAACAAAGGTAAATTTTACACAGAGTAAAACTAGGAGAAACAAAATAACAGAATACGAATTTTCATTTCTCTTTTCTTTGTATTCTTGTATTCCAATTTTCTTATAAATTATTTCTTTAAATTCTGCTATGTACACCACATATTTGATCGATCCAAAGTCCGTATATAAATTCATTTATTCTCTTGAACCCAAAATCTTATTTTATTCTACAATCTTATTCTTTCTCTTGATTTTATATTTTGACACAATTCTATTTTACTCCTTTTCTTTGGATTATTTGTTAACTTTTTAAGCCCAGTTCAAACCCAAACTCATAATCTATTCTGTGTTTATTTACGGTATAAAGCTCAAACCAAGTATATTCTTATTATTTTGATTTATTAACTCAAACCCAATAATCCATAACGCAAGCCCACAACCCGAATACCCCCTTAACTGTACACCACCACCTCCTCCTTAATCTCCTCCCTACTAATCCCCCACTAATCCTTCTCCTCCTACTAATCCTCCTCTCATCTTCTTCACAACCCGACACAGCCTCTCCTTCTCCTTCATTTACATTAACACCCCGAGCTCTCTAACTCCATCTTGAAACCCATCATCCCCCCCCCCCCCCACCTAGTCGACTTCACCTCATCTTCATCCCTTAGCCCCATGCAACGTGCTCTCCTATCTCCCCTCCACGTCACCAGCCCCTGGTTCCTTCCTCGCCTCCTCCACCCTCCGTCTTCACCTCCGAGCACCACTGATAGCCTCCACTGAATGCCACCCCGACTGCCATCGCCCACAACCACCTACCCCGACCTTTCATAGCCTTGCCGCCATCAGCCTCGATGCCAGCACATCGCCACCTCTGCTCCTCCCAACCCATCAACTGCAATCCCTCTCCCATGCTTCACCGCAACGCTGCACCCGATGCACCGCAACACCGCAGCCCCACCCCCGACTACCGCTTGCTGCCGACCTCCACCACAGCTCCATCCCGAACACCTCACTGTCGCTACCTTGTTGCTTAACCGCATGGCCACTCAATCACCTTCGACTGCAGCTCCACTGTCTTCATCCGGCAGCTATCCACTCATCGCTGTTGCGCTCCTGCTCTACTCGCTGCTCCCGAACAGCACACACTCGAACAGCCAGGCGTCGTCCCTTGCTTGCTACCGCCCTCGTTTTTGCTTGTGTTGCCGTTGATTGTTGTCGCTTGCTACCGTCTCGCTCATCATCTATCCATTGCACGCTCACACTTCTCTTATTAAGGCAAGCATCTCTTGTAAACTTTTTATTGTTCCTGCGCAAGCATTTCCTTTGAAATCCGACAAGTAGTTTTTGAATTGAATATCGTATCTAATTGAATTCCATTATTGATTCATTATTTTCCTTATCGTACCATGTTATTGATTCATAGTCTTCTTATCGTGTCATTGTTATTGATTTAAATCTTGAACCGTTAATTTATCGTATTACCGGACATTCAACTTTACTGCACTGTCTCTTGCTTGACCTTGTGCTGAAGTTTCAACCCAGTTTCTGACACTAAAATTTAGAACTTTGTACATAGAAATTGTAGCAAACTAAGCCTTAAATCAGGAACATCTTTACGGATTCTCAATCCGGTTTATAGATTATAAGTTATTGATATTTTATTACTTTCATGTTATAATTTTCAGAACCAAAACTGTACATGAACCCAATAAAGAATGAATTTATAGGCACAGCTACTGTAATTATAATGTATCGTTTGAATATGCATTGGAACCGGCAGGGAGTCTACTTGGTAGAATCTTTGACAGAATCGGATTTGCATTCCCGTAACAGTAAGAAAGTGAATTTGAGTACCAATAGGTACTGTTGTCCCGAACTTGCACTGTTATGTTTTTGCATATAAACCAGTTAATTTCCGTAATTAATGAATTGAACTGTGTATATTTCATGTATTGCTTAGCCTTGATATCTTCCTGAAATTGTATTAATACTACCATTCTCATCGATTGTACCCATTGCATGTTCATGAGTAATTATTGTAAAAGAATAACAAGTCGGAATAATAAAGGGTACGACTTAGTGGTGAACAATATAGGAGAGTGTACTCGGAAGGGGGCCTGAATTTCCCGTGTTACATGTTTACCGATCAAGTTACCGATCAAGTTTACCGATCAAGTTACCGATCAAGTTACCGTTCACTGATTATAGTCATGAAAAGACCCGAGTACATACCCCTGTATAATTCACCACTAGAGTCTAAATATTAACTTGATTGTATGCACTCGAACTTGTGGTATGGGATGCAGGATTGTGTGCATTAGATATGACTGATAAAATATTGATAGACATAAGATTAACGTTGAACATTGACACTCATAACTAATTCATGATTCTTGAATACTGATTCCTGATACCAGATCATGTTACCGACCATTGTTACCGATCACTGTATTATTGACTATTGTTTTATTGAATATTCACTATATTGTTTATCAGTCATTTATTATTGACCAGTGCATATCAATTGATTGAACTTCATGATTATAATGGCATCTTATCGTCCTTATTGATATTGTAAATGTTCGTATTGTTCTCTCCTTGTTTTCTTATATACCCCGTTTATTACTTACTACTACTTGTCGCCCGTAGCTTTCTCTAACAAGAATTTTCCACCAAACTCTAGATGTTGGGCTTGTAGATACAGAAGAGGAACTGATTGAAGGACTTGGTGAACAAATTTTCTAGAGAATGAAGTCGAACTCTTAATTTGCTCTAATTATATCTTGTTTCCAGTGCTACTGTTATAATCGTACTTTGTATTTCTGGGTGTTTTGACCTGTAGTTTATTTCCAGATGTTGTTTATTTGTAAGGCATTTCATGGATTATTATTATTTGATTAATTTTATTGCATGCGTGGTTGTGGATATATTTCATAGAGTTAAACTGTCACAGCTTATGGATGATGTATAGATCATCTGTTGTGCCTTAGTTACGTGCCTATATTTCTATACAACGAGAAGCAAGGCGTGACATCTACCTTGATTTGTATACTGATCAAGATGAGACAAAGACGATGCACTCCATGTAACTTCACATCGTTCTTCTAGAAGCAGTATTTTTTCTCCTCCTAATGGCGAAAAAATTGTCTCATCGAAATTGCAATCTACAAAGCGTGTCGTAAACATATCACCCGTCAAGGGTTCTAAATATAGGATTATGGATGGGGGATCAAATCCAATATAAATTCCAAGAAGTCTTTGAGGCCCCATTTTATTTATTTGGGGTGGATAAATCGGGACATTAATAGCACAACCAAAAATCTTCAAATGATAAATATTAAGCTGCTAGCCAAAAACAAGTTGTAATGGTGAATATTGATGATATGCAGTTGGTCGAATACGAACCAATGTTGATGAAAGTTATATGGCATGTCCCCAAGTATAAGTTGTAATTTTGATATTAAAAGCAAGGGTCACGCAATCATTTGTAAATGTTTAATAAAAGACTCTACCAACCGTTTTGGGTATGTGTATGGGCAACTGGATGCTTAATATCGATGCCAATAGATGTACGGTAATTATAAAATGCTAGGAATGTAAATTCACAAGCATTCTCAAGACGAATTGTCTTAATCGAAGAACCAGAAAATTGTGCCCTAAATTTTATTATTTGTGCAAGTAATTTAGCAAAAGCAATTGATCAAGTTGAAATTAAGCAAACATGTAATCATCTGAACGATGCATCCAACAAGACCATAAAATATGTAAATAGCCCACATGGTGGATGAATTGGTCCACATATATCCCCTTGAATACGTTGTAAAAACAATCGTGATTCACTAACAACTTTAATTGGGGATGTTAATTTTCCTTTTGAGCAAGCTTCACAAAAACAATCACTTGATAAAGGAATTTTATGATTCTTTAACGAATGCCCATTAGAATATTTCATTATTGTAACACCCCGTACGTAAGCGGGTATATATATAATATTATATAAAAATATATAATAATAATAATAATAATAATAATAATAATAATATATATATATATATATATATATATATATATATATATATATATATATATATATATATATATATATATAAATTAAATAGTATGAGATGAGTAGTAGGGTTGGTTGTTGGCCTATATTTGGTTCTATAGGGCATATGAATTAAATGGTTTAATCAAGGAGCCTATAGATTTATTATGGGGCTATGTCTTAATTATTCACTAAAGGACAAAAAATTGAAATGAATGGTGGAAAGAAGGGTGCTGTGCACTTGGCATGAGTGGAGAATATCCCATATCTGAGAAGTGAATCAGAAATAGGTGAGTTATATAGGATTTACCAAATGAGAAAGGTTACCTATAGGGTTTAACCCACCTTTTTATGGTGCCTGTGGTGGGTGTGGCTAGAGTTTTGTGTCTGTTCATTCGCGTGCGTGCACACGTTCGTGTGCACAGCTGAGCTCGGTCCAGGGCGTTACAATTATTCAACGCATCATTATTGACCCCAGATGGCCAAGTTGGTCATGCAAAAGCATAAAACCCTTTGTGCCATTGAATTTTGGGTTCATCACGACATTTAACTATTGGTCTTATAGTTGTATAACCTAGATGAATAAGCATGTAGTTTTTTCTTTACATGCTTCTGACATGAAATTTCAGAAGTGATATACAAATATTATATATCTTTCTCATTCATAGTTTTGATGTGGAATCCATTAAGATGTATGTCTTTAATATTAAACAGATTTATTCTAGACTTGAGGAATATAATGCATCTTTGATATATATTTTTGTTCCCCATGTAAAATTATATGGGTTCTTCCGGAGCCATAAATCAGGTTTGCACTTCATGAAATTGTATTAACATTTGTCTTTGCTAATTTCAAGTTCAAAAAATACTTTTTATTTCGAAGAATTGTATGTGTCTTTCCACTGTCTGCTAGACATAATTCTCCATCTTTCATCTTGAAATTGCTCAAAGCATTGGAATTTGCCATATATCTTCATATAAGAGTTGATAATCAAATTAAAACCAAAAGTTAAATACCTAAAAAAATATTTATTTATTAGATCATGATCACTTATTGAATGGAAAACATAAGAACTGCAAGTTACAGAAAATGCAATAATTAATATTAAAAGACGATAACTATTTTAAATAATATATGATCAAACTAGTCAACAATGACATTTTCATAATTGATGTGTTCATCACCACTATTTCTATTTTCATCACCATCATTTCTATTCTCAATTGCATAATCAACTCCACTTGGTTCAGAAACATCCAAATGGATGTTCACGATAGGTACTTCAAAATGATTATCATAGAGATCATCAAAATCAGTAAAGTTTGTTTCTTTCTCTTTTTATTTTCCCTTAATATATGCTTGATAAATATCAATAATGTGTTTTCCAGTACGGCATGTATGGGACCAATGACCTTTTATACCGCACATATAAAAAGATTCATTATTTCCATTCTTATCATTAATTTGTAAACATTTTCCATGCTTTCCCCCCAGCATTGCTCCACTTCTGGTGAGAGAACGATTTATCTTATTTGAGCCATATTGGTTGTACCCACCTTGATTCTTGGGATTATAACGACTATGACTACCACATCCATGACCATAAGTGCTAGCATTTGCTTCAGGAAATAACTTGTTTGCATTCACTACAAGGAATGATTTTTAAGCCAGTTGGGTGGGATTGATGATTTTTCAGAAAAAAATGTTCATTGTTTTGTTCAGCAACAAGGAGGCATGAAATAACTTGTGAATATTTTTCGAAAACCTTTTCACGGTACTGCTGCTGCAAGAGCATGTTTCATGCATGAAATGTTGTATCCCCCTGTGGCTAACCATGAAGCCCAGGAATTTGCCTGAAGATACTCTGAAAGCACATTTGGATGGATTGAGTCGCATCTTTTGCCTCCGTAGAACGTCGAAGGCCTACTGCAGGTCACGGGCGTGGTCTGTTTGGGTGAGGCTCTTCACTGGCATGTCATCTACGTAAACCTCCATATTCCTGCCGATCTGCTTTTGGAAGACATTGTTAACTAGGTGCTGGTAGGTAACTTCAGCATTTTTTAGCTCGAAGGGCATGACCCGGTAACAATGCAGGCCTTGGTCGGTCACGAAAGAGGTCTTCGGGATGTGGGAGGGGGACATTCTGATTTGATTATATCCGGAGTAAGCGTCCATGAAACTAAGGAGCTGGTGACCGGAGGTGGCATCAATGAGAGCATCAATGCTAGGGAGAGGGAACAGATCTTTTGGAGGCTTTATTCAGATCCGTGAAGTCAATACACATCCTCCACTTAACGTTTGTCTTCTTTATAATCACTACAGTGGCGAGCCACTCGAGATAGTTGAATTCTTGGATGAAGCGAGCCTCGAGGAGTTTTATCCACCTCCTTTTTTATGGCTATCTGGCGATCAGGGACGAACTTGCGATGCTTTTGCTGAACAGGTTTAGCTTCGGGATTGATGCTAAGGTGGTAAGTGATGAGGTCTTCCGAGATACCCGGCATATCATATGTTGTCCATGCAAATAGGTCTCTGTTGCCTCTGATGCATTCGATGATCTGTTCCTTGACTATTTGCGGGAGAACTTTACTGACTCGAATGGTCTTCGACGGGTCTTCTTCAAAAAATGGGACCTTTTCTAACTAGTCGACCGGTTTCGAGATAATCTTCCGGCCCATCTGAGGGACTTCTAACGAGTCGAGGGAAAGGAATGTTCCTCCCAAAGCCGTGGTGTAGCACCTTTGGGCCGTCTCTTGATTTCCCCTTACTTCCCCTACTCCAACAAGGGTCGGGAAGTTCATTTTCATATGGAACACGGAGGGGACGGGGCAAAGCGTGGCTAGGCCTGACTTGCCGAGGATGGCTTTGTAAGCATCTTTCACATCTACTACCATTAAGTCCATTGCTTCTGTTCGGCTTGTTGGGGTTTTTCCCGCGGTTACGTCTAGGGTGAGCACTCCTTCAATCGAGACTGGGGCCCCTAAGAATCCGGTGAGAGTGTATCCTGCTGGTTTAAGACGGTTTCGGGAGAGGCCAAGACATTGAAATGCATCTAGGAAGAGGATGTTAACAGAGCTCCCATTATCTATCAGGATCCGTCGTACCTCATGATTAGCCATTTGAAGGCTGATTACAAGTGCGTCGCAGTGGGGAGTTCGGACACCTTCCAAGTCCTTATCGGAGAAGGTAACTGGGACACCAAAACTCTTGGGAGGAGGGAAATTTTCTATGAAGTTGACTTCCTGGATGAAAGCTTTATGGGAGGAGTTAGACTCTCCTCCCATGAGACCAACGTGTATAGAGTGGAGAACTGCCCTTGGTTCGAAGTCTTGGGATTCCAGTGGCTTCTCGGTTCGTTTATTAGCCCCCCTGGGTGGTGGAGGGTCCAACCTGTCCTACCTCGCAAACTTGGTAAGCTTCCCCCTCTGGATTAGGGCCTCTATTTTGTCCTTCAAGGCCCGGCACTCATCTGTAACATGGCTATGTTCCCTATGAAAGCGGCACCACTTGTCTCTATTCCTCTTCTTACCAGGTGTATTCATCTTCGGAGGAGGTTGGAGCAGACCCTCTTTGCCGATATCCATGAGGATGGCTGAAACACTGGCATTCAAAGGGGTAAACCTTTCAAAATGGGGAGGAGGGCAGCGCTAGCCGTTGTTGTCCTTGTGGAGCTTCTTAGAGCCTTCTTCCTCTGCCCCCTTTCATTTGGTCCCGGGTAGGGGCTCCTTCTGATCTTGAGGATTGAGGGCTTCTTCAGCCTAGATATACTTCTCACTCCTTAGCAGGAGTTCCAAGAAGTCTCGGGGCAGCTTCTTGGCTAGGGATGCCTTTAGGTCGGCGTGATTGATGTTTTAGCGGAATGCTGCAGAAGCCACAGACTGATCAAGAGAAGCAATGGACCGAGCCTCGGTGGTAAAGTGCCTAACATAGTCTCTCAAGCGCTCGCCCTTCCTCTGGCTGAGCGCCAACAAAGATGCACTCATCTTCTTGGTTCAGCAGCTACTAACAAAGTGGGTAAGGAAGAGCTCCTCAAATTAGTGAAGGAGAAGATGGATGCGGGGGATAGGCAGGAGTACCATTCTCTCGATGGTTCCTTCAGCATGGTGGAGAAGGTTTTGCAAAGAAGCGCATCAGAGGCTTGGTGGATCATCACGAGAGTTCTAAAACTCTCTATATGATCAGTCGGGTCTGATTCCCTATTGTAAGACTCGAAGTGAGGGGATTGAAGGTCTCTGGGACTAGAGCTTCCATGATGGCTCTGGAGAAAGGGGGCCTGCTCGGGCAGAAATTCCTCGCCTACTGTTCTTCTTCCCGGTTGAGCCTGCTGAGGCGCCTCTCCATCTCGTGGAGACGGCGATGGATCGAGTCATCCCTCCGGTCGGATCTGGTCAACCCTCGGGACTCCCCTTCATAGGTGGCGATATGGCGAGGGCTGGGCGTATGCAGGTCATGACCCGGGGTGTGGCAAGGGCTAGGCTCACGTCGTTCATGATTCGGGGCATGGTGAGGGCTAGGCGCACGCTGATCGTGGCCCATGGCAATATTGAAAGCTCACAGAATGTCTTCTTTGGAGTTCTGGAACTCTACTTAAGTGACCAGTGCCCCTCCAGCTCGGTTGTCTCTAGGTGCTGCTCGACTTATTGGGGGAAGACTCCTCTGTCGACGGTGTGGAGGGGACTCCCTTCGCCTCCTCGGGGAGGGGGTTCTTCTAGGCCTTGGTCTGCGGAGGGAGGGGGGGCTCTAGAGGCCTTCTAGCGCTCTTCCTCAAGGGCTCGCCTTTCATTCAAGCGAGCCCGGAGGTTGACCTCCGCTGACGATTAACGATTACTTGACGGAGATCTGGCCCGGGAGGGCTTTGAGAAGTCATATAGTCAGTTAAAGGATTGTGAACTGGGATGTGTTCATGGTGGGAGTGTTGTCCCTAACGGCTCCGACGGGAGCCCCCTGTGGCAGCCCTTCTGGACCTAGGAGGAGGTTATTCAGGCTGCGGTTGCTGAACTTGTTGGTCAAGTTGAAGAGAAAGATTTTGTAGTTGTGGAGGAGGAGGAAGAGGAGTGGATCTTCGGTTGGATGCCACTGCCTTCTCTTTTTCTTTAGGAGGCATGACTCGGAAACTATCTTTACCAGTGATATGTGATTGGAGTGCTTTTTCTGTTCCCACAGACAGTGCCAAACTATTGCTCCTTATTTTGGGTGTGGGAGAAAACATATGATTTGTAGATTCTTTTGGAAACAATAAAGGCAAACCTGTTGACTTCTGGCCGGTGTTTGACCATTTCTCGCCATTGCCGTTAACCTGCAAAAAGTTCGAAATGCCGGGATGGATCCCGGCGACGAACCCCTCTGATGCTCAAGTCAGTAATCAGGAAGATTATGAAAAAACGTTTTGTGGAAAAATATTGATTACCTTCCTTATGATGGGGAGAGATGGGTATTTATAGTCGCCTTTAGAGACTGCTTAGAGATAATCCTATATCTCTATGTCCGGTGTTTTTTAATAAGGAAGAGAGTTTAACTTGTTCAGGATAAGAGATGCGGTTTAAACTGCCGCTTATAGATAACCGCGAATTTGAATTACTCTCTAAACATCTTGGACTGGTCTGTGGCAGGCTGCCACCCATACCCAATAAGACATCTGTTTTCAGGTTATTAGCCTTTGAAGAAAGACCTAGTTCCCATATCGGACCCATTTGTGGTGGAAATTACTATTTTACCTTTGAGAGCTTTGAGATTCTTGCCCGATTTGAACGGTCCCGATTTAATCCTTTTTTTAGCCATATCAAATACACATGTACAATAACCTAGAATGCATTGAATTATTATAACTAGTAATTGATACATGCAATGCACATCTTTATAAATATATATTTTTATTAAAAAAAATTGACGTTGTCTGGCATTGAGCTTAAGAGCCTTTTATGTTAGTTATGCATGTGCATTGCACAGGTTTATTGGGTTACAATGCGCGTGTTTTTCGGGTGACAAACTCTCTCATTAAAATAGTAGAGATTAGTGAAAAGAATGTATTGAAATTTCTTTTAGCCTGTAATATGTTGGTTTTGCGTGTAATATTTTTTTTATTGAGAGTATGCGTAATGAATGGGCATGCTATAGTCAGTTGGAATGTTGATAATTATTAATGTTAAATATGTCATCTATCAATTGCTCATTAACAATTCCAGTTTTTAATACTATTAATTTACACGTGCGATGCACGTCTTAATAAATATAGTTTTTTTAAAGTAAAAATTCATACGTAGTTTAAGTTTGAACCTAAGACCTCCTTTATAATAGTTATGCACATGCATTGCACGTGTTGATAAATTTACAAATAACACTAAGGTCTTCTCCCATTATAATATTAGAGATTAGAGATAGAGATTATATATTATAGATAGATAAATAGATAGTATTTTACACGTGTAATGCACATTTAATATATTTAAAAAAAATAAAGTAAAAAATCTAACATAGTGAGGACTTGAACCTGAGACCTCCTTCATATTAGTTATGCACGTCCAATGCACGCATTGGAAGATTTACAAATGACACTAAGGCTTTCTTCCATTATAATATTAGAAGATTAGAAGATATAAGGTTTTTTAGGATTGAGGAGAGAGATGCAGAGATGGCATATTCACGCAAGATATTTTTTGATTTTCTGAAAAATTGCTAAATTGTGACTATTAACTATAAATTTTGATTATTATAAAATTCACTTGGTGAAGATTTCCTCTAGACGGACGGAAAAATTAAATTTGGGCCGTTAGATCATCTAAACCTGTGTTTTTTACATAATATAAAATTATGGATTTAAGTCTCTTAAAAAGTTAGTAGCTCATTAGAAAAATTTCCACTATCTTCTACCAATTTCCTTTTAAAATTATGCATTTAATTCCTTCAAAATTAATGGGCTTATTAAAAAAAATTACCAAAATTAGTCGGCCTATTAGAAAGTTTTCTCCCACTACTTTCCCAAATATTCAATCTAATTGCCAAAATTTTTAAAACATTTTGCATTTAAGTCCCTCTAGAATTAGTCTGCCTATTAGAAAAAGTGAATTTTTTTTCTTCTACAAATTTTGATGAAATTATGCACTTAAGTTCTTAGAAAATTAGTAGGCTCATTATCAAATATTCTTGCTTTCTTCTACCCAATTTTTTGTTTGTTGAAGATTAGGCATTTAAGTTCCAAAATTAGTGGACATGTTTAAAAAAAATCTCTCTTATTTTAAAAAAAATCTCTCTTTTATATTCCTCGTACCTAATATGGCTTCCATTTTTTTAAAAAAAATTGCATTTATATCCCATCTGACTACCAATTCTTTTTAAAATTTTGCATTTAAGTTCCTCCAAATTTTGAGTAAGGTTATCAACAAATTGGTGAAAACTATGTAGACATGGGTATTTTAGGTACGAAAAACAAAAAAAAAACCAACAAATAGTCACGTGAAAACATATGTTCCTGCTTTTGGACAGAGTAAGGTGATCTGCTAACAGAATATGGATGCCTCCACAAAAAAAATAATTGGGTAGGGTTATCTATCCATTGGTGAAAATTGGGGTGGGTTAGCGAAAGGGTAATTTCGCTAAAACCCATCTACTTATCTAGTTTTCACCAATTTGTAGATAATCTTACCCAAGTTTTTATTTCCGGATGACCTTACTTCGTCCATTATGGGTGAGTAGTAAGCGGTTAAAATCTCCAAACCAACCAGAAACTATCTGAACCGATGAAAATGATGCGGGTTTGCTGTGGCACGTGTTGGGGTGTAGTTGTGAATTTGCTAAACTGGTAGGTCGGGTCGGGTCTCTTTCCTTCTTTGACTCTCTCTGGGCCAAAAATTAACCGACTATAAAATCGAACCGAACCGCCAATAAAATGGTTCGGTGGGTTGTGGTTCAAGCAGTATTCGGTTGGTTTTGACTCAGTTTTGAAGTCTAATTTGGTCAGGTTTGGTTCATGAATTTTGGCCGGTTCAGTAGCAAAATCGAACCATGCTCAATCTATAGTCCATAATCTGTTAGCGGTTGATCCCTACTCCGTCCAAAAGCTCTATACATTAGTCTTTTGGGGGGGGGGGGGGGGTTCTTCTTGTTTATGTTTACCTAAAAATATCCATGATTGGTTATTCGACTATTGGAGAAACTTAAATGCATTATTTTAAAAAAATGGTGAATAGAGAGATGATTTTTTATAATAAGCTAACTAATTTTGAAATGCATATGAGTGGTGCTCAGTTGCAACACAGACCCGTTACAAACCGAGCTCCTGGCCGTTGGATCATTTCGATCCTGATCGAGCGGCAAGGATTGAACCTGCCCATCACCCTACTCTCTCACTTAAGTGAGGAGGGTTGTTTTGGGTATTTTAACCCACAAATAACTCTTCAACTTAGCTACTCTCACACTCACACTCTCAAACTGATGAACTTGTATATGTTTTTGGCCAAATTTTAACCTAGGCCTACGTACTTCGATTTCTTTTTTCAACTTCAATTGTTGCTTCACACAACGACCTATGTATAACCTCGATCGTTGTGTGAAACAACGACTTAAGTTATAAAAGTGTTTTAAAACACCTGTAAAAATTTAGCTCTCCTTCTACATTCTATCTCTCATTCTCTTTCTCGCTCGTTCCCGAACCCAAAATTGAAACCTTAGCTCCTCCTCCTTCACTTTACTCTCTCACTCACTCTCTCCCTCTTCTCGGACTCTTTCCCTCTTCTTACGGATCTCCCGAACCAAAAACCCTAACCCTAACGAAATCTCCCAAACCTTAAAATCCTAACCCTAACGAAATCTCTCAAACCTTACTCCTCCTCCCCCATCAACAACAGTACCTCCACCTCCTTTCTCTCCTTCCCAAAAATCCACATTGTGCAAGGTATTAACTCTCTTCTAGGTCAGTAGATCTAGCTATGTTAATTGATTGAATTAATTTTTTAATGTTTGAGCCACAAATTTTGTGATGCGTAGTTAGTTATAGGTTAATTAGTTTCGAGGCATATTGTATATAGTTGTTATTGTATACGTAGTATTAGTTGTAGTTGTTCGTTATTAGTAAAGGCGCACAAACAAGATCCAAAAATTCTAAAATTTTGCGAGTAAATCGAACTCACCACGCACAAGCCAAGACAACTTGTAAAAATGAGTTTCGATTCACGGTTTGCGAGATAGGGCAGTGTATCGCTTTCCATTCTTTTTCGTGAGTGAAAGCAATACATTGTCGTATATTGCAAATCGTGAGTCGAAACTCACTTGTACAAGTTGCATTGGCTTGTGCGTGGTGAGTCCGACCTAATAGCAAAGTTTCGAAATTTTTGGATGCCATTTGTGTGGTTTTCTCTTGTATATCAAACAACAACCACTGTACTTTGAAATTTTTTGAATGCGGTCTCATTAGACTACCGCACAAACGACATCCAAAAATTACAAAACCTTACTGTAACCCATATTTTTCATTTTGTGTATTTTGACTGTATTTTTTTTCATTTTAGTGTATTTTTTTCTCCCTTGTATTTTTTTCTGAACCACATATTGGATTTGTTTTCAATATATATTCATTTTTATTTCATTTTGTGCTCCTCGTGTTTGATTGATTGTCTCTTTTGTCTCGTTTTTCATCGTTTTGATCTTTTCCTCGTTTTTGGTCTCGTTATCTTTAATTTTATTTTTCTTGGTGTTGTGGTGGTATTTTGGTTGTCTTTTTCCCACTCCCATTATTCTGACCCCTAATAAGATTTTCAAAGCCAAAGAATTCTCTACCCTATTTGCATTTCTATTCTTATTTGACCCAAAATCCAAAATCCATTTGTAAACCTATTACTACTAATACCCATTACCCATTAGCCCACATCCAAACCCTATATATATATCCGTACCCTCACAAACCCTAACCCTAACCCTAATATATTCTCTCTCTCAATTTCCGGCTCTCTTTCTCTCCCTCTCTTGCTTGCTCCCGGCCTGCATCCCCAACCCGACCAGCCCCTTCACACCAGCCCGGCCATCCCTCATCTAGGTCGAGCCCCTCCCTTGCCGGCCTACACTCAATCTCCGGCCACCCACAAAACCGAACCCCCTTTGTCTCCTTCCTCGCTTTGCCGACTACTCACCATACCACCATCATCAACTCTCTTGCACCATTAATCCCCAACTTCTCTTCGTTGTGTTCTCAAAGTGGTCGCTTGCCACTTTGATCATCGCGCTTTAAGGAGTTTCGTTCGTGTGGAGATTTGTTCGTGATTGCTTGGATTCGTGAATTTAGCGGATTTCGTTCGTGGATTTTGCTTCTAGACTTGATTGCATCGTTCTTCATCCCCAAATTAAGGCAAGTAACTTGTACTCCAATTCATTTGTTTGATACAAGTCCCAAAGTTCACCTATAGTGTAGTTGGGTCTAGCGACAAATCTTGATTGTATTTTTCTTGATGGTTTTTGTCTCTATTGTGATAATTTGGCCATAAATGACTCACGACACCATATAGACATGATTTAACCTAGGATTCGCCCAATTCTTAATTTTTGAGCATGTATGTGAGACTTGTGTGCAAACTCGTATTTTGGTTGAGACCCATATGAAATTCTTGGTGTGGACATGTTAATAACCCTAATTCATGATGTTTAGACCTTTGGTAGACTCGATTTCAAGTTTGGATTTGTTTGGATCAATTTTCTTGATTCTATGTTGATTTTGTTTCAAGGGGAAAAATATGTATTTTTAGCACTGTTCTGTTTCATTTTCTATTTACGACCGGTTTAAAGTCAGTATCTTAATTTCGGTATAAAACATGAGTTTCAGATAATTTCGTCTATTTTCAAACCCTCCTGACGTTGCTTGATTTTGATTTCGTATGACTGAGTTATGACTGTTTTAGTACAGAGGTGTCGATCTTTTCCAGATTCTGATTTTCGGTAATTTTGATAACAAACTATTTTCAAGAACCATGTTATACATATTATTTTGATCTAAAACTTTGGTCAGTTCTTCTTTATCAAGTTAGGGATTACCCAGAATTTTGGTGAATTTTATTGATAAGTTTTATGTGATGTTCCATGCTCGTTTATAAAATCTATACGTGTTGTATTTTGCTCGCTGCTCTGTAAAGAACCCTATTTTTACTATGATTCCTTTTACTGTATGAAAAATATTTGTGAAATGTGAAAGTTATTATATTCTATCTATTTTCATATTCCTTTTGAGTAATTGGATTTCGTTTCACTGGTTGCGATATATCTTAGTTTTCGTACAGCAGTGTTGAGAATTCCAGATTTGCCAAACTATGTTTTCTTGATGTTTTCTTATTTTTGATGACTGATCTATTCTCCCTGGAAAACTATGAAACTCTATATTTTGATACTGGACATATAGGGGAATACCCCAGATTTTTCGTGGATTTATTTAATGTGTTTTCATGCTGTTTTCCTGTTCTTGAATTCGTTTTCCTGATTTTTGGCTGAACCTATTTTCTGTATTAGAACCAGTTTTGGGTTATGATTTTGTGAATTAGTATATGAATTATTTATATTCTCTATATTCGTGTGGGAGTCTATTTTCCAGATCCTTTGACGGATCCAGATTTGCTTGTTTGTAATACTGGGAATCACTGTTTTACTACAGTGGGGTTTTGCTGTCCTGAACTTGAGATTTGACAATTTTATTCTTTTATGAGATATCTTGCACCCGTACATGTTTAGTTTGCTACTTGCACTTGTCACATCATCATGCCATGCTATTCTTGATATGTTTTGCACATTTACATGCTTGTTTGATATTAATAATAAAATTAACCAAGCCGGGGTTAAAGGTAAAATCTAGTAGTGGATAGTACATAAACGTGTACTCGGAAGAACCTAGTGGTTATTGGAGCTTGTTTACATGTGGAGCTTGACACGATATACATCAAACGTACACACATGGCACTGGAGCTTGTTTGGATTTTGGATCTTGTTTACATGATACATGATTACATGATACTTGGAGCTTATCCCTGAGTACACTGCATTGTATGGTCCCCTACAAAATCTAAAGCGAAACTGTTTGTTGTAGTAACCATGTAGTAAAAATCGGGATGCATGAAGTGCTACCTAGATAGTAAATCACTACAAGACTTGAGACATGCTACTTGAACATGATGCTTGAACATGATACATGCTTGCTTGATACTTGACTACATGATACACGAGACTTGTTTACATGACACTTGATACATAATTACTTGACACTTGACATTTGATGCATGTTGACATGATACTTGATTTCTTGACACTTGATTTAAGCCATTTACACTTGTTCACTTTTGTGATGCTAGCTGTTTATTTTGATCATGATTATACCATGCTAGGTTTGTTACTTAGATTCACCCATTCCATGTGCTTGTATCCTACATTATATGTGACCCGTAACTTGCAATTGACGGGTACTTGTTTCTCTTTTTCCTTCTCCTGCAAATTTATTAATTGCGGATCATGATGGACGGCTGCCAAATGGTATTGGCCAGATGATGTATTAGTGCTGGAGTTTCTGCTTTATGTTTTTATTATTATTATTTGTTACTTGAACTTGAATAAGATGTACTTGAATACTTGGATATTTATCTTGTATTTGGGCGATGTGACCCAGAATATTTGACTTGTTCAGAACTTGATTGTTTGAGATTATGGTATTTGGTTTCAAGTAATTTCTGTTGGTATCGTGTTTCAATTTTGCATATTCGGTTGTGCCTTTTGCTTCCGACTCTGATTATCTTGTAAAGTATTGCAAAGATTCTTGAACAACTTATGGATGATGAAAACCATTTGTTGGGCTTTTGTTACGTATCCGTATTCCATATTCTTTTTGGGAGTGGGGCGTGACACTTACAAGTAGATCGGACTCACCACACACAAGCCAAAGCAACTTGTGGAAGGGAGTTTCGACCCACGATTGCAAGATTCGACAATGTATCGCTTTCCACACTTTTTCTTGAGTCAAAGCAATACATTGTCGTATATTATAAATCGTGGGTCGAAACTCGCTTCTATAAATTGTGTTGGCTTGTGTGTGGTGAGTCCGACCTAATCACAATGTCTTGGCAATTTTGGATCTCGTTTGTGTGGTTTTCTCACGTAGTTTGTTTTGTATCTATATATATGAATATTATGTTGACTATTTTTTTTTTTTTTGAGAAATGGTTAGATCGAGGGGATCCGGAAGGCCGTCTAGTAGTGGTAGGGGCCAAGCATCCACACAAGGTGAACCTTTCACAAAAGGAAGAGAATTATTAGTTTTGATTGTGAATCTTGTATATATAATATTGTATCTACGATAACGACATTTTCAATGTTTGTGTAGGTTGGTGTGTCATCTTCGGGTGAATGTCGCGGTCCATGACATTTAGAGTCACACCTACTTACCTTGTAAGACCGCCACAAATCTGAAGAGGTGTGGAGAGGGACGACGTGGAATTGTAATTTTTGTACGCATGAGGCATTGACAATGCACTCCCGTACCCATGAGTACCTAGTACAAGCCAGTTCCTACGGAATCGGTTTGATGGGTAAGGTGAAACTTGACCAAGCACTTCTTACAGCCCTCGACGACCGATGGAGTTTAGAGACACACACATTCTATGTACCGGTTGGAAAGATGACGGTGATATTGCAAGATATCACTATAATTTCCGGTCTTCCAATATATGGGGTAGCTGTGACGAGAAGTACGAACTTTGATCAGTTAGATTTAGTGAATGATCTCCTCGGTGCAGATTAGATGAAGAGGATGAGGATGATCGAGCCATTTTTTATAGACAATCAATCCGACTCTTTTGGTTGAAGCAATAGTTCGAAAACACTTTGATCGATGAATCGTGCGACCATGGCATGCAGTGCTACACTTGGTGCTACACTCTCACTGTACCGGGAGGAGTTCTCTTACTAAACTCAACAAGAGATACCGTCTCCCTTATGTATCTACGGTTGCTCGTAGACTTACGCTTAGCCGGCTGTATAGTTGGGGTAGTTTCACATTAACAACATTGTACATCACTTTGTGTGCAATTGCATTAGATAGAGTTGAGATGACCGAGCTGATGGTTTTGCTTTGGATTTGGTCTTGGGAATGTCTATACTTGGTTCGTCCATGTATTACAAGACCAATGGAGGGTTGGTTGGCCGATGCATCGATTGTTGAGATGTTACCACGTTTGGGAGTGTATTAGGCTGTGGGACGAGGCTACAAAAACAACTGTCACGCCCCGCTTCCCAAAATACGGAATACGAGCCCGTGATGAAGGCCCAGTGAATGATATTAACATCATCAATAAGTTGTACCAGTCTTAACTCAACAATATGAAAAAGGAATAATCACAACCACGTAGAAAAACAAAATCACATAAACAATTACTGAGATAAAACATACAGTAGTCCAACATAATAACCAACAACTAGAAATAAGCAACAATTACGGGTCAACAAAGTCTGGGATACAAAGTACAGAAGTAATACAATGCTGGAAATAAAATAACATGAATAAAGTAATTATGACTATCAATTCCACTCCAATCTTTAGTACATCAGTTCACCAAGTCCTTCAATTTCTCTCTCCATGATACCTGCAATCTCATCATCTAGAGATGGGGAAAAAATATGCCCGTTAGAGCAAGCTATGGGCGACAAGTAGTAGGAAGCGGTAAGATAGGAAATAAAGGACTATATAACAAGAACAGAAATTGGAACAATATCGGAGTCAATAAATGATAAACGATAATAAAGTCAAAAGTTGATAATCAATAATTCAGAAATCAGGAATCAATGTTTAATAACCAGTAATCTGTATTAGTGTCAATGTTCAGTATTCATTTATGTCTATAAGTCTGTTATCAATCCTAACTATGCACACAATCCTGCGTCCCATACCACAGGTTCAGGTGCATACAATCAAGTGAACGTTTGACTATAGTGGTGAATTCTATAGGGTCCTATACTCGGGTCTTACAATATAAATGACCAATGACTGATGATTGATGACCAATATACGATAATTCGGGATACTGTAGTCAGTAATCCACAATCAATCGATGACCAATAACATGTCAATACGGGAAACATGGGCCCCTTTCTGAGTACACTCTCATATATTGTCCACTACTATAAGTCGACCCTTATTATCCCGGCTTGTTATCATTTTATTAATAATCAGTTATGAACATGCATGCGATCAATGTGGGCGTTGGTATCAATACTCAAGCAACATGTACAATCGATGAGACTGGTAGCACTAGTACAATTTCAAGATGATATCAAGACAATACAATACATGAAATATACATGGTCTAATTTATTAAATATGGAAAACATAATATATGGACTCAGTGTACTAGAATTTATATGTGCAAGGTTTTAAGTTTCTGTGTCAGGAACCGGGTCGAAACTTCAGTACAAAGTCAAGCAAATAACATGGTAGTATATTTGAATGTTCCATAGTACAATAAATTTACGGTTTGGGATTGAAGTCAACAATAATAGCACGAAGAGAAGACTATGAATCAATAACATGGTACAATAAATAAATAATGGAGTTCAATTAGATATGATATTCAATTTGATTACTACTTGCCGAATTTCAAGGAGTGTTTTCTTGAACCAGAACAATAAAAATGAGTTCAAGAGACGCTTGCTTGTTAGGAGACGATTCTGAATATAAAAGAATCACAGGATGAGAATCCCGACGACGACACGTGCACTCTACGTACACCGTAATACGTGCAACACATGTGCAACAAAGCCACAGCAGCAAGAGCGCACAAAAAGACAGCACCACACCAAAGGGCAAAACAACAACAACACTCTCGGCCAAAACACCAAACGGCAAACTCATCCAATCACACAGCAACAGCAAGGCGAACAGCAAACACGGGAAAACTCCACAGCAGATCCCAACCGAATAGCAAACAGGGTACTATGAATCCCCACACAGCCAACAGAGAGCAGCGGAGGCTCGACTGGCTTACGACTTCGACGAGTGGCGGCGGTGCACAGGGCGTCGGCGGTGTGGAGAGGCAGGGACTCGGTATGGAGGTGCTGGTGATGACCTTCGATGGGTTTCGGTGATGCTCGGAGCTCAAACAGAGGAGCAAGAAGACAACTGCGGTGGGTTCGGAAGTTGATGGGTTCCCGAAGTCGAAGGACATTGGGGATGACGATGGGGCACTCGACGAGGAAGGTGATGGCAAGGGGCAGCGACGGGTTCCGATGGGTGCAGTCGAGGGCTGAGGAGGGGCGACGGAGACGATGATGGCGGTAATGGTGTTGCAAGCGGCAATGGTGGCTCGACAAAGAGCGGGGTTGAGCAAAGGCGGAGCTTCGAGTTGAGGAAGATGAGATAGTCGGGGGTGACAGCTACAGGCGGTGGGTTTCTTCAAAACGAAACAGAGGATGAAGGAGATGGCAGGCAACAATGGTGACAAGCTCGAGGGTGGTTCGAGCGGGAGAAGGATGATGGTGCGATGGTGGTGCTTCGACGAGTTGATGCTCAGGGCGGTGGAGAGCAGGGAGGCGGAGCGCTGAAAGGGAGCGAGGTGGAGCAGTTGGGTCAGAGGGTCGACGGGAAAGGTGAAGTCGATGGTGGTCAGGGAGCAGCGACGGAGATGATGGGGAGCGAAGTACGGGCGACGGGAGGGGTGGTCGAGTCGACGTAGGGGGAGGAGATGAAGATGAAGATGATGGTCGAGGTCGACTGAAATGGAGGGAGGAGGAAGATGAAGTCGGGGGAGTGAGTGTTCTCTGTTTCGTTTCGAAATAGGGGAAAAGAGAAAGAGAGTGGGAGAAAGAGAGAACGGGAGGGTGTTTAAAATAATAATATAATATAATAGTGGGTAGTTGAGATAGTGGGGGATTGTAGTTACAGGAGTGTGAAGAGTGGGGGAACATGAGAAAATGAGCGGGTGAGTATATAAGATTGATTCTATACAAATACATATGGGTACTGGGTTTAGATTTGGGCTTGGTTTATGGGCTCAAAACAATTTAATAAATTAGTTATAGGATTGGTCTAAACTTTGGGCTCAGGTTAGATATTAATAAATAATGAAATATAAATATAAAATTGGGCTTTAGATGATGGGCTTCAATTTAAATAATTAATAATGTAATATAGATCAAAACTAGTAGGCTTTAACAAAAATAATAATAATAATACTAATAACTACACATATAAATAATAATAATAATAATAATAATACTAATAACTAATAATAATAATAAAAAATAATAATAATAATAATAATAATAATAATAATAATAATAATAATAATAATAATAATAATAATAATAATAATAATAATAATAATAATAATAATAATAATAATAATAATAATAATAATAATAATAATAATAATAATAATAATAATAATAATAATAATAATAATAATAATAATAATAATAATAATAATAATAATAATAATAATAATAATAATAATAATAATAATAATAATAATAATAATAATAATAATAATAATAATAATAATAATAATAATAATAATAATAATAATAATAATAATAATAATAATAATAATAATAATAATAATAATAATAATAATAATAATAATAATAATAATAATAATAATAATAATAATAATAATAATAATAATAATAATAATAATAATAATAATAATAATAATAATAATAATAATAATAATAATAATAATAATAATAATAATAATAATAATAATAATAATAATAATAATAATAATAATAATAATAATAATAATAATAATAATAATAATAATAATAATAATAATAATAATAATAATAATAATAATAATAATAATAATAATAATAATAATAATAATAATAATAATAATAATAATAATAATAATAATAATAATAATAATAATAATAATAATAATAATAATAATAATAATAATAATAATAATAATAATAATAATAATAATAATAATAATAATAATAATAATAATAATAATAATAATAATAATAATAATAATAATAATAATAATAATAATAATAATAATAATAATAATAATAATAATAATAATAATAATAATAATAATAATAATAATAATAATAATAATAATAATAATAATAATAATAATAATAATAATAATAATAATAATAATAATAATAATAATAATAATAATAATAATAATAATAATAATAATAATAATAATAATAATAATAATAATAATAATAATAATAATAATAATAATAATAATAATAATAATAATAATAATAATAATAATAATAATAATAATAATAATAATAATAATAATAATAATAATAATAATAATAATAATAATAATAATAATAATAATAATAATAATAATAATAATAATAATAATAATAATAATAATAATAATAATAATAATAATAATAATAATAATAATAATAATAATAATAATAATAATAATAATAATAATAATAATAATAATAATAATAATAATAATAATAATAATAATAATAATAATAATAATAATAATAATAATAATAATAATAATAATAATAATAATAATAATAATAATAATAATAATAATAATAATAATAATAATAATAATAATAATAATAATAATAATAATAATAATAATAATAGGATTTGAGATTAACTAGTTCATTAAAATCCGAACAGTAATAATATAACATATAAATAGTCGATCAATTATAAATATAAAATAAATCGTTATTCAAAGAAAATATATTTGTCAATTATAAAACACTTAGTAAAAGATCCGAAACAAGTTTAGCACAAAATAAATTTATAAATAATCAAAATATCGAGAATATTCAGGAAATACGTATTTACGGGAACAGGGGTTACAACAACCCAAAAGGTGTTTTAGTATACTACAGAGACGAGCTCGACCAACGACGAGATGAAACTGTAATTTGGGAGCCATATACCCCCACCCGCGTGGAAAGACTACCACCAGTGTGTATGGTTGCTTCGCAGTTGTGGTTGACGATAGCCCCATTCGTCAACTTTGGCACGATGGAGCATCATTCAGGATAAACTCCTTCGTCAGTTTGAGCTGCAACAAAAAATGCCCACCAACCTCTCGTACGACTCTAAGTTACACTCCGTTAGAGGTACGGGTCATATGCCCAATCATGACTGGGCTGATTTCCACGGCAGTTTTTTGGCAATGTGGCATGAACGACGGTTTGAATTGGTACATGAAGGCATCGAGCCGTACGATGAAAACAAACATACAAATTGCATGAATTGGTACCGGTTGATAACACATTTGTACATATGTCCGAAGACTAAATTTCCAGGTGATGGGATTAGAGTACCAATTCCAGAGAGAGTGATTGAACCACCATTGGCCTATTCCACGTCACAACCCTTGTTCCAACCGAAGCATCATCATATCGTGTGTTAGTGAGTCAAATTTGTTTCATATTTTTTGTATTTCGATTCAATGTTTTTAAATTGATAATTTCATCATGGATTTGTGTCTATTATATTTTTTCTTGTGTTTTAGATCGATAATACATGTGATATGGCAAAGGAATGTGCTCAGGTACTTAAGAGTAATGCTGCCGAGAACATGAAATCTTTTGCTCGCAAGATGCTTAGTTCATACTGAGGCTCACTTGAATAGGTAAGTGATGGTGAACAGTTCACCTGTTATTTAGAGACGACGGTACGTTCACAGCAGCGTAAGAGCATGAGCACTAGACCATCTCACCCGGGGCAACAGCGGCAACACCAACATCAACCATAAGAAGAAGAACACGAAGAAGAAGAAGAGCAAGAAGAAGAGACCGACTCTTCACAAGTAACCCAGGTTAGGCGTACTCGGGGACAACCAATCCGGAAGAGGCGAAAGCCATACCACTACATTGCATGTTAGGTTGATTGATTTTTGATTCGTTGTCCAAGAGGAACTTTGCTTGTTTTATTGTTAATGTTGATGTTAACGTTAATGTTATTGTTGTTTGTTGTTCTTATTGTTGTTGATTATAATGTTATTGTTAGTTAGCTTTTATGCGCAGTTGAGACAAAGATATGATGTTTGAATGATGATTGGGGAGTGTTTGAAATGTGACAGCTGATTGTGAAGTGTTTGATATGAATGGGATTTTGAAAATGTAGCAGTTGTTGTTGCTGTTGATGTATGTTTTGTATTTATTTTTTTCATTCACCTAGGTCGTTGTTGCACACAATGGCCTAAGCTCAATTGTAAAATGAAGAAATAAAAATTGTTCTCTAACTGTATCTTGTCATTTATACCAACAGAAGTCGTTGTCCAAGACAATGACTTACTATAACCTAAGTCGTTGTTGCAGAAAATGGCTTCAGTTATATTTTCAATTTGGGAACGTTGCTTTGCTCTCTAACTTGAAAACTAGCCTTTTATAAGTTGCCTTGCTATAACTAAAGCCGTTGTTAGAGACAGCAACTAAGTATAACTTAGATCGTTGTTTGAAAGAATGGCTACAGTTAAAATCAAAACATTTATGAATGTTGCTTTGCTCTCTGACTTGAAGACTAGCCATTTGTAAGTTGCCTTACTAGAACTAAGGTCGCTGTTATGTTAGGTTTCAATGGCAATCAAAGAAAAAATACACATCGGTAAAAAACACAAAATATCAAAACCTAGCCATGGATCCATACGAAAACCATAAATCGTATTTATGAGTTATACCTTAAAGATGGATCTGGTGTCTTCAAAATAAGCCATTCACAACACTGCAAAGGTTGTGGTGCCTCTACTGTATCCACACAAAATGATCAAATCAAGCTCTATCTTATGTCGCAGTGCTAGCTGCGGGAAGGGGATGTTCCTCACGATCTCTTTCTCTTACAATTTCTGTGATGGCTAGGGTTTTATCATATATATTTTCCACATAAATATATCGTATATATAGTTTCAGAAAATCAACCATAAAAGAGTCGTGAGGCGGTTGGACTCACAATCTGACTTGGGTCAGATTCGTGTGTGGGCCTTCTAACTTTAGTTTGCTCATTAAACCTAATGAATTATACAACCATGTCAGGAGTCCAAGTCTTACTAGGATTCTCAATTAAATTAATATCATGATTTTAAATCACAATTTCGATTCATTCTAAGTGTGAGACCTTGTAGGTTCCTATTACGTTGACAGTAATACTAAAATCATATTCTAGTGTTACAAACAGTGTGCGGAATCTAGCAATACATCACTGCAACTCAAGTAATGAGAATGCCTGTGATTTGACATAACCTATCTATGACCAATGTTACCAGTTTAGTTCTTTTGTCCAGATATCTTAATTGACCACAAGGCATAGAGCGTGTCACCCTTGTATAGTTCAATCTTTGGTTTCTTGATGTCCGAGTAGACTTACTAAAACAAATGAGCTCAACATCTCATATTGACTCATTTTGTAACGCCCCGCCCTATTTCTCAGACAATTTTATATATTTATTCATTATTTATAATACAACTGCCCACCACAGACTGCCTCTAAAAAGGTGGTTAACCAATTAGGTGACTCTTGATCATAGGCAAATATATTTATTATTGTAACCCCATTCTTGATAATTAGTATTTTCCGTATATTTTCTATAAATTTTTTTTTATATAAATTTATATTGTGCTAAGTTCTTTTCGGATCTTGAAGTAAAGTGATTTTTAATCGAGATTTTATTCATTTTGGATGATGGTATATTTGAACTTATTTTCTATCCCTAATTGACCGACTATTTATATTATTAATTTTTCGGATTTTAATAAATTTGTTAAACTCAAATCCTATTTTGATGAATATCATCATCATCATCATCATCATCATCATCATCATCATTATTATTATTATTATTATTATTATTATTATTATTATTATTATTATTATTATTATTATTATTATTATTATCATTATTATTATTATTATTATTATTACTTTTATTATTATTATTATTATTATTATTATTATTATTATTATTATTATTATTATTATTGCCATTATTATTGATTTTCTTATTGTTATTAGTATAAATATTTGTTATTATTGTTATCATTATTTTTATTAGTATTAACACTTTTATCGTTATTGTTATTATTATTATTATTTTGTTTTAAGCTCGAACGTGTTCGATTTTATATGCAGTCTACTGTTTGATTTAATGCATATATGTATATATGAATATTTTTAAATACTGTATTTTTCTTTCTTGATTATTTTCTTTTTGATTAAATTTGTTCATGAAATTTCTGTTCTTCTTGATTGGGCACTTCTTGTTGAACCTATTATCTTTTATTTATTTGTGGGTGTTTTTAATTGAACCCTATTGATTTTGATCTATCTCTTAATTGAACCATAAAACCCAACTCCTATTGTTATTGACCCAAAACCGCTGTTATTGGACCATAAACCACTAACCCAATACCCTAATTGTACCCTATAAATACAACTCTACTGCAAACCCAAAAAAATTGCACATCCTTGAAATCCTAGCCGCTTATTCTCTCTCCGCTCTCCTCTCACCTCCGGTTCTCTCTCTCTTCCGACTGTTTTCCCGCCCAAATTCTCTTTAGCCAAACCCATCTTCTCCGGCCTGTTTCCCGGCGCTCACCCCGACTCCGGCGAGCCCCGACCTCCCGTCGAGCGCCGCCTCCCCCTCTCGTCGTCAGCCCCCCTAATGTGCACCGCCCATCACCGCCCTCACTGCAGACCCCCTTCTTGCGCCGTTGACCCTAGTTTCCCGCTGCTCAACCCTTCTAGCGCCCTGTTTCCGATCGACGCCAGCGATGCCTCCTCGCTGCCCGCCGTTGCTCGCCGCCAGCGATGCCCCCCCTGGCCGTTGCTACCATTGCTTCTATCTCTCTTCCCTTGCGCCTGTTGCTGCTCTGGTGTGCTTTATTGCAGTTGTTATGTCTCTTTGATTGGGTTCTTTTGTGTACGTAGTTGCATGTAAAATTGTTTGTTCGTGAGTTCGTTGCTTCGGGACCCTTATCTCGTTATTCTTGGTATTCGTTTTCACCGTCTAACAGGCAAGTCACCGTCCTCTTGAATTGCTAATTGTATCAAATTCAAGTTTTATTGAAACTCTTGCAAGTAGATCTCTTTATTATCATATTATTCATTGTTTATCTCTTCGTTGGGTTTATTGAGGGTTTACACGAGCGAACCCCAATACTCTTGACATTGTGCCAATTTGACTCAAAAAATATTGAATCTTACATACATCATATAATATGGACAATAGAGTTACACATACAATCACGACACAAATAAATTATTATAGAAACAATTGTTAGCTTGTATGTTCGATTGATGATTGATTGATACTAAATTGATGTATGGTCATGTTCTAATTTTATTTATCATGTTTTGACACCCATCATGTTGATTACACAATTTATTGACTAGAGAATCGATACACATATTGTTTAATTAATTTATTTTCATGAAAATACCCCCCAAAACCCTATATGCTTGCTGACCTGATTATTGACCGCTGTTTTCAAACCAGCAAACGATCTTAAAATGAAATACTTTCTGAATATGAATTGTAGCCTTATCTTTCTAGTTTCCAGAACATCTTGAATTTTTTAATTTCGATTTTTGTAGCAAAAGTTATGCCCGTTTTATTACAGCTGTGTTTTTACTTTCAGATTTTCAGATTCTCGTACCTTTCATGTTTAAACAGTAAAAAGGCTAATCAAATGATAAAATTTTGCAATGAAAATGTCCATATTGTTTCTTAACATGTTTAAGAGTTCAAAAAATATTTTTACTGAATTTAATATTGAGTTTTTGCTGATTCTAAAATTAAAACAACAAGATGTCGAATTTCTGCCTGAACATGAAACCTGTAAAGTACATTGTGTTTGACCTAGCTACTGTTGTCAGAATTTGAACTTTAAGTATGAGTTGGAACCGTGTGGAAGTCTAGTTTCCAGATTTTTTGACGGATTCAACTTTTGATTTCTAAGTCAGCGGGAAACTGTATTTTTGTACAGATTGTGCTTGCTGTCCAGAATTTTAGATTCATCTTTTTAATGAATTAATAATTCCTATGTTATACTATTGCATAAATTAATGAATGTATGTTACATTGCATGTTCCCAATGAGTTATTATCACTATTCTAACCGTTCTATTCATGTTATCATCCTATTGTTTCCCTATTGTTACTATCGTTCACCGAAATGTCCACTCATTTGTATGTTGTATTGTTGCATTGATAAATAATTAACAAGCCGGAGTTTAAGGGATTGACTAGAGTAGTTGATGATATGGGGACTGTACTCGGATGATGGCCAGTAATTTTTACCGTTATCGGCATCATGTAAGAAATTACACATGTCCAGTGTTTTTACCGTTATCGGCATTGTGTAAGAAATTACACATGTCCAGTGTTATTACCATTATCATCATCATACCCAGTATATGAACTATAAAATCTACCGCTGTAGTCTAAACGAAATTGATTGTATGCATCGAACCTGTGATACGGCACACATGGGACACAATAGTATGTGCATTAGTTTGGAGTTAAAATGATTAATAGATATAAGGATTGACACATCACCGACATTATATATTGTTCATCATTGTTCCTATTGATACCGAATATTATCTAAGTGTTATGGATATTGACCTTGGATATTGTCATCGAATATTGAAACATTGTTACAACATTGCATCGATTACCATGTTATTGATTATTTCTATCGTGCCATGTTATTGATTCATATTAATCTATTGATTCATTGTTATACCGTTATTCCATTGTTCCTTGCTTTCTCTACTTGCTGTCCATGACTTGCTCTAAGGACAATTTTTCTCCTCTTTTTAGAAGAACTGTTTATCGGTGATGAAGGAGAATTGCCTGCTGGAATTTGAGAACAAACATTCTGAAGACTACTGCTTTCTAATTGCTTATTGCTTTAATAAACTTAAAGTATTAAGACTTGTTATTATTTTGGATTGGATTATTATTGTTTTGGGCTTATGTCCCGATATTGTTATTTGTTTCCAGACATTGGATTATTATTGTATTTGGATATTTTTATTGCTTCATTACAAATTTTATTGTTCATGAGATTATTATTACTGCCTGCGCAATTGTTCTGTATTAATTATATTGTTGAGTTGATCGGATAAACAGCTTATGAGTGACGTTAATCATTCGCTGGGTTAATGTCATGTAATCGTATTCCGTATTTTTGGGAAGCGAGGCATGACAATTATTTAATTATCTTGTTAAACTCCCGATATGGGACCAAATTAATCAATCCCACTTTCTCTCTCTATCATACTGATGTCAGCCAAGTGCAGCCCCCCCTAGGCAGGTCCATGCCCACGTCAGCACACAGTACTGCTGCCCCCCATGCATGTGGTCCCCCACCTGCTGCCACGTCGCAAGAGACAGCAACCGCAGCACTTGCTGCACTCTCTCTCCTCTTGCGGGCCCCACGTCAGCCAACAACACCCCCATAGAGATTTCTATGAGGCAACATCTCAATTCTCTTATATATTATATACATAACACTATATTATATTTTTTTGAAATTACGGGTGTTACATACCCCCCCCTAGAAATCGGCGTCCTCACTGAGTGCAGGGCATGCAACCTAGTGCAATGTCTCCTTTTTAATCGATATGGAGCGGGAGTACCCTGGTTCAGCTAATTCTGGGTCAGTGCACTGACCACAGCTCCCTCTCAGGCATACATCTCGCCGATGTAGATGGAGTACCCAGATTCAGCTAATTCTAGCGTACTGTCCCTGGCCAAACTGCCAGCATACTGACCTCAGCTCCCTCTTAGGCATACGTCGCACCCACTCTTTTTCCCACACACGGTGTCGAAAGTCGGCTCTGATACCATTTGTAATGCCCCGCCCCAATACTAAGACAATTTTATATATTTATTTATTATTTATAATACAACTGCACACTAGAGGCTGCCTCTCAAAAGGTGGTTAACCAATTAGGTGACTTTTGATCATAGGCAAGTATATTTATTATTTAATTATATTGTTAAACTCTTGATATGGGATCAAATTAATCAATCCCGCTTTCACTCTCTTGCATACTGACGTCAGCCAAGTGCAGCCCCCTCTGGGCGGGCCCACGCCCACGTCAGCACACATTACTACTGCCCCCCTGCACGTGGGCCCACACCAGCTACCATGTCTCCAGAGACTGTAGCGCCCCGAATTTCCAATATGATATCTGAGAATTGCGTAGCACAAATCCCAGCATCAACTTCAATTATAATAGTAAACAGAGCCAAAAAATACAGATAAAATTTTTCAACTTTAATTACATTAATTCATTACAAAGCACAACAGAAAAACAAACACCTTGAATTACAAATTTTTTTTTTACAATACATTCTTTTACAAATTACATAAGCCATAGCATCAATTTAGCACAAGCGTCCAAATCTCAAACTATAAGCACCTACCTGTAAAACATGAGGCTAGAGATAACCCTAACCCCCAAAACTACAGGGGTCAGCCATAACGGTATGAGTAACATAAAAATAAATGCAACATAAATAAAACATGAAACATAAAATCATAAACAACATGTATTAATAGCAAGAATAAAATGAAATAAGAAATAACAATAGATAAAGCATGAAAACATCAAGTGAAACTAGACTAAGTGTCAAGTATAGAAAAACAGGAAACAACATGCATAAAACCAACTCAAGAAAACATTAATGCTATATGTTGACTCTATAATGCATACTTGTTGGATTCTATACATCCCACTCTACATAGGTCTGGTGCAAGCCCTTATCGTTCTCCACTTGATAGTGTTTAATCCCCCGCTATGCAACTAATCCTACTATTATGACTACTATTAGACATTCTGCAAGTACTGGTTCTCGCCCTTGGAATACTGGAGGCCAAACCCACTCTACAGATCATTTTGTGGCCCTTACGTTCATCGTCCCGAAATACTGTGGCGATTGCCTCACTTCGCAGGTCATCCTAGAACCCTCATTGCACAAACATCCCATGAGCGTCGCTCTCGTACTCGGAATACTGGAGATCAATCCCACTCTGTAGATCATTCTGTGGCCCATACGTCCATCGTCCCGGAATACTGGGGAATATCTCACTCTTTGGATCATCCTGGAGTCCATAACTCACGTTTGCACTCATTTCATCATATCACCATTTAGTGCCTGTCCTTATCCTTTTAAGTTAATTAACTAATTATGAATCTCCTAGAGTTGGTGTCCCCTACCGAACTTAACTCAACTGATCAACAACACGACCACAACTGGCCAAACCACAAAACCTCAACTGCCGGTGTCTAGGGTCCCACACAATCTCTAAAAACTCACAACTCAACCATCAATACGAAAACTTTCAATGAAACTCATAAATTCATCATCAAAACATTTATATAAAGAAGTCCTCTTAAATCAACAAAATCCAAATTCATTTCATGTGTTCATAAAATTCTAGAATTCAAATAAAATATTAAATTCATTATATAACAGAAAATCATATTTATAAGTCGTAGAATATCACGACAACATCAATTCGTTGAAAACACATATAACTCACTTAATAAGGTCATAAAAATACAGTTTAAAACTTAATTATAAATAAAATATAACTCTCTAAAAAATACAGTGGTCTGTGGTAAAAACATCATTTAAAACATTAGAGTATTAATCCATAATATCAAGAAAATAATCATTTAAAAAAAGAGGAAAAATCAACCCAAAGCAGCCAAAACAACACTGTCGGTCGACTGCACAACATGGCAGTCGACTGGCAATGCAAATTCGCAAAATTCAAAGTAGGGCGGTAGACTGTACAAAAGGGGCAGTCGACCGTGACCTGCTGCAGAAATAGATTTGGGGTATTTTGTGCATGTTTTCGTATGATACTCGATTAAACTTTGTAAACTCAAAATCTAATTTCTTGAGATGTTTGAACATATCTAGTATGACATGTAGGAGTCATCAAGACACTTCAAAACACACCTAGATCTCAAAATATAAATTTTCACAAAAATCTCTCAAACAGTGAATATATATTTGTGTACGTTCAAATAGAATTTAAGCATTTGTTTTAGCATCAGAATTTCAACAAATGAAGGCAATAGGTTGTTTAACCTATCTCAGGACCAAAGCAAATCGAAAATCCAACAAAATCCATCAAAATTCACAAAACCCCAAAACAGTAAATGCACATAAGGTGAAAGTGTATATGAGTGTATTTGTGCATCAGTTACTTTAAAACTCATGGTATAATTATAGTGAGAAATTTAAAACAATCTCATCAACAAAACAAATTAAAACCAATTGAAAGCTTTGCAAAACACCAAAAACTCCACGTTCGGTCATCCCTTCAGACCTGAATACAATACCCTTCTCTTCTACTTCATAACTCAATTTTTGATTAAATAAATCATCTCATAACTTGTTATATACAAACCCAAATTCTTACATCAGTGTACTTGTGAACAATATACACTCACAACATGCAAATAATCAAATTTTCCTTCATCAATAACATAACGGAACATATATCAGTATATACACGTATATACAGTGAGTTCCTTTTTTTGTTAATTGTGTTTACTTTTCCTACAACAACATTGTACAACTCAATCTATAATGATCAAATCTGCAAGCATATCATAGAAAATAACATACCCATGATTTCTTTAGGTTCTTTAACAATTATAGATCATCAAATTAGGGTTTTGGTCATCAATAGTATAGTTCCATGAAAAGATTCAATTTTTAATTCATCTACTCATAAGAATTTATTATGTCTTCATATAATCTTCTAACATGCTTACTAATAGATCAATCACCACATACAACATGCTTAGAACAATAAGAAAACAAACACAAGTCACTCACCTCTTTGAAGAATCAACCGAAGAAAAATAAAGAATAAGAAAAAGTCCTCCTTCGCAAGATAACCAAGAATCCTCGCTTGAAAACTCCAAGAAATAATAAGAAAAAATCCCTTTGTGTTGTGCAGCAAAGAGACGGCTGCACTCCACCTTTAATAGGCCGGGATCCAAGCAAATTAGGGTTTTGAATAGATTTGCAATATACCTCTTTTAAAAATATACCTTTACATATATAGATCCATACACTTAGAAATTAAATAAAACCATCTTAATTAGGGATTTAAAAACAAAACACCCACTCTATATCAGTCGGCACTGTTTTGAAAGTCCAGAAAGCGAATTTGCACTTTTACCCCTCTAAGTGGCCATTTTGGCAAAAGACCCTCCTTTATCAAAACTTGCATAATAAACCAAATTTATTAAAACAAAAAGTAAATTCTTTACCTCAGTGTTGACTAGGCATCATGCCCAGTCCAAAAATCCGAAAATCTAGAGTTTTCATTCCAAATGGTAATTTTGCACAAAATTCCTTCTTTTTGAAATATTTGCAAACAGGTCCAATAATTATCAAAAAAAATCCAGAAAATTCACAAATAATATCTAATAATAGATAATGGGTTTTCCCAAAATAATTTTTGACTTTGAACTTCCCAAAAAAAATTTGCACGTGTTTTGCATGTGTAGAAAGATAAATTTCAGAAAATTATTTATTAAATTACCAAAAATCATTTTAATTTTATTTATTAATCTTAAAAATATTATTTAAAAATCTGGGGTTTTACAGAGACAGCAGCCGCAACACTTGCTGCACTCTCGCTCTCCTCTGGCGGGCCCCACGTTTGCCAACAACTCAAAACAACACCCCCCATAGAGATTTCTATGGGGCAACATCTCAATTCTCTTATATATTATATATATAACACTATATTATATCTCTTTGAAATTACGGGATGTTACACATTTGAGCACGACCATACATTTTGCAGTCTCACTCAATCAAGGGGCCCGTACATATCGCTCCTATTATTGTAGAAGGCACAATTCCTATTAAAGTCACTCACATCCTTTCGCATGATTTGTAGTATATCCAATGGTCGCATTTATAATCACCTTATTATAGGTAATGTTTGGCGGCATTAAAACATATAACTTTTCATGTAGGGAACCGTAGTGAGCTCAAATCAAAGGACTACGTACACCATGGTCACTAAGAGAACCACTTATGACACTCACATAACGATCCATGCAGCGTTCTCATGGTTGGTCAGTCCAGTACATTATTACTCTAATATGTACCCATGTGAAGACTTGATATCTTATATCCATGATCCGTGAGAATGATCATCAGTCTACGCACACACTAATCTCTATGTATTATCGTTGTTCTAATTCACAATAATACTTGACTATGAATATTTAAGAATAGTGTTCTGATTTCAGCCAATATGATCTCACAATCAAGTCATGCACTTGAAATCCCATGACATTGACTTTATTATGTTCATTTAATTCACAATAAATAAAATGCCCCAATAGGAAATAAATGTCATGATACAATATAAACTAATAATTTCAAGACACAAGTGGCCTCTAGGCATACACCAACATGTTAGAGATAACGACCTAGTATAACTTAGATCGTTGTTGGAGAGAAGGGCTACAGTTAAAATAAAAACATTTGTGAAAGTTGTCTTTCTCTCTAAATTGAAAACTAGTTATTTGTAAGTTGGCTTGCTAGAACTAAAGCCATTGTTGGAGACAACGACCAAGTCTAACCTATGTCGTTCTTTGAGGAAACGGCTTTAGTTAAAATCAAAACGATAAAGTAAGTTGCCTTGGAATACTAAATGAACTTGTCATTTTAACCCCCTTTTGGTAATCTTTTGCTTAATATAGTTTGTAAATTTTTATAGTAACCCTACCCTCCATTGTAATGTTATTTATTATTATTTATTTTTAAATTTTTAAATTTTCTTGTTAAACTGTTAGAACAATTTTCTGAGAAATCTAGCCCAAAAAGTAATGAGTTTTTTTTTGGTAAATTATATTTTTTAAATTATTAATATAAAAAATTTAGGACATGTAGATCGTAAAGAACATTCAAAATTAGTGAAAAATATAATAAAACCGGTGTCTAGTTGATCCATAACCCTACCCCTCCCTAACCCTAACCCTCCAACCTTCCAATATATGACTTTCTCTCTTACTTGAAGGGGGTATGTACCCCATTTTTTTTATAAGCTAGGCCGGCCTAGGGTAAAAAAATTAGTTCTTTTGAAATTTTTGTTCATTTTTTGTCATTTAGAAAAAAATATATAATTTTTTTTAATTTTGAGAAAGATATAGTCTATGTAGATGGTGAATATATAATTCACCGCATTTTTTACATGTTCAATGTACGTATCTTTACTTGTGAGAGTTAGAATTCATCTCTTCTGTTTTCTATTCTGAACGGTTGAGCGACACATACAGGTAGTTGAATATCTTTATGTGTGTGTGTGTGTGTGTATTAATTTGTAAGTGGAGAGCGATCGCAACAAAATGATACTTATTTACACTCTTCACATACATAGAATTCCCCCAATAAAAAAATAGTGTCCCAAAGGGGAAAAAACGGCCAAAAAAAATAAAAAAATCAACAACATAGGTCGTTATTCCCAACAACTGCCAAAGGTTTTAAAAATAATAATAATAAATGGGTTATGTACCCCTTTTTTTATTTTAAATTTTTTTTCGGGCATTTCATGTTAAAGCATAAGCCGTTGTTTCCAACAACGGGTTAGGCGAAAATTTCAACAACAAAAAAAACAAATAAAACTGATGCTAAAATCAACATCAGCTGCTACAAAAAATTCACTCATGTTCTCATCAACTTCGTATACAGTCTCATTCAAGCTTCACAATTCTCATCTCATTTAAGGATAGTTTCGAAAATCATACGAGCAACATCACATGAACCAAAACATAATCAATATCAATTAAAATAACAACAACAATACCAACAACCCCACTACATCCATACTCATTTATCCAAACTAGTGGTCGACATATAATTTCATCACGACAACAATTACAACCAAAACAAAATACTTGAACCATTTACATTTAAACACGTATATAAAATTTTGAACTTAACAATATGATATTTGAAGATCACAATGGAGCTTCCACCAATCAAAACCTACCCATAATTTTCAAAATTCAAACAAAGGAGATTAGTATTTCTTTCGACATATATTTTTCAATTTTACAAAGTTAAAATTTTACTTAACAATGGTTCATCAAAATTATCGCTGAAACTCTCTTCATCGGTTGGATCCCCTTCTTCTTGATTGGTTGCCATAAAATATATGATAGAGTTTGAGTTAGTCAACATTTTATTTTTCAGCTTCAAAATAAAAAGTAAATTTGAGATTTTCAACATTTGTCAACTAAAGAAAGAAATATATTACCCATCAACACGGTTTGGACAATTTCTTGAATCATGTCCGATATTTGAAGTCTGCATGTTTTATACTGTCTAGGTTTTCGATGAAGTTGCTCTCTTATCGGCTTCAATCTCTTTCCCCGAGGCCTTCCCTTTGTAATGCACTGTCGTGGGTCCCTCACGCTTACCTGGGGAATATCCATGTTTGTTCTATGTTCATGTCCACTCCCTTCAGCATGTTGTTCACTAGCATGGGGTTGTGCACTACCTTCAAAATTTTTGCTAATTCTGGGCTGCAAACGGGAAACACCATCAATTCCCTTGACCATAAGATCGAGCATGTATTTGTAACTTTCAACGGAGGAACAACCAAGATCGACCATCTGTTTTGCGTGATGGCTCAATTCACAATAGCGAGAAGCGGAAAATTCGGGCTAGTGCCTTCGTGTGGAACGTATGTATATCTCCTTCTCATCACATCCCGGATCCATATTCTTTTAATATATATATATCCGGTAGAGAAGTGTGATGGCTGAATCGAAGAACGACCAAAATATGTTTGCAATAAATATCTACGAACTCGAACAAGAGACAACCACAAATAGCTATTTGATGGAGTTTGCATAATTGAATCAACCTCCCTGGTTTTGATTCTCCACAAAGAATCACATGGAAGGTTGAACTATCCGGTGTGTCAAGATTAGCAACGAAAGTCACATTATATAATAAGTTTTTTTAACTTCATCTTAGAATTTGTAGAAAATCTTCAATGTGTAGATTCACGTCATATGTTCTTCCAAAGCCCATTGAGTCTTCAGTTTCGGTATCTTCTCACGGTTATGATGATTTTCTTTAAGTTCATCGTGTCTTTGTCTTGCTACAAATCGATCGAAGATGACAGCAAATTCATGTAACGAGTACTTCTTTTCTGTATGATACTTCAAGGAAGAATGCATAGACTCAACCCGTTAGCAACTCAGCATGCAGGCCCAAAATGAATCTCTTGCATAGATTGGTGCCAATTTGTCACGGATTTCAAATAGATCGTTCCACCATTTGTTATTCTCTACTCTGTATTGTAAAAGCACTAACTTCCACTTCTCCTCAAACTCATGTACATATTTGGAATTGTGGATGACAGTCTTCAAATCATCCATAAATTTATCGACATCATTCGACATATGCACCTCATGTGGTAACTTATCCAACATGTGCCAAATGCAGTACTGATGTCGAGTTTCGAGAAAAATTTTACTCACTGCGGCTGCGATCCCACGATCCTGGTCTGTCACGATGCTGGATGAAGCACGATTCATTACCCCTAGACACTTTTTAAAGAACCACACAAACGAAGATGTCTTCTCATTTGGAATGAACCCACCCTTTACGAACGTTGATTGCCAATGATGATTGATTCCAATAACATTCCATATTGGTTCACATTGTATGTGGCATAAAAGCAAAGTACATCCTCATATTCTTCATAATTCATCCTAGAAGTTTCATCCACCCAAATACAATGAGACAACCGGTCTTCGGTATCTACTTGGAAATCATAAAAAAATGAAGGATCCGTCTGTTTTTTAGATTTTAAAAAAATCAATGAGTAAGTCCCCGTCGTGTCCTTTCATTGCTTCGTGTGAGTCTCTAAGTAGATTCTAGCATCTTTTTCGGTGATTCCTATTTTATCATGACCACCACTAGCACTTTTGAATAAGTGCATTTGTTTGCACGTTAGGATACTAACTTGGGTAAGTTGTGTAACGCCACAGAATTTTAAATACTATATTTTGAATTAATAAATAATTTTTAAATCAAAATTTTTTATTATTTTGAATTTTCGTAAAAATTGTCATTTTCACGCTTGCAAATGTGAATTTAGAATTATGAGTTTATGAACAACTTATATTATTTGTTATTGGGTATATTTGAATTTTTGGGATTTTTCTGAATAAAGAAAACCACTTTTGTAAATTTTATAAAGAAATGAGTCTTTTTATAAAAAGTCATTTAGGTGTGAAAATTTAACTTAAAATTGTTTGGTAGCATTTAGGGACGGATATTCAGTAGAAGGCTCTAAGGAATTATATTATATCCATATTTGATTGATTTTTATTGATTTAATTGAATAAATATATAATTACACAATTTTGGGATTGTTGGGGACTTTATGCAAATATTCTTCCTGGAGAATAAAAGTTAGAAAATTTATTTGAAAAATCTAATCTTTATTAGTAGATAATAATTCTAATTTTTCTGGATTTTTTATGAATATTTTATGGCTTATTTGCAAATACTCCAAAAATGAAGGACTTTTGTGCACAATTGACACTTGGATAAAAAACTCAAGATTTCGAAATTTTGGGCTGCATATGTTGGTCTGCCAGATCTAGGATGTGAAGGGAATTTATTTTATTTTATTTTAAATCTATTTGATTAACTAATAATTGGAAGAATCCATATATGTAAATAAATAATTTCTTGAGGAGTATCTTTGTAAACTTTGAGAAACCCTAAAGACCTAATCCCGGCCTATATTAGGGGCAGCAGCCGTCTACCTCTTGGTGAACCGAAAAACATATTTTATCATTATTTTCTAGGAGTTTAAAGCTTGGATCATGGACCTTTGCAAGGAGAAGGCTTTTCTTTATTTCTATTATTATTCTTCAAGTTGATCTTCTTTGAGGTGAGTGATACTTCTAGTCTTTTGATGTGTTTTACTCATATTATCATGATGAATGAACTTATAGATGTTTACATGAACTAAAGATGCAATTTTTATGAAAGATGATCATGTTTTATTAATTTTGAGTGTTAAATATTGATGATAGATAAAAATAATCTAACTTGGGATCTATGGATTTAATTGTAGTTAATCAAGATATGTAGAAATAATTAGAACTTGCTCCATGCTCTTGAATCCATGCTTGATTGATTATAAAGTCGAGTCCTTTCCATGTTATTGGTTGTTTTTAATCATCCAAAATTGAAACTAAACATTAGGGTTTGAATGATTGTTGTATGGATCGAAAATAATTTATTTTGAAGTGGCTTATGCATAAAAGATCAATATTCTTGCTTAAAGAAATAAATCTAACGATAATCATGATGTGCATAAAATCATGAGTTGTGCATAAAATCATGAGTTGTACATAAAATCAAAATTAGAGTTTTTAAAAAAATTAATTGTTCATTGAAATAGCTTCGTATTCAGATCCAAACCATATCGATACCAAAATCTCAAAATTCCCCAATTTGGATGTATTTCCTCAAACTCAACTAAATCCCAAATTTCGATTTCTCAAGACATGATCTCTTGATTCATAAACTCTTCCTCCAATTTATCAAAACTGATTCACCATTATAACTCACAAACATAATCAATTTATAACATTACCATATCAAGTTACATTCAACCAATACTCAAAAGTGATAAAAGTCTCATCTCTATTGAATTTATGCATGAAATCGAACATATTCAATCAATCCAACATTAATCCAAACGAAATAGCCTACCTATGATCTCCAATAGGTCACTCATCAATCTCGAATTACCACATACAATTTTATTTATAAACATCTAGGGTTTCACAAGATCCAATTTTTATCATTAATCCAACATATATATTCATGCCTAAATCCTAGCATGCTTTCTAGGAGATGAAACACCACATATAACATTCAAAGAACAAACAAAACAATTTATATTACTCACATACAACATACACAAGACAAAATGAAACCAAACAAGTCACTCACCTTGTTGAAAAGATAGAATGAAAAGGAAATAGAAGTTAAGAAAGCCCCCTCCTTCGCAAGAAATCCAAAGTCTTCTCCTTAAAACTCCAAAATAATAAGAAATAAGAGATCTCCTGTGTTTTACAGCAAAAGACAGCTGCACAAAATCTTGTATAGTCCGGGATTTAAGTTTCTAGGGTTTTAGAGAATATTTTGCGAAATAGTCCTTTTACAACATACCTTTACATAAATAGATCCCTTCATTAGAATACTAGTTAAAAAACTAATTTAATCAATTCAAAAATCAAAAGATCCCCTCCAGCATCAGCCGACACTGTAGAAGAACCTAGAAAAACAGTTTTGCACTTTCACCCCCTTAAAATAGTAATTTTGCGAAAAGATCATCTTTTATCCAAAACTTGTAAAATAACTCGAATATGTTCAAACAAAAGGTAAACTCTTTATACCTGAATTGACTAGGCATTGTACCCAGCCTAAAAATCTGAAAATCTGGAGTTTTCACCCTATTTGATAATTTGCACAAAAGTCCTTCTTTTTGAAATATTTGCAAATAAGTCCAATAATTATCAGAAAAATCTAAAAAAATCACAGATAATCTCAAATAATAAATAATGAGTTTCCCCAAAATAATTTGTGGTTTTAACTTTTTCAGGACAACATTCGCATGTGTTTTGCACGTGTAAAGGATAGGTTTCTAAATGAACATTTATTAAATCACCAAAAATCATTTCAATTCATTTTCTAATCTCAAAAATAGCATTTAAAAATACGGGGTACTACAAGGGGGACTCTAGTATACATGTGTAAACATCTATATATAGGTTTAAACAAATATATATGAGTGGTTTGATCAGTTTGAATGAGATTTTATAGACATTGTATGGTCTGGACTATCGTCTCTTTCAGTTTGTAACGAGATTTTGACTTAGTTTCTGATGGAATTACTTAAAACTTATAAAATAGAAATTGTAGCTCACTGTGTCTAGTTTCCAGAACATCTGACAAATTCTCAATCCGACTTATAGATCGTAAGATATGCAATTTCTACCACTGTACTGTCGTAGTTTCTGAATTTTAAAAATAACGGTTAGTTTTCAAAATTTATCAAGTATGAACCGTTTAAATTAGTTTATTTGATTCTAAATTTTTATGATAAATTACTCATTATGTGCTGAATTTAATTTGGTTTTTCAGAAGTTAATATTAATTTTAGAATGTATCATTTTGAGGAACAAAGTCATATAACTTTCAGATTTTTGGATAAAAGATAATTTTCAGAAATTATCGAATATGAACCCTTTAAACTAATTTATTTAAGCCCAGATTTTTATGGTGGATTCCTTGATATGTGCTAGATTTAAGTGAATTTTTTCAAAATTTAATATTGACTTTTGAGTAACAAAATTGTTTAATTTTTCAGATTTTTGTAATAATTTTTTTTAAAAAAAAATCTATTTTTCATAAATGAAACGTGCTTCCATACATATAGACGAGTTCTCACGACAATATTGGTTAATGAAAAGGAATGTGATTAATGAAGAGTAATTTTGTATAATAAAAACCAAGATGAGTTTGATTGGAGACTTAGGGTTAGATCTTGTTTCTATCATCGTAGTAGGATTAGTTGCATAACGAGAGATTGAACCCTATAAAGTGAAAAACGATAAGGGCTTGCATTGGATCCATGTAGTGTGGGCTACATAGAATTCGACAAGTATGCATTAGTAATCATCATGTGCATTTGTGTTTTCTTGACTTGTGTTATGCAAGCTTGTTTTTTGTCTTCTTATACTTGACACTTAACCTAGTTTCACTTGATGATTTATGCTTTATTTATTGTTATTTCATATTCCATCTGTTATTACTGTGTTAATATGTTTCACTTATTGACTTATTATGTTTCTATTCAAGTTTGTATTTCCTTTGAATTTCACTCACACCGTTATGGCTGACCCCTATAGTTTTGGGGGTTAGGAATGTCTCTAGCCTCATGGTTTACATGTAGGTACCATTAGCATGGAATTATGAGCATATGGTAGAATGTTAAATGTTTATGCATATTTTTTTAAAGAGAATGACTGTAAAGAGAAAAATTGTATTTATGGTGCTTTTAAATACTACTGTGTTGTAAAAAGAATTGTAAAAGAGTTTATGTAATAAAAAGTTTTATTTTTTCCTGTGTTTTGCAATATGTTTATAATTGCAATCGAAGTTGATTCTGAAAATTATGCCACTTATTTTTAATTTTATTTATTAGAAATTTGGGGCGCTACAAGTTGATCCATTATTCTCTTATCGGTCTTCGACACAGAACAGTTTCGGGGCAAAAGATGTCTTCTACCGAGTGAAGTGAATTCGTGATTATATGGTTCATGAAATGAATACGACACCCATTTCGGAACTCACTTCACGAAAAAAGGGAAAGTGATAGATGTCCGTATCTCGCAAGCCGTCAATCAAAACTCACTTCTACAAGTTAGGTTGACTTGTGCGTAGTGAGTCCGACCTACTAGGAAAATTTCAGAATTTTTTGATCCTGTTTGTGCATTTTTACAAATAATGAACAATAAAATCTACAGCTACAACTATAATTTAAAAAAACAACAACTTTTACAATTCAACCGTCTATAATTATCGAACAACTATATCCAATACACATCAAACAACTAACTGCGCATCACACAAAAATTGTAGACTAAAAAAATTACAAAATTAATTCGACCAATCAACATATGTACATCTATGAAGCTAGAATAGACTGAATATCTTGCACAATGTGGGTTTTTGATAAGGAGAGTAAGGAGGAGGTGGAGGCACTACTATAGACAGAGGTGGAGGAGGGTTTGGGAGATTTCGTTAGGGCTAGGCTTTTGGGGTTCGGGAGATTCTTCTGGAAGAGAGAGAGAGGGAGAGAGAGAGAGAGAGGTGAATGAGTAGGGGTGGGTTAAGTGAAGAAGGAGCTAGGGTTTGGGGCTGTTGGGTTTTGGAACGAGCAAGAGAGATAAAGCAAGGCAAAAGAGAGCAAGAGATAGAGGTAAAATTTTGGGCAAATTTTGTACAAGTGTTTTTAAAAAGTTGTATAACCTAGGCCGTTATTTCCCATAACGGCCTAGGTTATACATATGCCGTAGTTGGAAGCAACAACTAAGGTTAACAAAATATTTTGAACTACTTAGGTCGTTATTCTCAACAATGGCCTAGGTTAAAATTTGGCAAAAGAAAAGGACTTGATCAGCTTCGACATAGAGCGAGTGCGTAAAAGTGGCTAAGTTGAAGAGTTATTTGGGGGTAAAATATTCAAAATAACCTCCTTACTTTGTGGGTTCAATCATGGCCATTACACTGGATCGAATTGATCCAACGACCAGGAGCTTGGTTTGCAACGAGTCTATGCAAATAGACTCGTTTGCAACTGAGCACCTCTCTCTCTCTCTCTCTCTATCTATCTATCTATATATCTATATATATATATATATATATATATATATATATATATATATATAAAACCCTACTAAACATTACAAGGCTAAAATTGACAATTTTTGTGCCAAAGCTAATTGCGTCAGTCAATTGTGGGTGAACCGCAACAACTTTGGGCCTATAGTAAGACCATTTGAAAAGAAAAAAAATTGTTAGGGTTATCTGCAAATTGGTGAAAATTGTTAGGTTTTTGTTGAAAAGTAGAGGATGCGTTGGTAATAGTGATAAAATGTCTTTGAGGGAAAATTCATAATTTCACTTGCAAATGTAATTGCAATTTGTATTTATAAGCAGCCAAATACCCCTTAGTGATTTTTTAAAAAATTATTTTAATTTTTAACAAAAGGTTTAGTGAAATTTGACCCTTATAAAATACAATTTTTTTAAATACATATGTCATTTTCCGAAACTATTTGCAGAAAGAGGACACTTGCCAAACTAACTGCGCTAGGGGACTCAATAAGTAAACTCGCTGTTCTCAACGGCGAGCTTAGTTATTTCGTGTTCGTCGTTGGGAACAACGGGACTAATTTCATTTTTTTTTGGAGAAACTAGCCGTTCACAATATCGAGTGTAGTTCAAAAATTTCGAACGCGACTCACCGTTCCGAAAAGTGAGGTTATTTAAACTAGACTCACTGTTGGGAATGACGAGGTTCGTTGAATTTTTTTTTTTTTTGAACTAAACTCACCGCTGGGAACATCGAGTCTAGTCTAGGAACATCGAGTCTAGTGTAAAGCACCTCGTCGTTCCTAACGACGAGTCTTGTTTGAAAATTTTGAACTAAAAAACTCTCTGCTGGACTTCGTGAATTTTCGAAAAAAAAACCATCAAATTTTTTTAGAACTAAACTCGCCGTTGGGAACATCGAGTCTTATGTAAAGTACCTCGCCGTTCCCAACAGCGGTCTTATTTGAAAATTTTGACCTAAAAATCTCTAAGCTTGACTTGGTGAATTTTCAAAAAATATATATCGTTTAAAAAAAAAACTAAACTCGCCTTTGGGAACAACAAGTCTAGTGTAAAGCACCTCGCTGTTCCCAACGACAAGTTGAAATTTAACTGTTGATGAGAGACATTTGCTATTTTCAATGTAACATGAGCAATAAAAAAATGCATAAAAATTCTGAAAATTTACAAACCCTAAATCTAAAAATATAAATTTCTTAATAGATAGGGAGAGAGAGAGAGAGAGAGAGAGAGAGAGAGAGAGAAATAAATAAATAAATAAAGGAGTTGTTTTGGGGGATTTGAATTTGAGTTTTGGGAGGAAACTTTTGGGCAGGAAAATATGCTTTGTGAGGTTAGATCTGGACCATTGATTTCAACCCTATTGAATAAGAGCCACTTGATAGTTTTCTTTGTGTTTTATTATACAGATATATGAACAATGCTCCATTGAAAACGGGTCTGTTTTCACAGACCCGTGAAAACAGACACGCTTTGGTTGTATGAACCTAGGCCGTTTCCAACAACGGCCTAAGTTCATTCGAAATTTTAGAGCGAATGAGGCGAAGAGTTATTTGGGACGAAATTCCGAAATTACCCCTCCACCACTTAAGTGAGATGGGAGATGAGCGGGTTCGATCACGGCCGTTGGATCAAGTTGAACTTGATCCAACGGCCAGAAACGTTGTTTTCACGGGTCTGTGAAAACAGACCCATTTTCAATAGAGCATTGATCTCTCTCCCCCCCCCTTCCCTCTCTCTATATATATCACTACAATACGGAAGGGATTTTTTGGTGTTTTTCTTGATATTCACCGGCGTTTTTAAAATCGCCGGTGCTAATGCCGTCGAAGAAGGCGTCGCAGAATAGGGGGGTCTACACCGGCATTTTTTACGAACGCCGGTATTTTCGTAAGTTACACTGGCGGTGGCAAAAACACCAGTGTAAGGCATATTCAAGACTACCCTCTTCTTCCCCTATAATCATTCTACACCGGTGTTTTTACAAACGTCGGTGTAGGTATATAATTTTTTTTAAAAATATTTTTTTTTTAAAAAACATGCAGCACTCTTACAATCAAAACCAGAATATGGAGTTCAAATTATTGAATTACAAAGAGGGAAAAATAATACTTTCACTGTCAAATTCAGGCAAAAATGCTACTAACTAAAATGAAACTTATACGTTTATATACTCATGAGATAACTGTCAATTGAAACCACAACATAAGTTCAAACAGGATTATTTCATCACTAGTCGCTCCTCTGTAAATCATAGTATGCAACTTCAGTTACATAATCCATCTCATCATCACTTAAAACCGTATGGCAAAGAACAATCTCATTTTCAAACCCAAGCAACAAGCATGAACATTACGTTAGAAACTGATACTCATGTAGACATCATGATATAATTGTATATAAAGTGTAGATAAAAAAAATTCCATCATTAGTCGCTCCTAAAAAAAATCATGGTGTTCAACTTCAGATACGTGAACCATCTCATCTCCAAATTCAGACAAAAAAGCAACTAACCCATCTCCAAATGCATAATAATTCCAGTTTATTCTGAAGCCTATGAACCCCTTGCATGTTGGCATTCAACCAAACTTCAAACAAGCACACACTATGCAAGTGAGAGAATTTGAGAGTTCATTTCATTAACTATTGGATCATATATACTTCATCAAAAAATGAAAAAGGAAAAATATGCTGATTGTATAATATCTATATATACTGGAGGTCCCCAAAAGCAAATTAAAAATCATCACTACTTCATAAATAATATGAAAGAAGAAAGTAGACTTGTAGATACAAACATGAATAGATAGGCCAACCGGCCTACAAACTTAAGAATTCTAAGACTCCATTTGAATGTGTGCATTTGAATTGGAGTAAGAATCCATTTAGATCTCTAAAATATTTCCCATAATTTAGACAACTCTAATGAAATTTCATTGTAATGTCAAAGGACCCAACAACATTAAAAGTGAATATAGTTTTGTTCACTGGATGGGTGACCTATGCATAATAGCATCCCACACCCACATGCATTTGCATATACATACATGAGTGAAGAAACTATAAAGATACCATATAGATATCATAACTGAAGAATCAACCTAACATATGTGACCTATGCTTAATAACATCACACAAGTTTCACTACACACTCCTTTCAAAACGAAGAAGCACCGGAGGGACATAAGAAAGCATTCCCTTAGTAACAATTGCTTTCATTTTAAGCAACTCCTAAATAAGAATCCATCACATAGTAGCAACAGTTCGGTATTACACTTGGAGAAAAGAGAAATTAAGACATTAATGAGTACGGTCAGGACTCTTTGAGGAGCGTCTACTTCACTGGATTCCTTACTCCTTTAGTTGAACACCCATTATCCGAAGATTTAAGATGTCAACCCCATAGTTTTTTGCACTTCAGCATACATCCCTAACACCCAATCGAATTCTCTACTTCACAAACTAACCCATTCTCAAATTCCCAAATTCTCAAATTCTCTACTTTACAAACTAACCCATTCTCAAATTCTCAAATTAACCCATTCTCAAGCACTTCAGCATACATCTCAAATTAACCCATTCTCAAATTCTCAAATTCTCTACCTCCAAAATTCTCAATTCTCAACTTCACAAACTAACAAATTCTCTAAATTCCTAAATTCTCTACTTCACAAATTAACAAATTCTCAAATTCTCAAATTCATACCAAGGGGGTTTGCAAGATGGAGGAAGATGATGGTCATCTGAGAGACGGCGCGGGAACGGCGAGAGCGACTGAAACGACGATGGGGGGGGCGTGGTCGGGTCTAGGGTTTGTGAGAGAGACGTGGGGGTAGGACACGATTTGGGCTAGGGTTTGTGATTGGGGCTAGAGTTTGTGAGATAGAGAGGGGAATGGCAACGTGGGGAGGGGGGACGGGGGGTATGACGTGGGGAGGGGGGCGATGGAGGAGGAGTTGTCGAGGAAGGAAAGGAGGCCAGTGGCGACAACGCGCGAAGAGTTAGGGTTGGGAAAAAAAAACCAAAACGAAATGTATGGGTTTCGCTGTGGGATTGGGGATTTATCCCAGTAAATTCACCGGCGTTTTTATTAATAAACGCCGGTGAATGGGAGAGAATTTGTGGGGGTATATTATCGCTGTCTATTCCCGGGGTGTGTTTTTATAAAAACGCCGGTGAATATTATAATTCACCGGTGTTTTGTAGAGACCGCCGGTGCACAACTATACAATTTTGCAACCCAATCCTGGTCTTATCCTACCCCGGCGCGATTGGTAAAACACCGTGGAATATACGCCAGTGTAGCAAGTTAATCTTGTAGTGTATATATATATACATACACACTAAAAGTAAAACACAAAGAAAGCTATCAAGTCGCTCTCCTTCAATCCCCCAAAAATCAAAGGCCAAAATCTAACATCACAAAACCCATTCCCCCCCCCCCCCCCCCCCCCCCCCCCCCCCAAAAGTTTCCCTCCAAAACTCAAATTCAAATCCCCCAAAATAACTCCTTTATGTATTTAATTCGCTCTCTATATATGGGTAAAAGGGATATGAGCAACTTGCTCAGTTAGTAAATGAGCAGTTGATGATGTGGCATGCATGTGATTGACTTTTTAAAGGATTTTTCAATCTCATGCATGTCACATCATTAATTGCTTATTTACTAAATGAGCAAGTTGCTCATACCCACTTTTCGCTATATATATATATATATATATATATATATATATATGAAAACATGGACTTTTATACCCCAATTTAAAATTATTTTTTAACATATACTAATGAGAATATGGACTTTTATTTACAACTAATTATTGTCATATTATTCAAACTTGAGCTATATAATTGTTGATTTACTGTTTACAAGGCTTTTCATTTGTTGTATCGTTCTGAATACATGCCGTAGGCACGTGCCCACGGGCAAATCTAGTATATATATATATATATATATATATATATATATATATATATATATATATATATATATATAATTCTCGCCAAGGGACTCGTTAACCGTAGCTCTGATACGAGTTGTTAGAAAATTACTAGTATATATATCTAATCTCTAATATTATAATAGAAGAGTTGGCTTGTCATTTCTAGACAAATATTCAACCAACCATCTAATCTCAACTATTTATTTTTAAGTGAGAGTTATATTAACCATTCATTTACTTAACTGTTGTTAGTTACCAGACTATTCTCAAAGTTCAAATTTATTTACGACATAATTATTTATAAAAGTGTCATTCATATAAAATAAAATTTTACATTATTAGAAGTAATTTGTAAAGAATATGTGCTGAGTGACATCTCAAGTTTGATGAGATTATGTTTTAATATTTATTTTAAAAAAAATTATTAGAACGCGTACGTGCATATTACTAGTATATAGAAATTTCAGCGTGACGTTATCTCAGTGGCTGTGCAAATTCCATCCTGTCCTATCTCAATCACCCAATCCCTCCTCTCTCCCCTCGGCCCCACCCATTTCAAAATCAAACGTACTCCGACGGAACAACTTACCGCTAATCACAGCAAACCCGTAGATCCGTTCTTATTACCAGCAGTCAATACAGTCCAGTCCCTCTTTCTTCTCTCCGCCCCCCCCCACAAAAAGAAAAAAAAACCCACCAAATTTCCAAAAGCGAAGAGAAAGAAAGCTGTCTCCACTTTTTGCCTTTCCTTGATTCCGCGGCGGCATCTCGAACCGGATCTAGGGTTTAGATCTTTTCGGCTTGGGTTAGGGTTTGCAAACTCTAGCTCAATTCCAGGTCTGTTTTCCATTTGGGGGGGGGGGATTTCGGATTTTCTGATATGGTTTACTAATTCTTTGAAAGTGACAGGGAATGGCGACGAGGGTGGAGGAGAACTGGGAGCGGCTGGTGCGGGCGGCGCTGCAGAGGGAGCGGGCCGGCGGGGGTTTGAGCGGGCAGCCTGTGAGTGGGATTGCGGGGAATGTGCCCTCGTCTCTTGGGAATAACTTGCATATTGATGAGATACTTAGAGCCGCAGACGAGATTCAAGATGAGGATCCCAATATCTCCAGGATCTGTAAGTTGGTAGAAATGATTAGTATTTGAAATATTCTTAATGGACAAACTAACTGAATTATTTAATTGAAGAACAAAATGAATTGATTTGTATTATGCCATAGTGAATGACAAATGAAGTTTGAGATGGTAACACCAAGTGTAGGTTTAAACAAAAGACCCCTACTTGTTTTCACTAAATTGTCATGCAACTCTTGTAATATTTAAATTAGTTTGTGTTAGTTATGTAATATCAAATATGGGAGAATTGTTGGTATTTTGATATTTGATATGAATATATAATTTTGTTCTAGCACGTATGGTGCACGTAACACTTGTGAATGGTCATGCATTTGCATCTCTTCAATTTGTTTATAAACCTTAATGGAAGTCTTTCTCTTAGATTTTTTCTGTCCAAAGTTAGTTTACTTCACAATAAGCTGATTTGGTCAATCAATTGCCCACTAAGTCTTTTGTTGTTCTCCTAAGATAAACTTGGTCTATTTACTAGTGACCATTGAAGTGCCCTAAGGAGGCAGTGAAAAGGTCTGACAACAATTTCCCACAATTTCTGAAGATAAACTCAAAACCAAAATGCTAAGCTAAAGTAACAATCAAGATAAATCTCATCAAACACTAAACAAAACATGTAGAGGACTAAAGGAGACAAGAGTTTTAAAAATGGTTCAGCTCGTGCGTATGAACACCAAGGTGTGTTCTATTTCCTAAAACTTTGGCTAGAACCCCAAGGAAAAAACGAGGAGTTTTGTAGTACAATTAATGAAAACACTTTCAACCGAGGGATCTTAGCTCTATTATACATAGAGAGATTCTACCCCTCAAGCAAGCCTCTCTTCACCCATAACTCAAAACAAACACTCTTTTATACAAGAATAGTAAGAAAATGAGTTTCTCTCACATTACAAAAAGGTCTAGAATCTCAAGTATTGGAGATAAATAGCATGTTTTAAGCTAAAAGTTACTTAGGGTTTGGAGGTTGAAGATGAAGAACTTTTAGATAGGAAGATTGACATAAAACATCTTTAATATGAGATTTATGCGAAGGATGAGGATTATAGCCGTTTTGTAAAAGATCCAATCAAAATAAATCAAGAGTTAAAAAAGGCTAATAAAAAACTAGAATGCTTTATCCGACGGTTAGACTACTTGATCATCCTAGGAATAGCTCACTTTGTGAGCTATTTTTTCTTGTAGATGGTCTGATCGTGCGGTCACCCGCGAGAGTAGACAATGCTGGAATTGAATGTAGTTTATGGATTTTATGACTTTTGGTGTGTATAAAATTAGGAATAAGTGGAAAAAGCTGTCTAAAAGATATCCCACAAGTTTGTATGGATTTGAGCTTGTAAAAATTTAATAATATAGACTATAGCCTAGAAAATAAAAAAAAATACCAGAATGAGGCCAAACTTTAAGCTTCAATCTCAAATTCTTTGAGGTTGACATCTCTAGGTTTGCACCATGATATGGATGCTTTTAAGTTCTTCCACAACCGTAGTTGCTCATTATGCACTCAATTATATTAAATATTTAAATACATTGCTAACATAATACTTACTTAATGGTGATTTTTATTCTATCAAAATCATGAGGTTGAAATCCTTGGGCCAACAATCATCTCCAATTGAGACCTCGTATAAATCACTTACATTAAGAGATTACATTAAGAGAAGACTTGGTCAAGATATAGATGGTCAACCTTAAACTTCATTTTAAGTAATGTTCATCCTCCCACTTGTGGTACAATAGTTTGTAGAACTTGAGGATCTTCACATAGTGTTAACAATAAATGCCAATGTGAACTCTTCAAAATTAAACTTAGATAGGAGCCACATGACACATTGACATCTGGGTGATCCTTGTTCAATATGTATATACCAATACATACCTGTTTGCATAGTTGTCAAAATTGTTACATTACACAATTTGATTCGATTTGATACAATATATAGGGTTGATTCATATTTTGTGGGTGTATCTTAAGGAATAATTAATCCTATGATACACCTGTGTATATTATGATATAATACCTATCTTACCATAAAGATATTTTACTGTAAATGGACTCAAGCAATACATGGGTGTAAAATATGTTGAAAGAACTTTTTAATTATTTATAAGTTACACATTTGTAAAAAAAAGAACTCTGAACCAAAATACCCTCATTTTGTTTCCTAGAAATAATATAAGCTCTCAAGAAACTTGCCAGATTCCTAAACCATGAAACAAAGCAATCTTATTCTACCCATTTTGGTTTGAAATAACTTGACACTAACAACATAAATCTTCCATAAATGTTGAAAGAGAAGTTATATTACATTTCTTTATCGTTTTTTACCTTTTTACATCTAGTTACTTTCTTTTACTTTGAAGTTAATTTTTTTCTTCAGAAGTAATACTTTTCATTGCTTGAATTAATAATTATACATTTGTTTACCATACCTTTTCTTTTATTTCCTGAATTAATTACAGTTCGCCTCTTAAAATAGATGAAATTTGTTGTTACTCTTAAGTCTTAACTTAGAGGGTTGATTCAATTTGACATCCATCATTAACTACTGTTAGATTTTTTATGTAGTTTTTTAGTTTTATAATAGAATTAGATGGTAAGCTAGTGAGGATGATGATTGCCATCGTCTAATTTATTTTTTAAAAAAGTGCACTGTTGGATTTTTTTTAAAGACTAGCTTGTTATAGTCTTCATTTATTTATATGATTTATAATTCTATATATTATTGAAGGGTTTTGCTAACGCGTGCCCTAGGGCACCTGTGAAGCATTCACTTTTTCTGTGTCTTTTCTTGACCTTACACTCTCCAAAATACAACTATTCTCCTATTCCAATTCCGCCCTTTATGTACATGACTGTCAAAAAAAATGACAACGCATCCTTTCTTCTCCCCTTTCCCGTTTTCTCCAAGGAGAAGGTGTTAATCAGCACCTTCTCATCTCTTAAGCCTTTTTCAAGTGATTCACCATCGATTCCACCTCCTTGCACAAATCATGTCACTAAAAGACCTCATCTTCCACCGTTATGCTCATCCCACCTTGTCTGTCCCCCTAACTATCTTTCCCTTGCTTCCTCGGCCATTACAACACCACCCACCGCCTCTTTAACCACTATTCCTTCCTATTCTAGAGATTGGATGGGCTAGAGAGGGAATTGATTTTATTTACCAGTATTCAGGCTTGTTCCTAAAGAGGGTTATGTTAAATTTTTGTGAATTTGAAGGAATTGAACTCAATGTCGGGAAAATTGGGTTTATTAACAGTGAAATTAAGGGTTTGGAATTGAGTGAGGAAGATGAGATGTTGAATGGAGCAAATTAATTTGGTTTGAATAAATGATAGGAATGTTGAGAATGAAATTTATTTTGGTGATATTTGATTAATGGATTTATCTCAATTTTTTTATTATTTGGGTTTGATGAGGTTGAGAACCATAGGTGGCTTGAGTAGAGGACGGACTGAGAAACTGGAGAAGAGAGAGAAGGGAAAAAGACAAAGTGGGTTCGAAAGTAAATTCAAAAGGGTAGATATGAAATATTGAAAGAACACCTGTGTGCACTGTTGAGAATGGCATTCTTTTTTATATATTAAAGATTGAAAAGTACCCTACTTTTTAATTGTTTGGGCACTCGTTAGCAAAACCCATTATAGAAATATTGATTTGTTTTCACTATTTTAAATTGTTAATTGTAAGTCAGTTCATTTGTACTATGCGCATCTTCATTTGTACTATGCGCATCTGAAGTTGATGATACTAACAAATTGTTCACTCCAGATTTTTGTAGTGAGGTTTATAAATAGGCAATGCAGGTGTTTAATGTTCTGTGTTTGAAATTAATTTTGATTTGAATCATATGTAGAATCTTTTATTCATTTTTTGATTTGTATATATTCTAAATTTGCCCATGTTACAATGCAATGCAAATGTAAACCTTATTTTCTAACAATTTTCCTCAAAATTGTTTATTTTATGAACCACGATACGCTAGGTTAACGATACATAAACACATATAACAATACATGATATGTATCTCAATTTGACAACCATGCAAGTGTGCCTGGAGGCACAACACACAACTCCACTGATATAGACTTGTAAGAGAACATGCAACAATTTTTCGAATGGTGTGTCACTACTGTCAAACTGTGAACATAAGTTATAGATTAGAAGGGGCTTGAAACTCATGTCTACTATGACACTTATCTCACATGAGTCACATATGATGTGAGCAACTTACTTTACCGCATGCACTTAATTTTCTAATATATATATATATATATATATATATATATATATATTGTGAAACCCCGTATTTCTAAGAGAAGCATATATAAATATGCTAGTATATAGTAGTATATAGTATATATAGTGTAGATATATATAGTATATATAGTGTAGATATATACTAAAGAATAAAGAAAGAAAGAATGGAATGGAAAGTGTGGTGACGTGGCATGGATGGAAAGAAAGAAAGTGAAATGTATTAAATGTGGGACTATAGGAGATCCTATGGGAATTAAGAGTGTGATGGGCCTATAAGATGGTCTATGGACCATAGGAAAAGAATTAATATGTTGGATGAAAGGAAGTGTGCTGTGTGTGTTGGGCTTTGACCCGGGTTGACCCTTGGGGTATTAATCCCATATCGGCTACAAAGTAGGGAGAGAAGAAGGATATAATAGGAAAACCATATGATAAAGGTACCCAACGGGTATACCCACCTTTTGATGGTGCCTGCGGTGGGCGTGGCTAGAATTTAATTAATTGTGTGCGTACGGGTTGAGTGCGGGACGTTACAGATGGTATCAGAGCCAACTTTCGACATCGAATGTAGGATTTGTATATAGGAAGTGAGTGATATGTGTATGAGATGCGTACGACCCTGTGTGGGCAGCGATTAAGGAGACAAATCTACATTCGATTAGAAAGGCGATCCTGTGCTAGCTTGTACGTCCCGTATTCAGCGAGGACGCTGAATTCTTAAGAGGGGGTGAATGTGAAACCCCGTATTTCTAAGAGAAGCATATATAAATATGCTAGTATATAGTAGTATATAGTATATATAGTGTAGATATATATAGTATATATAGTGTAGATATATACTAAAGAATAAAGAAAGAAAGAATGGAATGGAAAGTGTGGTGACGTGGCATGGATGGAAAGAAAGAAAGTGAAATGTATTAAATGTGGGACTATAGGAGATCCTATGGGAATTAAGAGTGTGATGGGCCTATAAGATGGTCTATGGACCATAGGAAAAGAATTAATATGTTGGATGAAAGGAAGTGTGCTGTGTGTGTTGGGCTTTGACCCGGGTTGACCCTTGGGGTATTAATCCCATATCGGCTACAAAGTAGGGAGAGAAGAAGGATATAATAGGAAAACCATATGATAAAGGTACCCAACGGGTATACCCACCTTTTGATGGTGCCTGTGGTGGGCGTGGCTAGAATTTAATTAATTGTGTGCGTACGGGTTGAGTGCGGGACGTTACATATATATATATATATATATATATATATATAAAATAAATTACAAAGAAAGCTATCAAGTGGCTCTCATTCAATCTCTCCTAAAATCAATGGCCTAGATTGATTTTCACAAAACATATTTTCCCGTCCAAAATTTCAAATCCCAAAATTTATTTTTTCCCTCCAAAACTAAAAAACTCATTACTTTATTAATATCTCTCTCTTCTTTCCTCACTTTTTTATATTTCTCTCTTTCTCACTCTCCCTCTCTCTCCCGTTCTTTCTTTATTTACTTAGAAATTTAGATTTTAAGATTTCATGTTTGTAAACTTTTCAGAATTTTTAAGTTTTTTTTATTACACATGTTATATTGAAAATAACAAATATCTCTTCAACAATTAAATTTTCATCATTTTCCACCCTTAAAGTTCTAATTGAAGTTGGATTGTACACCCTCATTTTATTTTTCAACATATACTAATAAAAACATGGACTTTATTTACAATTAATTATTGTCATACTATTCATACTTGAACTACAAAATTGTTGTTTTATTGTTTACATGGCTTTTCGTGTGTTGTATCGTTCTGAAGACGTGCCGTAGGCAGGTGCCCATGGGCAAATCTAGTATATATATATATATCCTTCAGTTATAAATATATATATGCATTTTGGTGAGTGTTAGATGAGAACACCTAATATGTCCGCCATTTATTGGAAAATTATGATATGATATTCAATTTTTCTCCTTTTCTTTTTCGAGACGACAAGAGTAATTGAGGAAAGTGGGGACTAAAGGTCTATTATGAGAGTCATGCATCTCAAGGCATTACTATTTGCTTTGAGCTTCATGACTCTCTTAAGGTGAATGTCTAACATGGGGCTAGCCCCCTGCAGATAGAGCCTAGAATATGATAAAATTGAATCAAACAAGAATCACATGGATCAAACCCTTCACGTTTGAGTTTGACACTTCCACTCGAAACTATACACTTTCAACCGTGGTACAAAAATGATGTTGGTTTCGATATTGGGTCTCGACTTTGCCATTTATGGGTAACATTAAACAATAAAAAATGTTTGTTGTCAAAATTCTGATTTGAGTATCACTATTTGCTGATGTACATTGCAGCCTGTGTGTAAAGAACTCTGCAAGAAAGCTATGATTAGAGAGCAAAAGGATACTCTGTTTTGGTAACTAAGTTTTCAAAAAAAAAGTAAGTAGGAAATGATAAACAAAATTGGATGTAGTAGTTTTGTTAGAAGAAATTCCTTAAATTTATCTCGACTGTGATCCGTTGCATAGGCCTTAATCCTTTATAGCTTAAATTTTAAATTTGAAACAGGCCTTCCTGGCTTATTCTACCATATAGAGGCCACATACTTTGACTTACCTTAGGTTTTGACTTTTTTTGCTCGAAACCTGTCCTCTTTCTCTTCTTGTAATATGCTTGATTATCATATTGCCCTCTTTGTCAATGTTCCTCTGGACGATATAAGAGTGACATCATCAATGGGGACTTGTTAAACCCTTGATTTAACCACCCAAACCTGAAATAGAAACAAGCACTTTGAGAAGAAAGAGAAACTTATTTTTAGTTTTTGAAGAAATTCTTGAACTAGTTAATGTTGGATTATATTTTGTTGATTGATGATTTATGCGTATAGCACTAATTGAGAAATTAGGGTTCAATATGTAGATCCTTGAAACATAAATTCAAGATGGAAGAGCCCAAACTCCACTGGTACTAGATTTATATTCAGTGTAGTTGAAGGCTCGCCTCAGGCTCAGCCTCAAGCTCAAGGCTCAGGCTTAACAACAGTTTGAGCCTCAAGCCTCAGTTAAGGCTCCCCTTTGTTCGAAGCTTCACTCAGGCTTGCGCTTGGACGCGCCTTAGCAAAAGCTTGAAGCTTTCGCCTTAAGCAAAAGGCGCGCCTGAACATAACAGACCCAACCCGACCTGACCCGTCTTCACAACCCGACCCATCTTCAACCCTTCTCATATCCCGTAACTCCCCCAATTCTCTCTCATCCCCAATTCCAAACTCTAACCTCAATCTCCACCTCCCTAACTCCTCAATCTGCACTCATCCTCATCAATCTCCTCCCCCTCTCGACAACATCGGCGGCACAGCGAAGCAGCTCTGCAGCGATACGACAATATACAGCAGATCAACGGCTACAGCGAAAGCAGATCGGCTGCGCCGGTGGCCTTTTTACTTCTCACTCTCCAAACTCTCCACTCATATTCTGGTTTTTTTCTTTTCTGATTTTACACTTATATGGTTTCTTTCTTGGGTTTTCCGTTTTCGTTTATCTTTACTTATGATGTTTTTGCAAGTTACTTCGAAACGAAATTGTGAAGCTAGTTCATTCCATAATTTACTATCATCATGAAACCATGCCTTATTCAAAAAATTGCATCATATTTCAGTGTAGAGCATGACCAAATTTTATGGTCGGCTAACTTTATGTTATTGTTGTAATATTTCAAAATATCTTACCATTTACTAAGACTGTAATACTGTAATATTGTATGCTCATTACTGCAATATTTAATTTGATACTATTGTAATTTTACTGTATGCTCATTATTGTAATATTGTAATATTGTAATATTGTATGATGTATGATAAGTATCTTCATTACTGTGATACTATAATACTGTATGCTCATTACTATATGAAACTATGAATTCAAGGTTAACATGATATTATTGTAGTTTTACAGAGGAACACATTGTATCACTTCGTCTTTGGGGCAAGAAACACATTGCAGTTATACATTAGGAACACATTGTAGTTTTACAAAAATGATAACTTACACAGTCATCTTGGTCATTGTATGATATATTTTGTTGGTATGATGTTATCATGTTTATATAATAACAACAACAACAAAGCCTTTTTCCTAACTAGTTGGGGTCTATCATATTTATATAATCTTATTTATAAATTTAAAAAAACCCCAAAAGTAATAACGAGCCTCGGTTAAGTGAGGCTTACGCCTCAAATTGCGCCTTGCGCCTCAGGCTTTTTATGGGGTAGTGAAATTATGTTGCGCCTTACGCCTTCAATTACACTGTTTATATTGCTAGTGGGAGTAGTCAAAGCTCAAGAGAGGCTTATAAAACTTTAGGTGAAAAATGTCCACTTTCGGCTTAAATTGATAAGAAGGTGAAGAAGGGAGAGATGCGAGTGACATGTTTAATTGAAATGTCACTTTTGCAATTTTTTTTTTCATGGTCTATTCAAGGATGAGCTGTCACTTGTTACATTCATTGAAGGATTGCTAATGCTGTAGCATAACACGAGAAAAGCATGAGTTCAAATGGATTGTAGGAAAATATAAGGAAAGATCAAGGTTAGGGATGCGATGCGGACACAACCATTCACATTTATCTTAAAATCAGAGGACAAGACAAAGATCAAGATTTCACATTTTCAGCAGTTTTGTTATTTTTCCAGAAAGTTAAATTAGACTGATGGAATCTAGTACTTTTTTTTGGTTTTCATTGTTTTTTCTGCTTCAATTTGTATGGAGGTAAAACTAGCCTCTATTTTCTCGTTTCTGATCTAGCTTGTGTTAACTTATTACGTGAGTGTTTTTCTCTTATTTTTTTGTGGAATAACAATTTTTTGTTCTGTCCTTTGTGTAGTATGTGAACATGCATACTCATTGGCCCAAAACTTGGATCCAAATAGTGAAGGCAGAGGTGTCCTGCAGTTCAAGACTGGTTTAATGTCAGTTATAAAGGTATATTTAGTGTACAAAATCAATATTTAAAAATGAAATGTGCTTTCAGATACTGTTTGGATTTTGATTTAAGTTTGTCAAATCAAGTTAAGCGTCTGGTTACTTTTTAAGAATTTATATGGTAGTTTTTTCTTTGTTCTGATTTTATTACTTCTTCTGTTCTGGGGTGAACTTTCAGCAAAAACTTGCTAAGAGGGATGGTGGAAGCATAGACCGGAGCCAAGATATTGCTCGCTTGCAAGAATTTTACAAGCTATACAGAGAAAAGCATAAAGTAGACGAGCTTTGTGAGGATGAAATGAAATTGAGGGAATCTGGTGTTTTCAGTGGAAACCTTAAAGAGTATGTGCCTTGATTCTCACCTGTCTAAATGATTCATATATGTATAGTTTTTTTGCCTACTTCAAATGCTTAAACAACCTTGATTATAATCAACCTTGCACATGTCCATATTGACTGAATGCTCATTGAGCCTGTCAACTTGTGGTAATACAATTTGAAGCAGTCTGATAGATGAACTTAACAATTTTAATGCCCTTGTCTTTTGGAATTGGATGTTTCCATCTTTTTAACCTCGTTTCTCTCACTAGAGAGTTAAACTATATATATATATATATATATATATATATATATATATATATATATAGGGTGAAAGGGATATGAGCAACTTGCTCATTTAGTAAATGAGCAATTGATTATGTGGCATGCATGTAATACATTGGACAAGTAACCCTTTTAAGAATTTTCCATTCACATGTATGCCACATCATCAATTGCTTATTTAGTAAATGAGCAAGTTGCTCATAACCCTTTTTCCCATATATATATATATATATACATATATATATATATACTAGGTTTGCCCATTGACACGTACACGTGACTACGACACGTCATCGGAATAGTGCACCTTGTTTGATCATATAAAATAGTTTTGGAGATCCAGCAAATTAATTGAAGTAGCAAATATATTATATGAGAAACTTTTGGGAGTCCAGCAAAAAACATATTATACGGTTTTTTTGATTTTTTGAATTATTTTAAAAGTTTTTAAATTTTAATTTTTTTTAGTTTTTTAAATTTTAACTTTTTAAATTTTTTTTTTTAAAAAAATTCTTAATTTTTTGAATAGAAGAGGGAGGGAAAGAGAGAAAAAAATTAAATAAATATAAGAGTTGTTTTGGGTGGGTATTTGAATTTGAGTTTTGGGGGAAAACTTTGGGTGGGGGGGAATATATTTTGTGATGTTAGATCTGGACCTGTGATTTTTGAGGGGATTGAAGGAGAACCACTTCATAGCTTTCTTTGTGTTTTATTATATAGATTTAAAGTTTTTAAATTTTAAATTTTTTTAGTTTTTTAAGTTTTTATTTTTTTTTTAAATTTTCAAAATTTCTTTTTTCTTAATTTTTTGAATAGCAGAGGTAGGGAAAGAGAGAAAAAAAATTAAATAAATATAGGAGTTGTTTTGGGCGGGGTATTTGAATTTGAGTTTTGGGGGAAAACTTTTGGGGGGGGGGAAATATGTTTTGTGAGGCTAAATCTGGACCTTTGATTTTTTAGGAGATTGAAGGAGAGCCACTTGATAGCTTTCTTTGTGTTTTATTATATATATATATATATAGAGAGAGAGAGAGAGAGAGAGAGAGAGAGAGTCCCCGTCCGTGTTGTGCACTCGTGTGCACTCGGCCTTCCCGCATTCGTATTGATGATCCGAACGTTTCACATTGATCTACACATCTAAATTAGTCTAAATATGTACAATTAAATCTTTTGAAATTCATTTGCCCATCCAGTGAAGTGTTACAAAATTGTATGGCTGAAAATCGTCGTTGTTTGGGCAAATGAATTTCAAATTATTTGATTTTACATATTTAGACTAATTTAGATGTGTAAATCAATGTAACTGTTCGGATCGTCAATGCGAAGGCGGGATGACCGAGTGCACAACGGAAGGGGATTCTCTCTCTCTCTCTCTCTCTCTCTATATATATATATATATATATATTACAATAATTTTAAAGTACACACTTTTCTTGGAATTAGGCATACTCATCCCTTCATTACTCTCTTGTTTAATGTTTGTGAAACTTGGAAATTTCTTGGGCATGTCGAAATTTTACCCACTACATGTTGGAAGACCTGTCTAAAGAGTGCTTAGGCTGTTAACCTGAGGAGAGGAAGCACAATATGGGCTAGGTATATATGAGTGCATTAGCTATAGTAGTATTAGCATCATAGTTTAAAGGATCAGCCCCGATCAATCTGGGCAATCCGGATCGACTTTGGAGGGAGCGATCCGATTCTTTCCCAAAATATCGGGATTAGCGATCCAAAGCGGGGATAAGCTTATATGCAACAAGGATTAGGTGATTGAATCAGATCCAACTCTGAGGTGATCGATCCCGCATATTTGAGAGAAAAGGAGAAATCAAAACAAAAAAGAGAAAATAAAAAATCAAATGAAAACAGACCAGGAAAGTAGAACCTTACATGAACTTTATGCAAGATAGTGTCACCGCAATTTTTCATTGCAAGAAGGTTATGCATTTTTGTAAAAACTTGCAAGACAACACACACTATATATATATATACACATACATGGAAAATGAGGTGGTTTCACAGATTGTGTATATCGTAGGCACTCTGGTTTCACACATTTGGGAGAGGACAGCTTCGCACACCCTTCGGTATACTGTACATGTTATACATGCATAACACATCCACTGATTTAAATTAGATATTAAAATTTAAAATTTAAACTGATCAATTATTTTAAAAAAAGATTAAAATAATTTATTTAACTAAATGAAAGGATTTCAATATATTTTTTAAATTAAATAATAGCCTGTACCAAAATTTTTATACATCGATCCAATACTGCCGATTTGGTCGATACCGATCCGGATAAATTTAAATTTTGGCAAGCCGATACTGTTCCCTATACAGAGATGTTGAACCTTCATAAGAATCTAGTTCTATTAGTATTCTACTCATTTTTCGCGTTGCTCTCTTGGTAGGATTAGTTTACTGTTAGTTTATGTGCTTACAATGGAACTTTTATGAATACAATTCTTGCTGGTTTCGAATTCTAGCAAGAAAGAAACATTTAAGTAGATTAATCATCTATACCCTGCATCCATATCTGGTTCCATTCAAACCGGGACCCAGTATTGAACTTGACCTTCCCAGTTTTGGGCGGGTAAGGTGTTGGCCCAAAAATAAGGCCTGTTTAAGGTGACAAGTTGAGTTTGTGTCCTTCTAGGTATGAACTTGACCAAGGTTTTAAATCTCGGATTTCGGACTCGTCTTGTCTAGGGGTGTTTCGTCTCGGATCAAAGATCTCGGAGATTTCGGGAAAATGTGATCACCTCGGATGTTCATTTTGAACACTCAATAAATATTTTTTTGTTACTAAACAAGATATTATATATTCTACATGTCATTTATTATATAAAATATTGTATAATGTAACTAATGACATAAATCAATCACGTTAAATATTATATTTGCAAAGTTTAACAGCAATATAAAAGAGAATGTAATATAAGTATATAGCTAAATTGAATTTGCATTGATTAGAAAAAATGTATTAGTTAATAGACGTACTTGACTTTGCATATATATACAAACAATAATGATACAAAATCCTCACATTACTTTAACTTAAGGTCTTATATTGAAAGACATATATGCAAAAAGTTAAACAAATTTTTTAAATATATTCACAATAACATTTGTCTATTTCAACCAATAAAGACAAAATTCTCACATTATCTTAGCTTAAAGGTCCTATATTAAAAGATTAATATGCAAAAAGTAAAAAAATTATATATTGACAATAACATTAGTGTGTCTACTTTGACCAATATTTCGGCAATTTTGGTCAAAATCTACACATTTTGGTCCAAAACGATATGAAGTATAAAATATGTAATTTCGTATCGGTAAGCTAGCCGAAACGAAATTTTGTCATAAATTTCGATTGTATCGGCCGAAATTTAAAACAGTGAACCTGACTGTGATATGTTTTATATGTAACAAAACATGTATCGTACCCATACCCACCACCATCTCTATTATTATAACTAGAGAATTGGAGATGTGTAATTTTGCTCTCGCGAGGAGCTAAATTAAGGGAGGTCATTTCATGAATTGGCCTTACGTCCCACGGGATCGCGAGGAATCCGGGAGATGCCCAAAGTGGAGTGGTCGGTTCATCGAGTGTTGCCTCATTGGAGGGGCAACGCATGTTGTAGGTCACGAGTCTCGGACTTAATCTGCGGGTTTAGTCTTCTCTTCAGATGGTTCGGTTGATCGAGGTGGTGCTTCGGCATCCTCTAGGAGCCGTAGATCACGTGTCCCTTAATAGAAATATTCCCTTGTCACGGAGGAGCAAAGGTGACTCCGAAGGAGATCTGTAATCTTGTAGAGACTTATAATCATGTTTACCCTTTCTTTTCAATTTGTATTGAGATGTCGATGAAATTTTTTGTAAGTGTTCAAGCATTCTCCTTGAGTAGTATCTCTGTGTTTATAGTAGTTGTGATAACTTTAATCGAGGGTTGAACCTCGTTTACTCTTGTTGTGACAAGTTGCGGGAGTGCCCTTCAGGAGCGGCTTGGCCCCGTTTTTATTGATTGGGGTGGCTATCGTGTTGTGATAGCTTACCTTGAATGGCGAGTTAGGCTTTCTAATTCGGTTGTTTGTATGTTGCTAAAGCAACTTCATGCCAGGGGTGGCTTGTTTGTTTTAAGCATTCTAGGAGCAAATCGAGTGGTGAGTTGAGTTACTAAGCTTGCTCGGGTGAGTGCTAATAGATTGACTTTATCAACCACGAGTATGGACTCCAAACGGTTGATGAAAAATTTCCGAAGCAGATCATATGGCGAGGCGTGCCCGCAAACTTACTCGATGGCAGGTGTCTAGAGCGACTCTAAGAATTATGAGTATGAACCCCGCACTTGTTTCGAGGATTGTTTTGAAAGCAGATCAATTGAATGGCAAGGCGTGCCATGTTCTTACTCGGTGTTAAGTGGTTAGAGCGATTATAAAAACCATGAGTATGGACTCCGAACAGGTTGACAAATTTTGAGAGCAATCGAATGGCGAGACGTGCCCTGCGCACTTACTCAGTGGCAAGTGGCTAGAGTGACTATGAATCATGAGTAAGTACTCTACACTTGTCTAGAGTTATTTTGGGAGCAGATCGAATATGGAGGCGTGCCCCGCCTTTGCTCGGTGGCAAGTGGCTAGAGGGACTCTAAGAACCATGAGTATGGACTCCTAACAGGTTGACGAGTGTTGAGAGCAATCAAATGGCGAGACGTGCCTCACACTTACTCGTTGGCAAGTGGCTAGAGCGATTATGAACCATGAATATGGACTCCACACTTGTCCAGAATTATTTTGGGTACAGATCGAATGGCAAGGTGTGCCTCGCCCTTGCTCAGTGGCAAGTGGCTAGAGCGACTCTAAGAACCATGAGTATGGACTCTGAACAAGTTGAGTTTTGGGAGCTATCAAATGGTCAGGCGTGCCCCCGCACACATTTAGAGGCAGGTGGCTAGAACAATTTTAAGAACCATGAGTATGGGCACACTCGTCTGTTGGGGTGCTCAGTGAGTAGATGGTGCTGTCCGGGGGCGAACCATGTGTCTAACTCATTTTTTGCATTCAGTGGGATTGTACATGATTCTTGCAGAAGAAAGGACTGGAAATTTATATGGAAAAAAACTGTGGCTATTTTGAATGCAAGCCTTTATTACATGCTGTGACCATTATAATTGTCGGCCTTTATTACATGTTTGAAGCTAACTACTAGTGGAGGCTGTTAAGCGCCCTCGTTATACTTCATCAGGTGCTCGACGTTCAAGTCCTTGATATGTTCTTCCTCCTTAGGTCTTCAAGTCGGTAAGCTCATGAGCGGACTACTTATGAAACCTTGTATGGTCCCTCCCAGGGAGGGGCGAGTTTTTCCTTCTTGCGTTGGTTGGATATCTCAAGCTTTCGACGGACGAGGTCCCCCTCTTTGAGGTTGGCCAGGCGGACCTTTTTTTTGTAGAAACTTTATATTGTCTGCTGGTAGATATGTCTTTGCAGGGCGGAGACTTTTTCAACGAGATCTAGATTGGCCCGAAGGTCATTTGAGGGAGAGAAGGAGAGGGGAATGTAATCCTACTTCTAGAGAGATGAGTGCTTTCGTGCAGAAGGTGAGGTTGAATGGAGATTCTTCTGTTGAGATTCTCTGTGGTTCTATAGGACCAGAAAACGCTTGGGAGTTCTTCGGCCCATAACCCCTTTGGTCTTGACCAAGTCTCTTCTTGAGGCCATCCAAGATTTACCGATTGACGTTCTCGATTTGGCCGTTGGTCTGGGGGTGCAAGATAGAGGTGAAACGTTGTTCAACCCCCAGATCGGTGTAAAACTTGTGGAATACCTTGCCAGCAAATTGAGTTTCATTGTCAGTGACTAGTGCGTGGGAAATATCGAACCGATAGACTATGTTCTTCCAGAAGAATTGTTGGATCTTATGCTCTGTGATGGTTGCAAGTGGTTCTGCCTCGATCCACTTTGTGATGTAGTCGATGGAGACCACTAGGAAGATCCGTTGTTCAGTGGCTAGAGGAAATGGTCCAACAATGAGGGTCGACACATAGCTGTGGTTGGCTTGGGGTACCCGCTTGATGGAGTACTTCCGGCAGGAGATGCATCAGCGGACGTATGCTTGGGCATCGTTGAGGGGAGTGGGCCAATAGTATCCACGATTGAGAATTTTTTGTGCAAGAGACCTCACGCCTAGATGACTGCCTCATATTCTTTACCTTTTTAAGGGTGTAATCGGCATCTTCAAAGGAGAAGCATTTAAGGTATGGTCGACCATCAACTCGGGTATAAGAGCACTTATAGAGGACTCCTTCGCTAAGCAGTTAAAATCCCCGATTACGCCCGATTAATTCCCGATTAATCGCTAATCGGAGGCTAAGCGATTATTTTTTAGCAATTTATAATATTTCAATAGTTAGCAATTTAATTGGGTATAATCGGCCGATTAGTGGTTAATTGGCCGTTTTTAAGTGGTCGATTAACCGATTAAATACCCTCTAATTTTCATGCTCGTTTGCATTATTTGGGCTTAATCTTGCCCAAACTCAAATCTAAATCCAAAATCCAAATCCCTTCTGGTCCTCGCGCAAACCCAAATCCGACATGTCGCCGCTCTCTTCTTCTTCCTTGCGCAAACTCAAACCCAAACTGATTCTCATTTTCTTCTTCGAGCAAACCCAAACCCTACCGCCGTCGCTCTCCCTGCATCGTCGCATACTTGACCTGCCCGCATCTGCTGCACCTTCTCCTTTTGCTGCTCGTGCTGCTCCTCCCCGATTGTTTTTGTTTGATGGAACCGACCAGCAAACCCGATCTGACCCACATTCAGAATTCAAATTCAGCTCAAACCAAGTACTCTCTTCTTTTTCTCTATAACTATAATATTCCTATTTGATAATGTCATAATAGTTTTGTTAGAATTTATGGTTGCTACATAAGAGCACCCACTGTCGTTTGCTTTTTTGTCATTTTTTGCATTTTTGGAGTACTGTAGCACCCACGGCCCTTTGGTTTTTTGCCATTTTTTACCTATTTGGCGACAGCAGAAAGGTATAAATAGTAACAGATATAGCAAAATGTTTCGTCTGGATTATTTAAATATATTTTAAAATAATTGGACGAAACATCATGTTTCGTCTGAAACATCATGTTTCGTCTGATCGTCTGAATTAAAAAGAATAAAAAACAAAGAAAGAAGCCTAGGAATATGCCTATAATAGCTGGATCCCATTTCCTTTTAATTTTTTTCTTCTACAAATTACCATCATTGGTTACTGGCTAAGCAGTTAAAATTTCCGATTACGCCCGATTAATTCCCGATTAATCGCTAATCGGAGGCTAAGCGATTATTTTTTTAGCGATTTATAATATTTCAATAGTTAGCGATTTAATCGGAAATAATCGGCCGATTAGTGGTTAATCGACCGATTTTAAGTGGCCGATTAACCGATTAAATCTCCTTTAATTTTTATACTCGTTTGCGTTATTTAGGCTCAATTCGACCCAAATCCAAAATTCAAATTCAAAATTCAAAACCTTTCTAGTCCTGCACACACTCAAACCCGACATATCGCCACTCTTTTCTTCCTTGTGCAAACCCAAACCCAAACTTAATATCTTCAAAACCAAACCCAAACTGAACCTTTTCTTCTTCCTTGAGCAAACCTAAACTTGACCCGCCGTCCTCCCCTTGTACCATCGCATACTTGATTTGGCCCGCATCTGCACCTCCTCTTGTTGCTCGCACTGCTCCTCCCATATTATATTTGTTTGATGGAACCGACCGGAAAATCCAACTCGACCCATATCCAGAACCCAAACTTAGCTCAAACCAAGTACTCCCTTCTTTTTTTCCCTATAACTATTTGTTCCTATTTGATAATCTCATAATAGTTTTATGTTAGAAATTATGGTTGCTACTTAATGAGGATATATCTTTTTTAATTATATATAGAACGATTTTTCCGATTTAATTCCCGATTAATTTCCGATTAACCGATTAATCACTAATCGCTCATAGACCGATTAATTCAAAAAACCGATTTTAACTGCCTAGGTTACTGGGTGCAATTATTTATTTTTTTTGCAAATTTATAAATTGTTTTTTGCATTTTTTTTTGCAAAAGAAAACCTCCTTAAAACCCGGACGAAACTTTACTTTGCAATTTTTTTCTTCTTTTGGGACAAAACATGTTTCGTCCCATATTGATATGGGTCAGATGACGTGGCCCCTCCTGGGCCACAGGATCCCCTCAAAATGCATCCACCGCCGGATCATCCAGGTCTGCCACGTCAGCCTGGAAACCACCCCGGTCTCTGCTACGTCAGCCCTAAACCGCCCCGAGCCCGTGCCACGTCAGCCCTATACCACTTGGGCTTCTGCCACGCCAGGCCCACGGGCAACCGGGTCCAGACCCGGTCCCAAACGGGTCCAGACTCGGTTGGCTTCTTCTATAAATACAAGACCCTCTACCCCTTCTACACGTAATCATTCTTCCCCCTCTCAAACCCTAGTTACCGTTACTCTCTTTCAGTAGCTAACTAGATCGTCGGAGGGTCTGCCACAGAGACCAACCCCGGTGTTTCTAGACCGATTGCAGGTACACGAAACCCCTGGATCCGAGCCTTCTGATCCAAGCCGTGCCTCCAAATCTGAGCCGAGCATTCGATCTCCACCTCACTCTCGCCTACTCCCGAGCCGCTCCCCAGGCTGAGGGTCGGGGCCAACGTCCGCACCAAAGCTTCCGCAAAAATACAAATCGAGAAGAACTCACACCTAGTGCAGCCACCCCCTAAAAACAAACCGCATCAGGTTGGCGCTGCCTGTGAGAACCTTAGTGCAGACGTCGGCTCGAGCTCAGCCATCAACGGTATCCCGTCCATTCGAGCTTACATGACACCCAAGGGCAGGAGAGTTGTCACCTCCGCGCGTCGTCAGGACGTCCCCGCCGACGCTCATGGATCCAACAATCTGGGGATCAGCCGCGGATCCCAGTCGGGTGCCCCCATTCGGTCGTACCCGACCTACGCGGGGTCATCCAGAATCGACAAGCAAGCCGGACTAGGGGAGGGGTTCCGAACCATCCCAGACCTCCGCCCCCAGGACGGGAGCCGGCACTCAGCCGCGTCGGCCGGAGGTCACCATCCCAACATAGCCAGGCTGAACGATCTCCGGTCACCCACCAGGAGTTCCAAGATTTCTGGAAAGAGATCATGGAGGCTATCCGGGGGACCCTCGTCGACGAGGCGGTCCGCCGTTCACTCGCGTTCGGATGTCGAGGCCAGCGCGTCCCGCGGCCCGACAGTCCCGCCGGAGTATGACGATGACATCTTGAAACGCCTCCAAGAAATGGAAGACTGTCTCGACCACTTCGGCGACGGAGGCCCGAGGCCGGCCCAAGGCCGGTCCAAGGCCACAGGCCCACCCGACCTCCTTTTCCCACCGTGAATACCCCGGAATTTCTGCTCCTTACAATTCGAGACTTATGACGGTGAGGATGATCCTGTTGATCATATGGAGGGCTTCAAGACCCTCATGATGATTCATAGCGCATCGGATTCTCTTCCTGTGCCGAGCCTTCCCCGCCACCCTCCCGGGTCCGGCTCGGGAATGGTTCTCCAACTTCCTCGCCCACTTCGTGACCAGTAGAAAGGCCGAAAAGACGAGCGCGTTCCTATTGGGCCTCCGACAGAAGGAAGAGGAGTCGCTCCGGCTGTTCGTCCGAAGGTTCACCACTGAGGCGAGGTCGGTCTCCTCCCTCGACCCAGGGATCGCCTCGGCAGCATTCCGGCACAACATCCGGCACGGTTAGTTGAAGGCTTCCCTGGCGAAGAAGCCTCCGATCGATTTTCCTGACCTCCTCAATCGGGTCGAAAAGTACATCCGGGCCGAGGAGACCCTGAATCCAGATGACTCCAAAGAAATTTCCGGAAAGGGAAAACGCAAGGCCGACGAGGCGGAGCCAACAAAAAAGTCACAAAAGACGGGGGCATCACGAAAAGGGTCCCCCCGGTCTCGTGCTTCGAGAGGTACACTCCGCTGACGCAGAACGTATCAACTATCCTCTTAGCAATCGAAGACAGGGACCTCGTGCATTTCCCTCATCGACCGACCAACAACAACAAGAAGAGGGATCAGCGGTTCTACTGCTGCTTCCACCGGGACAACGGGCACGACACAGACCATTGCCGCGCCCTGAAGGACGAGATCGAGGCCCTCATCCAACGAGGATACCTCTGGGAGTTCAAACGGGAAGATGCTCGGGACCAGAGGGACACGAGGAACCGGAGGCCCTCCCCTCCTCCTTGAGCACTCAGATAGCGTCCCGAGCGGGACCCCGAGCTTGAAGAGCCCGAGGGTCAAGCCATCTTGCATTGCGTCCATGGAGGGCCAATAGGAGGGGAGTCCAACACTTCCCGCAAGGCATTCGTCCGAGGGGTCAACGCCGTCCAGGGCCCCCTTTCCCCCCAGGTCCAGCAACTCCCTGTTTCCTTCTCTGGGGAAGACCTGGAGGGAGTTCGGCGCCCGCACTGCGATGCCCTCGTCATCAACCTTAGCATGGCGAACTTTGAGAGCTGTCGCATCCTCGTGGACAACGGAAGCTCGGTAAATATCCTCTTCCTGGAGGCATTCGAGAACCTGAAGCTCTCCCGGGATAAGCTGAAGCTAGTCGAGTACACATTCCACCGGTTCTTTGGCGTCCCGATGCCAATTGAGGGGATCGTGACCTTAGACGTCACCGGCGGTACGACCCCTCACAGGCGAACCGAGTCGATGGACTTCATGGTTGTAAATGTCAAGGCAGCCTACAATGCCATCCTCGGCCGTCCCGGGCTCTGCTCCCTCCAGGCGGTTCCCTCGGCCTACCACCAAAAGCTGAAATTCCCTACCAAGTCAGGTGTCGGAGTTGTCCGTGGGAACCAAGAAGCGGAACGATTGTGCTATATGACGACAATTGGGGGTGGTGTGTTTTCCCTGGATGCCGTCGAGCTGCAGCTTGAAAGAACCCAGCCAGAACCTGAGCCGGCAGACGAGTTAGAAGAAGTCTCGTTCGAGACAGGGGATGCGTCTAAGTGTTTCCGAGTGAGCTGCTCCTTCGCTCCCAACCTCAAATCTGCCCTGATCGACTGTATTTGCCGCAATGTCAACCTCTTCGCCTGGAAGCCTTCCGATATGCACGGTATCTCTGAGAACCTGATCATGCACAAACTCAGCGTGACCCCCGACTCGAAGCCGATCGTCCAGAAGCGACGTAAGTTCGCCCCGGAGCGGCAGCATGTGGTGAAAGCGGAGGTGGACAAACTTGTTTGCTCGTTTCATACAGGAGGTCAGCTACCCTGAGTGGCTGGCGAATGTCGTGATGGTCAAAAAGGCAAGCGGGGGCTGGAGGATCTGCATAGACTTTACCGACATCAACAAGGCGTGCCCCAAAGATCCGTTCCCTCTCCCCAGTATCGATGCTTTGATCGACGCTACATCGGGTCACGAGCTCCTTTCATTCATGGATGCCTTCTTAGGCTACAACCAGTTCCGAATGTTCCCCCCCAATATAGCCAAGACGTCCTTCGTCACGGACCAAGGTCTTTATTGCTACCGGGTTATGCCCTTTGGGCTAAAGAACGCCGACGCTACTTATCAGAGGCTAATTTACCGAGTCTTCAAGGATCAAATTGGGCGTAACATGGAGGTGTACGTCGACGACATGCTCGTCAAGAGCCAGCAGGGACAGGATCACGTCGCTGACCTGGAAGAGGCCTTTGGGGTCCTTCGGACCCACAATATGAGACTCAATCCGGCGAAGTGTGCATTCGGCGTCTCCTCGGGGAAATTCCTTGGGTTCATCGTCAGCCAGCGTGGCATCGAGGCGAACCCCGAAAAAATCCAGGCCATAATAGACATGGCCCCTCCCAGAAACATTAAAGAAGTCCAGAGGCTCACGGGAAGACTGACGGCCATCGGCCGTTTCCTCTCCAAGTCCAGAGAGAAGTTCCTCCCATTCTTCAAGGCTCTGCGAGGAACCGGAGGTTTTGAAGGGGGCACTCTGCAGCCAGAGGCGTTCGCCCAATTGAAAGAGTACCTCGCCAACCCTCTTTTCCTCGGCAAGTCCGAACCAGGGGAGCCCCTCTGGCTTTACCTTTCGGCTTCGGAAAACGTGCTCAGCGCTGTCCTCGTTCGAGAAGAGGAAGGGGTCCAAAAACCTTTGTACTATGTGAGCAAGGTTCTGCTCGTCGCCGAGACCAGATATTCTAGAATGCATGGCCGCGAGGAAGCTACGTCCCTATTTTCAGGCGCATTCGGTTTAGGTGCTCACGGACCAGCTTTTGAAAGCCGTGCTCTGCAAGCCCGAGAGCTCCGGATGATTGGTTAAATGGTCGATCGAGCTCAGCAATACGACATCGGCTATCGGCCAAGGACGGCCATAAAAGGGCAGGCCCTCGCCGAGTTCATCGCGGAATGCACCATCTCCGAGCAACCCGAAAGCAAGGAGGCCGACCAGACGTGGGAAGTTTACGTCGATGGTTCCTCCTGCGAAGTGGGGAGTGGTGCGGGTATCATTCTGCGGTGTCCCGAAGGTTTCCTCCTTCAATATTGTCTCCGCCTTCACTTTTTGGCCTCTAATAACGAGGCTGAGTACGAGGCCATGATCGCCGGGCTCAGCCTGGCGTGTCAGGCCGGCACCAAACATATTAGGGCCTGCAGCGACTCTCAGCTCGTGGTCAACCAGATCACCGGAGAGTACGAGGCCCGTGACGATCGGATGATCATGTACCTGGCCGTGGTCCAATGGCTACTGACGTCCTTCGACAAGTCGGCAGTCTTAAGGATCCCCAGGGAGCAGAAAGTCCAAGCCGATGCCCTGTCAAAGTTAGCTTCCTCGTCCTTTAAAGGCCTCGATCGCACCGTCCTGATCGAAGTACTCCTGAAGCCGAGTACTGACTTCCCCGAGACTCTCTGCATCGAAGACGGAGCTCATCCCGACGATTGGACCACTCATATCAAGAAGTTCCTAACCAAGGGAGAGCTTCCCGAAGACCGTGTTGAAGCATGATCGGTTAGGGTCCGTTCAGAAAGGTTTGCCATGATCAATGAGACACTTCTCAAAAGGTCATACACAACGACGGACGGAAGACCCTACCTCCGCTGCCTGACCCCCGACGAAGCAAAGTATGCTCTCAAGGAGCTGCATGAGGGAATCAGCGGGTGCCATATGGGGAGCCGCTCACTCGCGCGAAAGGCTTTGAATCACGGGTACCACTGGCCCACAATGCTACAAGACGCCCTCACCCTAGTCAAGAAGTGTGGCCCCTACAAACGGTTCTTCCCGGTGAAAAGGGCTCCGCAAGAGAACCTCTGTTCCCTCGCCAGTCCGACCCCCTTTGCGATGTGGGGGATGGATCTGGTAGGTCCATTTTCGAAGGCAGCGGGCCAACGAAAGTTCCTCATAGTGGCAATCGACTACTTCACGAAGTGGATCGAGGCCGAGTCACTGACCACGATCACCGAGCAGCAGACCCAGCAGTTTTTCTGGTAACACATCGTCTGCCGGTTCGGCATCCCACAGGTGCTCATTACCGACAATGGGACTCAGTTCGCCGGTAAACATTTCCGAAGGTTCTGCGAAGATCTCGGGATTCAGTAGCGTTTTTCTTCAGTATGCCACCCGCAGTTAAACGGTCAGGCCGAGAACGCGAACCGCCAAATCGTTGACGATCTCAAGAAACGACTCGATAACTCTTTCAAGGGGTTATGGGTTGATGAGCTGCCGAGCGTTCTCTGGACCCACCGAACCACAAAGAGAATTTCCACGGGAGAGTCGCCATTTAATCTGACATACGGCGCGGAGGCCGTCATCCCCCTTGGAGATCGGGATCCCTTCGGCTCGGATCATGACCTTCGATGAAGCAAGCAACTCGGCACAGCTACGTGCCGACCTAGATCTCATAGACGAGGTCAGGGAGAAGTCCGCCATTCGAAGGAATACCTACCAACAAAGGATCGAGAGGTTCTACAATAAAAAGGTGCGTCCAACCGACATCAAGCTCGGGGACCTCGTCCTCCGGAAGCTGGCGGTATCCAATCTCGGCCAAAAAAGGAAGCTGGCCCCAACTTGAGAAGGCCCATACAAGGTATCTGAGGTCGTACGTCCGGGCACCTACCGCCTAACTGACCTGGGAGGCAAAGCTGTCAAGAGGCCCTGGAATGCAGAGCACCTTATCAAATTCCTTGAAGGGGAGGGTTAGCCTCTACAGCTCATGTAAAATTATGGGAAATGTGATCGGCACGTCGTGCCTTGTTTTTATAAGGCTCAAGTGTGTTGTAAATATACTTACTTTCTTGTAACTAGTTTTCGTTAAAAGCATGTCTCGGGCTCGACACTCAGATAGTACCGCGAGCGAGCCACAAAAAGCTTTCCTTACAGACTTAGGGCTCGGCATTTGGATAGTACCGTGAGCCACAAAAATCCTCCCTTACAGGCTTAGGGCTCGGCATTCGGATGGAACCGCGAGCCACAAAAAACCACACCCTTGCCATCTTCCTGAGAACACGTGTGGGGGCTCGTCGTCGATTCCGAGCAAGGCTGTGACTTTCTTCAAAGCCACTCGACCGTTACGCTCGGCGACGACTTTCAGCTACGCCCATTACCGGCTTTCTTCTCGGTGTAGGGGCTCGGCATCTGCCCCTAGTATGGTTTGGGCTTCTTCAAGTCCATTAACCTATGCGCTCGGTGACAACCGCCAGCTACACCCGTACCGTCTTCCTGAGAACAAGTGTGGGGGCTCGTCGTCGACCTCGAGCAAGGCCGTGGCTTTCTTCAAAGTCACTCGACCGTTACGCTCGGCGACGACTTTCAGCTACGCCCATTACCGGATTTCTTCCCGGTGTGGGGGCTCGGTATCTGCCCTTATCATGGTTTGGGCTTCTTCAAGCCCATCAATCTATGCGCACAGCGGCAACCGCCGGCTATACCCGTAGCGTCTTCTTGAGAACAAGTGTGGAGGCTCATTGTCGACCCCGAGCAAGGTCGTGGCTTTCTTCAAAGCCACTCGACCGTTACGCTTGGCGACGACTTTCAGCCACGCTCATTACCGGCTTTCTCTCCGGTGTGGGGGCTCACATCTGCCCCTAGCTTGGTTTGGGCTTCTTCAAGCCCATCAACTTATGCGCACAGCGGCAACCGCCAGCTACACTCGTACCGTCTTCCTGAGCACAAGTGTGGGGGCACGTCGTCGACCCCGAGCAAGGCTGTGGCTTTCTTCAAAACCACTCGACCGTCACGCTCGGTGACGACCTTCAACCGCGACCATTTCAAAAAAGTTTTTGTTAAGGTTTAGGGTGCCCGTCTTCGGCAAACGCTTCGTGCTTCGAGTCGTTGGCTGACCCTCCTCTCACCCGCGAACAACTTGGGGTTTGCAGCTTTTAAAAGCCAAAACTCCGAATTATTCGAGGGCGGTAAGGGAGCCACCGACCCAGGGCTTTCTCCGAGCCTCCGAATCAATTGATCGGCTCACCACTCACCAACGAACAACTCAGGGTTTTACAGCCCTCAAGGCCAAAACCCTGAATTGTTCGAGGGTGATTGGTGCGCCACCAATCCGGAACCATCGGGCTAAAGTTCTAATTCTATGGTGCCCGCCTTCGGCAGGCAATCGAATCGTATGGCAGTTAAGCCAATCCCAACTCCTGACAACCAACAAGGAGGGGATGGGGTTATATAGCCCCCTCAGAAGCACAGTTATTGCATCTGGGAAGCCCAAACGACGGAAGGCGAAACGTTGCTATTAATGCTTATCGGAAGGCGAAACGCCACTGGTTATGCGTCACCTGCCTAAAGTTTCCGTGTGGCCTTTCCCCCTCGGTGGCGACCCCCTACAAGGCCGAGCCTGGCAACAATCCTCACTCAATGAAATTGTCAAGGTTAAAGAAGTCGGGAGTTTTTTTTATTACTCATCGCGCGCCAATAACGGCGACATTAATACAATGAAAAGCTTACAAATCATTTATGCTCGGCTTAAAACTCAAATTCGGCGCTTCCTTCGGTTTCCTTCTCACGCTCGGCCGGCCCGACTAGGGAAGGCTCTCCCGCGACTAAGTTTTCCGCATTATCAGGCTGGGCCCCCTCCAATAAAAAGGTCGGAAATGGTCCTAATACCGAATTGCTCGCCTCGATCAAACCGGCGCCTTGCACCAGCGTCAACCTGTGGATCTTCAACTCTTTCTCAACAACGGCCTTACGAAGAAAAGACTCCGAAGCCGACCGCCCGCTAGAGGCATCCGAGATCGATCAGTTCGTCTCGATGACCCACCGGTCCCGGTCGGCTATGGCTTTCCTCAGACGAGCGGCCTCTAAGCCGAGCTCCCTAGACTTGTTCATAAAATAATTCACTGCGGCCGCTCTGTTCCGAGCCTGCTTTCGTTGGCGAGCCAGAGCCGCCTCCATGGCCTTCGACCCAGCTCGGACCAAGGAGGCCTCAGCGGAAATAGGGTCGGCACCGAGGACCTCATGCGTCTTATCAAAAAGACGAAAAAAACAACAAGTCACAAAAGAGACTAAAGAAGCACAAGTCATGGAGCATCGGCCAAAAAATTATCTTTCATTAAGTTCAAAATTTTTGTGTTACAAAAGGCGGTGGCCAGTCCGCGCAAAGCATTTACAAAATCAAAAAAGAAAACCTAAGCTATGCTTGAGGGGGTGGCACCTCTTCGTCAGTCGGGTCGCCCCCGACCTCCTCTTGGCGAGGGTCCCCCATCTTCACCATCGGGTGTCGGAGATGCTTTGGCTGCCAGTTGTAGTGAAGGTGGTCGACCCTCTTGTCCGGATAGATCAACTGGAAGTGCTCCTTAGCCTTGTCATAGGCCTCGTCCTGTGCCAGGATCAGGGTATCCGCCATGGTGATCTCCGCTTCCTCCATGGCCTTCCACGCCTTCTCAGCTTCTTCCCGGGCCTTCTCCCTGTTGGAGTACATCACTTGCGTAGTAGATTGGCTTCTGTGGCCTGTCTTCTTCCCTTACCAGGACGACTTCGAGGGTCTGATATGAGGTAGCCAATTAGAGGTAGAGGACCTCCTCCAGTTTGGGCTTGCTGAGGAGTGGAGGATTGATAATGTGTGCTTTGATACTTTTGAAGGCTGCCTGTTGTTCTCTCCCTTAGAAATTCTTCGCTCCGAAAATAGCTTCGAAGAGCGGGACTTGGAGATGAAGCGCCCAATGGCGGCGAGGCAGCCGATGCTTCTGAACTTTGTTGATGGTAGTTGTGGGAGACATGTCGAGTATAGCTCTGATCTTCTCCGTGTTGGCCTCGATTCCTCTTTGACTTACCAAGAATCTTAAGAACTTCCCCTAGGAGACTCAAACATCGCACTTCGATGGATTTAATCTCATGTTGTGTCTCCGCAGTACCTCAAAGGCTTCTTGGAGGTCGGCCACATGATTTTCTTTCTTGAGGCTATTCACGAGTATATCATCCACATATACTTCCATGTTTCGACCGATTTGCTCCTTGAAGACTTGGATCACTAATCGATGATATGTGGCTCCGACGTTCTTTAGCCCGAAGGGTATGACTCGATAGTAGTAGATGCCTTGGTCGGTGATGAATGATGTCTTCGGGATGTCGGGTGGAAGCATTTGAATCTGGCTGTATCCCGAGAAGACGTCCATGAAGCTTAAGAGCTCATGGCCTGAGGTGGCATCGATCAAGGCGTCTATGCTTGGTAGAGGGAAGGGGTCTTTCGGACATGCTTTGTTGAGGTCGGTGAAGACTATGCATATTCTCCACTTGCCATTGGGTTTCTTGACCATTACCACATTCGCTAGCCACTTGGGGTAACTAACTTCCTGAATGAAGCGGGTGGCTAGGAGTTTCTTGGCTTCCTCCTTGATTACTTGCTGCCTTTCGAGGTTAAACTTTCGACATTTTTGTTGGACATGCTTAACTTTTGGGTCCACACTTATCCAGTGCATGATTACTCTTCATATATGCCTGACATGTTTGTGGCTATCCAAGCAAAAAGATCTCGATTTTTTTTCTAATGCAAGTGATGAGTTGCTCATTGACTTGATGGGGGAAGTGCCTTGCTCACCCGATAACAGTTAGTTTGATCCTCTTGGGAGAAATGGATTTCTACTAGTTCGTCTACGGGTTCAGAGCTGGCTTGTCCTCTTATATTGGGGGAGTTCCATAGCATCAAGGGGAAGGACTGGTCCCTCCATTGTTGCGGCATAACACGGCCAAGTAGCTTCTTAGCTTCCTTTGACTCCCCCTTCCCTTGCTGTTGTAGGTAACTTCATCTTCATATGGTAGGCTGAGGCAACCCCGTGAAGGGCTGCTAGCCCTGGGCGACCAAAGATGACATTGTAGGCGGACTTCATGTCGACAACCCCCGTCAAAGCCCTGTTTCTTTGGGCAAACTTGGCAGAGGTGCCTCGGGGTGCACCGTGGAGGGCGTGGAGGTGTAGATCGACTCTCTGTTCTCACCAATGTGCTACATAGGGTGCTGACTTCTTTGGGAGCTCCTCGGTAGAGCATCTCTAGAAGGAGGCTGGGTAGGCTGTTGAGGCTGTTCCAACTAAAAAGTTTGATCGGGTTGAGCGGGTTGATCATGCTGAGAGGTAAGAGAGGCGTCATCATGACGAGGAGGTGGAGGAAGATGATCGGCCCGTCGGCTTGAGGCTGCTGCCTTCCCTTTTCCCTTTGGAGGCATGGCTGAAAATAGTTTTTTACCTGCGAATTTTGGACGGATCACTTTTTTTGTTTGCACAAATGGCGCCAATCTGTTGCTGTTTTTTTTTTGTGTGGGAGCAAATAGATGATGTGAAATCTTTTTGAAACAATAAAAACAACTTTCAATTCTCGCCGATATTGACTATTTTCAACTGATCTTGACTTCTGAATCTGACTCGTTTGAACCGTTGGTTCTGATCTGGATGATGACGATTGCTCCGATTGACTTGCAAAAGTCTGAAACACTGGGGTTGAACTCAATGACAGACCCTCAAATGCTCAAGTCAGAACTCAGAAAATATATGAGAGTATTTTGTGGAAAAATACTTATTATTTGATTCTTGTGGAGGTTATAGGGTATTTATAGTCGTTTTTGGTGGTCAGTTTCAAGATAGTGATTTATCTTTACTTCCTAGTGTTTTGGATAGAGTTGATTATCTCTTCTTCATGAATAGATAAGAGCGGTTGTGGAGATAGAGTTAAAACTCTTCTCATGATAAGAGCGATGGTTTTTGAACCGTCTTTTATGGATAATGAGTTTAAATCATATTTAAATAATCATGGATTCATTTGTGTTGGGCTGTTATGACAACCCATTATGACAACCCAGTTAGACAAGTCCGGTTTGGGTCGTTGGACTCGAAAGAGGCACAACTCCGTTTACGGACCCGTTTTTAGTGAAATGTACCGTTTTACCCGTGAGCGTCTAAGATTCGTGCCCGATTTGAACGGTCCCGATTTGGTTCTATTTTTACCCGCATCATATATTTTTTGAGTCGCATGGACTCATAGTTGCGATAGTTCCTGATTGTACGTATATAATTCGTTATCATATGCAAGCTTTGTTATTTTTATTGTCGTTATTAGTCCAAAATTTCTTTGAGGAATGTCTGTTAGATCTCATGGATAGTTCGAGTTCTAATTTTTTGTGTTTCTCAATTTCTAATGTCAATTAAATCCAATAAACCTGTAGTAAAATTTAATTAATTTTTTTAGTAAATATTGAAATTTAAAATAAATGTCATGTACTATAGGGACCCCCAACCAGACTCTGTCCTGCCTTGGACCCAAGAAAGATTGGGGTCTGGTATATATATGTTAAATTAAATGTATAGGGTTTGGGTAAATTTTATAAAGGCTAAATTTTAAAAAAACCCACTGAAGTATTGGTCATTTAAAAAAACCCCACTGAATTTTTTTATTATAAAAAAATCTCACGCAACTATGTTTTTATCACAAATTCGTTTAAAAAAAACCCACTCACCAATGCGTGGAAAACGTAGTTCGTAATTCAGTGAGGTTTTTTTAAATAAAAAAAAATCAGTGGGGTTTTTTTATTTTTAAAATGACCAATACTTCAGTGGTTTTTTTTAATAAAAATTTAGCCTTTTATAAATTAAAATGTTGTTCGCTCTCAGAAATCGAATTTATTGTATCTTGAAGATTGGAGGCTAACTGTGACTTTTGAAACAGGTTGGAACGAAAGACAGTTAGAAGGAAGAAAGTATTTGCAACTCTCAAGGTTCTTGGTACTGTAGTAGAAGAACTCACAAAAGAAATATCGCCTGAAGATGCAGAAAGATTGGTCCCAGAGGAGGTGCTCTCTTTTTGTTTAAAATTTTTATATCCGCACTTCTTTTTTTTATTTTTTATTTTGGTGAAAATTTCTTCTGATTTGAAAAACTTTATTTTTTAAAACCTTTGTTTGAGAAATCTTTTCTATTGCTGCTTCACATTTTATTTCACTTTTTATCTATGCATTTTTAAGCAACTACAATAAATAAAACTCTTTGTTCTTTTTAGATGAAAAGGGTGATGGAATCTGATGCAGCTATGTCGGAGGATGTAGTGGCTTATAATATTATTCCATTGGATGCACCTTCTGTAACAAATGTCATAGTATCATTTCCAGAGGTGAACATTTCATGTTGTTCAAAGCCCCATGTTTTTTCTTGAGGTTTTTCCATCCAATTTTCTTTTCCTTAATCAATCTTGGTTTTAGGTAAGAGCTGCTGTTTCGTCTTTAAAATACTTCAGAGGCCTACCTGAACTTCCTGGGGAGTTCCCTGTTCCTGCTACAAGAAGTTTGGATATGCTTGATTTCTTGCAGTATGTCTTTGGATTTCAGGTTAGATGTTTCGTTTTAGCGTAAGTTTATACTGATGTTGTTCGGTTCCTGAAGCATCGAGAGCGTATTTATGCATAAGCTCTCATTTATTAAAATCTTTTTATCCCCTGTACATAGGGGTGTCAAAAAATACCATATTACCGTACCATACTGTACCATACCGTTACTATACCATATATTACCGAAATCTTGGTAATACCATACCGAAATCTGGGTATTGTACCATACCGAAATTATATGGTATGGTACTGGTACCCAATACTGATACCATGGTATACCGTACCATACCAAGTAATTCATATATATTTAATTTAATTTAATTTTTATATTTAAAAACCCAGATCCCGATGACAGACCCTTCGACGATTTAGTCAGTTACTGATAAAAATGGATTAGGGTTTGAGTGGAAAAAATGGATTACCTTCTAACAGTGGTGGAGACCTGGTATTTATCGGCAAAAAGAGGAAACTCTGGTGGGCTGGGTTTTTCTATCTTTTGTGGGCCTGATTGGTGTGCTGGATCAGCAGGTGGCCCATAGAGTATATAAGCATGATTTAAGAGGATTTGCGGATCCTGAGGAGATCTGAGGGCCTGTCGAGCGAAGCGTGCTTGGTGAGGAAGCTAGTGGCTTGCGCGAGGTGCATGCCGAGAGTTGAACAAGCTTGAGATGGAGAAAGCTTGTGAGAAAGATAGTGGCTGGCTCGAGGTGCATGCCGAGCGTCGAGGGAGCTTTACTTGGAGAGAGCTTGTGGGAAAGCTAGTAGCTGGCTCAAGGTGCAATTCGAGAGTCGAGTGAGTTTGAGATGGACAAAGCTTCTAAGATAGTGGCTGGCTCGAGGTGCATGTCGAGCGTCGAGAGAGCTTGACTTGGAAAGAGATTTTAGGAAAACTAATGGCTAGCTCGAGGCGCATGCCGAGCAATGAGCAAGCTTGGGATGGAGAAAGTTTGTGAAAAAGCTAGTGGCTGACTCGAGGTGCATGCCGAGCGTCAAGCAATCTTGAGAGGGAGAAAATTTGTGAGAAAGATAGTGGCTGGCTCGAGGTGCATGCCGAGCGTCGAGCGAGCTTGACTTGGAAAATTTCATTAAATTAGCTAACACTTGTGTCATAGTTGACATGTGTGATGCACGTGGCCTGCTGATGTCTTGGTGGTGGAAATCGAGGTGTTGATATCTTGACCACCTTTGGATCGAAATTGGATGGTTGAGATCATTTGTGGATATCGAGCCGTCTACGAGCTGCCTATATAAGCTCCTACCCCTCCTCTCATTTTTCACTTTACTCTCTTTAGTTTTCATAGCTTGTCTCTATAGGTACTGTCTAGTCACCGGCGATCAGCTTTTCGACTTCCTTTCCGATCACCAGGTAACAAGTTAGTATTTTATATTATGTCGATGGTTCGATCCGTTTCTTCTGCTTCAACGTCTGGTCATGACAATGACGATTGTCTTTCTGACTCCTCGTCTTGGGAAAAGAGCAAAAATGTATACAATGTCAAGCTGCTTCGCAGTCGTAAGCCCGTTGTGGTGGAATCAAGCGACTTGGACTCAGAGGTGGATGTGGTGGAGGTGGTCAATGAGGGTGAGCCTGCTTATGTGGGCGCAGATGAGGAGGAAGAGGTGAAGGAACTTGGATGTAACGTGGAAGAGGTGGAGGATATAGCTGTGGGAGAGGGTGATGACGAGGATGAGGATGATGTTATGGAGGTCGGTCTGTTAGGTGAGGCTCCTATTCTCAAGACGTTGGCTTCGTCGTCCCCTCCAAAGGCTCCTTGATTTCGAGGGAGGATGAGATGGATCTTGCCGGACAGCCCTGAGCGACCAACTGAGTTTGTTCCAAAACATGGTCTCGACATCCCCTATTTTCAGCATCCGGGTTCAATTAGGATGTACCCGGATGACGTCGAAGATCTGGTTAGGTACGGAGTACAGTTCTTTTTTGCCGAGTCGACCGACGCTTAAGATGGACAAGTTGCAGAGCATTTTGACGGGTAGTGACCTCCCGCTGCTACGAGCGAACTATTTCTCGGGTTGGAGTACGAGCTGCTGATTTCGAACCCTGGCCTACGTCCTACGGACAATTTGGTCCGTTGTATTGCATGTTTCCGGTTAACGCTTTCAGCTTGGGGCTAAGGTTGCCGTTGCATCCGTTCATCAAGCGAGTGTTGAATTGGGCAGGTTTGAGCCTGATGCAGTACGACTCAAATTCCTGGAAGCAGCTCATGTGCTTCGTGCTACTTTCTGAAGAGAAGGGAGTACCTCTGAAATTTGAAGTATTTTTGAGCTGGTCTGAGGGTTAGTTCATCAGGGGAGCACAGGGGAGTATATTATATCTTGCCTCGCCCCCATAAGAGGGTAGTCCACGGACATTCGGATTCCATAAAGGGATGGAAGGAGAAGTACTTCATTGTCTGAAATCAAATGCCTTGGGAAATTCCGACTAATTGGAACTTCCACAAGCCAAACCACAAGTCATCGAAGAGAAAAGACTTAACGAAGGAGTGGGATGATGTGGATCGGACGGTCGTTGGTAACAACATCGGCTGGACGAATGGGACTGAGAGTTACTTGGTGAAGATAGTACTGAGCCCTGTCGACCCCTTTATGTTTTTTATTTCCTTTTTTTGCTCAACTTTTTTCCTTCGTTCTTATAGCTCGGATTTTCTTTTGTAGCGATGGACGATGCAGAGATCGAGGCGTGGAGAGCATATCTGGCTAAGAAGAAGAAGGCAGAGGTGCAGCCGAAGATGAGGTCGGCCCCGGAGGGGACTTCCGAGGGGAAGTCCAAGAAGACGAAAGCTCTCTCGATCCCGGGGACCCCGCACTCGACTAAGGCTGTGCCTAGCTCGGATAACCTTAGGATTTACGAAATCTTGAAGAGTGGTCTCGCTGGTGTCCGTCCCGATGCTAGGGACATAGTAGGGGAAGAGAGGCTGCTCCCATGGGCCCCTAACTGGGCTATGAAGGCGGCAGACTCTCTAACCGAGGGTCCGGTGGCAATCGAGCGGTGGAGCATCTGGCCACGCTCCGTAACAGGGAGTCTCTACCAAGACTTGAGTTCTGCTTCATGGGGTGGGCTCATGCCGATATGGCGGTAAGTAGTTCTGAGCTCTGTTACTTCTAGGATTTTTTTTGCTATTATGATTTCTATGTTTTGGCTCCTTGTCTATAAGCGACACTGCAGGGCGCTGAGCTGAGGAGGCAGTACACCCGCAAGCTCCTGCGGGAGGTGAAGAACACTCAGAGGTACGATTGTGAGATGGAGCAGAAGTTGCAAACTGACAACGCTGAAGCTCGCGAGCGTGCTCTGAAGGCGGAGCTGACATCCCTCGCCGAGGACCGAGCTCGGTAGTTGAAGAAGGAGAACGAGAAGAAGCTTAAGGCCATAAAGGTGGCCACCATGGGTAAGGTCATCCTTTCCCAAGACAAGGCGTATAACTGTGCCATCAGGCATGTGCTGATCAAGTACCCTGAGTGTGAGCTCAACGAGTTTCATTATTCTATGACCTTCCTCGTGCCTCCACCCACCCCAGGGGGTGGCGGTGAGGAAGGGGGCGACCAACCGCCTGCTGTGGAGGGTGACCTCCAAGATGCCGTTCCTGAGCTCGGCGCAGCGGGAGCTAATGTGGTACCGCCTCCCTTTGAGAAGTAGCTTATCCCCCCCAACCCTTCTCCCTTTTTTAAAAATGTATTTACCAAACTGCGGACTTGTCACCCTTTTTGTACGAAGTTTGATGTATGAAATGATTTTTTTGCCGAACTCATTGACTTGGAATTCTTGGCGTAATATTATCATGTGATGTGATATTTTGTGAGGCTCGAAATGACATGTCCTTTCCTCTTTTGTGTCAGATGAACGAGTTTTTTGTAGTCGACCCTTGTGATGTTGAGATTGAGCGCCTTAGGGGTAGACTAAAATCTAGGGAATCTACCTTGGTTCATTATCGCAAAGTGTCCCTGGATCGGGAGGCAACTTTTTCATATTTTGTGAATAGGTCGAAGGAACTGTGCTTGGAATCGACTCGTCTGAAGAAAACGATTGCCCACCACGACTTGGGGAGGTCCGAGACTAGATGGTCGATGTCTGGTAGTTCCGCCCGGCGACCAACATCAGAATCTTTCCTTCGTGAGGTAATAATGGAGAAAGAATTGGAGATACAAAGATTGAAGGTGCTCGGGGTAGGTCATTCCTGAACTGCTTCTCTAGGAAGTGGCTGGCCATCCGTGGGCAGCCCATCTCCAACTTTCAGATTGGAGGTGCCGAAGCTGGGAGATGCCAAAGCTCGATGGTTGGAACATCTACTTTGGCCATCTTTAGGGTTGAGGTCGATAGGCCTGTTGGCGACTGAACACGCTTGGCAGGACTCGAACTGGCTTGCATCAGTCCCAGGGCACCCAGGCGGAGGAGGGTAGGTCGTTCGAACGACCTTTGCCACTTTTGTAACCTTTACACCTTGTAATCTTGTAATTTTATAGGGATGTTATCAATAAATTTTGGCTGCTCTGTGGTACTTAAAAGATCGTTGGGAACCTCTTGTTAAGGTTGGAAGTCTTGTTAAAGTTTGAGGTTGACGCCGAGCGGCGAGGACTTGAGAGTTTGAGAAATCGCTCTATCGTTTGGGGTTGACGCTGAGAGGCGAGGACCTGAGAGATTGAGAAATCTCTCGTTAGTGTTTGGGGTCGACGCCAAGCAGCGAGAACTTAAGAGATTGAGAAATCTCTCCGTTGGAGAAACAAAGTTAGGCATTTCGACTTGATTTTAAAAGAAATTTCATTGCTTTTATTCCATGTTTGGCGACCAAAGCAAAGGGGTAGCGCCTATTACAATTACTGACGTCTACGTTGGCCCTTGTGGCCCTTCATGGAACTTGATAAAATGCTCTGCATTCCATGGTCTCTTGATTACCCTGCCCCCCCTGGTCTTCGAGTCGGTACGTGACTGAGCGTACCGCTTGGGAGACTTTATACGGTCCAGTTTGCCTGTCTTGGTAGGATAAAAAATAGCAAGTTCGCTGAGCACGAGGTCACCCTCCCTGATGTCTGTCGGACTGATTTTATTGTTGTAAAATCTTTCAATCCGCTGTTAGATATTTCTTCTAATGGTGAATGAGAACTCGGTTTCCATGTGGATGACAGCCTCTGTCCCATATGTTAGGTTGAATGGAGATACGCCCGTTGGGATCATCTTGGTTGTTCGATATGAACAAAGGATGCTGGGTAATTTGTCGACCCATAGCCCCTTGGAGATTTGTCCAACGCTTTTTGAGACCTTCAAGAATTTGGCAGTTGGCGTTTTCAGCTAGGCTGTTCGACTGGTGGTGTCATATTAACGAGAACCATTGCTGGATCCCGCGCTCTTTGCAGAACTTTCAGAAATTTTTGCCGACGAATTGAGTTCCATTATCGGTGATGAGTACGCGCGGGATCCCGAGTCGACAAATGATATGTTTCCAAAAGATTTGTTGGTCGTGGTGCTCGATTATTGTGGCCAAGGATTCTGCCTTGACCCAATTGGTGAAATAGTCGATGGCTACAATGAGGCAGCGCCTTTGGCCCGTGGTCTTTGGGAAGCGGTCGACTAGATCCATCCCCCACATGGCAGAATCAAGCGACTGTGGTATGCGCATGATCGAAGAGAATCTCTGGCAGGGACTGCATTTTTTCACAAGATCATGGGTGTCTTGCAGTATGGTCAGCCAATAATACTCGTGGTTCAGTACTTTACTCGCGAACGACCTGCTACCTATATCGCACCTTCCAATTTCCTCGTGCAACTCCTCCAGCGCATACTTTGCTTTACGAGAGTCGGAAATCGGAGATATGGTCTCCCATCCACTTTAGTGTATGAGCGCTTGAAGAGCACATTATCAATCAATGTGAGTCTCTTCGATCAGACTCTTATCTTCCTGGGTTCGGCCCGGTCTTGTGGGAGTTCACCATCTGTCGAGAACTTCCGGATGGGATCTATTCAAGTTTCTGCTTGTATGCTTGGGTTGATGCAAAGGACCTCGGGGTTCTCGATGCTAGGCTTGAGGAGGATCTCGACTAGGACAGTGTGATCAAGACCTTCGAAGGACAACGAAGCGAGCTTAGACAAGACATCAACCTGACTATTTTGTTCTCTCGAAATACGCTCGACAGCGACGTCCTCGAAGACTGCTAAGAGGAGTCGATGCGCGCCAAGTATTGGATCATCCGAGTGTCAGGCTTCGTAATCCCCGTAGATCTAGTTGACCACGAACTGAGTCGCTGAAGGACCCCACTCGTCTTGCCCCTGCCTTGTGCGCTAGCGTGTGCCTGATGATCATCGCTTCATATTTCATATCGTTGTTGGAGGCTAGAAAATTGTTGAGACGTAGGGAATACTGAAGGACGAAGTCGTTGAGACCTCTGAGGATGACGCCAACTCCACTTCCACCATCGCAAGATGATCCATCGACATAGATCTCCTAAATTGGTTTATCCTCGGATTTCAGATGCTTCGGGAATGGTATATTCTGTGATGAATTCTACGAGGGCTTGTCCTTTGATGGTTGTGTGGGGTTGGTAGCTGATGTCATGCTGACGCAGCTCAATTGATCACTTGATCAGTTAGCCAATGTTTTATGGTTTGTTGAGAACAAGCATAAAAGGCTGATCTGTCAGGACTTGGATGGAGTGGGCCTGAAAATACGGTCGGGGTTTTCGAGCAACCATCACCAATGTGTAGGCGACCTTTTCCATCATGATGTATCGAAGCTCAGCGTCGTGTTGGACTTTGTTGACATAATAGATGGCTTCTGGACCTCGTCTTCTTCCCTGACTTGTACGGCGCTGAGCGAGTGTTCTGAGGCGGCAGATAGAGGAAGAAGGCCTCGTCCGGCTCTGGTTTGCTAAGGAGCGGGGGTTGGCTAGGTAGGATTTCAGCTGGTCGAAAGCATGCTGTTTAGGTTATCCTCACTCGAAGCTTTTCGCCCCCTGGAGGGCTTTTGAAGAATGGGAGTGACTCTTCTCCGAACTTGGAGAAGAAACGGTCGATGGCTGCCAGTCGTCCCGTGAGCTGTTGGACTTTGACATTTCTTGGAGGGGCCATGTCCAGTATGGCCAGAATCTATTCGGGGTTCGCCTCAATGCTTCGCTGGCTGACCACGAATTTGAGAAATTTCCTAGAGGTTACGCCGACAGCGCATTTGGAGGGGTTGAGTCTTATATTGTGGGATCGTAGGTCCCCGAAAGCCTCTTCGAGATCACTGACGTGATCTTGCCCTCTGTGACTTTTGACGAGTATATGGATATATATCTCCATGTTCCGACCTATTTGTTCCTTAAAGACCCGATTGACGAGCCTTGGGTACGTAGCACCGACGTTCTTCAGCCCGAAGGACATTACTCGGTAGCAGTAGAGGCCTTGGTCAGTTACACATGCGGTCTTAGGGACGTTCGGAGGGAACATTCTGATCTGGTGATAGTCTGAAAAGACGTCCTTGAAACTTAGCAGTTCGTGACCTGAGGTCGCATCTATCAGGGCGTCGATGCTCAGGAGGGGGAACAGATCTTTAAGACAGGCCTTGTTGAAGTATGTGAAGTTTATACAGATCCTCCACTTCCCGTTTGGTTTCTTCACCATCACAACGTTGACCAACCATTCTGGGTAGTTGACCTTCTGTATGAATCGAGCTAAGAGGAGCTTGTCCACTTCTTTTATGGCCTGTTGCTTGTCGGGAGCGAACTTACGGTGCTTCTGCTGGACTGGTTTCGAGTCCGGGTGGACGCTCAACTTGTGCACAATGAGGTCCTCTGAATTCCCTGGCATATCCTAGGGCGCCTATGCGAAGAGGTTTCCATTCTGACGGATGCAGTCTATAATGGTCTGTTTTAGGTCTGGAGCAAGAGACTGACTACTCGGTACTATTTAGACATGTCCTCTACAGAAAAGGGGATCTCCTCCAACTGATCGACGGACTGTAAGCTCAGCGAACTCCTGTCAGATGAAAGTTTGATTGCGTCAAGGGGAAACTCTGCCCCCCACTGTGGCCATATTGCATGAACAAGCAGATTCTTGATTGCCTCTGATAATGTCGACCCCGTTGCCAGTAGGGAATTTTATCTTCAGGTAATATGCAGAGAGCACTACCTGGAGGGAACAGAGGCCGGGCCTGCCGAGGATAACATTATAGACTGCCTGGATGTTGACCACCATGATTCCCTTAACATGGACATGAACACCCGAGAACCTGTGGAGCATGTACCCGACCGGTTTCAGCCTCTCGCGAGAGAGTATGAGGCTATCGAATGCAGCCAAGAATAGGATGTTGGCCGAGCTTCCGTTGTCAATGAGGATGCGGCGGACCTCGTGATTAGCCTTGCCGAGGTTGATTACCACGGCGTCGCAATGAGGCAGTCAGACGCCTTCTAGGTCTTCGTTGGAGAATGAGACCGGTCCTTGATCCTTGGGGGCGGATAGTTATGGACCGAGTTAACCTCCCGTACGAAGGTTTTGCGGGAGGTGTTCGACTCTCCCTCCATAGGCCCGTCATGGACACAGTGAAGAATGGCCGGCCCAACGGTATCTTAGGGCTCGGGCTCCGCCTCTGGACGTCCGTTGGCTGTTCGAGGAGGCGAAACCCTCGGGTTAGTTCGGGTGAACTCCCTTTGGTACCCTTTTTGGATGAGGGACTCAATCTCGTCTTTGTGGGCCCGATAATTATTAGTCTCGTGCCCGTGGTCCCGATGGAACCGACAGTAAAATTTTTGGTACATCTTCTTGTTGTTGGATCGGGGAGGATGGCGGACGATCTCCTTATCCTCAGTTTGCATGAAGATAGCCGACACACTCTGGGTCAGCGGAGTGAACTTCTCGAAGCGGGGTACATGAGGTGGTCTCTCTGTCCAAATGCATCTTTCTGATCCTTCTTTGTGGGCTCGGAATCATCGGCTTTTTTCTTCCCCTGGGCTGATTTTTCTTTCAGACCTTCAGGTTGTAGAGTCTCCGCGGTTCGAATGTATTTTTTGACCTTGTTAAGGAGGTCGAGAAAATCAATGGGCGGCTTCTTCGCCAAGGAGGTCTTCAGCTAGTTGTGGCAAACATTGTGCCGATAGGGTGCGAACGCGATGCCAACGTTGAGGGAAGAGACCGCCCTGGCTTCGGTGGTGAACCTTCGCACAAAGTCCCAAAGAGACTACTTCCTTCTAAGGTCCAGAAGGGACGTGCTCGTCTTCTTGACCTTGCAACTGGTCACGAAGTGAGTGAGGAAGCTCGCTTCGAGCTGGTCGAATGAGAAAATCGAGTTGGGGCAAGCTTTGTGAACCATTCCCGTGTCAGACCATGCTGAGTGGCTGGGAATGCGCAACAGAGGAGAGGATCCGAGGCGCTGTGAATTATCATGAGAGTTTTGAACCCTTCCATGTTATCAGCAGGATCAGAATTGCCATTGTACGTCTTGAACTGAGGTAATTTGAAATTTCTCGGGATCAGAGCGTTGAGGATTCAAGTGGAGAATGGGGGTTGGGTAGGCTGATACCCTCGACTGGATTGCCCTCCGCCATTGCTGATCCGGGTGAGGTGATCCTCCATCTCGTGGAGGCGCTTAAGAACGACATCATCCCATCTCGCCGACTGGGCCAAGTCGCGGGACTCACTACCCTGGTCTTTCTCCTCCTGGCGAGGGTTGTCGTTTTGATGCTCGGTTCTGGGACCGCTTTGGAGCGTCTGGATGACCTCGTTCCTGAACTCCTAGAACTCAGCTCTTGTGACCGGGACCTCGTGCCTTGACTGTTCGGGGGTGAACGATCTATCGGGGAGTGGCTGTACCGCTACTCCTGACCCTGGGATGGGTGAATGCTGGGGGTTAGAGCTTGGTTGGAGAAGGCAACTCCGCTCCTTGATTGGTTGAGCTGGTGCCGGAGGTCAACCACCGTTTGCCGATTATTAATGACGTTCCGAAGGCGCTCGGCTGGCCTCGCGACTGAGCGTGAAGTGCTCGGACCCAGCCTTGACGAACCCTCGACTCGTTGCCTTCATGACCCCTGTGTGTTCACATGACTGCGAGATGGATAAGGATGAAGAGGGTCGGCATGATGTCCTGCCGTGGCCGCTCTCTTGGCTTTGGATGCCATGGAAGGGAACATTAGTGGAACGAGGCCGGAGTCTAGTCCTGGATCTGCCTGGTTTCCCACTGACGAAGCCATTCTGATGTTGTTGTTGGAGTGGGAGCAACAGATGTGAATTTTTGTTTTTTAGTGAGGGAGAAACAGATCTAGGGCACAAATCTGGTCTAGTTCGGGGTTGAGAGAGTGGCTGGTGAGGTAGATTTGGTGGTGTTTGACGGCCATCGGATACCTGCAAAATGTGTAGAAACACCGGGAGAGATCCCGACGACATGCCCTCCGATGATCTAGTCAGTCTGATAAAAATGGATTAGGGTTTGGTGGAAAAAATACATTACCTTCTAACAGTGGTGGAGACCTGGTATTTATATGCAGAGAGAGGGAACCCTAGTGGGCTGGGTTGACCCTCTTCTGTGTGCTTGATTGGTGTGCTGGATTAGCAGGCGGTCCATAGAGCATATGGGCATTATTTAAGGGGATTTGTGGATCATGAGGGGATCCGACGGCTCGGGTTGAGCTGAATTATTTACCAACATCATATATATATAGCGATTGGGTGAGAACCATTCTTACGACAGTTCTCACGATAAGCTTCATGAGAACCCCAAGCCTATCCATTTTTTGGATGATCCGAACCGTTCACTTTTTTTTAACATGACCAAATTAGTATAGAAATTTAAAATCAAAGAATTTGATATTCATTTGTCCATGCATCATGTCAATATAAAACATAACCATTTTCAGCACTAGAATTTGATACACTTAAATGCCTATCCATCAAATGGATGATCCGAACCGTCCACATTGTTTTCCATGACCAAATTAGTCGAGAAATATAAAATCAAATAATTTGATATACATTTGTCCATGCATTATGTCCTTATAAAAATTAACGATTTTCGGCCGTATATTTTGTAACACTTCAATGCATGGGTAAACGAATCTTGAACGATTCGATTTCTCATCCATAAACTAATTTAGTGATCATAATGAATGGTTCAGATATTTCAATTAATGTCTCAAATAAAAGTTCTCATGTGGTTCTCACCAAAAGAGTTCTTGCTCGATCATGTTCATATATATATATATATATATATATATATATATATATATATATAGGGCTCTGATCATGCTAGACTTCCTTTGGTGTTTACCACGCGTGAACTTTTTTTTTTGGGATATAAATTGAAAAATCTGAACCGTTCATTTTAATCTACATCTACACATTAGTTTACAGATAAAAAATCCAGTCATTTGAGATTTATTTGTCCATGCATTAAAGTGTTACAAATTGTATGATTGAATATTGTTATTTTTTAATGACATGATGGATGGACAAATGAATTTCAATTCAGTCTCATCCACAGAAAAAATGGACCACTCGGCCACTCTCCCCTTCCCGGGCCGACGCCCCCCTCAATGGGTTCCTGAATAAGAAACCTCCTTCTATCTCAAAAGAAAAAGATGGCTAGCTTACAGGAGAGTAGTTGCCTATGCCTAGCTTGAAGAGGGCCCCAAGGTTTTTATATGGACTGAGCGAGAGGTCGGGGATCGATGGAAACCCCCCTCCACTTGCCTACTCTGACTGGCTTTGTAATTAGATCGGTTAACTATTCAAACGTATTTAAGACAAGATAAGAATAGAAGCTCGTTACTTTTTTAATACCAAAATTAGAGCTCAATCTCTAACTCAGAAAGAAGAAAAGAAGGAAAAGTCTGTATTCCAAATGGTTGGTAAAGGGAGCAGTTGACGTTGAGCTTAAAGAGCAAGCAAATCTTCTTTGCCAAAATAAAAAAAAAAGACAAGAAAGTTTTACATATTTAGACTAATTTAGTCATTCTAAACAATGTGAAGGATCATCCATGTGATGGCTATGTAAGGAGTTCACACGAAGCTTATAATGAGAGCTAGTTCTCACTTGATCGCCGCCCTATATATATATATATATATATATATATATATATATATATATATATATATATATACACACACACACACACACACACACACTTGGTAATCTCTGAAGCTCATATATACATCGAATTTAGCCTAGTCAAGCTCATTGAAAATGTCATCATTTCTTTTTGCCCACTGTAAGATGTCCAAGGATGGCTGGCTGTTTAAAATTTCAGTTTTGCTTCCTTTCCCTTTAAAGTTACATGATCATAATAACCCTAAGGTGGAAATTTATAACTCAATATTTGAATCATGGTTAATTTTAAACACTACAATTCTCCCAACTTAATTCCTCAATTAGTGTACAATGTACAATAAGAACTATGGGATGATATTTAATTTGTACATGTCCAAACTGTTCTTCTCTTGTTCCAATTTGATCCAATTTGTATGCGAACTCTTAAGGAAGCTTAGTATTTGAAATTGTTTGGTCATAGCAGCATGGTTTACTGAATTTGAATTGCAAGACCTCCTGAGTATCAGTCTTCATCTTTATATGCTTAGGTTAATCCCATTTACCAACTATATACAGAATGATGATCTTTATATTACTTAATTATTTATTTGCTTAGAAGTTTGTTAATATTGGAAAGGGACACAACTAGTTTCTAACTGTTTTTCATATTATCCTGCAGAAAGATAATGTTTCGAACCAACGTGAACATGTAGTTCACCTTCTTGCCAACGCACAATCTCGACTTGTCATTCCTGTTGGCATTGATCCAGTAAGTACTCTACTTATATGCCTTCATTTGGTTGTCTTCCCGCACTTTTTTGTTGTCTTCTTTATTCCTGCTTTAGAGAGGAAAGCCAGTTTTTGAGCTCAATTACATTTTTATTCTTCTGTTTACATTATCTTTGGAGATTTATTTTTCAAGCTTCTTTGTACTCGTATTAATTATTGTTACGCTGAAGTGACTATAGACAGATTTTCTTCTCTAGTAAAGCTCAACTATTTTGGTTATTTCAAGTAGAGATATGATTTATTGTTACTTTAGTTGGGAAATTGTCTAAAGGTTAAAAACCTCCATGCCGCAGACCCTTGTGTCGTTACATCTGTAATCATGTGCGGAACTGTTAGAACATGTACATTTTCTTTTGCTATTATTTTCATCATTCTTGCTTAAAGTCTCAAACTCGAACAGGGCATGCGATCTCTTTCTTCTCTCTCATGGTGCCATGATATAAATTAAATGTTAATATGCACATGATTTTCCTTAAATTTTTGCCATTTGTTGATTTGAAATCATTTCGTTTGATAGTCATTTCTGACATTTTTAATAGAAACATACAAGAAGAGTGTGTTGGTTAAAGTGAGATTACCAATAATTTATAGAGCTACTATAGTATCCATTTACTTTTTTCAGTGAAGAAAGTTACTGAATCTGGCCTCTGGTCGCTCCTACAGGAGTCAATTTCCTTCCTTGCGAAGACATCAAATTCTTCTGCCATAGGGAGAAAGAGAGGAAGAGGTGAACGATGAATTAAGGGGAAGATGTGTGTGTGTGTGGAGGGGGGGGGGTATCAATTGGACTTGTTTTTAGATAACCTAAGCGGGTTGAGTTTTGACCCACCCAGTTAAAACACATGGTGAAAATAGATAAATAATAAAGAAAGGAGAAGACACCACCCGCCATCGCTAAGAAGAATGCCTCTCATCCCATACACCCATCCTGAGAGTTCCTTCGTAATCTTAGTTCTTATATTTCACCTTTTGCCTTAATCTTTTTCCAAATGCCATGTTTACTAGGTGCTAGGCTCTACTGAGTATTACAAAAAATATTACGAAGTGCCATGTTTACTAGGTACATGTTAGCCATCCTCTACTTTGTATTACAAAAAATATTGGTACGAACTCTGTACCCATTTCCTCATCATTACAACAATTAAGATCTTGATGAAAGCAAGCTGTTGCAATATAAATCCTCTCTGTCATCATAAATGGCTATAGCAATACTTCTGTGGGTAGGGTTGGCAATGGGCCGGGTTTGGTTAAGACTGCCGCAAACTCGAGTATAAGCCCATCTTTTTCTCCTAGGTCCAAGCCCGACCTTTTTTCAATCGGGCTAAGAAAGTATGGCTCGGGCTAAGAAAGTATGGCTCGAGTCCAATCCTAATTCAACATCGAAGCCCGAGCTCGACACAATTTCTGGCGGGAATCTATGGAACATGCTTGCGACATGGCTGAGTAGAAAGAAGAAGATGAAGAATGACGGTAGTGGTGCTGCATCCACACCAATTGTTCAAACTTGGTTCGACTAGGTCTGACCCTTTTTCCGGGTATGAGCTAGGCATTTTATATTAATTTTTGGATTTGGGCCTAATTTTTCAACCCAAACTAGTTTCCAAGTCATTTTCAAACTTAATGTGTATGAAGAGCTTGGACCAACTTATTAATTTATTCAAGGTACATGTTAGCCATCCTCTACTGTGTATTACAAAAAATATTGATATGAACTCTGTTCCAGTTTCCTCATCATTACAACAATTAAGATCTTGATGAAAGCAAGTTGTTGCAATATAAATCCTCTCTGGCATCATAAATGGCTATAGCAATACTTCCGTGGGTAGGGTTGTCTATGGGCTGGGTTTGGTAAAGACTGCTGCAAACCCGAGTATAAGCCCATCTTTTTCTCCTAGGTCCAAGCCCGACCTTTGTTCAACCGGGTTGAGAAAGTATGGCTCGAGTCCAATCCTAATTCAACATCGAAAGCCCGAGCTCCACACAATTTCTGGCGAGAATCTTTGGAACATGATTGCGACATGGTAGAGTAGAAAGAAGAATATGAAGAATGACGGTAGTGGTGTTGCATCCACTCCAATTGTTCAAACTTGGCAAAATTGAAAAGAAAAGAAAGACATACTAACTTGGAATTAAACAAGTGACTCCTTAAATGGGAAAAGCCTTGATGAAATTGAAATGAGCAAATTTAGTTTACCATTAATGTATTCAAACTATGGGAAGAGAAAAAGGTAAGCCAATCTTTTGACTTTTGTTTTGAAAGAGGCAGCCATTATTTATCTATTGATGTTAGGTATTAGTGTTTGGGAACTTGGACTTGAATAAATTAATATGTTGGTCCAAGCTCCTCATACTCATTAAGTTTGAAAATGACTTGGAAACTAGTTTGGGTTGAAAAATTAGGCCCGAGTCCAAAAATTAATTAAAAATGCCTAGCTCATACCCGAAAAAAGTAAGGGTCAGACCTAGCCGAACCCGGGCCCACCATACTGTACATGGAGGTGCGTATTTGGACTCCAGACCGCTTACGTAATTGCAATCCTGTTCATACTGCCTCGCCAGAGAGCGAGAGCTAAAGTCTCCCATAAAAACGAGCTAGTATCGAATGCAACTTAGGATCCTAGATTTTACTGTACATGTCACTCCTCCATACTATGTGGGACGAAATCCCCCTTTAGCTTTTTTGAGCTTTAGGTGGGTGTGGGCTCCCTTCACCCCCAGTGTAGTCGAAGGCGAAAGGCGCGAAACAATTTCAATACCCTATAAAAAGCCTGAGGCACAAGCCTCACTTAATCAAGGCGCACTATTATTTCTTGGGGTTTTTAAAATTTATAAATAAGATTATATATGATTATAACAAGGATCACCAATTAGATGGTCCATTGATAAAAATCAATCTAAATGAGGAAATTTACTCATATTATAAGTTCATTTTCCATATTTTATAATATCATGTGCAGTGATTATATCTTTTCCTTAATCATTGGAAGAATACTGCTACCAAAAGTGATGAGCTTAACTTGAACCAATGACCTCTCACATTCTCAAGACTGGGGCTCGTGCCTCAGTGCGCCTTAGTGCGCCTTGCAAAGATAAGGCACAAATAGTCTAGGCGCCTGCGCCTTGTGCCTCAGGCGCTCCTTCGGCTACACTGTTCACCCCCAGGGACTTAGCGTGTCACGCCCCGCTTCCCAGAATACGGGAACACAAGTACGTAACGTAGGCCCAGCGAATGATGTAAACACCATGTATAAGCTGTACCAAGCTAACTCAGCAATAAAACAACAAGATACAACCACGCAGGAAAATATAATCACATGAAACAAGATGAATTTCAATAATAATGAAATAAACCAACAGTATGAATATCCAACATCTGGGAAAACAAAACAAAACAACGGGTCATAGAGCCCAAACAAATACAAGTTCATAACAATGTTCAAGAAATAAATAGCAATAAGAAAAATTATGCAGCGGAAAATTGGATCCATCTCTAGAAATATTGCTCACCAATGCCTTCAGGAATAGTTTCTTCAGCACCTATAAATTCCTGGTCTAAAAAGAAATAAAAGGGCGCCCTAAGAGCAAGTCGTGGGCGGCAAGTAGAGAAAACAAAGAATGAAGGAAAGCATGGATATCAAGAATAAGGACATGGTCAAAGACAAGAAACAAAAGAAAGAGCAAGCAAAATATCAAAGGTGTACAGTAAATTACGCATGAAATGAGTGATATCAGTATCAAGCAGGAAATGCAGGTTATTAAGTATTTTATTAGTCTATCTAGTGCACGTACTACTGAATCCCATACTACAGATTCCGCACAACACTGAACGCTTTAGACTGATGGTGAATTCACGGTTCATATACTCGGCCCAGAAATCAGGGTTTCATGTTCAATGTCATTGTTTCTCGAGCAGTGTTTAAGGCCATACAGTACAGTCAGTACAGTAGGGCTCGACCGAGTACAGTCTCCGATTGTTCACTACCAAGTCATCCCATATAACCTTGGCTTGTTATTATTTTATTTCATCCTATGTGAGCATGCAAGAGGGTGTCAGTGTTGTTCATTACTATGTGTGACTAGTTCTAAGCATTACAGACAAGGCATGTGTCAAACACATCAAATAAACACATTTTCCAAAATCAGGACAGCATGACCTTGCTGTACCAAATCAGGGATGACGGGCACTACAATTTAGCAAAATTGAATCTGCCGGAAGATCTGAAAAATAGACTTCCACACGGTTCCAGCGAGTATAATTAAGGTATATAAAAGATATGGGAACTAAGGTGAAAATTCTGTTCTAATCAGGTTTTAAGTCCAGGCAGCATGCAGTAGGTTGTATTCAACTAATTGTTTCGGGTCAGAGAATTCATTAATCAAATCTGTAAAAATTCTAGGTTATACCTATACATGTCTAGGTCTAGCCTAAATTATTTCAGATTTTTCTTGTACTATTAACATGGTCAAATATAATAAACAACAGCAGAAAACGCATGAAAATCTGAGTCTGAATTTACTGACAGTGGCATTAAAGTCATGATATCTAACAGATGGTAAATCGGAATTTAAATCCAGAGCAGGAAAAAATTATCTAGACATCAAGGGCTACGTTTTATGTTTAGTAAGTTCCTTCAAAATGTCTCTAGCATGGTCAAAAATTTATTTCAAAATGAAATATACGGCAGTCCAGCAAATGTCTAAACATGAATTGGCAATTAAATAATTCACATAATCATACAAAGCATGCAAATTTGTAATCAAGTGAATCCTAGGTGTCAACATGCAATTTCTAAGGTTCATGGTACATTTATTATAGCCATGATGTCAATTCATCAATTAAACTAAATCAGTACATTCATGTCCATTTCATCAAGTAGTTCTAAGTACAAATCTCGGTTATTTTAATTGTGCACATGCATGAAACATTGGGGACTAGGTTACTGATCAAAGAGATAGCACGAAGTTAAGAGTATGTCGGGTTAGCTCGTGTAAACCCTAGATAATCTTAACGGAATTGTCAAAACAGATTTTTAATAATAAAAAGGGACGGATCTACTTGCATGAGATCAATTAATCTTGAACACAAATAATGAAAGGGGTTCAAGAAGAGACTTGCCTGTTATTGCACATATAAATAATAGAATAATGGAATCAGAATCTCGGGCAAAATCTCCCAAACACGTGCGAACAACGGCGAAGAAATCCCAAGCAAAACTAAACAGTAACTCAACCGAACTCCACACTGGATCGGGCCAAACACAGGACAACAACACGGGATCGGGTGCGGGCATAACACGGAACACCAAATCCAGCTACTCAACGATCAAAGATCCTCACACTGGATCGGCCAGAACATGGGACAGCAAAACGGGATCCGGTGTGGGCAGAACACGGTACACCAAATCACCCAATGGGGGATCGTGTTCAACCCGACAAGAGAGAGAGCGCGATTAATCGGGAACGACGCAACTCGACGCGACGCGACGACTGCACGGCGACTGCGCGGCACGGCCACTGCGCGACGGAACGACGTCAATACCACGGTTGGGAAGCGACGGCGGCGACATTACTCGCGGCGAACGGCGGCTCTGTTCTTCGGTCGAACACAGGGGATGACGACGCTCGACTGGGGGCATGAGCTGCGACGCAAAGGGACGGGGTACACGACGGCGAAGTGCACCGGGGGTGAACAAGGCGACGATCTGGAGTAGCGGCGACAGAAACTTCGGTGGTTGAGTTAACGGATAATGGCGAGGGCACGGGGGACGCGACTACGACGGGGACGATGGTGACGACGGCGGGAGATGATCGGGGTTAATGGCGATGGGGTGATGGGATTTTGGGTCGGGGTGTTTGAAAACAGAGAGGGAAGAAAGAGAGGGTCGGGGTGCGAGAGAAAGAGAGCGGTGGATGAGAGAGAATTAAATCAATTAATTAGGGTTAATTAATGTGGGTATTTATAGGGATCAGGAAATTAGGGTTTAGGTTAAGATTTAGTGGGTTTTGGGTTTCGGTTCTGGCTCCAAAAAGAGACAAACAACGGCAATGAGACGAGACGAACACAATGGAGAACAAATCAAATTCAAAATAGAAAGAGCAACATTTACAAAAGAACAGAATCAAGCCAAAGAGCATAGATTGATCAAGAGAATAAAAAAAGACCAAGAAAAGCAAAATACTCCATAATAAAAGAATTCAATTACAATAATCAAAAGAATACAAAATACATGAAAATTGAAAATAGGGCTTACATAGCGTCCTTGCTATGTTCGGATATAGTCTCTACCCAGACACTTCCTTTCCTAGTCAATGTGGGTCCACATAGTTGCCACTATCTGGATCGCACTGCTGTGCTGCTCTAGCCTAATTACCAGCGTATTGCCCCTGACCATACCAGTGATTACACCCACTGTGGTCCCACCGTTAGGGTCGAAAGTCTGCTCTGATACCACTTTGTATTGCCCCGGGCTCACCACCGTAATGTACATAAGGTTGTGTATTTGGACTCTAGATAATTTTATTGATTTTGGGCTTTTGAGAGATCTTTGGACCTTCGTATGTTGTTACTTAGGCCCACCCTAATAACAACTGGCGTTGCACATGCTTTACATGCCTCCATCTTCTCTGATTTATGTGAGCACCAGAATTGTCACCACCTTCTTTTATGCCTTCATCCTTCGATCTCAAAAGATTACCTTTCTTTTCCTCCACTGGGTAATCTACGTGAGGTTTGTTTCGAACCTTTAGGTTGGGTATGGACCATGTGTAGCAGGGTATTTGTTTTTATCCAAGGAATCTTGGGATTAGTGTCCAAGGTTAGTATAATGGGATTCTCAACTGTTTTAGTTTTTTTTGGGTGATTTTCTAATAAAGGCAAGGACAGAGGGTTATCGCCTCAAGGGATTCAAATTTGGGTAATTTGTTAATCGATTTGTCGGAGGGGTTTAGGATGTTAGGGTGAAGGCCGAGGTTTTAAATATCTGTATCGTATTGGATGACAAAAATTCATATCGGATATCTGAGATCTGCAATATGTCGGTGATATATAAAAAAAATCGGGTTGTATAACATAGGAAGATATATATCTTAAATGTGGTTTAAAGTTTTAAACAACCATTACGTATGAGATATTTATGTATCACAAATACCAACAACCTCAAATAAGCAATATAACAGTTAGAACTCTATAATCACCTACATGAAATTGCACTATAATACATAAAAGAAAGATATCTTCATATTAAAGATTAAACATACCATATAAGTTTGTAACACATACAAAAAGACTAGAGAGAAGAGGACAATTGAAGAAGATGACGAATACATGAGGCTGCATCGAGTTCTTGTTAGTTTAGGTTTGAGCAAAGAAGTTGAAGAGAACAATTGGCAATGAGGTTTTTGCTTTCTCATTTTTTGTTGCTATCAAATATACGGATTTGAATCAATTTGATTTGGGTTCACATTATGTTTGAATCTAAAGCCCCAAAGAATCAAAATTAGTGTTATTTGTCAATATTTAGTTGATATCAATCTGCCCATGATATCAGATAACGGGATATAACGGCTGTAATGAGCGATGTAAAGTCTGTAACAGGTCCTATAATGGTCGGAAAAGGTCAAAAACTTTATCCGTTTCCTAAAGTCCATTTTGGTAATGATAACCTAGCTAAATGTTGTAACGGCCGGTATAACGGTTGTAACGGCCGTTATTTAAAACAGTGGTGAAGGCTAGCTGTAATTTTGTTGCTAGGTTTCTGGATTTGAGATTTGTGTTCAGGAGTTGGCTCGATTAGGATCAGGTTAGGCTTGGGTCCATGCGAAGTTTCGGGTTTGAGTGCAAGGTTTAGTGGGAGTTAGGGTTAGGGTTTGGAGCTACAACGGGGAAAAGGCGGTGGCTCGATGTCGGATTTGTTGTTGATGGCGATGATGGAAGGCCTGTGGAACTTTTATTGGCGATGCTTTTACTGAAAAAAGAGTTGGTTTTCTTTACATAAGACCGAGTCTTAGGGAGGGGGATTTCGGGTGCGAACATCATCTTCGGTGATCCTGTAACCTCCCAACCCTTAAAGCTTGTTACGTGACTGCTCACTGATTTTGGTACTCTAGTGCTAAATTATTTTGTAACAGAAGCTTGCATTCTTTATCGTCATGACCAATTATTCCAGAAAAGCGACATCATTGTGGTAACTTCTAATATTTGACTCCCTAATTATTTTCATTGACTGCTACAGATAACAACAATCTGGTCTTTAATGGCTTCGTAATATCTATATGAACGTTTGTCCATTTTGCTACATCGAGTCTGTTGAGGGGAAGGACCTCACTAATTTCTTGTTGAATGCAAGCGATCATCTCAACCTTGAGAAGGTCAAATCGGACTTTATGTAAACCCAAAATTCACACTGACTAAACAGATAGTCCTCCAGTAGTGTGCATGCTCTGCTTCTTTCTGCTATAACCAGATCTCTGTCCAATATCCAAGGGCTTCCTGTCAGAATTTTTTAAGCGTCTAATTGGATGGGGTATCCGAACACGAAAAGCATTCGCTCCATAGCCAACAATACGGCATTCATTTGGTAGATTCCAAATGGCAGAGAGGCTCTCGACAATTTTTTTTTTCTGTGGCTTTTTTCTGTTATAACATTAAAAATAATAGTCTTGTGTAGATCTGAATCTGGGGATGTTGATGTTTCTTCTGGTGGGATCTGAGTAGGGTTATTCGGGGGTTTTTGATAACACATCAGACACTTTGCAAATTAATCCTTCAGCGTCAGAATCTGATGCCATGGAGAACAAAGGGAGATGGGTAGATGTGATTTGAGATGGTGGGGTTGAGACTATATATTGGTGAGAAGGAAAAGAGGAAAATGGGGGTTTGTGACTGGGGGATGAGAGGAGAGGTGGGAGAAGATGAGATAGGAGTAGGGTGTCAACAGCTATGGGTTGCTGGAAAATGAAGCCTTGCTATGCAAGGAAGGGAGACCTCACCATCGGGGTGAGAAGAGATTGAGGTCCTTGAGTTGACCTTAACTTTTCTTAGATCCCTGTTTTAAAACTTTTTTAAAAATTTATATGTATACTAGTTTTCATATAATCTTTACTCTTTTATTTTCCCTCACAACTTGGTCATCAACCTCTTTTATACTTATATTATACATTAAATTACAATCATCTATAATTTTCCTTTAATACCAAAACAACTTTTTTTCTTCTTCTTCGTGTTTAACATTTCAAGTTAAATTTTTGTCATATTTTTTTCGATTTTCTTTTCTCTTTCTGCATTTATTTTATATAATATTAATTTGATGCCCGAATTTGTATCCGTATTCGATACACTGTATCAATTTGCATCCATACCCGAAATTTTCAAATAAGTATATGATTTTTTTCAGTCATGTCCGTGTATCTGAATCCTTCTTTGGAATGCGTATATGGATGTTCGTATAGCCAATATCCTATTCGTATCTAATCCGGAAGCATCTCCAGATCTGTTAGGTGTAGGACATAAGTGAAGGTTGAATATGACTTCGAACAGAATCTTGATGCATCGGATATCAGTTCAAAATGTGAATCTGATACCAGTTTTCTAACGTATCTGTAGACTACCTCATATATAACCTTACTTACAATCTTCTCAATGTTCTCATTTACTTCAATCCATTATACATGCTTTTGTTTGTCTCTGCTTCTCTTTTACTTCACCAATCTGTGGCATGTTTGCACTGTTTTGAGAATCATCATATCCTATTACTTGACATTCAAAAATGTGTTTAGTGACACAATCAGGGGTTATTTATCTATAAACTTCTTAGTTGACAATAAGAAACGTTTGGGCCCACAAGTCTGAATTAATGAGTTATGCAGAAGAAGTGGTCAGGTGTAAATGGCCCACAAGTTGAAAGTTTAATTCAATATTAACCATTCAAATATCATTCTTAAACAACACTATTGAAATGAAAATATCCGCTTCTCAATGTGTATGTTGCATTTCTTTTGTTCTTTTATAGACAAAATATAATAACTTTCGAGACATGGATGCTACCTGTCTTAATGAGCAGTTTAGAAAATAATTGGAACATGCTAATCTCATCCCAATATTTAGGACACGAGAATGTAGGTTGGAGGGCAAAGGCTTAAGCATAAGGGCTTTTAGTGGTAAGAAGAACCAAGATTATTTGTACATAAAAAAACATAACTATTATATCAATTTAATATTTAAACTAAGTTATGAAATGTAGCAATGGGAATTGAGTTTTTAGAAATATATCAGTCAATAAATTTATATCAAGACAAAAAGTTGATAGTAAGAGAAAGAAATATATCAGTCAATAAATTTATATCAAGACAAAAAGTTGATAGTAAGAGAAATTCGTGATGCAGGATTGAACTGCCCCAACTTGCCAAATGTCTGGTAAACCAACGACTTAGCAAGTTTTTTCTACTTGTGGCTCACACCTTTTTGTGAGCAAACCATATTAAGTTGCGTGCTGACTTCTCATTAATTTTAAATTATGATGATTTCAATAACACATGATACGAGTTTCTAGAGTTCGTAATGCCATTTGGCTGTTTCTTATATTTTTAATTTAATTTATGATGATTTCAATTACACCTAATATGAATTTCTAGAGTTAGTACTGTTGTTTGGCTGTTTTTTATCTTCTGAACTGCATGCTTAAGGCGTGGACTGTTTTTTGTCTGTGCAGAAAATAGATGAAGGTGCTGTTCATGTTGTATTCTCAAAGTCTCTTGAGAACTACATGAAGTGGTGCAACTATTTGCCAATTCGGCATGTTTGGAATAAGTACGTGTTTATTTTTTAATATTCAGTATATATCCGTTGTCCCTGGAATTCATTTATTGTATCTTTATATACTCCATTTTACTTATGTAAAAGTTGCTACAGTTTGGAATCTGTAGGCATGGAGAAGAAGATTTTGTTTGTTTGTTTATTTTATCTCATATGGGGGGAAGCTGGCAATGTTAGATTCCTTCCTGAGTGCTTATGCTATATGTTTCATCATGTAAGTTCCCTTTGAATCTGATCCCTTTTAACTTTTTCACACAGATATTTGATATGGTACATCTGTCAGTTTCTGATAACTGCTGAAAGTACAATGTTATAGACTGTAAACTGCGTCATTTTTGTAATTTCTAGTTATCTGTTTTTAAAAATTTAGACTCCCTTTAGTCATTTTTTGTTATTATTTATATAAATCAACTATATGCTATAGTTATTTTTTAAATTCTCAGTTCACAATCTTTTAATCTATTAGTAACAAAATTTGATCAGCTAAGTAAGCTCAATCACATTTGTAGTCTAGGCCGAGCTGTTATGCTTGCATCACAATAACACTGTGCTCTAAAGTTTGCAATTGTTAATTTCTTATATGCACTTTTGAATGATGTTTGTTTTTTAGATTGCTACCGTAAACCCTCTTGTTTACTACTCCCTCTGTTCCATAATATATGTTATTCTAGGTTTCTACACTCATCTTAAGAAGCGACCTAGCTTAGTGTAAAAGTAAAAAAAAAACATTCAGTTATTGATGCTCTTATATGAGCTAGTTATTGTAAAATTCCAAACTTGCCCTCTGCTATAATTTTCTCTTATCTCTTGGAATAAACATCCTAGGGCATGATTGGAAGTCAAGCAGAAAAAATATTAATGCTCATTTAAAAAGGTTAAGATGTCTCCCTTGAAAACCTAAAGTGACAAATAATTTGGAAGAATAAAAAAAGACTAGAATGCCATATGTTATGAAGCAGAGGGCGTATTTCCTGTTTTGGTCATATATGTTTGGTATCTTTAATAGTTTCTGCTTCTAATCTATAATTTTAGTATACTACCTAAAACTTAAGAAGTATATAACTCTGGTTCCTGTATCATGTATTCCATGTAAAGTTATTTTTTTTGACAATAGCAATTGACAAATATCTGTTGACTCATTATAATCATGTCTACCAGATGCAATAGCATACCTTCTAGTTGTTGCTTGGTCTAAGTAGATGTGGCATATAACTAATAATCATATTAGTTCTAAGAATGGTTATAAATTGCATCATTGTTGTTGTTTTTTCTTGAAAAGTATTTGTTTCAAGTGTCGACTATAGTCTTTTTGCTGTTCCTGCAGATGGCAAGAGAATTGGAAGAAATATTACGGGAACGTATTGCACAGCCAGCAAATAGTTGTCTCTCCCAGAATGGAGTGTCATTTCTTGATCAAGTTATTTCTCCTTTATATGAAGCTATAGCAGCTGTAAGTTTGTTGCTCTCTTCTGGCTGTTCTCCGATTACAGAATATTTCGTCAGAAAGTTTCTTGGCTTGATTCCTTATATTCATGTACCACGAATGTTATTACTGTGATTGTAGGAAGCAACCTGTTGCTTAATCCATTAATGAGTTACATACTTCTATAAAATTATCATCTACCAGTAAGTGGGTAATCCAAATTGTTCCAATAACCTTTTTGAAGTGGTTGAGTTTGGAAAGGACTGGGTCAGGTATGGAAAACTGCCGAGTTTCTTTTATAAAAAGTTTTTATAATCGTTAAGAATCAGACATTCTTGAAGTATCCAACATATTTACAAGGTTGAATTATATTTATGAAGTGGTCGAGTTTGGAAAGGATTGGGTCAGCCAAGAACTGCATGGTTCTCTTATAACAGATATATACAATCATTAAGAATCAGACTCAGCACAACAACTAGCACAAACAGCATCTCAAATTCACTGGTTACCTGACAATTGCCAGTTTTTGAAGGCAATAACTGTATTTACATTATAGTAGTTAATTTTTGCTGAAAAATAAGTGGTGACATCTTTGATTCGGATGGACATCGTTCATCCCAGCTAACAATTTACATCCATGGACTAGTATGGGAATTGTTGCTTTTAAGTAGATCCCTTTGTAATCGATATAATTATCTTTAAGTGGATTAACTATCCTCTAGCAATGAGATACCTAAAAGGCTTAATTGATAAGCGTGTTAATGAAATTTGTTATGCACAATTAGGACATACTAACGAAGGTAAAGGTTAGGTGGTTTGGTCAAAATTGCCTTCTCTTTTAGTGCCAAATAATTCATAGACACATTTCTGGCCTCTCTCTCTCTCTCTCTCTCTCTAACCGTAATCATGTAAATGTAATTTATTATTGGCAATTGGGACATACTAACAAAGGGTAAGGTTTGGTGGTTCTGTCAAAATTGTGTCGTCTTTTAGTACCAAATAATTCACACTTTTTTTGGCCTTTCTCTGTCTGTCCATATATATACACACACATTTTACATAGATATAAATATAACTACAGTGTAATAACACCGCTAGTTCAGATAGTGAATTGTCTAAATTGTCCCTATCTTAATTAGTTAACCAATAATACAAAAAAAATTAATTAAAAATAAATCAAATAAAAACAACAGTAATAAAATAACCCTATTTTCCACCTTCCCTTTAGCCCCTTCATCTTCATCGAATTTTATTAAAAAAATGTCAAACCCTTTTCTTCTAATTTTCAAAAAATCATTCTCAACAATTTTTAATTATAACTAAAAGTAAATTAGGCCAAAATTCAGGGTGGTTCTATGAAATTTATCCTTTATTTGATTTGAAACCAGTGTGATCTTGTCAAAGCGCCGAGTTTGATTGAGAGGATTCGCAAGGTGGCAAGGAAAACAAGGTTGGACATCTTTTGTATGAGTCTAGTAATAATTTGAGCAGTATTCTAAAAAAATGGGGATTTAACTGGGATTAAAATAGTCACCCGTACCTTAAAGAAGAACCCCCCCCCCCCCACACACACACACACACACACACATCTTCCGTTTAGTCTGCTTGTTCCGGAGACAAGGGTGCCATGTCCCATGGTTTATATCATGACGACTAGTCAACTAGCACCTTGTTTTTGTAATAGTATACGAGGAAATCCCTAAATATAATATTGTATCTATGCTGAGAACGGAATGTTGGGTACTTATTGGAATAAAAACATTCCAGGTAACTGTTTATACTTGTGAAAGAGTAATAAACCATGAACCTGATTCCTAAAATTCTTGTACCTGACTATTAGATGAAATGATCAATGAAATTTTCTTTGCGAGCTGAAGCCGAAAACTATACAGCCTAAAAATCATAATCATCTATGGAAGGGTATTTTTTTATGGTCATATCATTGGAAGGGTATTTTTTTATGGTCATATCATTGGGTGAGTTTAGTAGTCACTACAAAAGATACCACAACCCCAGTTCAAACAGTCCCACTGGAATGGTTCCTCACATGAGCATATTTGCTCTCTTCCTTAGCTGTTTAAGAAGATAATGTTTTAAGCAGACTACATTAGAGAAATTATATGTTTAGACGCTGTTATACCTTCCATTTCATGATTAGCAAATTTATCTCAAGTTGAATCAACTTGAGAGCAAACGAAGGAAGGTCCCTTAAACTTTTCAGCTCTTCACTATTCAGCTTCGGAAGGACTTCTGCGTTGAAAAAGCCAATTGGTCCTTTTGTACTTCAGAACAAAAAAATGTTCTCTGCCGAAAGATTATGGTTTTAGGACGGAGGCCATTAATCTTTTGATTTATAAATTTTTGGTTATCTGATCATGGTAGTGATTGCTTTTCAGTAGAGTTAAACTATGTCAAAGAGGATCATGCATTTATTTCATTGGTAATCATTCACATGCTCTTCGGTGTAAGAATGGCAAAATGAGCTCCTGATTGTTTTCATTCAGTTTGACTAGTTGTTGTCTGTTTAAAAGCTTTTAGGGTAGTCTATTAGTATGTGTTCAGTACTAGTCTTTGGTTGTTATTCATATTAGAGATCTTCAAGTACATGCTTCCTGTTCCTCATAATGCATTTTACTGTTCCAAATGTGAAAATGTTAACTCAATAAGTGTGCAGGAAGCTGCAAACAATGACAATGGGCGTGCAGCACATTCTGCATGGAGAAATTATGATGATTTCAATGAGTACTTTTGGTTAGTTTGACAGGAGATTCTCTTTGACATTATATTACTTTTTTATTTTCTCTTCCAGTGCAGTTTGTAATTTCTTTTTGCACAATTACAGGTCGCTTCACTGTTTTCAGCTTGGTTGGCCATGGCGCCTAAACTCTCCATTTTTCTCAACTTCCACCAAAAGTTCTGAAGTAAGTGGCATTTTTAGGTTATGTTCATAATTGATCTAATTCTCCAATTTTGTAATTTAATTTTTGATATCAGTTAACAAGTTTCTGTAATGCCATGCTGAATTATTGTTGAATGCTGGGCCCTATGTTCTTAGTTTAAGTTATATGGTGCCATAATTATGTTAGCTGTGGCTGCCAAAAATTCAATATTCCCCACAGAGAACATATCACCTTATTCCCCCGCCCCCTACACCACACACACACACACAGCCGTTTTCTTATGACGGGGGAAATTAGACTTAAGTTTTTCATAATAAACCCTAAATAAAATCACATAAAATTATATATTTTGCCCTTGGAATCTAGAAAAGAATTTAGGTGTTATATGGAAATACAAAGATTTCGGAATATATATATATATATATATATATATATATATATATATATATATATATATATATGAGTTATCTTCCATTGCAAACGCAAATGTTGTGCAAACGCGTGCAAACCACTTAACCCGTCATTGGCGACGACGAGTTAAGACAAAACACATAACCTTATTCAATATTCCCCACAGAGAACATATCACCTTATTCCCCTGCCCCCTACACCACACACACACACACAGCCGTTTTCTTATGACGGGGGAAATTAGACTTAAATTTTTCATAATAAACCCTAAATAAAATCACATAAAATTATATATTTTGCCCTTGGAATCTAGAAAAGAATTTAGGTGTTATATGGAAATACAAAGATTTCGGACTATATATATATATATATATATATATATATATATATATATATATATATATATATATATGAGTTATCTTCCATTGCAAACGCAAATGTTGTGCAAATGCGTGCAAACCACTTAACCTGTCATTGGCGACGACGGGTTAAGACAAAACACATAACCCGTCATCGCCAATCACGGGTTATGTGTTTTACCTTAACTCGTCGCCGCCAATGACGGGTTAAGTGGTTTGCACGTTTGCAACCGCTACAGTTGCGTTTGCAATGAAAGAAACCCTATATATATATATATATATAGTCAGAGTAGAGGCTAGGGGTGTTCATGGGCTGGGTTGGGTTAGGTTTAGACTCAACCCAAACCCAACCCAAATTTTTTTTTACACTCTACAACCCAAACCAACCCAAACCACAAGACTTAAGACCTGACCAAACCAAACCATGAGAAGTCGGTTTGGGTTGGGTTGGTTTCTCGGTTTGAGACAAAGTTATGTAAAAATTCTAAAAATAATAATATTACAAAAAATTAATTAACAAACACAAATATGGATTAGTTTATACTTTTAAAAGAAATAAGAAAACATATAATAATGAAATTCTCAATTACAATAACATTGAAAAATGCTCAAGAACAAACTAATATATTTATTTGAGATGTGTGACATTCTTGGAAACATCTATGTTTTTAAGATGATGAATGAGAGAGAGGGTCATACATATCATATACTATATAATATATTTATTTCTTAAAAAGATAGTAAATAGCTGGGTTGGGTTGGGTTGGGTTAGATTGGTTTACTATTTTTGCTAACCCAAACCCAATCCAACCCAACCCAATATTTACAAAATAATTCCAAACCACTCAACCCATATTAAAATTTAAACCAAATCAATCCATCGGTTTGGTTTGGGTTGATCGGTTTGGTCGGGTTGGTTTGGGTTTTGAACAGCCCTAGTAGAGACTTTCCATTTAATTTTAAAAGTAGATGTAACACTTTTCTAACCATAGGATATGCATTGAGATTGGTGTTTCTTATACTTTTTGGTGCATTTAATGCATTTGGAAAGAGACAAACGACTTTTACCAATCTCAAAGCTAATCCAATGGATAGAATAGTGTTTAAATCTACTTTCCAAAATTAAATGGAAAGTCCCTAGTCCAATTCACGTGAGACTGTGGACGATCAACACTATGCTTTTTATGTCATAAAATGCATGTGTACAAAAATTCAACATATTTGGAGGTCGTTTCCCCATGCATCATGTGGTGTTTATCGTCCATTTTGTTCTGTTATCGAAAACTATTCATTTTGTAAACAAGTGATGCATGAGTAAAAGGCCTCCAAATGTGTTGAATTTTTATGCACATGTATTCTATGGCTTAAAAACATGATGAACAGTATTGATTGTCTATACGTGGCCCCACCAAGTGATTATAATCACTTTGTATGAGAGAATCACCTCGTACAAATATGAGTGTCACATTTCTCTCTCTCCCTCTATCTATCTATATCTTGATGTACACAAAAGTGAAAGTGCTTTTAAGTTTTTTTTTTCCATAGCGCAAATTGAAAACGAGCTTCAAAATTCTTACATTGTCTCTCCTTTTTCTTTTCTAATGTGGTGAAAGTCTCCCCTCAACTTGTACATTTATAGGACCATTTTGAACACACTTATAATTAAAGTTTCCAAATCGGTTCCCACTTTAAGTTGGAGTCCTTCTCTTTTCTAATTTCCTTTATATATCATGCTTGAATTTTTTGTTTGTTTTTGCACAATCTTTTTCTCAAGTTACCATTTCTGCCGTTAATAATTAAGTTGCAATTTTAGTCCCAAAGTAACTACTGCATCATCATAAAAGCATTTTCTAGAGCAGAAGGCATCGTAGAAGATGTACCAAATTTTTTTGAGCAACCATCATTTTTTTTCAACCTTCCCATATTGTTTCTAATTCCTGATCATCGCTAATTAATTATCGTGGACAAGAGAGGTTTTCCATAATTTTGAATGACAGCTTTGTATCCTGCGATGGCGACTAAAAGGGGAAAAAAAGGAAGAAGGGTTGTATCTTCCAAACTCCCATTACCATAAAATGACTACTAAAAAGGAAAAGAAAGACAAAAGAGAATGACTTTGTACCCTCTAAATTATATTTGTAAATTGACCACAATTAGAAATAACATTATGGAGTTTCATGGGATATGTGATGAACATATCTAGGCTTTACAAATTGAGACCTGCATCTGATACTTTGCAAAATTCTGAAGACAGAATGTGCTTTGGCAAAATCGTCCAATTTGTGAAGATTTTTTTCACCGTTGGTAGGAAAAGGAAGATGGTGATGAAACTTTGAAGTCCTTACCTCTATTTTTTTGTATATTTCTGAGAGACGACACTGTTTCTTGACTTACTGCTTCGGTTTAGCATTTTAAAGCTTCTTTGTCACAATAGGATGATGATATGTTCGTTCAATTTGGACGTGAACAGAAGTTTCTAACCACAGTTGGTGTCCTGGCTCAATTGTTGTTTTCTACCTTACGTAACTCACAATGAAATGGAAATATGTAGTTCACTAAGAAAGTAGATTGTACTTCTGTTCTGTCTTTTTTGACATTGACGGAACTAATCTTGAGTGGAGGGAGAATTTGGGAAATCTAAAAATAGAATTGTAGTAATACCATCTTTTAAACAGTTTAAATAAAAAGTAGGTTTTGGAATTTTAGTCATTGAAGGCTATGCCTCCTATTCTATTGGGCATTTGATTCTTTAGTGTGCTTGAGTGTTTCTGATGTAAAACTAACCCTAAATAAAGAATTTCCAAGAATCTTAAAGGATTTATTTTACCAACATGTAATGCGGTTGAAAGTTAGAATTTGAAACAATTAATCGGTTTGATGGATTTTCAAGAACTGAATCATGTTTAACAATCCCAATTAATAAATCACTTCTACAATCAATAATTAAATCCCTAAGTATTCTTAGCAAGTAAAAGATTCAATATTGATTCGTACTCTAATCAAGCAAGTAGAACACTAAATCTCAATTGTTTTTGTGGACGACAGGCAAATCAGATAATATAATAGAGATGAAAATTGATAAAGTAGTATAACACAAATATTTGTAAATTGGAAAGAGTATACTGAGGGTTCGAAGAACTCAGCATAGATCTCGGAAGAGCACAACAGTAGCAACAACTTCAAGAGAAATGGCAGCAAAAGCGAGCGCTGGCGGATCTGGGCTGGCGTCGGCGCTCGGGAGGAGCATACTGCAAAAAGAAAGATTACATATGGCTATAATTGCCAAAAACAAATATGGTAATGAAATAAAATACTAAACTAATTAGAATTGATGTCCTCATCATTCTCTCCGGGTGGGAGAGAGCTCGACCTCGTTAAGTCAAAACAACTGATCCTGTCATGGTGCTCCAAAAGATCTGGATTCAGTTGTGGGAGCTTCTCGCGATCAGTGCAAGTGCCATCCAACTTTGGCCTATTCTTTCACCTCACCAAATACTTGTGCATACCACCATCTCTTGTAGAGATTATCTGATCATCTAAAATATTATTCAATTCTTCTGTCGGTGGGTGAATAGTATCAGGTAGAGGGGTAAACGTGGGAATCTCACCATTAGGCCGCAGGGTAGGCTCATCTATAAGAAAGTTTTTAGGGTTTAATTTTGAGCTTTCATAGAGTACTAGATCCTCAATATTGAAAGTCTTATGCCAAAACCTTCAGGAAGGTCAACGACATAGGTATTATCATTGATTGTATGTACAATCTTAAATGGGCATGCAACATGTATGTTCAAATTCTTAATGGATCTAGATGGAAACCGTTCCGGTCAATTTCATCGTGGCAAATTTAACTTTTAGGGCTTCGCTCATGTGAAGACGCATTCACCAAAAGGGGAAAACTAGGGGTCGTGTGTGTACTTTTTTTTATTATAAATAAATCTGAAATGACTTAAAATAAAGAAAGAAAAATAAAGACTACACAATCCTAAATGAATGCAAAAGTTGAAGCCTAAATGATGCAAGAACTAGGGTTTTAAGAACCTTCGCTCTGATACCAAAATGATGTAACACTAACCCAAAATAGAGAATTTCCAAGAATCTTAAAGGATTAATTTTACAAACATGTAATGCGGATCAAAGTTAGAAGTTTAAACAATTAATCGGTTTGATGGTTTTTCGAGAACTGAATCACGTTTAACAATCCCAATTAATAATTCAATTCTACAATCAATAATTAAATCCCTAAGTGTTCTTAACAAGTAAAAGATTCAATATTGATTCGTACTCTAATCAAGCAAGTGTAACACACAATCTCAATGTTTGTGGTCGACAGTTAAATTGAATAATATAATAGAGATGAGAGCATCCACAGTCGTTTGCTAAATACTAAAAATTAGAAATAGCTTTAGGAAATAGGCATGTAGTCGTTCGCTAAAAACTCAAAATTTAGAATAGGAATCTATAGTAGGTTGCTAAAGTTAGAAGTCGGTTTAGACGATTGCTAAATATAGGGGACGAAGGATGTTAATCCGTTTGAGGGTTGGGACGGATGAAGATCATCCGTCTAGGAAAATAAAAAAATAAAAAAACGATAGACGGGTGAAGATACTCCATCTGTCGTCGAAAACATTTTTTTTAAAAAAAAAATAATCATTGAAAAAACCCAAACGGATGATGTTCATCCATTTGGTGTTTTATTTTAATTTTTTTGATTTTTTTTTTGATTTTTTTGGAATATTTTTTGATTTAAACAAAAAAAAAAAAAAAAAAAAGTTATCATCCGTTTGGTCAGTTTTTGGCTTTTTTTTTGATTTTTTATAATTTTCAACAAAATTTTTTTTAAAAAAAATAAAAAGTCAAAACTAACCAAACGGATGATCTTCATCCGTTTGGTATGGTTTTGACTTTTTTTTTTGATTTTTTTGATTTTTTTTTGTTTAAAATCACCTAATAACTATTAATTTTTTTTTTTTACAAAGACGGATGATGTTCATCCGTCGTTTTTAATTTTAAGATTTGGACGACTGCAGCGTGCTACTTCTATTGCTATTTCTAAATGCTATCTTTAGCAATGAGAATAGCAAACGACTGTGGTTGCTCTGATAAAGTAGTATAACACAAATACTTGAGAAGGAAAAGAGTATACCGAGGTTCGAAGAACAGTTGCGACAATCAAGGAAGAAGCTACTGTCAGAAATGGCTGGTGGCTGGATCTGGAGGAGCAGCGAAGCTGCTGCTGTCCTCGGCGGAAGGCGACGCAGGGAAGGCACTGGCTGTCGATGCCACTGTTGGCTTTGCTGGTGTCGGGAGGAGCAGAGTCGACGGCGTCTGGTGGGTGTTCAGGGGTCGACGGGAGATAGGGACGGGTTGAGGAGGAGCGGTCGACTGATTGGTTCGACGGGGAATGAAGAGGGTGAAAAGTGGCGAGATCGGAGGTTGAAGGAGGGTGGCTTTGTAATACCCCTAGTATGTACTAATTTCTTACAATGAAAATACATATACATTGTTATATATATATATATATATATATATATATATATATATTTATATATATATATATATACACACACACACACACATTGATATTGTTATTGTTATTTTTATTGTACACTATTATTTTTATTTCTATGTTTATTTTTGTTTAACATATCCATATGTTTAACTTTTTTTTTTCTTTCTTACAAAAGCCCAACACTTTCTTTCTTAAAGCCCAATCCAATAAGGTTGTTTAGGGGTAAGTCAAATTATATGAAGTTTGAGGGGTTACGTATAAAAGGTGAGGACACCTAAGCATTCTACACCTTTCCACACCCTACTACCTCTCTCTCTGCTTCTCTTTTTGCAGCCGACAGCAATAGCAGCAGCCGCTTTCTTTTCATCTCTCTTTCTCTATATATTTACTACTACTTCTATTTCAACTACTACTTACTGCCACTTCTACCACTACCTGCTATTACTACTACTACCCCTACTATTTAATACTATTTTTACTAGTGCTGCTACTGTCTATAACTTCTACTACAGACTACAACTACTACTACTACTGCAGACTACAACTACTACTACTACTGGTGTTACTACTACCACTTCTACTACTATCACTTCTACTACTATTACTGCTTACTACTACTACTACTACCTTACTACTACTATTATTGGAGCAAGAAGTCAAGAAGACTAAAGGTGCAAGGAGGAGAAGATAGCAACGTGAAGCTTGCAAACAAATCAAAATGAGTATTCTCCATTCCTTTTGTGTTCAATTTATGAATTTAATGATTGATGGTTTGCTAGAAATTGTTGTATGTGTGTATGTGAAATAGGTTGATTACACTAAGTATAGTATATGTTACGTAGAAGAAATCTTGTTTGTAGTAGTCGAAAAATTCATGGTAGGCATCCTCCTCACCTTATTACTAAACTAGTTGATTTATTGTTATATGCCAATTCTCATAAGTTGTTTAGTCGTTGTTTGATGTGGGGATTGCTAGTAGATTGAAGCATGTATGCTTAGAAGTGTTGTATGCCTAAAACTCATGTTTAGCAAAATAGCAATAAAAAGTGAACGAAGATTGTAGTAGATGAAATTGTTAAAAAGGAGACGATGTCATTACTAGAACTTGTAACGCAAAGACAATTATATGAGAATGCATAATTTAATTAGGGTCTTGTTATGAAAATTTTGCAATGGAAAGTTGGCATGTAAAGTGTTTGATGAAATGTCTAAATTGTGTGGTAGTACATACACGTGTGCAATATCTTAGTGTCGAAACAATTTTAATAAGCGTGGAATGCGGTGTTAGATGAAATACGGTTATGCATGGGTATGTATATAATCAATGCATGCTTATATGCGTACTTGTTGTGAAGTATGGTGCACATTGAGTGCATTAGTTTGGTGCATGTGTGGGTCAACTCTTAGCATGATTGGAGGCTAGGTTGAACCCTAACTAAATCAAGATGAGACTTGTTGAGATTCAACTAGGTTGGATTCACTTAGAACTTAGTTAGTGAATTAAGTTAAATTAGTTATGTAAACTAGCTGAAGGATGAAAGTAGAAACTAGGAGCACAGTTTAATTAACTTAAAAAATAGAAATTGTGATAATAAAGCAATTAGAATCGGATAAGTTGGTGAATTAAGAAATTAATTTAGGATGATTGGTAAGGACAGACACTAGTTAGGCGTGTACTACTCACCTGTCAAAGGGACACGTGCGGCGTCGTCTCGTTTGGGACACGTGCGGCGTGATCTCGACTGTTAATTTTTGGGATTTAGTGATAAGAACGGGATGCAGACGTAAGTCACAAGTCCTGTCGGAACTTAGGAGATGGACTCTTAAGTTTTCGTCTATGTCCTGGGTTATCAATACGAACAAGGAGCAAGTGTGTAACTTTAAGTCTCTGGGCAGAGTAGGGGTGACCGTATCGATTCGTCTTATGTTCATGATAACTTTGGTCGGAACAGGAGTGGAGAAGGACCATAATTTCGGCAGAGCTGATGATCACCGGCCTGACCGGGAGTGGAGAGGAACCACGATCCTGTCAGAGTGGAGAAGGACCATGATCTGAACGAACAGGGTAATCACTGCCGTTCAGAGTGGAGAAGGACCTAGGCAGTTAAAATTGGTTTTTGGAATTAATCGGTCTAGGAGCGATTAGTGATTAATCGGTTAATCGGAAAATAATCGGGGATTAAATTGGAAAAATCGTTATCGGGGATTAAATTGAAAAAATCGTTATATATATATATATATATATATATATATATATATATATATAAAGATATATATAAAGATATATCCTCATTATGTAGCAACACTAAATTTTAACATAAAACTATTATGAAATGATCAAATAGGAAAATATAGTTATAGAGAAAAAGAAGAGAGTACTTGGTTTGTTGGTCGGTTCCATCAAACAAAAACAATTGGGTAGGAGGAGCAGCGCAGGCAACAAGAGGAGGAGGTGCACCAGATACGGGCCGGGTCAAGTATGCGACTGTGCAGGGGGAGCGTCGACGGGTTAGATTTGGGTTTGCTCGAGGAAGAAGAAGAGAACCAGTTCGGGTTTGGGTTGAAGAGAATCAGTTAGGGTTTGGGTTTGTGCAAGAAAGAAGAAGAGAGCGACATCATGTCAGATTTGGGTTTGCGCGATGACCAGAAGGGATTTGGATTTTGAATTTGGATTTGAGTTTGGATCGGATTAAACCCAAATAATGCAAACAAGCAAGAAAATAAGAGGTGATTTAATCGGTTAATCGGCCACATAAAATCGGCCGATTTACCACTAATCGGTCAATTATACCCGATTAAATCGCTAACTATTGAAATATTATAAATCGCTAAAAAATTAATTGCTTAGCCTCCGATTAGAGATTAATCGGGGATTAATCAGGCGTAATCGGGGATTTTAACTGCTTAGAGAAGGACCACGATCCGACTGCTGGAGCGGAAATGGACCGCATGTGCTGCAGACTCTACCAGTCACTAGATGAATGTCAGAAACAGGAAGGAGTACAAGAGTAGGATGCATGGCGAGAGATTGAACCCTATCATATGGAGAATACAAACTCGATTTGGGGAGTATGTAGTATAGGATGCATACGTTTTCAAATCAAGTTTGCATTAGATTAAGAGCATGGTGTGCATATGAGTTGTGCATTAGAATCTAGATCATGACATACACCGACATTTATGTTTGTATGACCTTCACGTTTCTTTTCTTCTGCATCAAATATTGATTGTTGAGAATTTTGGAGATTTCGGGTTTCATCCGCATTGCGTCAGTTGTATTCAACTGACGTACCCACAGTTTGCTAATTGCAGGATTGCTGATTGTGGAGCAGGGGACTCGAGCTGCTGAAAGCATCCAAGTGGAAGATATAATTTTCTTCTGTAATGTAAGTTTCCAATTTCCTGTGATTTCTATGCTGTGTACTAATTAAAGTAAAGATTCTGGGTAAGTGTCACGAGCTCCCAGTGTGTGGAACTCGGCGCTACAGGCATGACAGAGAAGGCGACGGGGGTCTGGGGACGAAGAGGCGACGGGGGTCTGGGGCGCTAGTTGCTGACGAGGATGACTGGGCGAGAGTCGATTTGGTGGTGGAAGTGAGAGGGGTGGTCGATGGGGTGACGACGGAGGAGGGCGGAGGTTGTGAGGTCTCGGGAGGGGAAGATGGGGAAGAAGAAGAACGAAGGAGAGATAAGGGGTAGGTGACGGCTATCTAGGGTTAGGGTTTGGTTTTTTTATTTGGGGGGTAATTTTATTTGTGGGTAGATTTTAGAGTTAATCACTAATCCTAAAATTGTATTAGGATTTATCACAAATCCTAATAATTAGATCTCATTTGTATTACACAAAAAGAGACAGGAAGAGCAAAACTCAACACAATAATTTTTAATCAAGAATGACATCTTTCTCATTATTCTCTAGGCCTATATATAGGCTCAAAACAAATCAAGATACAAATCTCAAAATATTCTCAAAATCTAAAAATATAAAAAGATTATATATGACTATAATTGCCAAAAACAAATATGGTACTGAAATAAAATACTAAACTAATTAGAATTGATGTCCTCATCAGTTTCAGTGCTTCATGCCCTTCTCTTCTTTCCTCTTCTCTAGTTCTCCCTTCTCTCCACTCTTCCAATTTCCGTTACCTCCTAGTTCCTAGTATCCTCCATTCGTTCATATCTTGTGAGGGTATTGTGTTAACTTTTTGTTTGCTTAAATAATACTGCTGCATATGCACGATATGTGCAGTATGCAGGAGCGAAATGCATTGTCAGGCATTCCTCCTTTCCTAGCATTTGTAGTAAAAGAAGATAGAGAATCATAGGATTAGCGGGGATGAGAGGTAAGCATTGGTGATATTCTAAACTGATCTTTCCGCCCTGCAATAGAATGGTTGTTGAATAGTTGCTTTTAGATCGCACTTTTGCTTACTCTTACAACTACTGCTTGTCTTGGAAGATTTGTTAAGGCTTTTATGATTTTTTATATCTTGTTAATATGTAAGCTTTGAAGTGGTGCGTTTGTTAATTACTAAGATTAGCATAGGTTTGGATTGAGATATATAAAGTAATCGTGAACAGTCTCCATTGACTTATTCACGTCCTCATTTTGCCAATACCCATTAATATTTATAAAGACATTAAACAATTATTAAATAAACTATTCAAATTCATTATTAAGCCTGACTACTTTGCAATTATATGATTTTCACGTAAAGATTGCGTTAGATTTCTTGTAAATTTGCACACAAAGATTGTAATTAATATTTCTCCAAATCAACAATAATTTTAGTTATTTATCTTTACAGCTTATACTTCTCTTATTGACGTATGCACAATTATCCATATATTGATTATGTACAATTTGACATAATAATTAAAATGTACTTGTATACCTTATCTATATCAATCCAGTACTGATTTACTGTTTATTTTTCAATACTTTGTCTCTAGTGCATTTGTTCATGACAGATGTAAAAATGACGCTAATAGTATTCAAAGTAATCAACGAATGAAATTATTTCCTTATTTTATGTACTTTTGTCTTCTTTAGATCACCCAGTTCTATTCTTTTTGTAAAGTACATATTTACATTTTTGGAGACGTATGATATTATTTAAGTTGGTTCGTTTGTGTGATTGTTGCTGTGCAGGGTTTACCATCAGGTCACAAACGCAAACGCTGTGGAAAGACTTCATTTGTGGAGCATAGAACTTTTTTTCACCTTTACCATAGTTTTCACCGTCTCTGGATTTTTCTATTTATGATGTTTCAGGTTCGTTATTCAGATACCTTTTCTACCCATTATTTTCGTATAATACTATTTTGTTTAGTCTATTGCTTCATAATTAACCAGATTTTTTTGCTAATGCTTAATGACATTTGCTTTTCTGCCTCAAACTGAATTGAGGTCAATGCTGTTTTGAGTAACTTTGATTTGATTAGAATCTTTAATTCACGGGAAGCCTGAACTTTTATCATGAAACTTGTGCATTGTTTCTGTTTAATGTGATTTTATTCATTCAAGTTGTCTTGTTCATTCTTTATTAATTAATGAAGTACTCAAATAGATTATTCCAAAAAAAAGAAAGAAAAAAAAAGTGAAGTATTTCAAAACAGATTGTTTAAAGGTTTCTCTTATAGTATTTCTGTCTAAATTTGCCCCGCTGTTCTGCAACACTGACACCTCATTCTTTTATCAGTTAGAGCATCCACAGTCGTTTTTCAGCCACACTTTGAGAGGCTTGTGTTTTTTTTTCTCCCTTAGGTTTCGACACAAAAAAGCTTTGTATATTCCCTCCTCATATGTATGTAATGTATGCTTAATGGAACGTATCTGCTAATCCTTTTGCCCCTTGCTGCTGGCTTTTTTGTGGTCTTTATCGACATACACACAAAAATATTACTGAAAGACGGAATTAATATGCTGGGGGTAGTCTTATTGCTTCTTGATGACATAGTACATTGCTTACTTCTGGTTTACTTCATGCTGACTTTTTAATGTAAATTTCTGTGCAGATACCTTTAACTATTGTTCTATTTCTTATTTTTTCGAAGTGTGTGATTCACTTACTGGGATTAATTCTTCCTTTCGTTATTATGATGATGCAATTTTAGTCTAACATTTGTTTGGGGCATATTTTATATATTCGGTTAGGGCTTGACTATCATTGGATTTAACAATGAACATTTAAACATGAAAACCTTGAAAGATGTTCTCAGTCTGGGGCCTACATATGTTGTCATGAAGTTTTTCCAGAGTAAGTTTATATTAATTTACTTCTGTAACATGTTAAATAAAAGTTTACATTAAGTACGTACAAGTACTAACAGTTGTCTACATTGTTCTTACTTTGCGTAATGAATGGCACAGGTGTACTGGACATTATAATGATGTATGGTGCATATTCAACTTCTCGTCGTTCAGCTGTTACCCGGATCTTTTTCCGTTTCTTTTGGTTTACCTCTGCTTCACTGGTCATATGCTATCTTTATGTGTATGTATTTGCATTTCACTAGACTTAATCTAATTTTAAAGGTTGATTTTTTATTTTTTTATGCATAATTTTTATTCCGCAACTGATGGATGGGAAGTGTTTTGGGTTTCAGTAAAGCACTGCAGGATGGGACTGATTCCTTTGCTTTTAAGATATATGTCTTTGTAATTGGCAGTTATGCTGTCATTATATTCTTCGTTAGCTCTCTTCTTCGAATTCCCTTCTGCCGCAATATGACAGAGGCTTGTGATAATTGGTCTTTTGTCCGTTTGCTGAAGTGGATGCATCAGGTATAACCCCTAGTCTGCGCTCAATTAGATTTCTTAATTTTCATTGAGGATTTTCAGCTTAGAGTACTTTTTCTCATTTGATAGATCATGCTAATGCATTTTATTTTATTTTATTTTTTGTGTGTGAAGGAACACCATTATGTTGGGCGTGGGATGTATGAGAGGACCATTGATTATATCATGTAAGGTTCTTTATCCCCATGGGGTGTACTCATTTTTGTGTGCAAGTAGTTCGATATACATATATGGGGTCTTCAAGTGAGTACCAGGCAGACCTTGAGCACCTGTTAATAGATAGGCCCCATGAAAAATTTCGAACCGTTCATCCTGCTCTATAAGCCTAATATAGTCTTAAGGATGTGAAATCAAGTTTTTTGGAGTTTGTTTATGTTTTAAAACAACACAATATTGTAGGACCAAAATTCCATATTTTTGTAAGGCATGATGGGTGGGCTTGGATTTTAAATAACTTGGTTTTACATCCGTAGACTATGTTAGACATGTAGAACTGGATAAATTGTCCAGAACTTTATTGGCGTGTTCCTATTATCTGGTGCTTACGAAGTGCTCACAACGGTGTTGTTCACTTGGAGACTCCCCTAGTACATATATATGGATTTTAATGGGTTTTTGGTGCCTCCTTACAATGCACCTAAAAGGCAATCTTCACCGTTCAAAGTGTGCTGTCATAAAACTTAAGATGATGAAAGTTCGTGAGGCTTGAGCTTTTTGTGCATTAGGTGATATCATTTTCTGTTGCTGTAAAACCGTTAATTTTTCTGTCACATGATGACTGGGTTAACGATAATGATTTTAATCTCCCTATGATTTATATGATATGGAGATCGCTTTGAATGGTGTAAATCACGCTTTTTTTCTTTTCTTGTCTTCCTTATTCTATTTGAGAACACAAATAAAGGCCCAATAGAGACTTTTGTGAAATATTTAAGAAAAACTAATATTGTTTACGACATCCCAAAAAACAAAGGAAGCACATGTTCTGCTCCACACTTAATGTAGCATACAGTTACAGTTTCACCTAATTACATATTAAATCTTGACCAGTCATATACAGAAGTACAACTAAAGCAAAGAACCAATACTGGTGCTTAGCCATCCACTAGTACAATTACATATTTTACTGGTACCTTATGTTGCTATATAAGGTGGTCCTGATGTAAACTTAACCCTAAATAAAGAATTTTCCAAGAATAGTAAAAGATTAAGTTTACCAACATGTAATGCCGATTAAGTTGAAAATTAAAACTAATAATTGGTTTGATCAATTTTCAAGTTATGAAATAGTTTAACAAGCCCAATTAAAGATCAAATCCTGTTAATCAATAATTATATACCTAAGCGTTCTTAGCAAGTAAAATATGCAATAATGATTTGTACTCTAATTAGCAAGTAGAAGCACACACATTGAATATTTGTGGGCGACCGATAATTCAGATAATAATCTAGAGATGATAAAGCAGTAACATAAATATTTGAGAAGTGGAAAAATTTTACCGGTTTCGTAAACAGTGTTACGATGTTGCTGGATTTAAATCTGGATCTTGCCCAAACACCGTTGATCTGCAGTGGAGGAAGGTAGTGGAGACGTCGGACGTGGTAGAGGAGTTGGCTGCTGTCGGGGATGCAGCAAGGTGGAAGGAGGGGCCAGGGTCAACTTCGAGTGTGGTGGAGGTCGGTTGAAGGGAGAGGGATATGGTTGGGCTGATGGGGGTTGGTCGGAGGGTGAGAGAAGGCGGCGAGGGAGTCAGGGGGGTGATGGCGACGGTGGTGGAAGAGGGGAGCAGCGTCGCGAGGCGTAGGGGAGGGCGATATCGGCGTCGGGAGCCGTTGAAGGACGGCAACAAAGGAGAAGGAGGAGAGAAGAGAGGTGGGGATGGCGGCTGTGAGGTGAAGGGGGGTTTAGGGTTTTGATTAATTAGGGATTTGGAGGTGTAGTTAGAGCTTCTCACAAACCCTAATACTTTCTTAGAATTTCTCACGAACCCTAATGTTCTCTTATGGTCCCACACACAAGAGGAGAATGAAGAGCAATAACTCAACACAATAAATTTTTTTAATCAATAATAACATACCTTCTCATTATTCTCAAGGTCTATATATATGCTCAAGTCAAAATTTCAATACAAATCTCCAAAATATTTTAATGCAGAAAATAAAGGGTGCAAATTGCAAAACTACTACATATGGCTAAAATGTCCAAAAACAAATAAAAATTGCTGAAATAAAGATAACTATGCTATTGGAGTACATCCTAGACGATGCCTGCACTCACAGAAGCGCCCAAATGCCCAAGTCATCTCGAATTGATGTCCTCATCAGGACCTTATAACTATTAAACCATATATATATATATATATATATATATATATATATATATATATATATATATATATATATATAGAAATATCATCTCTTTCATATAGTGTATGTTATAGTGTATGTGTTTATGCATGCTCATCGCTCATGTTCGTTATTGTGCTTAGCTTGAGATATGTTCTGTGTTGTCCTCTGTGTGTGTGTGTGTGATCATATATATATATATATATATATATATATATATATATACTGAAACATCATCTCATTCATAGAGTCTGTGTTTATGTGCACTCATCGCTCATGTTTGTTATTGTGCTTGTGCTTTGCTTGAGATATGTTCTGTGTTGTCTTCTCTCTATCACTCTCTCTCATACTGAAATATACTGTGTATGTGTTTATGCGCGCTCATTACACATGTTCGCTCTTGTGCTTTGCTTGAGATATCTGCTCTGCTGTCTTCTCTCTCTGTGTGTGTGCCCTCGCGAGTGTGCGCGTGTGAATAAAATTGATAGCTCTCATGAGATATTGACAGCCAAATTTCTCTCTTTTCCAAAACTCTCCTTCTACTTCTCTAGAAAACCTAAATCGAAAATCAAGAGAGAAAAAGCTTGGACTTCTGAATAAAATAGTTAGTTCTAATGAGATGTACACCTAATATTTCTTCTCTTCTGAATTTCTTGAAGCATTGTCTTCCAGAACCCTCCTCTGTTATACTTTCTCTATAATACCTTAATCGAAATTCAAGAGAGAAAAAGCTTGTGAATATATAAGTGGCATTGTTTACATCCAAGTCTCTTATGATCTGATGAGATATTGGCTGTTACTTTGATCAGCTGTTTTGCCAGCTCTGTGATCATGGCCAAGGCTCCAGCTCCCAGTCCCATCTCTGCTGCTTTGTCGATCTCAGCCTCCATTACCACAGCCTCTCTTGTTGACCGCATTGATATTTTTCGAAGCTGTGACCCCACCAGGGATTTGTTCGTTTTTGGGAGTCGACTTGTGTTGATAATTAGGGGATACGTCGGTTTTGTTACTACATGGAATGAATCTGCTATGGTTAGATCTAGGGGTTTGAGGGTTTGATAGGTGTTTGTGGTGAATACGGATTTATACCCTGTTTGATTGTAAGGTCTCCAATTTTAATTTTGTTGAATGGCAAAGATTGTAACAAAAACGGAAAAAAACCCCATCAATCTTCTGTCTCTATATAACCAAAATCATTCGTTCCTTTCTTGTATTTGTTGGTAAATCTTTCTTAAATTGAGGATTTGAGGGTGCTTTACCAATTCTCTAGCTGTCTTGAGATTCTTTTCATATGTCTTGATATTCAGATTGAATGATACAGTAGATAATTCCAGAATGTTGTATTTTTCTGAAGATCTCAACATTTATCTTTTTTTCTCATTCTCTTGTATATTAAACAAGGGAAATTGTAGCTCATAGGTTATTTTGTGTGGTTTTGTTTTTCTCTCTTAATAATTAATTTTTTCATATTTGATTTTGTCATTTTTCTTACAGCCAAGGTTATAAGTTACTTAATCTGATATTTTCTAATCGAGTCCAACAACTAAATATCCCTCATTCTATAGGTTGGATGAATTTGCTGTTAGTGTACAAATTTTACGAGCATCAATTTTCACAAATTACTTTTTAGCATATTTCTTTTTACTGCCTCAATCCATGGTCTTTCGACTTTGTACTATGATGTTCCACATAATGATCATTTAACTGGTATACTTCTTGGTCTATTGCGCCCCAATTACCTTTTCAATCGATTCTCCCTCGATTTTATCAGCAGTCCTTGATTTTTCCTGTTTTACCCTTAGCTTTCCCTTTTTCTTTGTAATTTTTGTTTTGTGTTCCCTTCAAGAAATTGGAACTTTGTCTCATACAAATTATAATTCATTCCAATTTATGTATTTTCTTTAAAGAATAATTATGTAATATAATTTTGATTGACATTTTTAATTTCAGGTATATGCTCTTTTGGCTTGCGATATTTGGTGCAAAATTTTCATTTGCCTACTTTCTCTTGGTAAGTTAGTAAATTCAGTTGAACTTTTCTTTTTAATTTTGTTGATGAGATTTTGTAATTTGTGATTTATCTCAAACGATTTGTTTTCTGTTTTATGCAGATCAAGCCATTGGTTGCACCAACAAAAACCATTGTTAACTTCAAGTTAATACAGTATTCATGGCATGATTTGGTATCTAGGCGTAAGTAATATGCTTTACATCCCATACCTTTTAGTTGTCACAGAAATTGTAGTTCTTTACCAATCCCAGCTTATATTTTAAAAGTGCGTTGTTGCATTTTTAAATGTCCTAAGCACTTTAGCGGTCTCTATGGCCATAAAACTGAGGTAACTTTTAATTTTCTTCAATTGAGGAAAGTAGTAGAATTGAAGTGGACTAAGTAGAAGATGATTTGATGTGCAAACTCTTAGATAGAATTAGAAAATAACATTATTTTCTTCAATTGAGGAATGTAGTAGAATTGAAATGACAAAGTAGAAGATATTTTCTTCAATTGAGGAATGTAGTAGAATTGAAATAACATTATGATGTGATATAGGAATTCCATTTAACTCTTAGATAGAATTAGAAAATAACATATTATTTTCTTCAATAACATAGTTAAACTACTACGCAACTTTTGGCTATAAATGTATAACTGCAAGCTTGAATTAGCTACAAACATTGCCAGACTAAATAAATATAAATCTTTGAGCCAAAGGTGTATCGTTCTTCCAATTGTACACTTCCGTCAATCTCACCTTCCTTTCATGGTTTATTTATATATATTGGTTTAAGACCTCAGTTGTAAATGCCTCTTCTTTTTTAAGTATAAAGATTTTCAGGTTTTTATTTAAAAATTTTCTCCATGTAGTAGAAAGGTTTGATTTACGGATGTTTTCTTGATTGCATTTTATGTTGTTTCAATGTTTGCTTTCTGTTATGAAGCTGTTGTGTACCTTTCTATTATTTTCTTTGATTTTGTATCTATTTATATTTAAGCTTTTGTCCTGTTTCATTTACAGATAATCACAATGCATTCACGATTGTGAGCTTATGGGCACCAGTTTTTTTTGTAAGTACCATTTCCTACCACGAAAGTTATTATTGTATTTGTTGCTGCCATTATTAATTCATCATATGCTTTTGTCTTAATTGTTAATACTGCACCGAGGTACCTCTAAGGATATTCATGGTTTGTATGTTCTCGAGTTTGCTATTGCATCAAAAAGATTGTTGCAGACATGCATTAATTTGATTGTAAAGTATACATTTTACTACCACATATGCTTTACTCAAAAATATGTTTGTGAAGCAGTTAATCCAGGTTAGATGCATGCAAACTGCAGTTGTATCAGTTAAGATAGGTCCGTGTTAACCTAAACCTGGTTGACTTGTTTGAGTAGTGCTGGAAGACAAATACTACAAATACTTCAGAAGTTGACTGATAAAGCATGTGATGTCTCAAAAAAAAGCAATCATATAAACTTCTGCACTTTGTGTTTCTTGCAGTGTGTTACCAATAATCACATGGCCCCCTGCAGGCTCTTCTGTTATTTTACATCAATTGTTAAATTCTTTTTTGTTTATTGCTACAAACTAGTATTGGCACTTAAAGTAATCATGCTTATGCCAGGATGGTAGTTTACTTGGTTATAAACTCTTGCAGATTTACCTTATGGATATTCATATTTTCTACACTGTGCTGTCTGCTGTTTATGGGTTTCTACTTGGAGCCAGAGATCACCTGGGGGAGGTTAGTATATTGTAGTTAATTGCTCGAGCATATAGTTTTTGTTTTATGGAATCTGTAGAGCATGCTGTCATTCTTGTTTGAGGTAGTCTTTCTTTTGTCCAGTTTTAGATATTATTTGTCCTCTTCTAATTTTCTGTGCATGCAAATATTCAGTTATACTCATATTCTTGAATAATCTAATTCATATCAAGTTTAATTTTATTAATTTTAGGATAATTATGGCTCATACAGTCATACCTTTTATATCTTACTCATCTACTTAAAATATCAGTTTAATAATTTGGCCCTTAAAGAAATTCTTTATCCATTATTATTATTTCATTTAATAATACTAATTTTGTTGCTGTCGTTGTTGATATGGTTATCGTGAATCTGAGGTCTGTGCAGGCATGTTCCCATCTTGACATCCACAAGCTACCCAATATTAATCAATTGGTTAACTCTACAATGGAAATTTATTTTTCCAGTTCTCTGGGTTGATGCTGTTCATTCATCAATGTAACATAGTTTTCCTTTACATAATCAATCACCATATTTTCCATTTTATAGGTTGAGTTTTAAAATTTTGAAATAAACGCATAAAGTGTGATAAAATTAAAATTAAGATTTTGATGATTGTTAGACTGTACATCTTCGTATAATATTTCTGCTTGGATGATGTTTTCTTCCTTTTTTTGGGCTCACCTCGGATTTTTTGCTTTACATGTAATTTTTTCTTTGTGTGTCCCCCTTTTCACCTCTCCTTTTAGATTAGATCTATAGAAGCTGTCCACAAGCGTTTTGAAGAGTTCCCATCTGCTTTTATGGACAATCTTCATGTTGAACTTAAAAGGTAGTTAGGTGCAATTTAGAGACATTGTTTACTCATTTTGTATTTAATTTTAACTTAGTTTTGTTTGATCCTTCATACAGGAGGCGGCTGAGTTCTCCTGATCAGGTAAATTATATCTGAAAATTGATTATCCAATTTCTGTCTCATGTCTTTAATATTTCTTTTGGTTTAACTTTATATTGCCATTACTGTTGTTGTAGTTTAATGGCACTTGGGTTCTGAGCATTCTATGGAAAGTATCTTGATTCATAATTTATTTATTGATATGTTTAATTATTAATTTTAGTATAAAAAGTAATTAGATTAATTTTTTTTTAAGAGTAATTAGATTTGCATTCTTTTCTGGAGCGGATCCTCCATTAGAGTCCCACCATTGAATACAATCATACCATATGTTGGAATCACCTCCTATACGTAGTAGATACCATTTCCTCAATATATATGTACTTTACGTCATTTAATTTTAACCATTAATCAATTATATGAGTCAAATAATTCAAAAGTTGGGATTCGCTTAGGACGGAAACAAGATTTTATGTGCTTATTGTAGCGCCCTGAGTTCTGCACACTGGAAGCTCGTGACACTTACCCAGAATCTTTACTTCAATGAGTACACAACACACACAAACCACAGGAAATTAAAGACTTACATTACACAAGGAATTATTTGCTCTACTTGGATGCTTCCCGCAGCTCGAGTCCCCTGTTCCACGATCAGCAATCCTGCAACTAACAATATGAGGGCACGTCAGTTGCATACAACTGACGCAATGCAGATGAAACCTGCAATCTCCAAAAATTCTCAACAACCAATATTTGATGCAGCAGAAAAATGTGAAAGTCAAACCATAAGTGTCAGTGTATGCTATTCTCTAGAGTCTAATGTACAAACTCAAAATGCACATGATGCTCCTACTCTAATGTAAACTTGATTTGAAATGTATGCATCCCATTCTACATACTTCCCAAATCAAGTTCGTATTCTCCCGATGATATGGTTCAATCCATCGCCATGCATCCTACTCTTATACTCTTTCCTGTTTTTGACATTTATCTAGTAATTGGTAAAGTTGCAGTCGCTCGTTCTAGTTCCGCTTCTGCATTCAGAAATCATTGGTCATGCCACTATGTATGCGAAGATCCTGTGGCCCTACGCTACTCCCCGGTCGTACTCCGCCTGGCCCTATGGTCCCTACGCCACTCCCGAACCTTACCCAAAAATTGTTACAAACATAAAGATGACCCTGCAGGTCCTACCTGCTCCACCGAGAGTCCTGGAGCCCCTGCTCTTGCTCCCCATTCGCTTTAAACAATAGAGAACCTTAGGTGGATTTGGAGGGTCCATTCCCTAACTTCCACCGTACAGTTCTTATCACTAAATCTCAGAAATTAACAGACGAGACCACGCCACACGTGTCCCAGACGCGACCACGCCGCACGTGTCCCCATTGACAGGTGAGTACATGCCCTACTAGTGCCTTTCCTTACCAATTTATCCCAATCTTCTAGGAAGCTCTAGAACTAGAGGTTGAAATTACGCTAAATTGATTTCTTAATTCACTTACTCGATCCAAATTGCTTTATTTAGACATCTTCTAGTTCCTTTAAAACATGTATAGCATTAGTTAATTAGAAAGGTACTTAGTCCACTTGTTAGTGGGTAACCTCGGACAATCTAGGTTCGTAAGGAACACTTGAAATTGATCATTTAAGTCATTTACTACTTTATTCTAATAACTTATTTATCATCACTTCTTAACTTATTCATCATCACTTCTAGTTTCTAGCTTAACTTTCTAGTTTCCAAATTAACTTTCTAGATTTACTTTTACTGTATTAAATTTACTTTCTTACTATATTATCTAGTTCAAGATTATCTAATTCAAGTTCTAGGTTAACTTCAAGAATAAATGACTCTTCCAAACTGTTCCACAAATCATTCGACCCGGTCAAGTACTAACTTGCACGTCCCACATGCACAACTCTACTATTTATGACAACATACCCATATGCATTACAATGTCTTTCTACATTGTATAAACACTGTTTTGTGTATATCAATGAACATCTTTCATACATATTTCTTAACTACTTTTCGACATCATGTTGTTTAGACTTGTACATGTGTGAACTTGTTTTCATGAAACATCCAAATACTCATTTACAACTTCATTCACATGGTTTGTTAAGCTACTAAATTTTTTTTGGTAAGCTACTAAACATTTCTCATGCATGCGTTTATTTTCATTTGTTATCTATGTTCATTTAAATATAAATAACAAACTACTAACAATCAAACAATCAAACAACCAATTACTAACAATCTATTATCAATCAAACAATCAAATATTAATAATTAAAGGAACATCCAAGGAGGAAGAACACCCACTATAATTTCTAGCAAGCATCAATCATTCATTCCATATATAAAGAAAACCTTATCATCCATTCCTTCCATTTTAAACATTTTTCAATCATTCATTCCATTTCAAAATACAGCATTGTACTTAAACTAAGACTTATCATCCAAGTACCTACGGAGCACATATGAAAACCTTCAAACTTTTAGTCACAACCAAAACATGTCATTCCTTGCAGCGAAGCAAAGCAAATTACATTACAACCTTCAATACCCGTGATGACCCACATCTTCCTTCTCAGCATCCACTTCAGTCAATGCGAAAACTCGAACTTGACGTGCCCAACCTTTCCACAATTGAAACACGTACGTTCACTATCCTGAACCTTATTCCTTGGGCATTGGGATTTAACGGTCCTTGCTCTCCATAGAGGAAACACTTCATTAGCTTGACAGCTTCTATACTGGTCTTAGGCTTCTGGAACTTCGTGTTCGGGCCTTGCTCCATGAAATTTGTGGCTGGAACAGACGGTTTTCCTTCGTTCTGATTTCCGGTCTTCTCTTGCGGCTGCTTATTTTGGTTCATTTTCATCTCCGTTACTGTTGCCCGTCGAACTAGCTTATCAAACCTCTGAATGCATAGTGACATCATTCTCGATCTCAATCCACGCCTCAATCCTTGCTCAAACCTCTTTACCTTCTTCATCTCGTCCTGCACCATCTCTGCGGTATAACGAGATAGTTGCGTAAACTTTGTTGCATATTCTCGTACTGACATGCTACCTTCCCTTAGGTTAATAAACTCCATGAACTTCTCTTCTTGGACATCGAGAGGGAAGTAGTGTTGTCTGAATTCTTCTAGGAAGTCTTCCCATGTTATTGGTCCATCACCCATACTGCGCTTGACTGATTGCCACCATACCCCTGCATCTTTCTCCAGTAAGATAGTAGCCAGCTTGACTTTGCTTTCGCCAGGAGTCTCCAATACTTCGAAGACGATCTCTACTTGTATCCATTCGTTGGCGGCTGTAGGATCTGCTTGGTCTTCAAATACTGGTGGTTTCATCCTTTTAAAGGACTCTATTTTAACCGGGTTAGTCACAACATTTCCCATGTTCCTCCCCTGAGCTTCTGACTGCGGTATAAAGTCCCGGCTTGCTTCCATAAAAGCTCCCATCATTTTATATACTCGGGCGAATTCTTCTTCGACGTTGAAATTTGCGTTATGAACTCCACTGCCTTCACCCTCAGTTCTACCATTATTGCTGCCTCCGTTTCTTCCCGACATCCTTCAAAAGAAAGAAACATAGACAGGGGTTAGTTTTGGATATAGGGAGATCATAAACATAGGCTGGACGTACATCAATATGAATCATGATCATCCTACTATTCAAACTAAACATGACTCTAACTGGGGCATCCAAGTCTGATTTTCTGGTACGATTTGAAGTTTAGCTTTGGTTCCACTTTGTATCGCCCCGAGTTCTGCACATTGGAAGCTCGTGACACTTACCCAGAATCTTTACTTTAATGAGTACACAACACTGACAAACCACAGGAAATTAAAGACTTACATTGCACAAAGAATTATTTGCTCTACTTGGATGCTTTTCGCAGCTTGAGTCCCCTATTCCACGATTAGCAATCCTACAACTAACAAACTGTGGGTACGTCAGTTGCATACAACTGACGCAATGCGGATGAAACCCGCAATCTCCAAAAATTCTCAACAACTAATATTTGATGCAGAAGAAAAATGTGAAAGTTAAACCACAAGCGTCAATGTATGCTACGCTCTAGAGTCTAATGCACAAACTCAAAATGCACATGATGCTCCTACTCTAATGCAAACTTGATTTGAAAATGTATGCATCTCATACTACATACTTTCCAAATCGAGTTCGTATTCTCCAGGTGATAGGGTTCAATCCCTCGCCATGCATCATACTCTTGTACTCTTTTCTGTTTCTGACATTCATCTAGTGACTGGTACGGTTGCAGTCGCTCGGTCTAGTTCCGCCTTTGCATTCAGAAATCATTGGTTATGCCACTATGTATGCCGAGATCCTGTGGCCCTACGCCACTCCCCGGTCGTACTTAGCCTGGCCCCTGTGGTCCTACGCCATTCACAGACCTTACTCAAAAGTTGTTACAAACATAAAGATGACCTTGCAGGTCCTACCTGCTCCATCGAGAGTCCTGGAGCCCTGCTCTTGCTCCCTGTTTGCTTTAAACAATAGAGAACCTTAGGTGGATTTGGAGGGTCAATTCCCTAACTTCCACCATACAGTTCTTATCACTAAATTCCAGAAATTAAGAGACGAGACCACGCTGCACGTGTCTCCTTGACAGGTGAGTACACGCCCTACTAGTGCTTGTCCTTATCAATTTATCCCAATCTTCTTGCAAGCTCTAGAACTAGAGGTTGAAATTACGCTAAATTGATTTCTTAATTCACTAACTTTACCCGATCCAAATTGCTTTAAAACATGTATAGCATTAGTTAATTAGAAAGGTACTTAGTCCACTTGTTAGTGGGTAACCTCGGACAATCTAGGTTCTTAAGGAACACTTGAAACTGATCATTTAAGTTATTTACTACTTTATTCTAATAACGTATTTATCATCACTTCTTAACTTATTCATCATCACTTCTAGTTTCTAGATTAACTTACTAGTTTCTAAATTAACTTTCTAGATTTACTTTCTTACTATATTAAATTCATTTTCTTACTATGTTATCTAATTCAAGTTCTTGGTTAACTTCAAGAATAAATGACTCTTCCAAACCGTTCCACAAATCATTCGACCCGGACAAGTACTAACTTGCATGTCCCACATGCACAACTCTACTATTTATGACAACATACCCATATGCATTACAATGTCTTTCTACATTGTATAAACACTGTTTTGTGTATATCAATGAACGTCTTTCATACATATTTCTTAACTACTTTTCTACATGTTGTTTAGACATGTACATGTGTGAACTTGTTTTCGTGAAACATCCAAATACTCATTTACAACTTCATTCACATGGTTTGTTAAGCTACTAAACATTTCTAATGCATGCGTTTATTTTCCTTTGTTATCTATGTTCATTTAAATATGAATAACAAACTACTAACAATCAAACAATCAAACAATCAAACAATCAAAGAACCAATTACTAACACTCTATTCTCAATCAAACAATCAAATATTAATAATTAAGGAACATACAAGGAGGAAGAACACCCACTACAATTTCTAGCAAGCATCAATCATTCATTCCATATATAAAGAAAAATAATAATACATGAGGTACGAAGAGTACACACTTTATTTGCAAGCTTCAATATTTATGCTTCAAATTGCTTCCTTTTCCTCCTTGCTTGGCTTCTTGCTCCAATAGTTCTAGGTTTAAAAAGTAGTACAGCAAGTAGTAGTAGTATTGTATGGGTTGGCCGGCCACCCATGAAGTGGATGGAGGTGTGTGGGATTGTGTAGAAACTCCAAGGATTGCCTAGTCTCCATGCTTAGTCATGAAGTGAATGATAACCCTAATCCTTAGGGTTAACACCTAAGCTTACCTAAGTTTCTTAGGTCAAGTAAGCCATTCACTTAGTCAAAAAGTGTAGGTTAGAAGTCTTAGATAAAAAATTGTAGTAGTAAAAAAGTACAGCAAGTAGTAGTAGTATTGTATGGGTTGGCCGGCCACCCATGAAGTGGATGGAGGTGTGTGGGATTGTGTAGAAACTCCTAGGATTGCCTAGTCACCATGCTTAGTCATGAAGTGAATGATAACCCTAATCCTTAGGGTTAACACCTAAGCTTACCTAAGTTTCTTAGGTCAAGTAAGCCATTCACTTAGTCAAAAAGTGTAGGTTAGAAGTCTTAGATAAAAAAATTGTAGGCTATGGTGTCTTATATGCATGTATATATATGGTGTGTAAATACATAAATATATATAAAGGGAAGTCTTCCATTGTGCACCACCTATGATGCACACGGCGTGTGCACTCGACCTTCCCGCCTTCGTATCGACGATCCAAACCGTTCACATTGATCTACACATCTAAATTAGTCTAAATATTTAAAATCAAATCATTTGAAATTCATTTGCCCATCCATTGAAGTGTTACAAAATTGTATGGTTGAAAATCATTGTTTTTATAGTCACATGATGGATGGGCAAATGAATTTCAAATGATTTGATTTGACATATTTTGAATAATTTATAAGTGTAGATCAATGTGAACGGTTCGGATCGTCGATACGAAGGTTGGAAGGCTGAGTGCACACGGAGGCGTGGTGCACAATGGAAAATTTTCCTATATATAAATATATAGTAGTGTGTAGTGTGTAGTATGTTTGCATGCATATCTGTAGTGTGTAGTGCATGTGTGTATGTACATATATATTTATAGTAGTAGTAACACATAATTATGGTTACAATAAAATTTCATTAGTAAAATGTATTAATAAAAATAAGCATTCATATATATATATATATAATTTAATTTTTTATTTTTTATTTTTTATTTTTTATATGATGTAATGTGTAGCATGCATGTGTGTATATTTGTAAAAGGGCAAATAAGAAATACAATGTAATAATAATAATGTATGCAATTATTCAAAACAAAAAATTATGAATAGATATGGTTGTAAAATAATGCAATACTATTCATATTCAAAATAATTGTATTCAAAATAATTGTTCATTATTTTGGTGGTATTACACACATATATATATATATATATATAGAGAGAGAGAGAGAGAGAGAGAGAGAGAGAGAGAGAGAGAGAGATGATCCTATATTGACCCTCTAGGAAATTTCCTAGAGAGGTGACGTGGCATGCATTTATAGGTTGGCATCACCAAATTTGTATAATACCCCCCGCCAATTAATATGGACTATTTTGTAAAAAGTAGTGTCCCAACCTATATAATGAGGGTATAGCACAGATACGGGTACGGGTTGCGGGTACGACACGACACGGGTACATGGATACGTGATTTTACAAAAAAGTAGAATACGAGTGCGTTGGTGGGTACATTAAATATAATATATATAAATAAATATTTATTTATTTTTGTTAAAATGTACATATTTGAACCATTTCATAGAATTATAAGAACACATTATAATTATGAGCTTTTTTGGTGATAAAAGTTGATCATCTAATGATCAAAACATTGGGTATAGTTGTTTTGTGTTTGAACATAACTTAAAACATCAAGTTTTAGAAATTACACTTGGGCCCCAAACATTTATCTAAACATAATTGTATAAAAAAGTGGCAAAAATGTATTTAAAAATTGGATATGCCTTGGGTACGCACCCGGGAGTACCCAAGAAGTATCGACACCCGATACGCACCCGACATGTGTACGTTAGGCGTTTGGAAGTACTTGTGCTTCCTAGGTTCCAACTAATAAATGCATGACACATCACTTCCCTTTAGGATGATTTCCTAGAGGATCCTTCTAGAATCCTTTTACACACACAGGATACGAGGGGTCCTATGTCATAGTAATAAATTTCCTCCTAGCCCATTCAAAATCCATTCTCCGCAGCCAAAATTCACAATCCACACCGTTCAAGTTGATCTTTATATCAGAAAACATTGAATGAAAAAAAGTTAACTAAATTTGGATATGTTTTGCCTATTCATCATAAGGTTGCAAAATGAACGGCTTTTCAGCATTACAACTATTGCGATAAATAAATATATGGGCAAAACATATTCAACTTTGACAAAATTTCATGCCCTTATGTTTGATGACATGTTGAAAACTTTGAACGGTGTGCATCATGCATTTGGGAGGAGGGATAGGATTTTTTAAGGTGCCATAGGAGGAAATTTCCTCCTACGCCACCTTTCCTTCCGTTTTATCTCTCTCTCTCTCACACACGCACGCACGCACGCTCACACACACTCGGGGAGATCTTTAAGAGAGGTCGGTGCACCCGATAAGATGGAGAGAGCCAAGGCTCTTCTTTGGTATGGAGGCAACCTATGACGCATCCAAAGCCTTCATTTTTTGTCATAAATGCTTAAACTAATTTAAGAATGTGGAATCAAGTCTTTTGAAATCCGTTTGAAATCTGTTTGCTCTTGCAACTAAAACGTTACGGAATTGTATGGCTGAAATATCTTTATTTTTCATAAACGATATTATGCAAGGGCAAACGACAAAGTTCGAATGACTTGATACCACACGATTAAACTATGTTCAGTATTTAGAATAAGATGAACGGTTTGGATCGTTCATTGGAAGGCCTATATATATTACATTCTCATCCTAGTTGACAATATAGTTGGAGTTAGATACTTCAAATATATGCAAGTTGAAAGTGCTGTGTAGTTCTTTTTTTATTGGAATAAAAGTGTAGTTGGTACGTATCAGTGAAAGAAAGAAATTGACGATGACTGATGGTGGTAGTGGATTGTGAGAGAGGGTGGGTGTCTTTGATATTAGGGTGATGATAATGAAGGTGGTGAACTAGTGATGGCTAGAAGTTGTAAAAGATAAAAAGATATATCTATCCTCACTAATGGTCGGTAAAAGTAGCTAAGGCCGCTGATTGTAATTTATGATTTCTAGAAATCACATTCTCCTTTGAAAATTTTAATTCCAAATGACATGATATTTTACTATTATACTAGTATTCTTTCATATGTTGAGTACACCATGTGAAAGAATACTCAAAATAGAGAACCCCGGAAAAAATTCTCATACTCGTAAGATTTTTCACTAAAGCAAGGTCGTACACTGCCTGGGCTGAATATCCCAATACACTTGCATTGGCACATGGAGGGCCTCAGATGCTCTCCCACATCTCTTATTCTGCTGCATAGTTCTGTGTCATGTTTCCCTTTTCCTAACGTTAAGCATCATAGAGATTTATAGCAAGCTATGAAGCACTGATATGGGTACGGCGATATGTGTACGGGGACACAAGTACGGGGGATACGACAATTTTCTTAGAAGTAGGATACGGGATACGGCGGGGATACGGCTGTGTGTGTGTGTGTCTATATATATATATGAATAATTACACATAACTAATAATATCTCTTGTTAATAAGAAAATGGTAAATATCTTTCATTAAACATAAATAAGATAATCCATAAAGGCTACAATAATACAAAGCAACTTCATAAGCAATATAATATAAGCAGACAAATCAAATAGTGGGACAAGTTTCAGCTGTATCAAATAGTTGGATAATAAAAATGCAGGATACGGGTTGTACAGGTTACGTGGACACAAGTATCGGATACGTACAAGATACGGGGACGACACCCTCCGTGAAGTATCCGTGCTTTAGAGATAGCAAGCTACAACTCATGTTGTTTTCAATAATGGTTTTAGTTTCATGTGATTTGTTAAGTAGTTAACATCGGAATTAATCGCTGATAGTCGGCGATTAATCAGTAATCAGTCTAGGTCCAATTAGTTCCTAAGGCGATTAATCGGAAAAATTGCCGATTAATCGGTCCTAGACCGATTAGGTTCGAAAACTGGTTTTAACTGCTTAGGTGATTTGTAATTGTATAGATGCTGCAGCTTTCTCTTAGTTTGATTCTTCTTCAAGTATTATTAACTATTGGTAGTTTATTTCTGAAGGTTGAAGAACTCAACAAGTTTGATGCTGCTAGATTTGCTCCCTTCTGGAATGAAATAATAAAGAATTTGCGAGATGAGGATTATATTACTAATTTGTAAGTTTTTCCTATCCATCGAGGACATAGTCTACATTCTCCTGTTATAATTTTTCTCATTTGTTCCTTAATTTTCTGTTTGAAGTGAGATGGATTTACTTTTGATGCCGAAAAATTCTGGATTGCTTCCTTCAGTTCAGTGGCCCCTCTTTCTACTAGCGAGCAAGGTAAATTTCAAACCTTATCTGCTACCTATGTCCTCTTAAGTAAATTCACTAAATTCGTCAGTGAAGCTGTGTTTCTTTATTTGCAGTGTCTTAGTCAACCTGTCCTTAATCATAAATTATCTAATTCCTTTTAGATAATAAATTTGTTCACCACTTATTTCCTTGGGAACGACTCCTCTATATTTATATCTTAATTGGGATATTTTTCCCGTCTGTTTTTCTTGGGAACTTACTTAGATGCATAACTTCTTCTTCCTTGTCCGATCAGATATTTCTAGCCAGAGACATCGCAGTAGAAAGCAGGGACTCCCAGGATGAGCTATGGGAGAGAATATCAAGAGATGATTACATGAAATATGCTGTTGAGGAGAGTTTTCAAGCCATTAAGGCTATCTTGATTGCCATACTTGAGAAGGAGGGAAGGATGTGGTACGCTTCTTTTTGTTGCTTCTGTCATTTGTTTACTTATTATTTTTTAATACTTATTTTTGTAATTGCAACTTACACAGGGTGGATAGAGTATTTGAAGATATAAAGGGAATCTTAATGAGAAAAAGCATCCAAGTTAATGTTCAGCTGAGCAATTTGCCGCTTGTAATCTCCAGGATTACTGCCCTCACTGGAATACTGGTAAAATATGCTATGGAGATCTTGTTTTAAACAGACTGAATACCACTTACACAATCTTGCTGCACGTTATCTTCTAAACGTAATGTTTGGGATATTATTGTGTTATCTTAAGGTCTTTGCTTGTGGGTAGATTCTGTTGCACAATTTTATGCTTCATATAAATGACCAATACATTTTTTATTCACTTGGTCTAGATTTGTTAATTCTATGCAGGTCAGTTATGACTTGTTGCCATACCATTCTTAGGGCAAAATTTTATTCTTGTGTTGGTGTGGTTATCTGTATCCCAAACAACTTAGGCAAGTAACTGAAAGAGAGCCAGCTTTTCAAATGAGTCTACTTTGGGATTAATGGAGGGGTGATGTTAAATGCCTGCCAAATAACTAGATTTAAATGGAAAGAATTTAGCTGGAAGCAAGCTTATGTATTGGTCTTCTCGTACTGGACAGCAAGTGGTATGTAACCAAGAGCTAGGCAACGGAGAAGAAATGAGAAAGAAGAAGCAGAAAAAGAGAGTGCTTTGAAAGTATTGGGTTAGGGTTTTGGGGTACCGTTATATATGATCTGTGTTTTAAATCAAAATGGTTAGGATTGTGTCAGGTTTGGTTATTTGGTTTTTTTTCTGGTCTTGATCACGTCTTGGTTAGGTTGAGTCAGGTTATGCGTACGAGTTGAGAGACTTGATTCAATTGCATGTTATTCATGTTATGTTTTTTTGTTTGGTTCTACAAGTTTATATATGGGTTCTAGTGAGAATGAGGTGCCACGTTACATAGAACTATAAGGTGACTATAGAATAAGGAATAATTGAAAAAGAAAAATAGGATCAACAATGTTCAAGGTGCTCTAGAGACGGAAAGCGCACCACTTTTGTGTGAGCCCCTGATGATAGAAACATCCTATGAAAAACCTGAATCATTCATCTCGTTTTACATGCCTAAGGTAGTATAGTGATGTGAAATCATGTTATATGAGGTTCATTTCTCTGAGCTTGAAATGTTATAAAATTGTGTGGCTGCAAAATTCTTTATTCTTTTAACGACCCAATAGACGTGCAAATTCTTTGGCTATCTTAGGCATGTGGATCGAGTTGAATGGTGGGGAAATTTCGTGGGGTGTTTCTATCAACTGGTGCTAACAATGGTGGTGCTTAGTTGGATCGAGTTGAATGGTGGGGAAATTTTCTGGGGTGTTTCTATCAACTAGTGCTAACAATGGTGGTGCTTAGATGTGAGAGAGAGAGAGAGAGATCACATAACTCTGCGTACCACATTGTATATCATTGAGAGCGTTCCATGTAGTATGCAGAGTGAAATCACGTAACTCTGTTTACCATGTTTTGTAATGTTGAACCATAATATGTTTAAATTTCTGTGCATCATTTTGTCTTTTCATATGTCTAAATTTGTATATTTGTCCGTCTATGTTCAGTGATATTTCATATCTGTTCATCTGATCAAATATATGGTTGGTTGTTCAATTCTTATGCACAATATATGTAAATATGTGAACCAGTTACCTTATTTATTATGATATTGCATTATACTGTAGATATTATTTATTAGGATGATAGTTATTATGCTAAATTTTAAATTTTTTTTCTCAACTATCAATATTTCTAAAATTATCCCCTTCAATTTTGCTTTTTTAAAAGAATCTCCACTCAATAGGATTTTTCGAGTTTGGTCCACCAAATATCCATTCTAAAAACTGTTGTGAACTTTTTGCGTGATACAAAAACACCACCGACCTTCATGATTAAAGAACACCCTAACATTTCATATATGTTAAAAGAACCCTTCTGAACTTTATGCACTGTAGGGTGTTTCTAAGCAAAAGGGCGAAGGGGTTCTTTTCTTTAAAGATAAAATTAAGGAGGGTTTTTATAAGAACATTTTTAATTTAGCCTAATTATTATCTGTAACTTTGTTGCTGGATAATGACAATAAGATGAATTATTTAACTGATTAACGTGGTCAAATTTTGAGACCTTAACTTTATTGTTATTCTTCTAATTTTCTGTAATTGTAAACTTCTTAGCACGCACATAGCAAAATTTCATTCACATTATGCCTATAACTTCTTAGCACGTACATATCTTTAATGTTCAATGGATTCCGTGGTTGTGATCTTGCTGGTGGACTTTTACTGGTTCATTTTAGGAACTCAGATGACCTTTTACTAGTTCATTGCTTAGGAATTTATGCTGTCTCCAATGTGTTCTCTTCTAGTACTCTGATAATATTATTTGCAGTAAATACTTATTCTGTTTTTCTTTCCAGAAAGGAGAAGAAAGCCCAGAATTACAAAAAGGAGCAGTTGGAGCTATGCAAGATCTTTATGATGTTATTCATTACGATTTTCTCTCCTTTGATATGAGGTGTAGTACGTTTAATTTTATATTTGTAAATCCAATTTGGAGTGTATTTTTTATTTTCTGCCCATTCTCTTATTGTGCAATTCTGTCTCCTTCCAGTGCTAACCGAGCTGAATGGACTGAAATATCTAATGCAAGAGCTGAAGGCCATCTCTTCTCTGCATTGAATTGGCCAAAAGATCCTGAGCTGGTAATGTTTCTTGATATTTGAGTTCATTTATTTTCCTGTCATGCTATGTTCTGCAATTTATCTGAAAAAGCTACCATTTTTGTTGGGCAAGGGAACTGATTTAGATTATTTTTAATTATCAATTTGGAATCATGGGAATGCAGAAGTCTCAGATAAAGAGATTGCATTCACTGTTGACCATCAAAGATTCTGCTGCAAATGTCCCCCGAAACTTGGAGGCTAGGCGTAGACTGGATTTTTTCACAAACTCTTTGTTTATGAAGATGCCAAAAGCTCAGCCAGTTTCTGAAATGTTGTCATTTAGGTGATCATTGATGCTGTTTCTGTTATAGTTTTTCTTTTGAAAGAAAGGTGGAGAATAGCCACCCTGTTTCTGTTATAGTGTGATGATTATGTGTTGGATTGCTGTCGCATCATCTATCTTACACAAATTTGTTCTTTTCTTGCAGTGTTTTCACTCCATATTATTCAGAGATTGTGCTCTATAGTATTGCTGAACTCCAAAAGAAGAATGAGGATGGGATAACCATTCTGTTCTACCTTCAGAAGATTTTTCCAGGTGTGTAAGTTGTTTGATTGTTATCAATCTCTACTATATTAGAGCAAGAGTTGGGGTTGACTATGTAATGTGGAGAACTACCAATACCCACATACTCTAAACATTACTCAAACGCCCCTTCAAGTCTTGCCTGCGACATGCATCAGACATGTGCATATTTTCCATAGAAGTCCCTCAACATGCATATTAGCATATTTGCAGTTAATTCCTACTTAAGAATTTTTTTGAATCGCACGGGTAAGGGGTTTTTGCATATAAGTAAAACACATGCATATTTGCATATAAGTCCCTCAGTCCCTATTAAGTTGTGCAATTATTTCACTCTACTTGGAAAATGAAAATATGCATTCCACATGTTGTTATTAATTGAATATTATCTTAGTATATGTGATCTCTATGTTTGAATGACTTCCATATACCATATGCCCTCTGACTTGTATTCACAGTTCTATTGGTTTTTGTGTTTTCTTTAGCCCTTGCTCCTACATCTATTTTCCTGTAATGATGCTCTTGTAAATTTACCCTTTTTTTGAGTAAAAACATCATTGTATTTTCCCTTTCTTTTCTTTTTCTCCCAAGATTTTACTTGCGTGTTTTTACCTCATCAAGTCATTAACTATGATATACTGTTTTTTTTTTTAATGTAGAGCATTTCATGTAGTTTACTGAATGTCATCTGTTTGCTGATACTTAGTGAAACTTTATTTTATAGATAGGCTCAGTTTCCTTTATATGCCCTATTGTTTACCCACCTTTGCATTTAAAATACCTCCTTGCAAAAAACTTTTTAACTTTTTATAACCTAATTTTTTTTGCCCTTTTGCTACCTTTGTGTGTGTGAGCATTTTTCTACCTAAATTAGATTATAGGAAAAGTGAATGAGATTTATATTTTATACCCCAGTACTTAAAAGTGTTTTCCCTTTGTTGTCCTTCACTTGATACGCTTCAAACCCCCCTCGACTATGATTGACCTCATTGTGCGACTCATCCATATTTAAACCTTAAATTACGATCTGCAAAAAAAAGAAAAATTGCAGGGGCAAAACACCCTAAAATTGTCACATGCATATCACATTCGAATATTCCGTCCATTCGGTACAACTTATTAAAGTTATGTTATTTTTCATTTAACCCTCTAAACCTTCCAAAAGTTGTAAGAATGTTATTTTGGTATATTTTTAAAAGATTTAAAGCTTCCACTCTACATTTCTACTTTTGAAAGTTCTCCTTTCTCTATTATCATCTACCAGTTTATTTATATTGTAAAGTAACATACATCATGAAGTTTCCTTCTATGGTTTTGTAAGTTGAGTGTCTTTGTATCCGCATTGGCAATGCAGGCCGGTGGAGCTGGTGCATAGTGCCTTACTGCCCAGGCCGCTGACTGTTTTTGGAGAGTTATTTCATTATATGTTTAACAACTCAGGATAATTATTGAGTAATCAGGAAATATGGAAAACTATATAATCAGAAAATAGAAGAAAACCATTGATATTTTATAGAATTCCGGTACACTCTTAATTCATATGCAAACCCTGTCAGCGGTCACTTTATCACAGACCTCAGCTAGCCTGCAAAAAATCTGAGTAGCTTCATCCCTGGTTAATACAGTGTCAATGAACTGTTAGCATAAAAATAGCTACGGAGGATATGTTCAAAATGCTTTAGCATAACCTTTCATTATGGAGGGTGTTTAGTTAATTATAAACATTTGCAATGTTTGAAACTAAAAGTAGAGGAAATATTTTCCACGTACAACTTTGACCTGCAATTAAAAGGAATGTTGCAACTTGTAATTGACCAAATGCCCTTGCATTGTTGGAACTTACAACTTACAACTTACTCAGTTCCTTGTTTATAAACATTTTCCAGGCTTACATTTGTCTCTCATTTTGTCCAACATTAAATAATAGTAATTAGAAAAGGTTACTTCAACATCCAAAAAAATGATGTAAATGAATCTCTCTCTCTCTCTCTCTCTCTCTCTCTCGAGTTTGTGCATGTGATCGCGCGTGCGTTTTTGCGTGTGGGTGGGAGGTGGGGAATGGCCGTCTCTTGGTGCAATCAGGATATCAGCCTTTGTTCATCGCTGATATTTGAGTTGATGTTTTATCCTGGATAAAACTCTTTCAAATTGGCTCTGTTGAATTTTCATTATTCAACATTTGGATTTCCGTTTCTGTTCTGATTACTTAAGTTTTACTATTGTTTGTTTTTATTGTTCTCATATTATATTAAAATTGAATCATTGATTTTAATCTCATGGCTTAGCAATGTAAATTAATTGTTATATTTATTGAAATGTTTTTAACGTTGTTACCCCTCCCAACCCGAGAATTTTCATAACCACGTAATGCATTGTACAATATGCCAAGGCCCTAGTGTATCGAGATTATGGGAGGGCATGAGCCTTTTGTTGACACCTGTCATGTTGCTCACGCACTTGCAAACTTCTGATGATGTTGTCAGTGCTTTAAAGAATAAGGGAAAGAGGGGGACTAAACAGAAACAATCACCAACTCGTTTCAGAAAAAGGTTTTAATGGTCTTTAGCATAATTTGCAGGAGATTAAACCTAAACGCAACACTACTCTGTTTTTTTCCTCCATCTTTCACAATTTTGGATGCTGTGTCTAGAATATAATACAGTTCAATCCAATAGACAGCATTGAAACTCAAGCCCTGGTAGCATAAAGGTGGGTCTGTATGTTTTTTAAAACCAGTCTGCGCCAGGGCATTGATCTTTCCTTTTTGTTTTCAACACCCTTTTTACTCCTAGTCACCTGCCAACATCTTATGCTTTCACCATTAATTAAAATCTATGTGATATCTTGATGCTGTTGGCCTTCCTCATGCTGATGTTCTCTCGCCGATGGACTCTTGATTCTGAAATGCCCTTTGAAGGGTGTAGCGGGATATCCAAAACAACAAATCTTTAAATATGTGATAAATAACATATTTAAATCTTTGAAGGGTGTAGCGGCATTGATCTTCCCCTCCTGGTAGTCCTCACAACTTAACATCATGCAGATCCAATATACTTTATGATATCCATCCTACTACCCCTGCTCTTGAGTCTTATCTCAATGTCTTCATGGGAATGGCCCGTGGTAAGTCGAAAACTTTGCTGGATTGGTGGGTAGCTGTGGTTACTCTTTCCACGTAAGTCTGCTGGCATGTGAAACACAACATTCAGGATATGGAGACTTCAGTATCTACTCGAAATAGTTTACACTATAACTAAGCTGAAAAGTGTTGACACTTGTCGCAAACACACTACACAAGAAAGGACGAAATTGCCCTTTTGTAAATAATATTTACAGAAAAAATTTAAACAAAATTGTGGTTGGCCAAAGATAAAATTAAAAAATTTAAAGGTCATTTTGTATAAGAAATATCAGATTTACTAATTGATTTGTAGATAATAAAAGCAATATTTAAATTTCAGGTTACCACGTGGGGTAATCTTGTATTAACTAGACCAAATCCGTGCTGAAGGTTCCCTTTTTATGCTCAGGCAGTCTGCTTTCCATTCATCAAATACATGGTTGATATTCTGATTACTGCTCAGTCAATCTTCAGAGTTGGAAGACCATCAGTGAAATGTGTATTTTCCTGTGTGAATCTATGAACTGCCAGTTTGAATTTGTGATAAATATTTTTTTGTGTTCAGTATTTATTAATCTGGAGTTAAACGGTTTTGAGTAAAACATACAAGATTTGAACGCCATACCACTGCTTGCATGATCATCTTTCACTAAGCCTTGTTGTTTGTCATGCTTCACTATTCCTAATTTCCATTTGCTTTCCCTCAGTCCAATTATGTGGGATGTGTTACTTCTATTGTGCTGTAGTATTCTCAATACTATATTTTTCAAAATGGTTTGTATTCTGATGTAAAGTATATTGTTTATCACTAATCAGATGAGTGGAACAACTTTCTATCTCGGATAGGCCGAGATGAGAATGCTCAAGAATCTGAACTATTTGACAATCCCAATGATATTCTAGAGCTACGCTTTTGGGCTTCTTATCGTGGGCAAACCTTAGCACGGACTGGTATGTCATTTTGACTGAACACATATTTTGTTTTTTGTATTGTAATTTCTTACTTTTGCCCAAAGCTTACTGTTATTGCATTGAGATTTTAGCTACCTTTTGTCTTGTTTGGTATAGATGATACCATATTGCTTACATTCGTCTCGTTGTTTTGAAAATAATGCAGTTCGTGGAATGATGTACTATAGAAAAGCCCTAATGCTGCAGAGTTATATGGAGAAGCTTATTTCAAATGGTCAGTGTGTGTTACTTATCCTTTGGCTTTTAATCCTACTCCACTTAACCATAGCATGCTTTTGTTATATGCCTAGAACCTGGAATCGGTGCTTCAATAACTGAAACACAAGGGTTTGAGTTATCTCCTGAAGCTCGAGCACAGGCAGATCTGAAGTTCACTTATGTAGTGACATGTCAAATTTATGGAAAACAAAGGGAAGAACGGAAGCCAGAAGCTGCAGATATTGCCTTATTAATGCAAAAGTATGTATATCATGTTACATCAGTAACACGGCTGAACAGGATTTTTGTTTCGATGACAATTACAAATATTGGACATGCAAATAGCTAACATTTTGCAACATTCCACTTCAGGAACGAGGCTCTTAGAATTGCTTATATTGATATTGTGGAGAATTTAAAGGATGGTAAACCTCATTCAGAATACTACTCAAAACTTGTGAAGGCTGACATCCATGGAAAAGACAAGGTTTGTCATTTTTTTTACCATGCAGTCTCTCTCTTTCTCTCTCTCTCTCTCTCCCTCTCTGTGTGTGTGTGTGTATATATATACACACACTAGGTTTGCCCGTTTACACGTGCCTGCGGCACGTCTTCGGAACGGTGCACCTTGTTTGATCATAGAAAATAGTTTTGGAGGTCCAGCCAATTAATTGAAGTAGCAAACATATTATATGAGAAACTTTTGGGGGGCCAGAAGTTTTTAAATTGTAAATTTTTTTAGTTTTTTTAGTTTTTAAAATTTTTAAAATTTTTATTTTCTTAATTTTTTAAATAGAAGAGGGAGAGAGAGAGAGAGAGAGAGAGAGAGAGAGAGAGAGTAATTAAATAAATATAGGAGTTGTTTTGGGGGGGATTTAAATTTGGGTTTTGGGGGAAAACTTTTGGGAGGGAAAATATGTTTTGTGAAGTTAGATTTGGGCCTTTGATTTTTGGGGGGATTGAAGGAGAGCCACTTGATAGCTTTCTTTGTGTTTTATTATATAGATATATAGGAATGCTCCATTGCAAACGCTACTGTAGCGTGTGAAAACTACTTACCCGTCGTTTGAAACAGATGGTGAAGTGGTTTTTAAATATGAGCCCGTTGTTCGGGTTAAGTGGTTTTCATGCGTTTGCACGGTACAGCAGCGTTGTTTGAAACAACGGGTCCATATTTAAAAACTACTTAACCCGTTGTTTCAAATGACGGGTGATATGGGTAAAAATAGAACCAAATCGGGATCGTTCAAATCGGGCAAGAATCTTAAAGCTCTCAGAGGTAAAATGGTAATTTCACTAAAAATGGATCCATAAACGGGTATTAGGTATTTTCCAAACTCAACAACCCAAAACGGGCCAGTTTAAACTAGGCTCTCCTACCAGCCCAATAAGAACGAGTTCAGATTGTTTAAATGCGATTTGAACCCACAATTTTCTATAAGAGGTGGTTATAAAATCAAATCTCGTATTCTGATGAAAGTTTAACCTCTGTTCAACTCCTCTTATCTCTTCATGAAGAGGAGATAACTGATTCAATCCATAAACACCGGAATGCGGAGATAAATCATTGTCTTGTAACCGACCGAAGCAACTATAAATACCCCCTTACCTCCACCAGAAACAGGTAATCAGTATTTTCTCCACAAAAAGCTCCCTCATAATTTTCTTGGTTCTGACCTGAGCGTCGGAGGGTCTGTCGTCGGGATCAATCTTGGTGTTCCAGACTTTTTTCAGGTCAGTGGAGGAGATCGTCACCACACTAATCGAATCCTAAGGCACAAATGAGTCGGATCGAGAAGTCAACCGTAGTTAAAGGTAGTTAACATCGTCGAAAGTCAAAAGGTCAAGTTCTTCAGTTCTTGATTGTTCCCCAAAAAAATCCATATCATCTGATTACTCCCACACTGAAAAAAGCAGCAACAGATTGACGCCGTCTTTTGGAACAACAACGAAATTCTGACCATATTTCGATGGTAGTAAACCACTTTCAACCATGCTGCCGAAGGGGAAAGGGAAGGCGGCAGCCTCAAACCGATGAGCCAACTCTCTTCCTCCACCTCCTCTTGAGGACCTTCCTCCTGTTGGTATATGCCCTAGAAGTAGTTGTGTGTTGACATTACTAGTTTACATTGTATCATGACATTTATTTTCTATTGAAGCATTTTATTTATTGTGAATTAAATGAACATACTAAAGTTCTTAGAATAATTAAGTTCAATGCCATGAGATATCAAGTCCATGACTTGATTGTGAGATCCTATTTGCTGAAGTCAGAACACTATTCATAAATGTTCTTAGTTAAATATTATTGTGAATTTGGACAACGATAATACATAGAGACTAGTGTGTGCGTTGGCTGATGATCATTCTCACGGGTTATGAATATGAGATCAAGTCTTCACATGAGTACATATTAGAGTAATAATGTACTGGACTGACCCACCATGAGAATGCTGCATGGATCGTTACATGAGTGTCATAAGCCGTTCTCACCGTGACCATGGTGTATGTAGTCGTTTTAATAAGTCTACTTGGACATCAAGAAACCAAAGATTGAACTATACAAGGGTGACATGTTCTGTCTTATGGTCAATTAAGATATCTTGACAAAATGACTAGATTATGGTAATATCGGTCACGGATAGGTTATGTCAAATCACTGGCAATCTCGTTAGTTGAGTAGCAGTGATGTATTGCTAAATACCGCTCACTATTATAACACTAAAATAAGATTTTAGTATTACTGTCAACGTAATGGAAACCTACTTGGTCACACACTTATAATGAATCGAAATTGAGATTTAAATTTATGAGATGAATTTAATTGGGAATCCTAGTAACACTAGGGACTCTTGACATGGTTGGGTAATTAATTAGGTTGAATAGGCCAACTAAAGTTAGAAGGCCCAGGTCAGATTGTGACTGCCTTACCACTCTTTTAGGGTTGATTTTCTGCACCTGTATATACGATATATTTCTGTGGAAAAGATACACGAGAAAACCTTGCCGTCATATAAACTGTGAGAGAGATCATGAGGAACATTCCCTTCCCGCAGCTAGCTCCGCGGTATGGGGGAAAACTTGATTTTATCCATTCATGTGGATACAGTTGAGGCTTCACAACCTTTGCAGTGTTGTGATTGACATATCTTGGAGACACCAGATCCATCTTTGGGGTATAGTTTCTACACACGATTTATGGTTTTTACATGGATCCATGGCTAGGTTTCGATATTTTTAAATTTTTTTTGCTGTATTTAATTTGTGATTGCCCTCGAAACCTAACACCTCTCGCCTTCTAACAGGGGCAACCTTAGCAACGTCAGCAAGAAGAGCCTTTCCTTCAACAGGTTCAGCCTCCATCTGGAGGAGTTGCCCTGGGGGGCTCCGTCGGAGTTGTCCTAAACCATCTGCAAGGCCATTTGTTGAAAACAGAGGATCAATTTACAGCTCTACCCCTTCCACGCTCCCTCACCCACAACCTGATCTCTGTCAGGTCATTGTTAGTCGCCGGCAGGGCTCTGACCTACGAACTCGCCTCAACGAGAGGAGAGCTCATGAAGAAGCCCTATACAGAACAGTGGGGAGGGGTAGGAGAAGCCTCCCTTTGAAGGCCACGATCCCGGAGAACTCCCTTTCCCAGGGGACAGGGACGAACTTCCTCCCCCAGAAAGCGAAGATCCTCTCCTAGTGGGCGGAGAAGCCATCAATCCCCTAGAGACTACAGAATAACTCCCCAAGAGAGGGGACATCCAACTCTAACTAGCAGAGCAACCCCTAGAACAGGAAGGGATGAGGAAGTACCCGTCACTAGAGCCGAGCTTCAAGAGTTCAAAGATGAAATTGTTTAGGCCCTCAATATAATTCCTCATAAGACCTGGCAACCCAGTCCTCAGCGCTCTACTCCTTGATGAGAAGAGTCCCCTGGGTCCACAAGATCTGATCAGCAAGAGGACGTCGTCCTCCGACGTCTCTGAAAGATGGAAAATCGCATAGCATTGCTGAAGCAGGAGAAAGGAAACAGGAAAGAAGATACCGTCCCATTAGACCCCCCCTTCTTCAAGATCTCGACATTTGAGCCGTACAAGGAGACCGACCCAGTAGACCACATCGAGAGTTTCAGAACTCCCATGATCATCCATCAAGCATCTGACTCCCTCCTATGCAAAACTTTCCTAGCAACTTTATAGTGTTCCGCACGAGAGTGGTTCTTTCGTCTCTCTCCAGGATCCATATTTTCTTTCGACCAGTTTGAGGAGTTCCTCACACACTTCATCACCAGCCGCAAGTCGGAGAAGACCAGTGGTTTCTTGTTAGATCTGAAGCAAAGGGATGAGGAGTTCGTCAAGAGCTATGTCCAACGCATCACGGCTAAGTCCAGATCTATCCCCTCACTCGATTTCGCGGTGGCTATTGCCGCGTTCAGAAATAATGTGAAACATGATGACCTCAAGGCTTTCCCTCGTCAAGAGACATTCTTGGGACTTCTTTGACCTCCTCCAAAGGGTTGAGAAGTACCTCCGAGTCGAAGGGGCGATCCGCCCGCAAGTGCAGAAGATGCCTTCCTCCGGGAACAAACAGAAGTGCAGCAACGAGAATAAGCCCCCCAAATCCCAGAAGGATGCCATGGGCCAATGCCGCCCATCTCCTATGCCTCACTTTGAGAAGCATACCCCACTAAATGCCAACATATCTGCCATCCTTAAGGCGGTTGACAAGGACATGATCCTTATACCCCCCCCCCCCCAAGATGAATACAGGGACAGGATCCTTCGACCTACCCCCAAGATGAATGCCCTGAGCAAGAGAAGGGATAAAACCAAATGGTGTGCCTTCCACAAAGATCATGGTCACCTCACATATGATTGCCGAGCCTTCAAGGATGAGGTTGAAGCGTTGCTCTGACGACGATACCTCGTCAAATTGCACAAGTAAATGACATTGAACCTCCACTTGTGAGAGGAGCCAACAAGCGAGTAGAGAGGCCAATCGAGTCCCAGGGATCGAGACGATGGAGAGATTTCATGCTATTCATGAAGGACCTATGGGGGAGCCTCTAGCTTTTCAAGGAAAGCATTCGTCTGAGAGGTAAATTCAGTGCACAACATCCTGTCTCCAAGAAGCACAGGAGCCAGCATCACATTCTTGGATCGAGACTTGGAAGGTGTCCGAACACCTCACTGCAACGCACTCGTAATCAGCATCCCAAGTTCTAGTCGATAACGGCAGCTCAGTCAACATCCTCTTCCTGAATGTGTTTGAAAGCCTCAAGCTCAAGCAGGATCGTCTCAAGCCTGCTTGGCACACCCTCCATGGATTCTTTGGAGCCCTTGTGATGATCGAAGGAATTGTTACCCTTGATGTAACGTTAGGGAAGGCTCCAGCTACTGGAACAGAAGCGCTAGACTTTATGGTGGTTGATATGAAGTTTGCCTACGATGCTATATTCGGTTGCCCGGGGTTAGTTGCCCTCCAAGCGGTCTCCTTTGCATACCACATGAAGGTGAAGTTCCCCACGGTTGCAGGAGTGGGGAAAGCCAAGAAGCTGCCCGTGCATGCTATACTGTTACAATGGGGGCTCGGTTCTTCCCATCGATGCCCTAGAACTGCCGCGATATTGGACAAGCCAGCTCCGAATATGTCGACGAACTAGCATAAATCCCTTTCTTCGAAGAGGATAAAGCTAAGTGTTTCCGGTTGAGCTAGGTACTCCCCCGCCAAGTCAAGGAGCAACTCATTGCATGGTTCAGGGAGAACCGGGACATTTCTCTTGGACAGCCGAGGATATGCCGAGCATTTCCGAAGACCTAATTATGCGTCGCCCGGGTTAGCTGCCCTCCAAGCGGTCGCCTTAGCATACCACATGAAGATGAAGTTCCCCACGGCTGCTGGAGTGGGGGAAGCCAAGAAGCTGCCCGTGCATTCTACACTGCTACAATGGGGGGCTCGGTTCTTCCCTTCGATGCCCTAGAACTCCTGCGATATGGGACAAGCTGGCTCCGAACCTGTGGATGAACTAGCATAAATCCCTCTCTTCGAAGAGGATAAAGCTAAGTGTTTTCGGGTGAGTGAGGCACTCCCCCACCAAGTCAAGGAGAAACACATCGCATGCTTCAGGGAGAACCAGGACCTTTTCGCTTCGACAACCAAGGATATGCCGGGCATTTCCGAAGACCTAATTATGCACCGCTTAAGTGTGAATCCGGAAGCCAAGTTTGTCCAGCAGAAGTGCTGCAAATTTGCACCAGAAATGCAACAAGCCATCAAGGAAGAAGTTGAGAAGCTTTTAGCAGCCTCATTCACCCAGGAAGTTAGTTACCCCGAGTGGCTAACAAACGTTGTAATGGTCAAAAAGGCCAATGACAAGTGGAGAATCTGCATAGACTTCATCGACTTCAACAAGTGTGTTTGAAGGATCTCTTCCCCCTGCCAAGCATAGATGCCTTGATAGATACCACTTCAGGCCATGAGTTATTAAGCTTTATGGATGCTTTTTCGGGATATAATCAGATCCGAATATTCCGCCAGACATCTAGAAGATGTTCTTCATCATCAATCAAGGGCTCTATTGCTACTGAGTTATGCCATTCGGGCTGAAGAATGCCGAAGCTACATATCAATGCTTGGTGAACCAAGTCTTCAAAGAACAGATCGGCCGAAACATGGAAGTGTATGTGGATGATATGGTAGTAACGAGCCTAAAAAAAGAAGACTGTAGCCGACCTCCAAGAAGCGTTCAGTGTACTTTAGATCAACAACATGAGGCTGAACCCTTCGAAGTGTGCCTTCCGGGTCTCCTCGGGAAAGTTCTTGGGGTTTATGGTGAGTCAGAGGAGAATTGAAGCCAACCCTGAGAAGATCAAAGCCATCCTCGACATGACTCCCCCAACTACAATCAAAGAAGTTCAGAAGCTTAAGAGGTCGCCTCGACGCCATTGGGCATTTCCTCTCCAAGTCAGGAGAGAAATGCCTCCCTTTCTTTAAAACCATGCGGAGAGCAAAGAATTTCGAGTGGGGGGAAGAGCAGCAAGCAGCTTTTGAAAGCCTCGAAAAACACTTCACCAATCCCCCTTCCTAAGCAAGCCTACACCCGGAGAAATCCTCTACATCTACTTGGCCACTTCAGAGCAAACTGTGACGACCCCAAAATATATTTTTATTTCTTTCTACACCTACTCAATTAAATAATCATTTCTATTATAGAATACTAATAGGAATTTTAGTAAAAATTTCTGTGGTCTCCTTTGAAATATTAGTCTGTTCACACAAATTCCTTACGGAATTCTGCTAACAATTAAAAATATCACATCACAGGCAGTCAATATCAACCATCCCCAGGTCAAACCAAGCAACAACACAGACATTATATATATATAGGGCTGTGGGGGCATATCTCATCCTATGATACAAGTTACAAAATATTTTTTTTTTCTTTCTACAAAATATATAATTTTTCTTTCTACACCTACTCAATTATCATTTCTATTCTAGAATACTAATAGGAATTTTAGTAAAAATTTCGGGAGTCTCCCTTGAAATATTAGTTATTTCACAGAAATTTCTTACAGAATTTTGCTAACAATTAAAAATATTACATCACAGGCAGTCAATATCAATCATCCTCAGGTCAAACCAAGCAACAACACATACATTATATATACTAGTAGTTTACACGTGCGATGCACGTCTTATTAAATATAGTTTTTTTAAATGTAAAAATTCAGACGTAGTCTGGTTTTGATCTAAAATCTTATTTACATTAGTTATGCACGTGCGTTGCACGGGTTGGTAGATGGACAAATTACACTAAGACCTCCCATTATAGTAGTAGAGATTAATAAATATAGTTTTTTTAAAAGTAAAAATTCAGGCGTAGTCTGGATTTGATCGAAAACCTCATTTACAATAGCTATGCACGTGCATTGCACGGGTTGGTAGATGGATAAATTACGCCAAGGCCTTCTCCCATTATAGTAGTAGAGATATAGGGCTATGGGGGCATATCTCATCCTATGATACAAGATACAACATAAAAATCAAAAATTCATTTGAAAACATAAGAGACTTTTAGAAAAACCTTTGAAAACCTTCAAAAACCCACACACAACCCAATACTCCACAACAAGACGGGTACGGGTGTTAACATACTTATCTCATAACTATATATCATCATCCTACACTGATACATACATAATCTTCCAAAATACAAAATATTACACAGATTCTATGATTTACCCTTCTTCTACTCAACTTATGTTAATCCTTCTACGTATTTTATATATAACAGATGTGTAATCCATCTACCCAACTACTGAAGAATGTAAAACTACAAAAAAGTGGAAAATCCAGGGTGTCTCACCTCGCTGCAACTTAGATCCTGCAAAAAGGAGTCTATGGACGTCCACCCTCACGGAGGGACTCCTCTGACCCCCAAGGGGTCAGCCAGTACTGGTGTGAGTACTATCTACTAGGTTAGTTACTAAAATAAAATCATAAAAGAAATTTGAAGAACTTACTAACATGATTGTAAGTGAATATATCCTAAAAGTTAAGCATGAATACGTCATGAAAGAGAACTTGTTAATACACAAGATGTAATTACTAGTCTGTAACCAATCTACCATATCAACACCACACCCGATCAACCTTGGAGTCGTGCCTAGGCAGGTAGTTCTCACCATTTCCATAGAAATAGCAGGCCGAAGTTCCTTGACACGATACTAATATAGAGATACTTGCTACATCCTAACACTTACTCTCACCATACATTTACCATATATTAACCATCCCTTCAGGGTAACATATAACACCACACCCTAAACATAGTTTCGGTTTTATAACATCGCACCCCAAGCCGATAACTTGAGTAATATATATAACACTGCACCCCAAAATTAGTTTGGGTAATATAACACCGCACCCACATATTTTCATTAACTTTATCTTCAGTAAGTTGATATTTACTTTTGCATCACCAATTCCCCTTTTCCTGACTATATTATCATTTCCTTTTCTTTTTATCAATCTCTACTCTCACTTTTCTTTAGAATTGTGCCTAGGCGAGTAGTCCCCACCATTTTCATAGAAATAGCGGGCGAGTACTTCTTCGACACATTTCCAAGGCATACCAAACTCATATCATATTTTGTTTTTACTTTAATATTCATTCTTATATCATAGTAGCTTAATATTCATTCTCATTCACATTGATATTCATTCACATCTCATGATACAACTTCTGTTACTTTTTATTCTCATTTCATAATCGAACTTACCTTACTTTTTATTCTCATTATATACTACACTTTCCTTTACTTTTCATTTCATTTCATTTCTTCATACTTAACTCATCTCGCCGATATAGTTTTATAAGTATAGCCATATAATTCCAACAACATAAACGTAGATCACTCCATTAATTTCAAATAAATATACGCGCCATTAATATTATACATATGAATGCACAGCTCCATCCGTATATGGTAATTAGATAACTCCAACCATATGGTTATATAATTATATTTATACCTCATGTTTATAAGCATAACTTTAACCGTATAGGTATAATAAAACACAAAGAAAAGCTAACATGTGGCTCCCTTTCAATTGAACCAAATCAACGGCTCATATTTACCCTCCCAAAACATATTCTCTCTCCCAAAATTTTTACACAAAGAAAAGCTAACATGTGGCTCCCTTTCAATTGAACCAAATCAACGGCTCATATTTACCCTCCCAAAACATATTCTCTCTCCCAAAATTTTTCTCCCAAAATTTTTCCCCCAAAACCAAAATTTTCCCTCCAAAACTAAAAAAACTCATTACTTTATTAGTATCTATCTCTTCTCTCTTCACTTTTTCATATTTCTTTCTCTCTCTCTCTATATATATATATATCTCTCTCTCATTCTTTTTCTATTTACTTAGAAATTTAGATTTTCAGATTTCAGGTTTGTAAATTTTCAGATTTTTTATGCTTTTCATGTTACATTGAAAATAGCAAATATCTCCTCAACAATTAAATTTCATCATTTACCACTCAAAAGTTCTAAGAAGTTGGATTTTAAACCCCTATGTATAATTATTTTTCAACATATACTAATGGAAACATGAACTTTTATTTACAACTAACTATTGTCATACTATTCAAACTTGAGCTACATAATTGTTGTTTTACTATTTAAAAGACTTTTCGTATGCTGTATCGATCGTTCCGAAGACATGCCATAGGCACGTGCCCACGGGTAAATCTAGTATATATATCTCCCGTAATATATTCATATATCCCTTTATCATGTAAAATACACAACACCATATTTATAAATATAGCTTTGTCAATATCTAGTTCGTATTACTACTATATTATTAGCGGATAAAATCTTATCAATTATATCTCCAATATCTCCCATAAATATAAATAATCTCCGTAGTGCTATCGGTAATAAAATTACCAGGATCCACTATTTTATCCTAACATCATTATCTTCACTTATATATATTCATTCAGTATATATATATATATATATATATATATATATATATATATATATATATATATATATATATATATATATGAAAATTTTCCATTGAGCACTCATTTTCGTGAGCACTCGCCTTTCTAGCCATCGTATAGATGATCCAAACCGTTCACATTGATCTAAACGTCTATATTAGTCTAAATATGTAAAATCAAGTCATTTGAATTTCAACTAATTTAAACGTATGGATGAGCAAATGAATTTCAAATGACTTGATTTTACATATTTCGACTAATTTAAATGTGTAGATCAATCTGAACGGTTTGGATCATCCATGCAATGGCCGGAAGGGCGAATGCGCACGAAAGTAGTGCTCAACTGAAGGGCCTCCTATATATATATATATATATATATATATATATATATATATATATATATATATATATATATATATATATTATTTTTCCCCCTTTCAGTGCCCACACAACTGACTGATCCTCAAAGTCAACACAGGGATCTCTGTGTCTCTCCTTGTACCTCAATTCCGCTATCCCACTATAAAATATCAACCTAGATCTAGGTGTCATGTAATATCTACAAGTTGTGGGTTGGATTGACTGTATGGTTGTGCATAGATGATAAATAAACTAAAGCCAAAAGCCTAGTTAAAATTCCTCCCAAGTAGAACTTGGATATAACACGCGGATCGCTGCCACATTGGTCTTACACGCATGAGGCTATGTCTTCCTCCTGGCCTATACCTGCGAGGGAGAAACTCCTCCCAAGTATAACTTGGGTATATATATATATATATATATATATATATATATATATATATATATATATATATATATCCTGTCTCCAGGTAAAACCTGTGAAGGTGGGGTCTAGCCCAAATCCCTGGGAGATTGTGCAGCACTGCAATATTAAAATATCTCCTTAACATCTCCGTATATAAGTATATCTTCTTTATATCTCCGTATATAAGTATATCACAAGACATATACATCTGTATTGCCATCTCTCCATAATATAAAAATATCGCCATACACACTCACCCATGTTTGTAATGCCATTGCTCTTGATATGTTCATAATCTAGTCTTATACACATACTATTTATCTTATCATATTATCACATCATACTAACACACATCATACATACACCACCTCATTTATCTCATCATATATAAATAATCACCTTTACCCGTATATCATACATACACCATGCCATTAAGCACATCATTTTAACATATTAAAATTCCCATTTATCACCTTCATGTTATATGTACACCATGCCAGTAATCACATCATATCACCATAAATAAATTTAATTATCACTAAAAGCACCGAACATTCAGAAACATGTAAAAAGCACTACATAACCACAATTTCAACTATTGAAATTTCGTATTTTCATTAAGTCGTCATCCGGCCATATCCATCACAATACACAATATATAAAAACCATCTCAACATCATCACCAATATCATTAATTTAACATTAACAAGAATGTCACCAATATATTAATATAACATTAACAAAAATGTCACCAATAATAAATATCACCTTTATGTCAACACCATAGGTATATGATTACACAGATCGCCGCCTTCCAAGGATCTTACGCATCCATCAAGACTAAAGCCGATAGCTCAGTCAAATACATGCACCAATATATATATATATATATATATATATATATATATATATATATATATATATCACCACTATACTATCATCCATATATTTTGGTTATATAACACCGCAACCCAATTGGGTAATATAACACCAAGTATATAACATTAATTCTTTCCATAACCCCCATGTATATACATGGATAAAATACACCCAGTATATAATCAATCTAAACATCATATCTATATCATTATCTATCAAAGTGTAAGATACACGCATGACCCAAAACGTAAATCACCATATAGGTCAATAATAAATTATAATTTCCCGTATTCTCTATCAAAATTCCTAATTCAACATACATGCCATACGATAGCTCAAATAACCAGGAAACCATACCAGAACATGAAGGGTAATAGGTATAATCGCGCACACAAACATCACGCATTACCCCCCATTTTCCTATTCCTCTATATATATGTGTGTGAACATCCTTCGAACAATTTAATAAAATATCAAATGTAAGTTGAACAGAATCATACTCACTTGCCAAATTGCACAAACTCGATATACGACTCCTTAGCTATACGCCCGAGGTCGCTACCACTGCCCATTACCAAATTATATATATCAATTAGTGTTTAATACTTCCAAACCAGTCCAAACTTACACCTGGAAATACTTGCGTTCTTACAGGCATTTCATCGAACGCCTAGCGTGCATTATACGTATGCACACACTCACAATTCAATTAACTAGGTTTTAAGCCTATAAAATCTTCCAAAAATTATTCTAAATTATTTCCCTATAATTTAGAGCAATTCCTATTGCCAATCTCTAAAAGATTCCAAACATAATCTTTTTTAATTTCTAACGCAAAACCCTAACTCTTTTCAAATTTACTCCTACCCTATCAGTTAAAGAATTACTCACTTCTAATCCAAAGATAATCTCGTAATCTCCCTACTACTATATTTTTTATTGCTAAAAATTGAAAACATACAACTTTATACAATTCAATGAAATTATTTCTGACCTTCCAAGATGCCAATTCGAGAAATCAACACCGGGATATTGGAGAGCACCCTCAAATTAGTTAGAACACCTTGACAATTTCTAAAAAAAGGCTAAGAATTGATGGAATTGAAAAAACCCTAATGCAGAAAGAGGAGGTCGGCCATGGAGGGAAGGGGGGTATGGTCTATGGGAATGAGAAGGAGGATGGGGAGGGGTGGGATTGTTAATTAAAAATGGAAAATTAAATATAAACCCCTTTAAGGCTCCCCTATTAATTATATACCCTTGTAGTTCTACGTTACATAATAAAATCTAATAAAACCCACTCCATTGGACGAATACATAAATTAAGGAATATATATGAACTAAAATTGCATGTTTATGCATAATAATAACAAAATTAATAATATCTGATAGCATTAAAAGAATTACAAACGACTATGTTGAAATTATAAAATAGAGGGTGTTACACAAACGCTCAGTGCCGTGTTGGTAAGAGAAGAAGATAGGGTGCAGAAGCTGATCTACTACGTAAGCAAGGTGGTTCATGATGCCGAGCTTCAGTACTCGAAGATGGAGAAGATGACCTATGCTCAAGTGACAGCTGCCCCGAAGCTCAGACCCTACTTTCAAGTACACTCCGTATGAGTCCTCACCGATCAACCACTCGAGCAAGTCCCTCTGCAAGTCTGGAAGCTCTGAAAGACTCATGAAGTGGTCTATTGAGTTAAGCCAGCATGATATCACCTATCGCCCCAGAACCGTCATTAAGGCCCAAGCTTTGGCCGAATTCATCGTCGAGAGCACAATCCCTGATCCTCCCGAGGAAGGAGAACCCCCCACTTTGGAATGTCTACGTGGACGGGTCCTCTTGCCTTGAAAGGAGCGGAGCCGGGGTTATCTTGATCGGTCCTGATGAGTTCATCCACCAATACTCGCTGCGCCTCAGTTGCCCAGCTTTTTACAATGAGGCCGAGTATGAAGTCCTGATTGCCGGCCTCCTTCTAGCAAAGTAGGCAGGGGCACAAAGAGTCGATGTATTCAGTGACTCCTAGTTAGTGGTGAACCAGATTAGAGGAGAATACAAGGCTAGGGATGATCGTATGAGCAAATACTTGGCGTACGTGAAGAAGATTATGTCCACCTTCAAAGAAGCCGAAGTCACTCGCATTCAGCAAGAAGAAAACGAACCATCAAATGCTTACTCTAAGCTCACCTCCTCATCATTAGACGGACTCGAACACACTGTGCTGTTTGAAGTTCTCGTTACCACCTTCGGAAGGAAATCCGGCGAACTCAAACAAAGCATTGAAGAAAAGATACTGAGCGCTAGACTATAGCGCCTCAAAGCACCCGGAGTTTTTTGGATGAAATCCTTATAGTAGATTTCCTCGACAAAAGGATCCTCCCTGCAGATACCAAAGAATCGAGAAAGATTCGGGTGAAGGCTCAACGGTACGTACTCGTAGAAGGGGTCCTTTATAAGTGCTGCTATACTCAGGTTGATGGTCGACCATACATTCAGTGCCTCTTTCCCGAAGAAGCCAACTATGCCTTGAAAGAAGTTCATGAAGGAATTGGCGGTAGCTATCTTGGCGCAAGATCCCTTGTACGGAATGTACTAAATCATGGTTACTACTGGCCCACTTTTTTCAGTGATGCTTAAGCTTATGTCTGCCAGTGCGTTCCGTGTCAGAAACACTCCATCAGGGAGAATCCCCCAAGCCAACCTCAACTCCATGCCAAGCCTCATCCCCTTCGCAATGTGGGGAATGGATCTGCTTGGTCCCTTTCCTCCCGCTACCAGACAACAGTTCTTCTTAGTGGTCACTTTCATACTTTACAAAGTGGATTGAAGCAGAACCACTTGCAACAATCACTAAGAATAAAGTCCAACAGTTCTTTTAGAAGAACGAGGTTTGCTGGTTCAGGATCCCCAGCATTTTGGTCACTGATAATGGAACTTAATTCGCTGGTATTGGGTTCCGCAAATTTTGCACTGATCTATGTGTTGAGCAGCATTTTTCTTCAATATCGCATCCACAGACCAATGGTCAAGTCGAGAACGCTATTCGGCAAATTTTGAATGACCTCAAGAAGATGCTTGGTGAATCCTCAAAGGGACAATGGGTGGAAGAACTTCCAAGTGTTCTCTAGTTCTATAGAACCACGAAAAGAATCCCCGTGGGAGAATCCCCGTTCAACATAACTTTCAGCACAAAAGCTTTCATTTTTCTTGAAGTGTGATTACCTTATCCTCGTCTCGTTTCGTTCAATGAAGAGCAAAACTCGAATGACATTCGAGCCAATCTTGACCTCGAAGAAGTCCGAGAGAAGTTTACCCTCTGAAGAAATATCTACCAGCAGAGGTTATACAGATTTTACAACGGGATGGTTTGCCTGGTCAACATTTAGGTGGGGGATCTCGTCCTCCGAAAACTCAAGATATCAAACCCCAGAATGAAGGAGAAGCTTGCCCATAACTGGGAAGGACCATACAAAATCTCACAAGTAGTCCACCAAGAGGTCATCGACTTGAAGACTTGGGGAAAAAGAAGATGTCCAGGACTTGGAACGCTGAGCACCTAATGAAGTATAAAGAGAACGCATAACGCCCTTGCTTAGTAGTTAGCATCAACCATGTACTGAAGGCCGATGATTAAAATGGTCACAACATGTAATAATGGCTTGCATTGAAGCAGCCGCTTCAATTTGTGTTTTCAATTAAATTAGGCTTTTCTTTTGCAGAATTTCTTGTATAGTTCAACAATTCTTTGAATAGTTCAACCTAAGAAAGTAATAAGTTAGACACATGGTACGCCCCCGAGCAACACCATCTATTTGCCAAGCACTCCAACAGACAAGTGCAGATCATTCACAATCCATAAAGTCGCGCACGGACACACTTGCACCCGAGCAAGTGTGTGAGGTATATCTCGCGGTACTTGTGTCCATTCATAGTTATTAGAACCGCTCTTACCAGTTGCATCCGAGCAAGTGCGTAGGATTCGACTCTTTATTCGAGTGCTCTCAAAATCTGTCGTCACTTTGTTCGGAGTCCACTTACGGTTCATAAGGCCGCTTTAGCTAGTTGACCCCCGAGTATGTATGCGTAGTTAGATTTGCCGTTCGAGAACCCCTGAAAGAACCCCAGATAGTGAGGAGCCCATTCTTGCTTCATAGAACCACTTTAGCCACATGCTTCTGAACAAGTGTGCGGGGTTCGGTTCGCCATTCGAGTGCTCCCAAAATTCGTCGTCACTATTGTTCGAAGTCCACTCACGGTTCAGAGCGCCACTTCACCCACTTGCTCCTGGGCAAGTGTACGGAGTTTGGCTTGCCGTTCGAGTGCTCCTGTACAACATCGGATAAGTGCGTAGTCTATTCATGGTTCATAGGGCTGCTCTAGCTACATGCTCCCGAGCAAGTGCGAGGGGTTCGGCTCTAATGTGAATTATTTGCAAGTGTACAAAATCACAATAAGTAGTATTGTTAAGTGAAAAAAGTATCGAACCCACAATGACTAATTATTTTATTGAGTACCGAAATTACTAGATTAACTACTATTTGGAAAAATCGAAATTCAATAAAGAAAGCAACTAAATTAAATTAATCTAAGAACTAACTAAATTAATTCAAAGGAGCGGAATCTGAAATTTTGTTGTTTATTAATTGGAAGACTAATTCTAAGGCTTTTGATTTCACCTAGTTAATCCCACACAATTTATAACTCCATGTGAAAAAAAGATTATTTTTCGTACACAATTTATAATTATTTTATTGAGTACTGAAATTACTAGATTAACTACTATTTGGAAAACCGAAATTTAAAATAATAAAGCTACTAAATTAATCTAAAGATCCAAACTAACAAAAGAGAACGAAAATCTGAAATTTTGTTGTTTATTAATTGCAAAAACTAGTTCTAGGGCTTTCGATTTCACCTAGTTAATCTCACACAATTTATAACTCCATGTAAATAAAAATATTATTTTTCCAAGTTGTAGACCAAAATCCCCAAATTATTCAATATTTTCTCAAGTAATAATAAAAATATTCTCAACTAATTATTTGTCATAGTTCATACACAAATTACTAATTAAAAATTCATTAAGCTCTATGGATTTCTTAACAGTCACATTAACAGCGGTTCGCTCTTGTAACTGTGTTTAATTTTATAAATTCGAAATAACAAATTACCAGTTCGGTCTCTCCATGATTTAATAGATCATACAATAGATCGCCAACCAATTGTAAGCATTAAGAACGAAAATTAAATACACAACCATGGAAAAATAGAAAAATAATATGGAATTAAAATTGTATCCTCAAAACTAGGCTACATCAAAGTCCTAGAAAAATTAGTTCATAATAAATTTGCAACTAACAAACATGTTCATGGATTGCATAATAAAAATTAGAAAAAGAGAAGTGATACAGAAAGAACTGTTTTGTAAAAAAAAATTGCAAACCGAGCCCCACTGGTCACCCTCGAAAACTGCTCGCACAGTCTTCCTTCTCTGTCCTCTGCTGATTTCGTTGACGTCGCTAACGTCAGAGCTTTTCGCCCTCCTGCTCTCTCTCTCTTCGTTGACGTATTCTGCACCAGCCACCTTGTTTTCTGTCGTTTTCGGCCTCGAACGCTAAGTCGCTGAGTCAGTGCCCAGTCTTTGTCCCTCGGAATTCGAGTCGCAGCACAGAGCCCTGTTGCTTCTTCACGCCAGTGTCTGTCTCTTCGTTTTAATAATAATAATTATTATTATTAATAATATTTTTTGATCCGAGGTTAGCCGACACTCTTCCTCTTCGTTCAGCATGCTTCTCAATTGCTTTTTGCTGTTCTATTTATAGGGATCTGAACGTGGGAATTAGGGTTTATTTTTGCAGAAAACCCCGTATCTCCATTTATTTCTTTCCTTATTTGATTTTCTCTTTATTTCTTGCTTCTTTTTCTTCTTTTTTTTTCTTGAGACACGTGCTGCACACAAAATAAAATTAGAATTTAGGATTTAAAAATAAAAATAAAAATAATTAGTTTAAATTAAACTAACTAATAATCACATTTGCTCAATTAAACCTTTTTAAATTTGTTATATTTCATTTTCACCCTCTATTGACAATTGAAATTTCTATTTTGCTTTTCATATTGCCAAATATTAAAATTCAAGTTTCAACAAATATATTAAAATTAATAAATCATTTGCATAAAAAAAATCTTATTTCTTCAAAAATAATTAATTAATTGAAGTCTATAGAAATAAGATAAATTATTAACATGATAGACGAATACAAGCAATTTTTATGGGTAAATGAGTACAAATATTTATATAAAAATTATACACATCAGACTTGCCATTCGAGTGCTCAAAAAATTCGTCGTCACTATTTTTTAGAGTCCACTCACATTTCATTGAGCCGCTTTCGACACTTGCTCCGGAGCAGGTCAGCGGAGACGATCATCACCGCAAGGAATTAATCCTACGGCACAAATAAGTCCGATCGAGAAGTCAACGCTGTCGAAGGTAGTTGACATCGTTGAAAGTCAAAAAATCAAGTTCTTGATTGTTTTACAAAAGAATCCATTATCATCTAATTGCTCCCACACTGAAAAAGTAGCAACAACAAGCAAAGTGGTTTTCATGCATTTGCACGTTACCATAGCGTTTGCAATGGAGCATTCCTTGTATAGTCTTCGGTTGAGAACGGGGGTGGGTGCGAACTGCATGCGGATGAATTATTGCCATATCTTTGTTATTCCGAATAACCGCATCAGGCTGCCGCTATTGGGGATAGCGGCAACAGTTCGTTTGCACGCAGTTCACACCAACCCCCATTCGCAACCGATGGCTCTCATATATATGTAGGGGAATTCTCGATTTCAAGTGCTACTGTAGCATGCAAATGGGTGCAAACCACCTAAGCCATTGTTTGACAAAACGGTCTAGGTTATAATGAAGCCGTTGCTCGAAACAACAACTTATGTGGTTTGCACGCGTTTGCTCGCTACAGTTAGCACTGTCACGTTTACCTGATATTCGGACCTGACTCGGGACTGGCATTGGACCAGAACCGATCCGATCTATACGGGTCCGGATCCTAAAATAAGACCCGATCCACTTTCGGGTCCGGGTCCACTCAAAATAGAATCAACCTGAACCTGGACTCGGTCCCGTTGAAAAATACCTTAAAAAATATGAAATTTGGAGAAGAGTGTTATAGGGATATACATATAAATAGTAATAGTTGAATATGTGTAAATATAATATTTATTTATGTACTTAATTGCAAAAATTGTTTGAACCGTAGGATATCGGGTGCAAAATACTGAGTAAATATTTATTCCCTGCTATCAGATCCGACAGGTAAATTTTTTTAACTAGGACCCGGACCCAGACTCGGTTCTTGCCAGTACGGGCCCGGGTCCAATTTTTGGACCCGTGAGGTATTGGGTCCGTGTCCTGGTAGTGGAGGACCCGACCCTATAGGACCCGGTACCAGCTCTAGTTACAGTAGAGAATTTTCCGTGTGTGTGTGTATATATTGAAAACGCCAATGTCTGTGAAAACGTGAAAACAAGCCTAGGCCGTTGTTGGAGGTTATAATGCATTATAACCTAGGCCGTTGTTTCCAACAACGGCCTAAGTGGTTTTCCACGTTTTCACAGACATTTGCGTTTTTAACTGAGCATTTCCCCATATATATATATATATATATATATATATATATATATATATAGACACCATTATTTTAAATCTTGTTTTCAAACTTGTCTCGGGCAAGGAGTCTTTCATCTTGGATTGGAGATATCGTCGCAGATCTCGAGAAAATGTGATCATCTTGGATGTTCATTTCGAACACTCAATAAACATATATATACACACACACACCATTATTTTAAATCTCGTTTTCAAACTTGTCTCGGCAAGGGGTCTTTCATTTTGGATTGGAGATATCGTCGCAGATCTCGGGAAAATGTGATCATCTCGGATGTTCATTTCGGACACTCAATGAACATATATATATTTTTTACTAAACATATCAGTGTAGTTGAAGGCATGCCTCAGGCTCAGGCTCAAGGCTCATGCTAATATCAGTTTGAGTCTCATGCCTCGGTTAAGGTTCTCCCTTTGTTCGAAGCTTCACTCAGGCTTGCGCCTGGATGCGCCTTAGCAAAGGCTCGAGGCTTGCGCCTCAAGCAAAAGGCGTTCCTGAACATAACAGACCCGACTCCACCCGTTTTCACAACCTGATCCATCTTCAACCCTTCTCACATCCCGTAACTCCCCCAATTCTCTTTCAATTTCTCATCCCTAATTCCAAACTCTAACCCTAATCTCCACCTCTCTAACTCCTCAATCTGCACTCTTCAATCTACACTCTTCATCATTCTCCTCCTTCCCCCTCACAACATCAGTGGCGTTAGCGAAGCAGATCGGCGGTGACACGACATCATACAGCAGATCGGCTATACTGGCGACACTCCTACTTCTCAGTCTCCAGACTTTCCACTCCTATTCTGGTTTCTTTCCTTTCTGGTTTTACACTTTATGGTTTCTTTCTTGTGATTTCATCTATCTTTGCTTATAATGTTTTTGCAAGTTACTTTGAAACAAAATTGTGAAACTAGTTCATTTCATATTTTAATGTTATCATAAAACTATGCCTTATTCAAACAATTGCATCATATCTCGGTGTATAGCATGACCAAATTTTATGGTCGGCTAACTTTATGTTATTGCTTTAATATTTCAAAATATTTTAGTATTTTACTAAGACTATAGTACTGTAATAATGTATGCTCATTACTGCAATATTTAATTTGATACTATTGTAGTTTTATTGTATGCTCATTACTGTAATACTGTATGCTGTATGGTAAGTATATTCAGTATTGTAATACTGTAATACTGTATGTTCATTATTATATAAAATTATGAATTTAAGGTTAACTTAATATTATTGTAGTTTTACCGAGCACCATATTGTATCACTTCTTCTTTGGGGCAAGAAACACAATGTAGTTATACATAACAAAGTTACACATTGTAGTTTTACAAAAATGATAACTTACACAGTTATCTTGGTTATTGTATGATATATTTTGTGGCTATGATGTTATCTTGTTTATATAATCTTATGTATAAATTATAGAAACCCTAAAAAGTAATAGTACGCCTCAAATTGCGCCTTGCGCCTCAGACTTTTTACGGGGTAATGAAATTGCGTTGCGCCTTACGCCTTCGACTACACTGAAACATATATTATATGTTCTACATGTCATTTATCATATAAAATATTGTTTAATGTAACTATTGACATGAATCAATCTCGGTAAATATTTGCAGAATTTAACAACATAAGAGAATATAATATAAGTATATATCTAAATTGAATATGCATTAATTAGAAAAAATATATTAGTTAATAGACTTGCTTGACTTTGTATCACGCCCCGCTTCCCAGAATACGGAAACACAGGCACTCAACTAAGGCCCAACGAATGATATAAACACATCATTCATAAGCTGTAACAGTTAACTCAATAACATGAAATATAATCACAACCACGTAGGAAAAATATAATCACATAAACCATGAATAAGCTTCAATAATCCATAAATAAATCCACAAAATAATATCCAACATCTGGAATAAACTTCGGGACAAAAATGCTTGGAAACAATGTATAAAAACAGATATAGCGACTAGAAAAGCATGAAAACGAGAAACTAATGCAATCTCAATAAAAGAATCCAGCTTCGTCATCTAGAATATCTGTTCACCAAGTCCTTCAACCAATTCATCTCCTGTACGCAATCACAACATCTAGAGTTTGGGGGAAAAATGACAGTTAGAGCTAGCAACGGACGGCAAGTAGCAGCAAGCTGTGAACAATAAAATAGGGCATAGCAAAGAACAATCAACATGAACAAGGAATCGTATAATTAAGAATGGAACAAGTAACAAGTCTAACATGCAAGTGGGTGACGAGAAAACAGATAAACATGTAAACAGAGATCATGTAACTTGTAAACAAGAATCATGCATGTGCTCAGTGTAAATCTTATGTCTAACATTCTTTTATAAACCCTAACTAATGCACACAATCCTGTGTCCATACCACAGGTTCGGGTGCATACACTATGTTAACGTCAAGACTGTAATGGTGAATTCTATAGGGTCATGTACTCGGGTTTTCCAGTGACTAACAATAATCCTATCATGTAACTAAGAATCATATCGTGTAACTAAGAATAATATCGTGTAACCAAGAATCATATCGTGTAATCAAGAATCATATCGCATAACCAAGAGTAATGTCGTGTAACCAAGAATCATGTCATGTAATCGTGGGTCATTAGTACGAGAAACACGGGCCTCTTACCGAGTACGCTCTCGTATATGTCTACTAATAGGTCTTTTCCCTTATTACCCCGGCTTATTATTCTTTTTACAATATTTATCCATGAACATGCAACAACAAGTACAAGTATTAGGACAGATCAAGAAGATAACAAGGGATATGCAATGCAGGATGTAGAATACAATTCATAAAATTTGAGAGATAAACTATCTTATATACATGAAGATACAAATTCTGGACAGCAAGACGTTGTACAAAAACAGATTCTCCCGTTGCTACAGGCAAGCAAATTCGAATCCATTAGGAGTTCTAGAAACTAGACACCCTACCGATTCCGACGCATATTCACACGACCTGTCATAAATTCATAATCTAGGTGTAAAAATTCCTTCTTTACTTATTTCATGTTCAGGCAGCATGGTTGGGGTCAAATTCTTATAAGTAAAAATTGATTGTAAATTTATTTAAAATCTTATAAAAATCATTATTAAATTCCTAACAATGTTCAGCAATTACAAAATCAATCTCTGATCTTAATTATTAATTTAATCTACTGTTTGCATCAATTAAATATGGTAATGCATTTTCAGCCTGTATTATGGAATTCAGATGTCACAGCACGAGAATCTGAATATCTTGCAACCCGTATGACGAAACCGTCAAATATTCTGGATTCCAGACACATAGGGCTACAACTCGCATTGAATATGTTTTAATCCACAATGTCTGGAACTAGGTCAAAAGTTTAGTTCTTTACTGAACTAGTGTTTTGGCAGCAACCTAGGGTCAAGTTTGCATATGTATAACGGGTCTGGAAATTCATCAAATAATTCCATAAAAATATCAGGGTGACTCCTAATCATGTCTAGTAGTAACCAGATATATTTCGAGTCTTAGTTCTACTGTTGACATTTTATTTTAGTTTAACAATTCATGCGGTTACACTTGTAAATGACAAATCTGGAAATCTAAACCTAAAAGTGTTAAGAGTACGATAACTTCCAGGTTATATATCAGAATTTGGATCCATCAAATGTTGTGGAAAATAGATTCAAATGGCTACAATTTTTGTTTGCAAAGTTCTATTTAATTATTACAACAACTGGTTCAAAAACTAACGCAACATAGGGCAAGTGGCAGGCCAACAAGCAGATTGACGTTAATTGGCAATAATTTAAATACCCAATCATACAATTTCATGACAATTAATTAACAGAAAATTCTACTTAAGTAATTGGATGAAATTCTACCATTGACAAGCTAGATTATTATAATCTTGGCATGCAAATTCACGAATCTCAATACAACAACACACCCAACCGAGGAGTATTTAATTATCATTTCCTTTAATCATGTCTCTAATTGTATTGAAGCAGAGTGTGCATATGACGACGTGTAAAAGGGTTGGGTTTGAGTCAAGGGAAACGGCATGAAATGAAGATTATTACTTGGTTTCGCCGATGAATCCGTAATAACCCCATTGAAGGGTAACAAACAAAAGAGATATGATGAATGAAATAATGAGCTACTTGTGGGGATCAAAAGAAATTCTTGAACTAGAAAAACAAGAGAGTTCAATAGAGCATGCCTTTTTGACGATTAAACCGAATATAAATGTAGATGATATGAAAAGATTCCGACTACGGCAACACACGTGCAAACAATGTACACGTGCAAACTACGAAAACAACAACACGATAAAACGCAGCAACAGCAGCGCGTGCAAACACCAACGGTGGCAACGTGGGGACTCTGGCAGTCGATAGTGACTGGCACCGGCAATGGGGCCGCGGTCGACAACAATGGCAGTCGGTGGGGGGTGTTGCAGGGGGTGGCGATCGAGGTGCGGCTTCGGTTGGAGGCCAGTGGCGGTTATGGTGGTCGGCTGGGGAAGGCAGCAGGGTTGCAGGTGGCTGGTGATCGACGGTGAGGGCAGCAGTGAGGTAGTCGAGCGGTCAGGGTGGCGAGCGGTGAGGGACGCAGGCGACGGGGATTGCTGGCATGGGTTCGGTTTCGGGAGAAACAGAGGAAGAAGAAGAGGATTAGCGGTTGATTGGTTAGATTAGGTTAATTAATTAGGGTTAGGGGTTCATTAATATATATCGAGTTAAATATTGGGTTGTGGGTTAATGGGTTGGGATAGGGTTAGCGGGGTTATAGAGCTAGTGAAATTGGGTTAAAACTAATAAAAGATCAAATCAAATAAAGTTTTTTGGCCTTTACAAAAATAATCAATAATAAATATTAGTTAAATAATCAATTACTACTAAAATATACTTTTTGGGTTCCAAAAATAATTGAATGAGCCGATGGATGCAAATTAAGTTTAAGAGAACAAGGTGTAGCGCCTCGAGTTCCACACATTGGGAGCTCGTGACACAACCGAAGATCATTACTTCAAATGAGTACATAACACAGAAAAGAAATTACAGGAAATTTGAGCTTACATTGTTCAAAAAAATTTCACTTCCCACTTGGAATACTCCATGGCTCAATATTCTTTTGTTCCCACGATCAGTTCCTACAAACCAATTGTGGGCACGTCAGTTGAATACAACTGACGCAAAACGGATAAAAACCGCAATCTCCTAATTCTCCACAAACAATCCTTAATGTAGAAAGAAAGAAACGTGGTAACCATATAATAGGAGTGTTGGTGTGTGCTATGATCTAGTTATTAATGCACAGTCCATATGCACATCATGCTCTTAATCTAATGCAACTTGATTTGGAAACGTATGCATCCCATACTACATATTTCCCAATTCGAGTTCGTATTCTCCAGATGATAGGGTTCAATCCCTCGCCATGCATCCTACTCTTGTATTCCTTTTTGTTCCTGACATTTATTTAGTGACTGGTAGAGCTGCAGCAAATACGGTCTATTCCGTTTACTGCATCAGATCGGTGGTTTTTTTCCACTCCCGAAAGTCGGTGATCACCCCGATCTATCGGAATTGGTGGTCTCTTTCCACTCTGTCCGGCCGGTGGTCTCTCTCCACTCCCAACAGGCTGGTGATCATTCAGCTCCGCTGCAATCCTGTCGGAATCGGTGGTCCTTCTCCACACCCGGACTCTACCATAAGTTATCCGAACATAGGGCGAATCGGCAGGGCCTTTCCCTACTCCGCCAGAGACTGAGAGTTACACTCTAGCTCTTTGTTCATATGGATAACTTAGAACATAACGTACTCATAGGGGTCCATTCTCTTAGATTTCGATATCTCTATCACTAAATCTCAGGAATTAACAGTCGAGATCACGCCGCACGTGTCCCAGATGAGACGACGCCGCACGTGTCCCCTTGACAGGTGAGTAGTGCACGCCCAACTAGTGCCTGTCCTTACTAATCATCTAAATTAATTTCTTAATCTACCAACTAGGTTCAAGTGAATCCAACCTAATTGAATCTCAACAAGTCTCATCTAGATTTAGTTGGGGTTCAACTTAGCCTCCAATCATGCTATAAGTTGACCCACACATGTACCAAACTAGTGCACTCAATGTGCACCACACTTCACAACAAGTATGCATATAAGCATGTATTGATTATATACATACCCATGCTTAACCGTATTGAATCTCAACAAGTCTCATCCAGATTTAGTTGGGGTTCAACCTAGCCTCCAATCATGCTATGAGTTGACCCACACATGTACCAAACTAGTGCACTCAATGTGCACCACACTTCACAACAAGTATGCATATAAGCATGTATTGATTATATACATACCCTTGCTTAACCGTATTTCATCTAACACCGCTTAACTCCTTCATTAATCACCACTTGGTTTCTAGGTGAAACTATTAATACTCAAGGTCTTATTGTTCACATTTACAATGAAATATTAAAATGAAAATAACACTATAGTCCTGTTCTCAATTAGTGACCCCACTTGGCCCTTATCTGGCCCATGGAAAACAATTACACAGCAAGATCAAACATATACAATTGGTTATGACCTTTTTGACTTCAGTCCAAAAGTAATCGACTTCAGCTCTGTCCTTTCGACCAGCTGTACTCCACAAATTTTTTGAGGTATCAAACAACCTCGAAAATTTATGAAATTTAGACTATAGTTGTGGACACATACAAGAGTGTCCACAAAAATCCTTAGTTCAAAACACCTAGGCCACAATGAGATACGAAATCGGAAATACACAGCAAATCGTAATTTAAAATCTTCATAACACATCATGTATATAAAATAAAAGAGATCATACTCATAAATTGTCCCGCGAAGACTCGAAGCCCCGCGAAGACTCGAAGCACCACCACGCATCCAAAGTCTCCAGTATTTCCTATCATCAAAATTCAAAGCAATCAAGGCTCAAGCATCCAAGCCAGTTACAGGAAAATAATAATACTAATTCCAATATCACACAGGCATTCTATTGAACGCCTGGGATACACATGTGCCTTGCACGTGACATTCGAATTCCGAGAAGATTCTTATTGTCAAACAATTACTAAAAGCACTTCCAAATTATTCTAATAATCCAACTACAATTTCTACTACCATACGAAAACTAATTCATATACATATAGTTCTCTTTTACAAATCCAAAACTCTAATTTATTAGCAACTTACAAATTCTCTAACAACTTGCTAATTTCTCGCATCTACCCTTCCCAACATCTTTTAATCTTCCTACCATAATATACCTACTCAAAAGAAATTAACCACACTCAATTTCATACAATAAAATAATTTAGGGTTTACCTTCCCAAAATCCTTTCGAAAAACGGATACCGCCACGACGTAGAGAACCCTTCTATTAGTCTGCCCCTCAATTTAATTTGAAAACGATGAAGAGATGCGGTGGATTTTAGGTGGGGAAAGCATCTGCCGAAAGGTTCGGCATGGGTTCTTTTTCTTTCGGTTTGGGAAGGGAACGGGAGAAAGAGAAGGAGAAAGAAGGAGGTGGGGTGGGATTTTATAAAAGGAAAAATAAATAATTAATGTAAGGAAAAATTTCATATAAGCCCCCCAAGTCTAAATATATTTCAAATAAACCCAAAAATCTCTACTTTAATAGTATAAACAATACAAAATACATCTAAAATATCTCATATTAATCCTTCAAAAATTATAAAATAAAGTAGACAATAAATCTAATATTTCTTAGTAAAAACCAATTGTTACTAGAAAAATACATAACCATGTGCAATTCTCAATTGCACACAGATTGTGAGGCAAAATAGTCATATGCTATTTTGCGAGGTATTACACAAGGTTTATTTGAGTTTCAATATAATGATCAGATAATATTTGTAATATTATAATGGGAGAGTTGGGGTTGTCATTTGTAGACAACCTGTTATTTGTAGACATACATTCAACCATCTAATCCCAACCATTCATTTTTAAGTGGGAGTTATTGATGTAAAACCAACCCTAAAATAGAGAATTTTCCAAGAATTTTAATGGGTTAATTTTACCAACATGAAAGTGCAGATTTAGATTGGATATTTTAACAGTTAACAGGTCCGATGGGTTTTCAAGAATTGAATCAAATGCTAACAATCCCAATTAATAATTCAATCTCAATCAATAAGTAAATCCCTACGTGTTTTAGCAAGTAAAAAGTGCAATACCAATTCGTACTCTATTCTAGCATGTGGATCGCTCAATCTCAATTATTTTGTGGTCGACAGTCAAATCAGATAATATACTAGATGATAAGGCAGTAAAACATAAATACGGAAGAGATGGAAAGAGTATACCGAATGCGAAGAAATCCCACGTAGATCTCGGAGTTGGACAGCAACTAGGATCTCAGCAACGCAGCGAGCAAAGGCAGCAACGAAGCCAAGCACTGGCAGATCTGATCGGTGGCAGGTTGAAGGCGACCGGGAGTGGCGTCGACGGTGAGGGGCGCCGGCGTCGGCGGAGGCACACGGGAGCAGCGCCGCCGTTGGAGTCCGAGGGATTAGGGATTTCACTGGGGAAGAAGTCGGGGTTGTTGTCGAGGTGCGGGGTTGAAGACGACGATGGTGATTAGGGATTTCGGGAGGTGGCGGAGGGGAAGGGATCTGATCCGGATTTGGGGAAGAGGAAGTTGAAGGCTGGGTTTGGTTTTGGTGGGGATCGGGAAGGGGAAGAAGAAAGGGGGAAGATTACTGTTGGCGGCTAAAAGGGGTTTGAGATTAGGGTTTGGTGATTTGGGATTAGGGGAAATTATATTGGGGATTTTTTTTAATTAGGGATAAAATTTTAGAACTAATCACTAATTCTAAAATTGTATTAGGATTTATCACAAACCCTAATTTGATCTCAATTGTATGACACAAAGGAGAGAAAATGAAGAGCAAAACTCAACACAGATTTTTTTTGATCAATAATGGCATGCCTTTCTCATTCATCTCAGGGCCTTTAAATAGGCTCAATTACATCTTGAAACACATCTCCAAAATATTCTCAGAATCTAAAAATTACAAAAAGATTACATATGGCTATAATTGCCAAAAATAAAAAATGGTAATAAAATAAAAATCCTAAACTGGAAAGATGTCCTCATCAGTTATATTAACCATTCATTTATTCAGCTGTTCTTAGTTACCATAATATCCTCAATGTTTAAATTTATTTAAAACATAATTATTTTTAAAATTTCTACTCAAACAAAATAAAAGTTGGCGCCACTAGGCGTAATTTGTAAAGAGTATGTGACGAGTAAAGAGATGTCTCAGGTTCGATGTCACATTACATCTTAGTATTAGTTTAAAAATATATTTATTAGGACGTGCAAAGCACGTGCAGATTAATAGTATATATAAATGGATTAAAATAAAATAGAGTTTATGGTCTCACACTTTATCAATAGGCAATTAATAAAATTGGACTTTGTTTAGGCTAGAATATAAGTAATTGACCGAATAAGAAAAATAAAATTTTAGAATGCAGTAAAAGTTGTGTTAAAATGCATTATCAAGAAAAAAATTAAGATTATAGAATGGAATATGATTTGGGTTAAAATCTATAATCATATGAAAATAGCTACAAGTACAAATGATAATTAGGGTGGATTTAAATAAGAATTGAATATTAGATTGTATACCAAAATCGGTTCAAAGAATAGGAGAGTTTATAGAAAATTCAAATACACGAATACAGGTAAATTTTGTATAGACGAAAACGGGGGTTACACTTTGCATATACACAAACAATAGAAAGACAAAATTCTCATATTATCTTAGCTTAAGGTCCTACATTGAAAGACTTGTATACAAACAGTAAAACAAAAAAAAAGTTATATATTCACAATAACATAGTGTCTATTCCGGCAATTTCGGCAATATTTTGGTCAATATTTCGGCAATTTCGGCCGAAATCTACAGAAACGATATGAAGAATAAAATATGTGATTTCGTATCGGCGAGCTAGCCGAAACGAAATTTCGGCCGTGTAGGCCGAAACGAAATTTCGGCCGTATAGGCAGAAATTTTAAACAGTGATACATACTGACTTATGGACTGTAGATTGGGCCATTTCCTGCTTTACCTGAAAGAAACCGAAAGAAGTTGAATCCTCCATTCTTCAAAAACTGATTGTTCTAGAGCTGGTAAGCCCAAACTAATGTTTGCTGATCACCTGATCCAACCAGTTACTTCATAATCTTTTTGTAACATAATGCATATTTAATGTATGGTTTGCAAGTGCACAGTTATGCATATTACTGCCGACCCCAACTCGTTGGGAAAAAGGCTTTGTTGTTGTTGTACTGTTATGCATATTACTATGCTAAAAGAGCGTAGACTGACTGGTATTTACTTGGGTTAACACTGGTTGTTTAGTAACCTTCCTGAAATGGCTAGACCTGATACCCACCAGTTTCATCTTTAGCAACATTTACATGACAATAACAGAAGCCTTCTATCTTTGAATTTCAATAAGAGTACATCAAAGCCATTCCCAACAAGAACGTACAGGAAACCAATATGGAAGAATAATAAGCTCAATACATGCATTTTAACCAATTCCTAGCATGTACAATTTGACCAATTTCAACGTGGAATTTGAAACTATTAAGGAGCTTGTGGTAGTCCTTCCATGATGGTTCTCCCGTACATATCCTAATTGTAATAAATAGGTTAAAGTGGTTTCTGTCACGAACCATAAATTTTATTAAAGGTGCAAACTGTAAAAAAATTATTTTCCAGTGAAGTCTAAAATTATCTGCTCTACAGCTTAAGATTCTCTTAGAGAAACCTTTATTGATCATGCAATAAAGGGGATGCAGGTTATGCATGAATAATTCTTAATCAAGCTCGTACTTACATGGATCATTGTAACTGCTCACCTACATTTCATTTTTTTCCTATTGTTACATGGTAATTTGAAGTTTAATTCTGAAGTGATCAATTTAAATTAGCATGCACTATAGAAATAACTTTGTCTCTCCACAGATGATATTTTCATTAATGTTGAGCAAAATGTTTTTGCAGAAATTTCTGACTGAGTCGTGTTTGTTTTTGTTGTACTAGGAAATCTATTCTATAAAATTGCCTGGGAATCCAAAGCTGGGTGAGGGTAAACCTGAAAATCAAAATCATGCAGTAATATTCACTCGTGGAAATGCTGTTCAGACGATTGACATGAATCAGGTTAGTTAAAAGTATCATCTTATTTAAAATAATTTCTCAGCGAAACCAGTTTATTTGATATAGCTTTCATTTAGCTAACTTCGCTTACTTTTTTTGAAACTGTCTTACCGTATACTTAATGAAGTATGCTATTTAGAATTGTGTCATTATGCAATTTAATTCTCTAAAACTACATATTGGTCACAAGATTTCCTAAGGTTCTACCAAATATCTGATCTCAAGGAAACCGAAGCAGTTCTGTAATTTACTTCATACATCCTAGATTAACTGCAACACTTAATTGGTATTTAAAATTTTCACCATTAATGCTCTGCACATTGATCCGACAATGGGAAATTTGTTTTAGTTGGCGAGGGTCTACAGTGTAAGGTTTCTTTGGAGTGTATACATGGTTGATATGCACATAAAGGAATCTTCGAGTCCATGCACCTTGTAAATTTCGATCATATGTACACAAACCTTGATGTATGTATATAGTTTACCATTCTATGCCGCTAAGCAGTTAAAATCGGGATTAATCTGTAATCGGTCTAGGTCCGATTAGTTCCTAAGGCGATTAATCGGCAAATCGCAGATTAATCGGTAATTGGACCTAGACCGATTAGTTCCGAAAACCGATTTTAACTACTTAGTTCTAAGCAATGGTATATGTACTATGTCCTGATATGATTACATAATTTTATATTTCATTTGCGAAAAGTTTGAGAACTCATATTTTGTTTCAGTTAGTTCCATGTATTTTTTCCCCCGCAATATATATATATTTAGATTGGAAATTTAAGCTTTAACTACTCAGTTATCACCTCCCTTGACATGCTTATCAGTCTTGCCAAAATAGGTCCTAGACAACCAAAACATTTTTGGATGAGTGAAATTGCAAATCCTTATTAGGATATTCACATGTTAGCAAGGTTTCAAAAAGTGCTAAGCTGAAAAACTGGTGGATGACCGCTTTTGCTTAAGCAAAAATAAAACGTTAATCTATTATTTGAATAAAAATTATTGAAAAAAATTCAAATAAGGGAAATTATAGAAAATCAGAGTTAATCACAAGAATTATAGAAAATCAGAGTTAATCACAAGAATTATAGAAAAATATAAAATTTTCCAAATATAAGCAACCATATATCACACATTGTAGAGTAAGTTCTACTGATGTAAAACTAACCCTAAATAGAGAATTTTTAAGAATCTTAAAGGATTAATTTTATCAACATGTAATGCGGATCAAAGCTGGAATTTTAAACAATAAATTGGTTTGATGGATTTTCAAGAATTGAATTAAGTTTCACAAACCCAATAAATATTCAGTTCTAACAATCAATAATTAAATCCCTAAGTGTTCTTAGCAAGTAAAAGATTCAATATTTATTTGTACTCTAATCAAGCAGGTGGAATGCTCAATCTCAATATTTGTGGTCGACAGTTAAATTGAATAATATAATAGAGATGATGAAGTAGTATAACACAAATATTTGAGAATTGGAAAGAGTATATCGAGGGTTCGAAGAACTCAGCGTAGATCTCGGGTTGAACACGAAGAGCACAACGATCAGCAACAACAGCGGAAGCAATAGCCAAGAGCAATGGCAGCAACCAAGAGAGGTGGCGGCGGCAGTCGATGGGGTAGAAGAAACGAAGGAGAGAGAAGGGGTTAGGGTTTGGTTTTATTTTATTTGAGGGATTTTTAATTTGGGGGTAGATTTTAGAGTTAATCACTAATCCTAAAATTGTATTATGATTTATCACAAAACCTAATAATTTGGATCTCACATGTATCACAGAGAGAGAGGAAGAGCAAAAACTCACCACAATTTTTTAAAATCAAGAATGACATATTTTCTCATTAATCTCAAGGCCTATAAATAGGCTCAAAATACATCTCGATACAAATCTCAAAATATTCTCAGAATCTCAAATACATAAAAAAGATTACATATGCCTATAATTGCCGAAAACAAATATGGTATTGAAATAAAATCTAAACAGAATAGATGTCCTCATCATCTACACTTTACACTAGTCCACAATCAGAATCACAGAAGTAGAATTAGAAGCATCAGTAGAAATTGATCAGCAGTCAGTGTTGAAGAAGCAGTACAATTGAAGGGAACAACTTCCAGCAAGCCATTTAAAGAAGTCTGAGGAGCAAAGGAAGAGAAGAAGACACCGAAATTGAATTGTCGGAGCCATCAAAGTCGAAGGATAAGTTGAAGTTTACTCTTCAAATAACTGATTGAAGCTATGACTGAAATTAGGGTTTTCTCAAAGAGAGGGGTGATTGGAAGAGGATTACAACATTCGGAGGAGGTGTATTTTAGTATTTTTTGCGGGTTGGGTAGAAACAGATAAGAAATTAACCCAATAACAATTTTTTAAATTCTCTAAATCTTGGTGTAGTGCATCTTTGAGCTGCTTAAGTGCACTCTTGAGCGCTGGTTTCAACTCTTTCTGCAATATCATGTTTTACTGCTTTTCAACCAGCTTTCCCCCTAAATTTATAGTTGTATTGTTTCTTTATGCTTAACTGATGCATAAGTATCATCTTTTTGAGATTTTCAAAAATATGGTTAACAAAATTATTTGCAGAATGGTTCGATGACAAAACAAAGTCTAGTTCGACAATGCTCATATTTGGTCAGCTCGTCCTTATTACAATTATTTAGGGTTACTTTAGTATCGGTGGGGGTGGGTAGGCCCAGATAGGATACATGTGATTTTCAAACATAGCTATTTGGAAAGAAGACAAATTCTTAGCTGAGCATAAAAGGCTCTTTACACCCTGTTGTTTCCGCTTTTCAACCGCTTTCTATTATTTAATATAATTTTAACGAAAAATGGGCAAGAACCGCTTCATACTCTGTTTTTCCACCATTCTAAGCGCCTTTGGCCTATCTAGTGGTTTATTGAGGCATTTTAAAAACTTTGTTCATTTCAAGTGAATGCATATTTGAAATACATGTGATGGCAATGCTCATTTCTAATTCTATAATATTGGATTTTTTTTCTGTTTCTTACTCGAATATGCAGATAGTAATATAAACTATCCACATAAGCTGTTTTACCTTACTTTTTTTAGTTGTAGTTTTAATATTGTTTTTAATTGTCTTTTTGTAAGGATAATTATTTTGAAGAAGCATTAAAGATGAGAAATCTTCTTGCGGAGTTCAATTGCAAACATGGTCTTCGACCACCAACAATTCTAGGTGTTCGAGAGCATGTTTTCACAGGAAGGCAAGTTCCTTTTTTAATTTCTTGGCAAGTTCCTTTTTTAATTTCTTTGCTTTTACCTTTGTCTCCTACCCAATATAATTAAATATTTCTTTACTTAAAATGGTATGCAGTGTCTCCTCTTTAGCTTCATTTATGTCCAACCAAGAAACAAGCTTTGTGACTTTAGGTCAGCGTGTTCTTGCGAGTCCACTGAAGTAAGTATTATTTCCATAATGTTTCTGTATTAGCTTAAGGTTCTTTGTCCTTGTTTTCTTTTTGGTTAAAACTTTTTTCTTTCAGAAGATTCTTGTAAAGTCCTTTCTACTATGCTAAAAATTTCGAAGTTGTAGAAGGGTTGAGGGAAATTGACTTGTATTCTAACACACCCCTTAGGTTGAGAGCCCAGTTTTTTATGGGACAAAAAACGAGATAAATGGCCAACAAATTGTGGGCCGAGACCTAGACTATACATAGCGGTATTTTTTATATATTTTAAAATCCGCTTTTAAATTGCGTAGCCGGTGGGATTCGAACCGGGTTGCTCTCATCCCATATGAAAGTCCCCGCCACTATGCTGAAAGTTCGAAGTTTTAGAAGGGTTGAGGGAAATTGCACTTGTATTCTAACAATTCTAATTTGGTATTATCATCTATGTACAGGGTGCGAATGCATTATGGTCACCCCGATGTTTTTGATAGAGTATTTCACATTACAAGAGGTGGTATAAGTAAGGCATCTCGGATTATAAACATCAGTGAAGATATTTATGCTGGTAGGATCATTTGCCTTAGTTTTATTTATTACTTTCTTTTTATATGCTATTTTCTCTTTAGAATTTTGAATCGCATTGGCCTAATTTTAAACTCAATTGAAAGAAGGATAATTTGATTTTTATTTTAATAATTGGCATCCTCCTTTAGAGACTAACCTAAACTTTTGTTCCTTTTGTTTTTAAGGTTTGTGGGGTAGAGATTCGTAAGATCTTTGTTCCAAAATTCATTTGCTAAATATTTATTGAATGAAGTGAATCATTATCAAGAACAAATGTTGATAGGCATTTATTCTCAGCTTTGAATACTCTTTAATTGACTTTTCTGATAGTCATTTAGTGATTTTATTAAATCTATCAAAGCAGTTCATCACCTTTTTAGCAGCTTTGAGTTTCGTGAAAGGCATTTTGATTTTTTCAAGTACTGTTTAAAAGAACACGTAAAATTCACGTGTTACAAAGTAAATATGAACCAACGATCATAATATCAATTTTAAAATACATTGATACTAAATCATTTAGTTGATTGTCAATTCGTAATTAATTAACACCACACTCAATAACAGTAGTAAATAGTTGATACTTGAGTAATAATGGTTTACATGGGAAAGTAATATCTTATATTGAAAAATACAATAGTGTTTACATTTTGTTTCTCTAAAGTTCAGTAACATATAGAAAATTTTGTTTCTTTTGGAGATATTTTTCTTTTATCTTGTCCTTTTTAGTGTTTTTGCCTTTTTTGCACCTCTAATTTTAGAGGATTTGTTTCTTACTCTTTATGCTTATTCACAGAAATGATGGCATTTATCTAATGTTTTTTCTTTCAATTATTGGATACTTCATATGAGATGTTTGGCCCCGAAAACAGTGATTAAAATTTTAAAATGTTTGGATATTTCGTGTATGATTTCTTTCCTTTGTACAATGTTGATTCCCTTTGGTGGATACAGAGTTTACAAATATGGAACATTCTTTTCTTTATAATTATAGGTTGTTTTGCAAATATATAAATGTGTTTGATTTTTGTTTCTCTTTTTCTTTATTAAGAACGAATCAAATCTTGACAATCAAATAAATTTTTGTGATCATTGTAAAATTTGTTTTCTTTCTTTCTCAATTTCCTATTATTGAGCAGAATTTAATTCTTCTTGTTCTTTGATGTTTTTGACTTTAAAAATTATTTTCCTTTTTTAAGTGTTTAAAATTTCGTCCATTAATTTTTTTTTTTTGATCGTGATTAAAAAATCTACGGTCGAGAGTTCCTTTTGGCAGAAGAAATTTTTTCGGAATATGCCAAACTCCTTTTAATGTAGTAATAGATAATATATATTTAATGGATAAACGAAATGTTTCCATATAGCATCAAACTAATCTGAATCTGATGGCAAGAAGAAATGTAATATTTTTCTGAAGTATAAGAGGAATTTTTTAGTGCAATTCAGTTCGAGGTTTATACACTTTCTAATTCTTTGAAGCTTTCAACACTGAAACTAAGCCTCAAATCTTAAATTTTGGGTTCAGTTATGTGAACGTTCTCATTCAGCTTTGCCTACTTCCATTAGCCACCTTTTCTTTCAAGAAAGTAGTCTGTTTATTTTTTTCCTTTGTTTCTTTTTAATGTTGTATCTGGCTGTTTCTGCGACTGGGATGATTGCTCTGCTACAAAGACACTTATTGGTCTCACCTGCATCGTTTTTGAAATCTGAAATGGTTCATCATATTCGCGTAAATCAAATCAACTGTTTGTGGTTCCATTAAGATGTTGTAGAATTCATTTGGGGATCCAAATCCACTTAAGGATCCAAAGCCACTAATTTTTGGATTCAGATTCAGGTTTTTATTATCCTATTTCAGTATTGCTTTCATAGTATTATTAAATCCTTGATGTAAAAATTATAATCTGTTTAAATCTATTTAGTCAAAACTTGCTAATTGCATTAAAAATAATGAAATTAACCTATGACTTAGTATGAATTTGGTCCTCTTTAATAAACCGATGAGAATTTATTGCTATATGTATGTCATGTATTGTATCATATATTAATGTTTGCATTGCCTAATTTGTAGAATCCATGTCGACTAGATTGGGGGAAAAAAGAATATCTAAGTATTACACTCCATATGGAGTTTGGGAATATATATTTCATTGAACAATGTCAATTTTAAAATTTGGATTAAGTATCAGGTTATTGGGCTCAGTTCCTCAGTGATCCATATCTGGACTTGATCTGAAAATGCATCTATTTTAGGTCCACACCATACCCTCTAAGCTATTGGATCCATTGTGGATCCATACTTTGAACGAAAGTGGAAACTGATCTTTGTACTTCAATTTGAATATTAAAAGATGGTGAGGGTCATTAAATGATATCTTGTTTTGGACCTTTTGGTTTCATGATCAAAACTGATAGTACTATCCGTCAGTGAAGATATATTGTAATTTATAACATGATATTGTTGCTTTAAAATGATAAAACACAGGAAATTTGTATTATAAGGCCGTAATATTAAAAAAAAATCGTGATTGATTATAGATCAACTGTATATATGATTTTAAACAACATTTAACATCGGTAAACATGAAAGAGTAATATAATTGGGCATGTTATTGATGTAATATTTTGCAGAATAAATGAGGTGATTGCTTACTAATTGTGTAATTCGTTGGAACCTACTTTGCATAATGAGATGTGAGGTGACCACTTACCATGTAAAAATGATACTTCACACCTGACAAAAAAATTGTGATTGATTATAGATCAACTATATGTATGATTTTAAACAACATTTAACATCGGTAAACATGAAAGATTAATATAATGGGCAAGTTATTGATGTTATATTTTGCAGAATAAAATATGAGGTGATTGCTTACTAACTGTGTAATTTATTGGAACCTACTTTGCATAATGAGATGTGAGGTGACCACTTACCATGTAAAAATGATACTTCACACCTGACAAACGTGTGCAAACGGTCATCCTGGCCATTGTATCGACGATTCGAACCATTTACATTGATCTACACGTCTAAATTAATCTAAATATGTAAAATCAAGTTATTTGAGATTTATTTGTTCATGCATTGAATTGTTATAAAATTGTATGGTTGAATATCGTTTTTTTTTATAATGACACGATGGATGGACAAATAAGTTTCAAATGACTTGTTTTTACATATTTAGACTAACTTGGTTATTCTAAATAATGTGAACGGTTCGGATCATCGATATGATGGCCAAGATGGCCGTTTGCACGCGTTTGCAAATGGTGGGGTTTGCAATAGAACATCCCCCCTTATATATATATATATATATAGTCCCATTCCGTTGTGCAATCGCCATGGTGTGCACTCGGCCATCGAGTCATCGCATTGATGTTCCAAACCGTTCACATTGATCTACACGTCTAAATTAGTCTAAATATATAAAATCATGTCATTAGAAATTCATTTGCTCATGCATTGAAGTTTTACAAATTTGTATGGCTGAATATCGTTTTTTTTATAATGACATTATGGATGGGCAAATGAATTTCAAATGACTTGATTTTACATATTTAGACTAATTTAGACGTGTAGATCAATGTGAACGGTTTGGATCATCCATGTGATGACCCAAAGGCCGAGTGTATATCATTGCGAGTGTACAACGAAAGGTTTGTCTATATATATATGATTAATGGAGGTAGGTTGCCACCACCTACCTAATAATCATACACACTCGGTCATATTCGGAAGAAACAAAAAATAAAATATGATCCATGCCGTTAAAAATGAACTTTCACATTATTAAACATTAGAGAATGCAAAATCACTGGATGACCTCATTTGTTATGTTGCAGAAAAATTGTTCATTTTGCAATCACATGATGGATGAGAAAAATATGTGCAAATCTAGTGAATTTTCAATGACCCTTTGTATAATGATATGATGATAATTTTTAGCTATTGTTTAGACATACATATACTAGACATACATATACTCTGCCTTTATAATTAATAAAATGTGTGCGCACATGCTATTGTTTAGACATACATATACTAGATTATTAGCTCGTGTAATTGCGTATTTCTAGAAAAAGATATTGACAGTGCTTTTGGATTGTTTGTCCACTGTTGAAGTGACCATCAGGAATGAGCCCTGGCTTTGGAAATTTGAAAATATATGTTGAAGGAAGTGCATGCAAAAATGAGTAGGCTAAATTAAATTTGCTATTTTTGTGAGTATATATATATATATATAGAGAGAGAGAGAGAGAGAGAGAGAGAGAGAGAGAGAGATGTGTTTGTTTACATGTACACATGGCTGCACAATTTCAACTATCTAGTTAAAATACTAGAGATATGGGGAAACGATCTACTAAGTGAAAGTGAAATAAGTGAAGACTTACTTCCATAACTTCTCTCAAATGCGTGATCCGCACTGTTCAAGGTGGCCAGCATGTCATAAAACATAGCAAGGTGTGAAATATCACAAAGTTTGAATATGTTTTGTCATTGCAAGAAATGGTTACAACATAAATGGTTTCCTACAGAACAAATGAGACCACTTAATACATCGACAAAATATGTTCAACTTCATGATATTTCATTATCTTATCTTTTATAACCTGTAGATCACTTTGACGGGTGTGGATCATGCTTACGGGAGGAAGTGATATAGATTGTCACTTATTGCACTTATCAAATGTGTCACGTACTAGATCATAACTCATGTCATGTTTATATATGTTATCTGTGTCTGTGTGACTCTCAGTTTGAGTAATCATTATGTAGACATCGTGTTTGAAAGTTGTTTATAATATTGTTAAGATTGTAATTTTCAGGCAGTCATTTCATCAACTTCTACTTGAAGGTTTCATGAACTCATGTTACATCTTTAGGATGCTTAATTTGTATGCTTACTGAACACTCCAGAATATTTGAAGTTTTCTCTACCCTATTTAACTATGTTGTTCCTCATGATGTTAATATCGAATATTACATCATAATGGGAAGTTCTGTGAAAGGTTGAGCTTAACAAGTTAGTTTATTTGGGAGGTACTATTTGTTGTTCGTTACTGTAACATCCTCAGTTTTTACCAAGAAAAATCATTGTCATATTTATGTTTATCAAAAGCTGTAATATAATTAGACTTTCGTGTTTTGTTAAAGTAGCCACAAGGTTTGTGTGTCAGATGGTAATGCTGGAATGTTTTTTTTCCTTTTCTTTTTGAGTAATATTTTTTTTTTAGAGTTTTGCTTTATGCAATAAAAATTTAAAAGATAATGATAATAATTTTAGAAGTTGAAGATTAAACGGAATTTTCTAATTTGTGAACTTGATTTGCTGATATTTAGAAAAGGTTACATATGGGAATATGGTTTTTTTTTTTATTAAATGATGGTCTACGCCATCGTTTCATTAACGAATAATTAAGGAAACAAAGTAGGACATACATAAGAGATTACATAGAAGCGGTTACAAAAGAAAGTCTAACATAGAAGCTAATACAAGCACGATACAAATCCATCGATGCCATCTCCTACTCTGAGATCCTGATAGAAGCCAAAAAGTTACTGCCATACTGATGCAGTAAACCCCCTCAAAATGCTAACCACCACCCCGTGAAGCTCGACTCTGCTTTAGGTTGCGCTCCTAGTACCCTGCATCTACTCTCCTTCAGCAGTCCTGAGTCTCTTTTTAGCCTCCATAGCTTCTCCCCAATCATGAATTAACATAAATATCTTGTTCATAAAATGAGGAAATCTGATGGTGATATTGCGGAAAACAAAATCATTTCTTTGAAGCCATAAAGACCAAATTAAAGCAGCTATAGCTAAATCCCAAGCCCTTCTATCTTCTTATTTAATGTGTGCTTCTCTATATGACCCCCAAATTTCTGCTGTTGAGTTAGGGACCTGATTACACCCAAATCCTCTACTGACAACCTCCCAGGACAGCCTAGCTCTAGGACAATGGAAAAGGATATGTGGTTTACGTCTTCTTCGTCTTCAGAGCACATTCCGCAGGTCGTATCTATCTGCAATCCTCTCTTTTTCAGGTTAGTTTTTGACAAAATTGTATTTTTATTGGCTAGCCAACAGAACACTTTGACCCTGAACGGGGCTTTGGTACCCCAAATGGTCGATTGTACCTGGCATCTAATCCCTCCGTCGTTGATCCATTTATACATGGACGATACCGAGAAAAGTTTAGAATTATCTCTGTCCCACCACCTCTCATCTTCTGTCGAATTACCCCTCCCTTCTGTCTGTAGAATAAACTCGTTTAACGCTTCGAATTGTTTACAGAGGTAACAACACCAAAGCAGAAGGTTTCATTCTTAACCTTGATTTCCATAAGGCTTACGATTCAGTATCGTGGGACTGTGTGGAGGAAGTTCTCGCTCTTAAAGGTTTCGGCGCTAAATGGAGGTCTTGGATGGGCAAGTGTATACGTGGAGGCAAATCGAACATCCGAGTTAACGGATGGCAAGGGAAAGTGATCAACTGTAAGAGAGGCCTGCGACAGGGCGACCCTCTGTCGTCTCTACTTTTTGCAATTGTGGCAGACGGACTGGCGGAAATGATCAGTAGGGCTGAGCATAACAATACAATCAAAGGGATTCAGATCAAGGGCATCCCCTCCCCAATGTCGATTCTCCAATATGCAGATGATACAATGCTATTCGGAAAAGCATCGGTGGAGGAAGCAGTGGCCATGAAAGCGGTGTTGGCCTGCTTTCAAGGGTGGTCTGGCCTCAAAGTCAACCTGGCTAAAACTAGCATTATCCCCTTGTCAGATCTACCTAGCAATCTGCTAAAGGATATTTCGGATATCTTTCAATGTAAGACTGGGTCTTACCCTATCAAATACCTCGGCACTCCGATTAGGCCAGGTGCTCTATTAAGGGAGGATTGGAACCCGCTGATCGATAAGATTCACAAAAAGCTCTCCGGATGGCAGAGTCGGTACCTTTCACTCGGAGGAAGGATCATCCTCCTCAACTCGGTCATCAGTGCGATCCCACTTTATCTCATGTCAATCTTTGAGCTGCCGAAGTGGGTTATCAACAGAATTGATAAACTTAGGCGGAGATTTTTATGGAAAGGAACGGATGAGGCAAACAAAGGATTCAATCTCGTTAACTGGGGCAGAGTTTGTAAAAGTAGGGAATTTGGGGGTTTGGGGATTATGAGTCTACAGGACATGAACAGAGCATTACTTAGCAAGTGGTGGTGGAAGATTTCTAATAATCACAGAGGGTGGTGGAACTACTCGTTTGCACAATACCGGAAGAGACGCAAATTCCGTTTCGGAGGCAAAAGCCCGGCGGCCAAAGTCTCACTTATGTGGAAAGGCATTTCTAAGCAAGGATTATTATTTCACTCCAACACTAGATGCAAAGTGGGTAATGGGAGGCAAACCAGGTTCTGGAAAGACAAATGGTGCGGAATGACCTCTCTTCAAAACCAATTCCCTTTAGCGGCTGAAGCAACTATAAATTTAGATCTTACAGTGGCAGATGTGCGGAAGAGGGGTAAACTCAACTTTATGGTGCACCAGAATGTTTCCCAGGAATATGGTTTATTACGCACTTTCGTATATTTTGTTTATTTTTCTCATTTTGTTTATCCATGTTCTTTTTTATTGGAAATTTATTCATAAACTTGTTACTGTGGTTAAAAAAGATTACTGTTATAACTTATTTATTTTGATTAGATAATTTGTGTTCCTTTTAGCTATAAATGAAGCAACTTATAGTTAGTATGATTTATTTAACCCTTAAAGACTTCATTCAGTTTTTTCTTCTTCCAAGGTGCAAGTAATCATTTCTTTATAAAATTTTCAATGACAGAAGTATCCAAAGTAGCTACACTTTTATATGTTTATTTTTAAACAGATACTATGATTTATTTATTTTTCTTCTTTGATTGATGATGCCAATGATGACTGATAATAATGTGATTGACTGCAGGATTTAACTCTACGCTTCGTCAGGGAAATATTACACATCATGAATACATTCAGGTAGCTGCTGCATTTTGCAAATTATTATTATTATTAATATTATTATTATTATTATTGTTAAAGTAGTCTTAACTTTAGTCCCACATCTAATAATAAATTCATATTAGTCTTTGTACTCTCTTATATATAGAAGACAGTGTGTTCAGTTATAATCATTTAAATAAAAAGTATTCGTTTTAGTTGCTATACAATAACATGGTATCAAAGCCTACAAAAAAATTGGGGTTTCCTCTCTCCTAAAACTGTTCATCTTCCCCCCTTCTTCCTCTGAAACCCTAACCCTAATATGTCAATCAGCCCAACCCTCACCTCCTCTTCCTCCTACTGCCACCAAAATCCCTTCCCGCTGCTGCCGTCGACCACCTCATCTTCCCTCCCGAAGACCACGACCCTCCCGATCCCGTCCCCCCCGCCGACTGCTGCTGCTAGTCCTTTCCTCCCGATCCCGACGACCTCCTCCCTATGCCGCCACTGCATCCAATCTGCAGCCCCCCTCTCCCGACCTCCTATCCACTCCAATGCAGCCCCCCCTCCTCCACTTGGTCGTCACCGCCGCTCTTCGAAACCCAACCCCTAATGCTGTACTCTCTCATCTCTTTTCATGTAATTTCTTCTTCCTGTTTTCAGTTTAAAAAGTCAAAAAAGAAGAAGGTCAAAAAAATGCTTGCCTCGTGATGCGCGCTATTTTGTAATGTGTGTCAGTTCTTGATGCCCTCTTTAATCTTCGTCTATCATTCTCACCCGTTTTCTCTTTCAGATCTAATATAGATCCTAGGCAGTTAAAATCGGTTTTTGGAACTAATCGGTCTAGGTGCGATTAGTGATTAATCGGTTAATCGAAAAATAATCGGGGATTAAATCGGAAAAATTGTTATATATATAATTAATAAAAGATATATCTTCATTATGTAGCGACCCTAAATTCTAACATAAAACTATTATGAGATTATCAAATAGGAACATATAGTTATAGTAAAAAAGAAGATAGTACTCGGTTTGAGTTGAGTTTGGATTCCGGATGTGGGTTGGGTCGGGTTTGCTGGTCGGTTCCATCAAACAAAAACAATCGGGGAGGAAGAGCAGTTTGAGCAACAAGAGGAGGTGCAGATGCGGGTCGGGTCAAGTATGCGATGGTACAGGGGGAGCGACGGCGGGTCGGATTTTGGTTTGCTTGAAGAAGAAGATAATCAGTTTGGGTTTGGGTTTGCACGAGAAAGAAGAAAGCGGCGATATGTCGAATTTGGGTTTACGCGAGGACCAAAAGTGGTTTGAATTTTGAATTTGGGACGGTTCGAGCCCAAATAATGCAAACGATTAAGAAAATTAGATGAGGATATTTAATTGGTTAATCGGCCACTTAAAATCGGCCGATTAACCACTAGTCGACCGATTATTCCTGATTAAATTGCTAACTATTAAAATATTATAAATCGCTAAAAAAATAATCGCTTAGCTTCCGATTAGCGATTAATTGGGGATTAATCGGACGTAATCGGAGATTTTAACTGCTTAGTATAGATCATGGTGACCTCCAATACTACTACGGTGACCTTTCATCCTCGTCCAATGGTAACCTCCTCTCCTCCAATGGTGGACCCTTGCCCTTCCACTGCTGCTCCTACAAATGAGTCAACCTCCAAATCTATCATTTGTGCAGAAGAGTATCAAGATTTCCTTCTGGTAACTCTGTTCACTCGACTTTTCATTTTTCTCTTGATCCTGAATTATGGCACCGACGACTGGGACATCCTTTTTTTACGACCCTCCAGCACTTAGTTTCAAGTTGTGGCCTACATTTAAAGTATCATGTGAGTCATGTGAGTTAGGTAAACATCATAGAGTTTCCTACCTAGGACGCCTAAATAAACGTAGTGAACATTTGTTTGATTTAGTGCATTATGATGTTTGAGGTCATATTGGTTTTCCCACATTTAATAACTTCCGTTATTTTGCTACATTTATTCATGATTTCTCTCGAATGACAATGTTGTTTCTTTTAAAAGATCGTTCTGAAGTATTTAAAGTTTTTCAAGATTTTTTCTTCGAGATACAAGCACAATTTAGCACAACTCTTAAATATTTTCGTTCTGATAATGCTAAGGAATACATGAGTTCTCATTTACAACAATTTTTTTCTCAACATGGTATCATTCACCAAACTTCTTGCGCCTACACTCCTCAACAAAATGGAGCGGCAGAATGCAGAAGTCAAGATTTGCTTGGCACTGCTTGCTTTCTGCTGTTTGAAATGAAGGTCCACAAGTTTTATTGGAGTTTTGCAGTTCTCACTTCCTGTTTTCTTATTAATCGAATGCCTATTCCTGTTCTTCAAAATCAATCCTCATTCAACCTGGTATATCCATCTAAAAATTCATTTCCAATATCACCTCGTGTTTTTGGTTGCACTTGTTTTGTTCAAAATCTCTATCCAGGCACTGATAAACTTGACCCCCGTGCTACTAAATGTCTTTTTTCGATATTAGCATTTTTCGAAAGTTTATCTTTGCTATGACCTTTCACGATTTTTTTTTACTTCATCGGATCTCTTTTTTTGAACATAAACATTTTTTTGAACATATTCCTTCACAAATTCCTGATTTACTAAGGGAGGGCTATTGTAGAGAGTCTGGACCTCCTACCACCACCACCACCACTACCACCAATCCCCGTCACCGCCACCACCATCGCATCCGCCACTTCAGGTTTTTGTCAGAAGACGTTCGACTCGTTCAGACTCGATCATCCAAGATGTACCCTCTGTTGTTCAACCAGTGCCACCCACTTCTATCAGTAATATTTCTAACACAGATAATTTACTTATTGCTCTTGTTAAGGCTAAACGTTCTTGTGCTCACTATCATATTGCCCAGTTTGTTTCTTTTTCTAAACTGAACAATTCTTTTCGAGCTTTTACATCTTCCTTGGATTTCATCTCTATTCCTAACACTGTTCAGAAAGCACTCAAACACCCTGGTTGGACAGCAGCCATGAATGAGTTGTATGCTCTTCAGCAGAATGGTATTTGGCCGTTGGTTCGCCAGACGATCACTGTTAAACATAATCCTAATAGTACAGTTGACCGACTCAAAGTTCGCCTTGTTGTTAAAGGTTATTCAAAGGAATTTGGGGTCAACTATGCAGAGACCTTTTTCTCGGTTGCGAAACGCACTTATGTTCGTGTTCTTATCTCTTTTGCCTCTAATTGTTTTTGGCCTCTTCATCAGCTTGATGTGAAGAATGCATTTCTCAATGGAGATTTGAAAGAGGTGGTGTATATGCAGCAACGTCCTGGTTTTGAGCGACAGGTTGAAAATCTTGTATATTCGCTCAAAAAATCTCTTTATGGTTTCAAACAGTCTTCACGAGCTTGGTTTGAGAAGTTCGGCAATGTGTGTTCTTATGGATTCTTAAGAAGACAGACCATTCTCTTTTCACAAAGAAAGGAAGCAAAGACATTTTTATTCTGTTAGTCTATGTTGATGATATCATTATCACAGACAGTGATTTTCAAGGTATTGCAGATATCAAGCAACAATTTGCTCAATTCTTTCAAACAAAGGATCTTGGTCCACTTCGATATTTTCTTGGCATTGATGTCGCACTCACAAAGAACGATGTCGTTCTTTTTCAAAGAAAGTATGTTTTTGATATTCTTACCGAGACATGAATGTTGGGATGTCGCCCTAGTGATACACCTATGGATTCTAATATTAGGTTGTCCTCATTCTCCAATGATGCATTGTTCTCTGACCCAGGACGATATCGCAAGATGGTTGGCAAACTCATATCTTTCTGTGACTAGGCCAAATTTTACCTTTGCAGTTAGTCGAGTCTGTCAATTTATGTATGCACCGACCATCACTATTGGAAAATAGTGGTTCACATTATTCGCTATCTTAAGAAAGCTCCAGGACAAGGACTTCTCTTCAGGCTTGGTGATTCACTTTCTTTGCGAGGGTATTCTGATGCTGACTGGGCAGGATCAGTTGATGATAGGTGATCTACTAGTAGATACTTTGTGTCCTTTGAAGAAAATCTAGTATCTTGGAAAAGCAAGAAGCAACCTATTGTAGCTAAATTAAGTGCAGAATCTGAATACCGAGCCATTGGGCTTTTGGTTTCTGAAGTTTTATGGCCCAAATCTCTCATTCGAGATTTGGCAATCCAAGTATCATCTCCAGTTCCATTGTATTTGGATAACCAAGTTGCTATGCATATTTATGAAAATTCAGTGTTTCATGAGCGCACAAAATACATCAATGTCAATTGTCACTTCGTTCTTGATGAGTTGGAGAAGAAAGTGATCTCACTTTCATATGTCTAGTTTGGTGAACAATTTGCTGATATGCTCACTAGAGTACTACATCCTGAGCTTTTTCAAACTTTCTTGAGCAAGCTTAGTTTCGACAAAATCTACGCACTTGCTTGAGAGGGGGGAGGGGGGGGGGGGGGGGGGGGGGGGGGGGGGGGGGGGGGGGGGGGGTTGTTAAAGTAATCTTAAGTTTAGTCCCACATCTAGAAGAAATTCATATTAGTTTTTGTACTTTCTTATATATAGGAGGCAGCCAGTGTATTCAGTTGTAATCATCTGAATAAAAAGTATTCCTTTCGGTCTCTAAAATAACAATTATTAATATTATCATTATCATTATCATTGTAACACACACACCCACCCACCCATGCTCACTCTCATCCAGTAGGGATGTCTACAAGCGGGGTTTGAACCCCCTACCTCTTTGCTCAGTGGCTACTAATTATATTAATTAACTAGATCTTTTTTCTCCTGATTTCTTACAGGTGGGGAAAGGAAGAGATGTCGGATTGAATCAGATTGCTCTCTTTGAGGGGAAAGTAGCTGGTGGCAATGGAGAACAAGTTCTTAGTAGGGATGTTTATAGACTTGGACAGCTCTTCGATTTTTTCCGCATGATGTCATTTTATTTTACGACAGTTGGATTCTACTTTTGCACTATGGTATGTTATTCCTTCGAATGGATGATAAATATCTCGACTTCTTCAATTGTTGTTCGGTTGTTCTGAGGCTCCCATGTCCCTCTGCTGATGAATATTTGCCATGTTTTTACCTTTTGGTTACTTGTAACAGTATTTTATTTGTAGAAACTGATGAACTTATTAACTTCATAAGGATATTGAGGGATATGTATAATGAATCTAGACATATAAGAAAATTTGCAGAAGACTCTATGGTAGCTAAACAATGTTCCTTATTTTTAGTGTCAACCGACTCCGATCCTATGAATCAGAGTATAATTGTGGAACTTGTCAATTTGATGAATGACAAGATCCACATAGCATTGTCAGCAATTAGACAATCCAGGTTCTTTTAGTGCATATTTTAGTAAGCGTTCAGTTTCTCTGTCTTTATTGAAGGAATGAATATGTAGAAATCTTTTTCCATACTGTTTTTTAATGGAATTACATCAACTGATATTCTATGGTAGCTGATGAGCTAATTTTGATTCCTATATGTCGTGCCATGGTGCCTATGTATAAAATGACTGGTTATTGCGTGGTTTTATTAGTTGATCTAGAGAATGGATATAAATGAAAGTTTCATAAACATGTTCATTATTGTAAGTAGTAAATTTGTTTAAATTTAACCCAACAAAATTATTCTTTGACGAACAAGTACGTAAAGTTTCTTCAGGCTGACTAATAAAATGTATTGTTAGAAACAATTCTTTGTTGATTATGACATTTAGAGTCTCAGTTTGTAGTCAGCTTATGGTGTCCTTTTATGTAGTTGTATCTAAATTACATTCTGTGACATTTATTCTATTATTGTATGCTCCATATTATTATACTAATATAAATAAGTGTGATTTGAGGTGGTTAATAACACATCATATGAGTTACAGGGGGTAAAAAAAGTTACCCTAGCATATTCTACTCTAATGTACTAACTCTTTTCTTTTCTCCAGTTAACAGTTCTGACTGTGTACGCTTTCCTCTATGGGAAAACATACCTAGTAAGTAGCCGTTCTGTTTTTATATCAATATATGTATGTATAGTGTCTTCTTGGTTTGGATAGGATATGGTAGTATCCTCGAATTTGTGTTTATTAGTAATTTGTTCCGATGTCAATTACTTGTATAATGTTATTATCATTACACTACCAGACTATGATTTCTTGTCTCAGGCTTTATCTGGAGTTGGAGACGCTATACAAGATAGAGCAGACATATTGCACAACACTGCCCTAGATACAGCCCTTAATACACAATTTTTGTTCCAAATTGGTGTCTTCACAGCTGTACCTATGATTTTGGGTTTCATCCTTGAGCAAGGTTTTCTAAGGGTATGTAAGCTGGTTGTTTCACCTTTGCTTTGGCATTGCTCTGTTAGATACTTTTATGTTAGAAAGGAAATTTTTTCGTCTTCATTAGTTTTAAGTGTTGCCTACAAAATACCATATATATATATATATATATATATATATGGGTAATGCTCAGTTGAAAACGCAAATGTTGTGAAAACTCGTGAACTACAATAGCGTTTTCAATGGAGCATTGTTCTCTCTCTCTCTCTCTCTCTCTCTCTCTCTCTCTCTATATATATATATATATATATATATATATAGGGAAAAAGGGATATGAGCAACTTGCTCATTTAGTAATGCGCAATTGATGAGGTGGCATGCATGTGATTGGAAAATTCTAAAAGTGGTTAGTTGTCCAATGTATCACATGCATGCCACACCATCAATTGCTCATTTACTAAATGAGCAAGTTGCTCATATCCCTTTTACTCATATATATATACCTTTTACTCATATATATATATATATATATATATATATATATATATATATATATATGGCCACGATCCGGTGAGAACCACGCAAGATCTTTTTTTGGGACATTTGTTGAAAGATCCGAAACATTAATTTTGATCTAGATGATTAACTTAGTCTATGGATGAGAAATCAAATATTATTTTTTATAATGACATGATGCATGAACAAATAAATTTCAAATGACTTAATTTTTACATTTCTAAGTTAATTTAGTCATGTTAAACAATGTAAATAGTTTGGAAATTCCATATGGTGGATATGCTTGGAGTTCTTAGGAAGTTTATGTATATATATATACTAGGTTTGCCCATTAACACGTGCCTACGGCACGTCTTCGGAACAGCGTACCATGTTTGGTAATATAAAATAGTTTTGGAGGTCAAGCAAATTAGTTGAAGTAGCAAACATATTATATGATAAACTTTTGGTTGTCCAGCAAAAAACATATTATACGCATTTTTTTTAATTTTTTTTGAACTATTTTTAAAGTTTTAAATTTTTATCTTTTTTAGTTTTAATTTTTTTTATATTTTAAAAATTATAAAATTTTTATTTTCTTAATTTTGAATAGAAAAGGGATGGAGAGAGAGAAAAAAAAATTAAATAAATTTAGGAGTTTTTTTTTGGGGATTTGAATTTGAGTTTTGGAGAGAAACTTTTGGGGGGGAAATATGTTTTGTGAGGTGAGATCTGGGCCTTTAATTTTTTGGAGGATTGAAGGATAACCACTTGATAGCTTTCTTTGTGTTTTATTATATATATATATATACACACACACACACACACACACTCACACACACACACACACACACTAGGTTTGCTCGTTGACATGTGCGTACGGCACTTCTTCGGAACGGTGCACCTTGTTTGATCATATAAAATAGTTTTGGAGGTCCAGCAAATTAATTGAAGTAGCAGACATATTATATGAGATACTTTTGGGGGTCCAGCAAAAAACATATATGATTTTTTCATATTTTTTTTGAATTATTTTTAAAGTTTTTAAATTTAAAATTTTTTAAGTTTTATAATTTTAAATTTTTAAAAAAATTTTAAAATTTTTATTTTCTTAATTTTTTGAATAGAAGAGGGAGGGAGGGGGAGAGAGAGAGAGAGAGAGATAATTATATAAATATAGGAGTTGTTTTCGGTGGGGGATTTGAATTTGAGTTTTGGGGGAAAACTTTTGGGGGAAAAAATATGTTTTGTGTGGTTAGATATGGGCCTTTGACTTTTGGGGGATTGAAGGAGAGCCACTTGATAGCTTTCTTTGTGTTTTATTATATATATATATATATATATATATATATATATATATATATATATATATATATATATATATATATATATAATGCTCCATTGCAAACGGGACCCGTGCAAACGGGTATGCAATCCACTGAAGCCGTTGTTCCCAACAATGGCTTCAGAGGTCTGCAATGGAGCATTCCTCTCTCTCTCTCTCTCTCTCTCTATATATATATATATATATATATATATATATATATATATATATGTATTTATATTATGTGCACTTAAAGTGGATTTCTATCTTTATTATATACAAGGAAGTTTTATATGCATGGTTTATATGCGCTTGGGCTTTTAGTGGTTGTTGAAGTATAGTATAGAGACAGAAAAGAATACTTTATTGGATACTCATAACTGAATACACTGCCACCTATATATATATATATATGAGAGTGCAAGGATTAATTCTAAGTTTATTTCAAATGTCGGACTAAAACTAAGACTACATTAACACTCCCCCTCAAGCTTGTGTGTAAATATTGTCAAAGCCAAGCTTGCTCAAGGAAGTATGAAAGTGCTTAGGAGGTGGTGCTTTACTGAGGAAACCATCAAGTTCACTGGACCAGACGTATGAAAATGAGATCACTTTCTTCTCCAACTCATCACGAACGAAGTCACAATCGACCTCAATGTGTTTTGTGAGCTAGTGAAACACTGGATTTTCATAAATATGCATAGCAGCCTGGTTATCACAATACAGTGGAACTGGAAATGATACTGGGATTGCCAAGTCTCGAAGGAGAGATTTGATCCATAAAATTTCAGAAACCAAATGCCCAATAACTCGGTATTCAGATTCTTTACTTGATTTAGCTACAACAGGTTGCTTCTTGCTTTTTCAAGATACCTGATTTCCTCCAAAGAACACAAAGTATCCACTAGTAGATCGCCTATCATCAACTGATCTTGCCTAGTTAGCATCAGAATATCTTCATGAAGAAAGAGATTCACCAGGCCTGAAGAGAAGTCCTTGCCTTGGGGCTTTCTTAAGATAACGAATAATGTGATCCACTGCTTCCCAATGAGCGACAGTCGGTGCATGCATAAACTGACAACGCGACTAAATCAAAGACTACAACAACCCTCGGTAAATCAGGATTGTGTGAAGGATTATGTTCAAAAAAAGTTTATGTTAAAAAAAGAAGGCTAAATTTAAAAATACCCCCACTGAACTTTGGGCCATTTTAAAAAAACCACACTAAATTTTTCTTTTAAAAAACTGCACAAAACTATTGTTTAAAAAAACACACACTGACAGAGTTAGGGTTAGGGTTAGTTCAGGGGGGTTTATTTAAATATCTGATTAGTTAAGTGATGTTTTTTAAACACAAATGAAAGATGAATGTGGTTGTTTTTAAATTTAGCCTAACGGAAACCTAACTCCGTTAAAGTGAGTTTTTTTAAACTATAGTTTTGTGCGGTTTTTTTGAAAGGGCCCAAAGTTCAGTGGTATTATTTATAAATATAGCCAAAAAAGAAACATCCGCTGAGGTAAACATTTTTTCTTCGTGAAGGGCAATAGCAAAGATAACATTTGGAAAAATGCAAATACCCAAAAAATACAAATTTAGTAGCTTGTGGGTCAAGTTTATCGGTACCTGGATGGAGATTTTGAACAAAACAAGTGCAACAAAATACACAATGTGGTATGGGAAATGGATTTTTAGATGGAAATAACAGATTGATTGGGGATTGATTTTGAAGAATAGGAGTATACATTTGATTAATAAGAAAATATGCATTGAGAACTGCAAAACTCCAATAAAACATGGAGGACCTCAATTTTAAACATCAGAGAGCGAGCATTGCTAAGTAAATATTTATTTGTGTTCTGCCACTTTATTTTGTTGAGGAGTGTAGGCACAAGAAGTTTGGTGAAAGATTCCATGTTAAGAAAAAAATTATTGAAAATCAGAACTCACGTATTCTTTAGCTTTATCAGAACGAAAATATTTGAGAGTTGTGCCAAATTGTGTTTGTATTTCGAAGAAAAATTCTTGAAAAACGTTAAATACTGCAGAATGATCTTTTAAAAGAAACAACCACATCATTTGAGGGAAGTCATCAATAAACGTAACAAAATAACGATAGTTATTAAATGTGGGAAAACCAATAAGACCCCAAACCACTGTTTTAAATTTTGGTCGATACGGCCGAAATTTTCTTTCGGGTAGCTTGCCGATTCTAAATCACTGATTTTATACTATATATCGTTTTAGACCAAAATGCGTAGATTTCGGCCGAAATATTGCCGAAATTGCCGAAATATCTGCCGAAATCGGTATACTCATATTATTGTGAATATGTAACTTTTTTTTATTTTACGTTTTGCATATAAGTCTTTCAATATATGACCCAAAGCTAAGATAATGTGAGAATTTTGTTTGTCTATTGTTTGTGTATATGCAAAGTCAAGTAAATCTATTAACTAACACATTTTTTCTAATCAGTGCAAATTGAATTTGGTTATATACTTATACTTCATTCTTTTTTATATTGTTGTTAAATTCTGCGAATATTAACTGTGATTGATTCATGTCATTATTTACATTATACAATATTTTCTATGATAAATGACATATAAAACATATAATATATTGTTTAATAACAAAAAAAAATATGTTTATTGAGTGTCCGAAATGAACATCGAAGATCACTTTTTCCAAGATCTCCGTTATCTCCAATCCGAGACAAAACAACCATTGCCGAGATGAGTCCGAAATCCGAGATTTAAAACCTTGCCCTAAACATGATAATGCACTCATCATGGGTAAGAAACTTTGATGTTTATCTAATTCACATGGCTCACAAGTTACCTTAAATGAAGGTTCACAACCTGAAACTAAGTGTTTGAGGGTTGTAGAGAAAGAATGTCCCAGTCGGCGGTGCCAAAATTTAGGATCGGCAGAAGAAAATAATGCCGAGACGGGAGAATCCTAGATATATAATCCATGTTGTTCACGACCGGTGCCAATCACCTTCCTCGTCGTATTATCCTGAAACACACAATGAGAAGGAAAAATGACACTGAACAGTTTAACTCTTTGCAAAGTTTAGGAACAGATAATAAGCTATTTGGAAAGTTTGGAATACGCTAAATCGATTTAAGATGAATGTCCTGAATAAGAGTGATATCTCTCACCCTTTCAACAAGGACAAGTGAGCCATTAGCAATACGCACATAATAATTTGAACGCAAAGAATAGGAAGAAAGCGATAAATGGGTCATATGTTCAGAAACACTTGAATCAATTATCCATTGATGTGAAGAAACATGATAAGCATTACCCAAGTGAACAAAGTTACTGGAAGGAGAGGCAGCATTTGCATAATGGTTGGTACGCTTCAGCAAAAATAATAGATTGGGAGGTGGTTGACTCATTTGAGCCGCAGTGAAAGAATAAGAGTTCACCAATGGAGGAGAGGGCGCCATGGGAGGAGATTCGTCGTTGAATTATTGGAAATTGTCATACGAGTAGATCTAGTTGATCTGAAGGAGAAAACGAGTGAGAAGGTTGAGTGAAGAAGGCATCAAGATTTGGCACGCATTACAGAACCGCGTGCATCACGAGACATTTTTTTTCGTTTTGTGAAACAGAAAGTGGAAGAGAAGAAAGTGAAGTGGCTGTGGGTTGCGGGTTCGGGTCTTAGGGATCGAGGTTGAGTAAGAGGATTAGATTAGGTTTCAGGTGTAGGGGGGTTGCAGGTGACAGGAGTAGAGGACCGGTCGGTCAGAGTGGAGAGGAGGCGGCAGTGATGGAGAGGAGGTTGATCGGGATCTGGATCTGAGGGTGATGAAGTGAAATGGATCTGGTGGATGAAGTGGATCTGGAGTCGGGATGCTGGTGGGAGTTGGGCGGCGGTGACTTGCAGGGATAGCTTGGCGGCGGCTGCTTGCAGGGAAGGTGGCGGTGGCGCAAAAATTTGGAGGAAGATTTGTTGGATAATGGCTCGATTCTAGTTCAGTTTGTTTATATCCATCGTATCTGCAGCACATCAGTCGACTGACTATGGGAACCAGTCGACTGTCCAGAGAGAAGTTTCAAAGGCTAAAGATACAGCAGAAGCAGTCGACTGAAGATGTGTCAAAGTCGACTGTCCAGAACTAAAGACCAGTCGACTGGTAAGAAGACCAGTCGACTGGAGACGGGTTTGTGAACTAGAAAAGGCCCATTTCGAAAGGCCCAGTAGTTTCCCTATAAATACACCCGTTAGGGTTTTGTAAAATAAGAGACCTCTATTTCGGATTTTGCAGCCGTCATCTCTGTAAGGGTTTGTTTCACCCATTGGTGATTATTTGAAGAAGAAACCCCAACTGCCCCGTGGATGTAGGCACTTGTTTGCCGAACCACATTAAATCTGTGTGTCCTTGTGTTTGTGTGTTTTCTGTTTTTCTCGCTATTTCTCTCTTTGATTGGTTGTTTGATTCGTATTCCGCACAACAAGTGGTATCAGAGCATTCGGTTCGACCTAGAGGGAGATGGCGAGTGATGCGGATGCAACCAAGGATGTTGTGGGATCGAGTTCGTCCAGAACAACGATTCACAACGCAAAATTTGAAGTTGAAAAATTTGATGGAACAAACAATTTTGGGATGTGGCAGTGTGAGGTGTTGGATGTTCTGGTTCAACAAGAACAAGATGTTGCTTTGGAGACAGAAAAACCAAAGAATATGTCCGATGTAGATTGGAAGAAGTTGAATCGAGTTGCGTGTGGGACTATTCGGCTCTTTATCGCGAAGGCTCAGAAGTATGATTTGATGAGGGATACCATTGCTGCGGTGTTGTGGAAGAAACTCGAAGACAAGTACATGAGGAAAAGTTTGGAGAATCGGCTGTATTTGAAGAAGAGACTTTTTCGCTTCACCTATACTGAAGGTATGTCTATGAACGCTCATGTTGAATCATTTAATAAATTATTGACTGATTTGTTAAATTTGGATGAGCAAATTAAAGATGAAGACAAAGCCCTAATTCTGTTGAATTCATTACCTGAAAGTTATGATCATTTAGCAACTACTTTAATATATGGAAAAGACACTGTTAAATATGAAGATGTTGCTAATGCTCTGTTGAATAATGAAACTAGGAGAAGGGATAAAATGGTTGATAGAGAAACTTCTGAGGCATTGATTGTAAGGGGCAGAACTGAGACCAGATCTGAGACCAAATCTGGGAATAAAGGAAACAAATCTCGTTCCAAATCGAGAGGAGTTTCAAAGGACAGAAAGATACCAGCCAAAGATGAATGTGCGTTCTGTCATGAAAGGGGGCATTGGAAAAAGGATTGTCCTAAGCTACGAAATAAGGGAAATTCGACTGCAAATGTGATTGTTGATAATGTAGATTGTGACGATGATTTTTCTTATGCACTTGCTACTAGTCCCTCACTTTATCAAGAAGTATGGTTTCTTGATACAGCAGCCTCCTATCATATGTCTTGGAAAAAGGAGTGGTTTACTTCTTTGGAGTATATGGATGGTGGGGTAGTTTTGATGGGAAATGATGCGCCTTGTAAGAAGGTAGGAATCGGGAAGATTGAATTGCTAATGCACGATGGTCTTATTAGGGAGCTTTCAGATGTATGGTATGTTCCAGATTTGAAAAAGAATTTGATTTCACTTGGTGTTTTGGAGGCCAGTGGAATGAAATTTGCTAATGAAGGTGGCATTCTGAAGGTGACTAACGGAGCACTTGTGGTGATGAAAGGGCAAAGGAAAAGGAACTTGTTTTTCTTGCAGGGAAAAACATATTTGGGTCAGGCTGCCAGTGTAACTGAAAGGCCTAAACAGGTTGTTCCCGACTCTACTAGGTTGTGGCATATGCGACTCGGGCATGCAGGAGAAAAGGCCTTGCAAGGGCTTGTGAAGCAAGGGTTGCTTAAAGATGCTAAAGGGTGCAAGTTGGAATTTTGTGAACATTGTGTTTTGGGTAAGCAAACTAGGGTGAAATTTGGTACAGCTGTACATCAGACAAAGGGTATCCTCGATTATGTGCACACAGATGTTTGGGGCCCTACTCAGACACCTTCTATGAGTGGTAGACACTGGTTTGTTACATTTGTTGATGACTACTCCAGACGAGTTTGGGTATATACCATGAAACACAAAGATGAAGTTTTGACATTGTTCACAAGTTGGAAGAAGAAAGTTGAAAACTAGACTGGAAGGAAGATTAAGGTTCTGAGGTCAGATAATGGAGGGGAATACAAGAACGATCCGTTTCTGAAATTGTGTGAAGATGAAGGGATCCAGAGGCACTTCACAGTTAGGAAGACTCCACAGCAAAATGGGGTTGCAGAAAGGATGAACAGAACCTTACTTGAGAAGGTGAGATGTATGCTAGCGCAGTCTGGATTGAAGAAGACATTTTGGGCAGAAGCTGTTATATATGCAAGCCACATTGTCAACCGTTTACCATCAGCAGCACTTGAAGGCAAAACACCTATTGAGGTATGGAGTGGTAAACCTGCATCTGATTATAGTTTATTGCATATATTTGGTTGTTCTGCTTATTTTCATGTAACTGAAACTAAACTTGATGCAAGAGCCAAAAAGGCTATATTTGTTGGTTTTAGTACTGGTGTCAAAGGTTACAGGTTGTGGTGTCCAGAACAGAAAAAGTTAGTAATCAGCAGGGATGTCACCTTTGATGAGACCAGCATGATCAGCTCGGGACAGTCGACTGGTCCTCATATACAGTCGACTGGTGATCCTGATCAAGAGAAGCAGAAGATTAGCTCGGGACAGTCGACTAATAGATGCTCTCAGTCGACTGGTGCGAGAGTTCTCCAACAGGTGGAGTTAGAAAAGCGTTCAGTTGGAAATTCTACTCCTGCCCAAAATGAAGATGATGTGGTTGATACTGAGGATGAGGAAGAAGTTCCTATTCAAGACCCTCCCCAGCAGGAAGAATCAATTGCAGCAAGAAGGCAAAGAAGAGATATCAAACGACCATCTCGCTTTACAGAAACAGTTGCATTTGCCCTTCCCATTGTTGATGATGAAGTTCCCTCTAACTTCAAAGAAGCTACTAGAAGTTCTGAAAATGCAGATTGGAAAGTTGCTATGGATGAAGAGATGAACTCTCTTCATAAGAACAAGACTTGGGATCTAGTGCAATTGCCAAAGGGGAAGAAAGCTATCGGTTGCAAGTGGGTGTATACGAAGAAAGAAGGTCCAAAAGGCAGTGTTCGGTTCAAGGCTAGACTAGTTGCAAAGGGGTATGCTCAACAGGAAGGAATTGACTATAATGAAGTGTTCTCTCCGGTTGTGAAGCATCCTTCTATTCGGATTTTGTTAGCTTTGGTAGCACAGTTTGATCTTGAATTGACACAGATGGATGTGAAGACTGCATTCTTACATGGGGACCTAGATGAAGAAATTTATATGTTGCAGCCAGATGGGTTTAAGATTGCTGGGAAGGAAAATTGTGTTTGCAGGTTGAAGAAGTCTCTCTATGGGTTGAAGCAATCTCCAAGGCAGTGGTATTTGAGGTTTGATCAGTTTATGAAAGTGCAGGGATATTCCAGAAGTGAGTATGATCATTGTGTCTATTTCAGAAAATTGCAGGATAGCTCTTTCATATATCTGTTATTATATGTGGATGACATGTTGATTGCCTCTAAAAATGCTAAGGAGATTCAAAATTTGAAGAATCAGCTGAGTTCTGAATTCGAGATGAAGGATCTTGGTGAAGCCAAGAAGATACTTGGGATGGAGATAGCTAGAGACAGGGCAAAGGGCATAGTGAGTTTGACACAGAAGCAATATCTTTCGAAGGTGCTGAAACGGTTTGGTATAGATGAGAAAACTAAACCAGTCAGTACACCCTTAGCCACTCATTTCAGAATTAGTGCTTCGCAGTCTCCAAGTACAGATGAAGAGAGACAATATATGGCTAATGTACCTTACACTAGTGTGGTTGGCAGTTTGATGTATACCATGGTTTGTACTCGACCAGACATCTCTCAGGCGGTGAGTATGGTTAGTCGATATATGCATGATCCAGGCAGAGAGCATTGGCAAGCAGCTAAATGGATTTTGAGGTACATAAGTGGCACCACAGATGTGGGTTTGAAGTTTGAAAGGGATGACAATATTAGCAGGTTATTGGTGAGTTATGTTGATTCTGACTATGCAGGTGATCTAGATAAGAGGCGGTCTACTACAGGCTATTTGTTTACTATGGCTAGAGCACCTATAAGTTGGAGGTCCAATTTGCAGTCCACTGTAGCGTTGTCTACTACTGAGGCTGAATACATGGCAGTTGCTGAAGCCATGAAAGAAGCTATTTGGATTCATGGACTTTTGAAGAGCTTGGGAATTCATCGGGAGAAGGTGGAGGTACACTGTGACAGTCAGAGTGCTATTCATTTAGCGAAGAACCAAGTTCATCATTCGAGGACCAAACATATTGATGTCCGTTATCATTTTGTGCGTGATTTGATAAAGGATGGTGATATTCTTCTGGTGAAGATTGGGATAGCTGATAATCCTGTTGATATGTTGACCAAAATTGTTGGGGCAGCCAAGTTCAAGCATTGCATGAACCTGGCTAATATTTTGCATGCTTGATGATTTGGCATGGGCGGTTGGAATGGTGCTTCGCTATTTGTTTGGTTAGTATGTGATATCATACTAAGGTGGAGTTTGTTTTTGTTACAATTGGTGATGAGCATTTGTTTTGGAGTATTTTTGGAGATTGCTTGGGCTACTTGGAAGACCTCGCCAAGGTGGAGATTGTTGGATACTTGGAAGATCTCGCCAAGGTGGAGATTGTTGGATAATGGCTCGATTCTGGTTCAGTTTGTTTATATCCATCGTATCTGCAGCACATCAGTCGACTGACTATGGGAACCAGTCGACTGTCCAGAGAGAAGTTTCAAAGGCTAAAGATACAGCAGAAGCAGTCGACTGAAGATGTGTCTCAGTCGACTGTCCAGAACTAAAGACCAGTCGACTGGAGACGGGTTTGTGAACTAGAAAAGGCCCATTTCGAAAGGCCCAGTAGTTTCCCTATAAATACACCCGTTAGGGTTTTGTAAAATAAGAGACCTCTATTTCGGATTTTGCAGCCGTCATCTCTGTAAGGGTTTGTTTCACCCATTGGTGATTATTTGAAGAAGAAACCCCAACCGCCCCGTGGATGTAGGCACTTGTTTGCCGAACCACATTAAATCTGTGTGTCCTTGTGTTTGTGTGTTTTCTGTTTTTCTCGCTATTTCTCTCTTTGATTGGTTGTTTGATTCGTATTCCGCACAACAAGATTAGGGTTAGGGTTTGGGTGTGGAGGAACAGATAGGAGGAAGAAGGTGCTGCATTTTTTTAAAAATTTTTTGGGAGAGTGCGGGTGAGGAAAACCCTAATTTTTTGTGGAAAATTTGTGTAAACTTTTCGGGCTGTGATAAAATGTTGAAGTATAGTATAGAGACAAAAAAGAATACTTTATTGGATATTCATAACTGAATACACGGTCTCCTATATATATATATATATATATATATATATATAGGGAAAAAGGGGTATGAGCAACTTGCTCATTTAGTAAATAAGCAATTGATGATGTGGCATACATGTGATTGGAAAAGCCTTAAAATGGTTAGTTGTTCAATGTATCACATGCATGCCACATAATCAATTGCTCATTTACTAAATGAGCAAGTTGCTCATATCCCTTTTACCCATATATATATAGTACAAGGATTCATTCTAAGTTTATTTCAGATGTGAGATTAAAACTAAGACTACTTTAATAGTTGTGATGACCAATTTCTCGTACTTGATTAACTACGATCAATAACAAAGTTAGAAAATGAAAAGAGAAAATTTGACACCTTTGGGTTATGTACCTTCCTATGAAGATGAAATCTTTCCAAGAATAAATTTGTTGCAGATGAACTCACGAATTATTGTCCTTAGTAACTCTATTGTGAAACTTCTGCTAGTGTCCTAGATATGATTTAATTAAACTCGAGTGTGATGTGGTGTCAGAGATTCCAAACTGAGCAGCATAAATAGATGAGACTTAAGAACAAGAAGCGAAGAATTGAAGAACTGAGCAATTTTATTCTGCTTACCTATTTTGACATGTTGAGAATCAAATTAGATGGACCACTCCTTTCACTTTGATCTACAATTTCTAGGTCTGAAAATGTGTTGACGATGTTTGACACAGGCATCAAGTAGTTGCAAAATCAACTATTTTCTACAGTATTAATTATGATGGTTACTGTAATGTCTTTTAATTGAACTAAGCTATCACAATCGCAGTATGATCCACATTCTTAACAACATTTATAAATGAAAATTCAACTGTTCGAAGAACATAGAACTTGTTGATCATGAATTTTAATGTTGGCAACCATTTTTTTGCTGCTTGATGAATGGGTAGAATATTTTTTAGAAACATTATTTGTCATTTACTGATATCTTTTTGGTGCTTGGTGGAATTACTGAGCTTGGAAAAGTGAACACCCCCCCCCCCCCCCCCCCCCCACACACACACACACACACACACACAGATTTCAAAGTAAATCAAGTGGCAAAAAAAGTGAACTGGATTTTTCTTGGAAGTTTGGTTGTTTGTTGACAGAATCAATCCGTTGAACTCGTAGAAGGAATATATATATATATATATATATATATATATATATATATATTTATATATTTTATTCATCAAATCATTCTATCACATTGGATTGCAGGCTGTTGTCAGCTTTACCACCATGCAGTTTCAGCTTGCCTCTGTCTTCTTCACATTTTCTCTTGGCACACGGACTCATTATTTTGGTCGAACAATTCTTCATGGGGGTGCAAGGGTAAGAACTTTTGCACACCTTAATACACATATTCTTCCTTAAATACTGATGTTAAGTGAATAATGTGAGTGTTGTTTTTCTTATTTTTCACAGTATCAAGCAACCGGCAGAGGCTTTGTTGTGCGGCACATCAAGTTCACTGAGAACTACCGGCTCTATTCTCGCAGCCATTTTGTGAAGGGGTTTGTAGTCCACTCTATAGTATAGAAATAATATATTCTTATAATAGGATCATTTTGTAATCCATTTTGTCAAACATGTAGGTTAGAAGTTGTACTACTATTGATCGTGTACCTTGCTTACGGTTATACGAAACACGGAGCTTTATCCTACATTCTAATCTCAGTTAGCAGTTGGTTTATGGCTATCTCCTGGCTTTTTGCTCCCTACATGTTTAATCCGTCAGGTTTTGAGTGGCAAAAGTGAGTATATTCTGTATTGATCTTACACCAATGCCCCTTTCAAAGCAGGAAAAAAAAGGAAAAAAGAAGAAAGAAACATGCACTGTAACCCACCCATTCATCTCCCAACAAGAAGGGAATTAAAATCCCTTCGAGCACCTACAGCCTCACAAGCAACTTTTACCACTTGTTAAGGTATATTTTTTCCTTCTACAGGACGGTTGAGGACTTCCGACACTGGACAAACTGGCTGTTTTATAGGGGTGGCATCGGAGTTAAAGGAGAGGAAAGCTGGGAGGCATGGTGGGAAGAGGAACTGGTATATAACTTCATTCCATCTGCTTCATGTGAATAAAATTTGATTTTACAATGTCCACACACACACGCGTATATAGTCTCTCTCTCTCTCTCTCTCTCTCTCTCTCTCTCTCTCTCTCTCTATATATATATATATATATATATATATTTATATGGAAATTATCATGTGAGAACTTCATTGGTGAGAACCATATTGGAACTTTATTACGGGGCTTTCTTTAAATGATCTGAATACATGAGTAAATTAGTCAAAAAATGTGAGGTCAAGTTATTTCAGATTCGTTTGCCTTGCATTAAAGTGTTGCAAATTTTATGGCTGGTTATTGTTATTTTGGTAATGACATTATGCATAAGCAAATTGACTCCGAATGATTTGATTTTTCATTCTTAGACTAATTTAGTCATATTTAACAATGTCAACGGTTCGGATCATCCAAAGAATAGCTATGCATGCTTTTCTCACGAAGCTTATCATGAGAACGATTCTCACCTGATCATCTTCGTTTATGAGCCTTGTGGCATAGAAGGAAATCTCTTTATAAATTGTGCTAAAAACCTTATCTCCACAACCAAAAATCACGATCTACACTGTTCAAGTTGGTTTTCATATCATAAAATATAGAGTGAGGTAAAATTTGTAATTTTGAACATGTTTTTTCTCATTCATTATGAGGGTGCAAAATGAACGGTTTTTCTGCAATTGTTGTACTGCGACCATGTAATGCATGGGCAGAACGTATTCAACTTTCATAATACTTCATGCTCTTATGTGTTATGGATTGTTGAACACTTTGAACGCTGTTTATCATGCATTTGGTGGTAGGGGGTAGGATTTTTTAGGGTGCCATGGAAGGAAGATTCTTCCCATGCTACCTTTCCTCCCTCCCTCCCTCTCTCTCTCTCTCTCTTTATATATATATATATATATATATATATATATAGTGCTATGATCATGTGAGAACTCCTTCGGTGAGAACCACGTGTGAACTTTATTTAGGAATATAAATTGAAAAATCGAGACCGTTGATTTTGATTTACATGTCTAAATTACTCTACAGCTGAGAAATCAAGTCATTTGAGATTTGTTTGTCCATGCATTAAAGTGTTACAAATTGTATTAATATCGTTTTTTTTAATAATGACATGATGGATGAACAAATGAATTTCAAATGACTTGATTTTACATATTTAGATTAATTTAGTTATTCTAAATGATGTAAATGGTTCAGATCATCCATGCGATGGTTATATAAAAAGTTGACACGAAGCTTATCGTGAGAACTAGTTCTCACATGATCACTCCCTTATATATATATATATATATATATATATATATATATATATATATATATATATATATATATATATATATAACGAAGTCTTCAAGTGAGCACAGTGCTCTCAAGGCCTTGCAGAACACTAATTCGTAACGCACTGAAATTCAAAGTTCATCTTTGTTCTACCTGCCTAACAGAGCCTAAGAATGTGAAATCAAGTTATTTGGCACTAATTGGGAACACACCGATACAATCTCCTTATAAAAAATTTGAACCATTCATCTTGTTCTACATGCCTAACATAGCCAAGAAATGTGAAATCAAGTTATTTGGCATTCATTTGCCCATCCATTGTCGGTAGAAAAATAAAGAATTTTCAGCCTTACAATTTTGTAACATTCCAAAATATAAGTAAATGAACTTCAAATAACTCGATTTTTCATGCTAAATTTGTCTGAGGCATGTAGAACAAGATGAACAGTTCGGGTTTTTTGTAAGGGGGTTCATGGGTTCTCAATTAGTGCTCTCCAAGGCCTTCAGAGCACAATGCTCCCTTGAAGGCCTATGTATAGGATGTCGTTCAAGGGACCACCATATTTGCGACCACTCGCTTTTAGAAACCCCCAATGAATAATCTGAATCATTCATCTTGTTCTACATGGCTTCGATAGTGCGGGTAAAAAATCAAGTTATTTGAAATTCATTTGTTTATGTTTTACTACCACGAAATTGTAAGGCTAAAAATTCTTTATCTTTCTAATGATATGATGGACGACCAAGTGAATGTCAAATAATTTGATTTCACATCATCGGGTTATGTTAGGCTTGATAAAAAGATGAACGGCTCAGATTTTTGATAGGGGCTTCATATTAATGGGTTTTCAATTAGTGCTCTCCAAGCCTTCAGAGTACAGTGCTCTCTTGAAGACTCCCTTATATAGTGTGTGCTTAGCTCTAAGCTTCCAATCATCCAATCAAGTGGGAAAGCCCAAGGCTCACCTTCCTCGTGTAGACATCATATTAGCGATCCGAATTGTGCAGTTTGTTATAAATTGCTAAAATAGTGTAAGGATGTGGAATCAAGCCATTTAAAATGTGTATTCTCCGTTCTTACATTATGAATTTGTAATGCAGAAATATCTTTATTTTTTATATGTTATGATGCATGTGTTAAAGAAGTTCAAATGTTTGATCTCACATGCTTAGGCTATGTTAGGTATTTAGAATAAGATGAACGGCTTGGGTCGCTCCTTGGGTGCCTCCATTATGGCAAGGGAGTGGAGTGCAGGTTGGGTGCAGTGGCACTAGGTGGCAGCGCCCCAGTAGTTAAAGCATTTTTCTCACTTTTTTAACCAAAGGTTTCAGGAAGATAGAAGCGGTTTTTTGTAAAAACTTTGAATTTTCTTTTATTTCTAAATGTAGCGTAAGAAAGAGAAACCCAATATCCCATTGTTTATTGTAATTGAGTTTCAGAAAGAGACTTGGATCTTCCTTCATCCTGTGTTTCTCTTTCAACCCTCTGCCCAGGCTCGTCATCATCAACACATTTAGGGGATGTTTGGTAGATTGCATTGCAAGTTTAAATTCAAACTTTCTCTTTGTTGAATTATAGTATAGAGACAGAAAATAATACTTTTTTGGATGCATACAACTGAATACAGTGGTTCCTATATATAGGAGAGTATAGAGAGTAATATAAATCTACTTCAGATGTGGGACTAAATTAAGACTACTTTAACACTCCTCTTCAAGCTGGTGCGTAGATATTTTCAAAGCCAAGCTTTCTCAAGAAAGTTTGAAAAAGCTTAGGAGATATTGTTTTAGTAAGGATACCATCAAGTTGTTCACCGGACCGGACATATGAAAATGAAATCACCTTCTTTTTCCACTCATCTTGAATGAAGTGACAATCATCTTCGATATGTTTTGTGCATTCATGAAACACCGGATTTTTAGAAATATGCATAGTAGCCTTGTCGCAGTAGAGAGAAACTGGAGATAACATGATTGCCAAGTCCCGAAGAAAATATTTGAGCAGAAACCAAATGTCCGATGACTCGGTATTCTGACTCTGCACTTGACTTGGCTACCACGGGTTGTTTCTTACTATTCCATGATACGAGATTTTCTCCAAAGAATATAAAGTCCTTTCTGGTTGAGCGCATATTATCAACCGATCCTGCCCAGTTAGTATCAGAATAATCCCGTAAAGAAAGAATCATCAGGTTTGAAGAGAAGTCCTTGTCTTGGGGCTTTCTTAAGATAGCGTAGAATGGGAACCACTGCTTCCCAATGAGTGATGGTCGGTGCAAGCTTAAACTGGTTGACTCGACTAACTGCAAAGGCAATATGTGGTGTAATCAATGAAAGATATATGAGTTTGTCCACCAGCCTGTGATATCGTTCTTGATCAGAAAACAATGCATCATTGGAGGAGGACAGCTTAATATTGGGATCCATAGGTGTCACTGAGGTGACATCCCAACATTTCTGTCTCAATAAGAATATCAAGGACATACTTTCTCTGAGAAAGAAAGATATCATCCTTTGTGCGTGCAACCTCTATGCGAAGAAAATACCGAAGCGGACCAAGATCCTTTGTTTGAAAGGTTTGAGCTAACCGTTGTTTGATGTCTACAATACCTTGTGAATTACTGCCTGTGATAATGATATCATCAATATAGTCTAACAGAATAACAATGTCTTTGATTCCTTTCTTCGTGAAGAAAGAATTGTCTACCTTATTTCTTGAAAACCCATAAGAGCACGTAGCTTTGCCGAATTTTTCAAACCAAGCTCGAGAAGACTGTTTGAGGCCATAAAGAAATTTTTCTAGTGAAAATACAAGATTCTCCCATTGTCGCTCAAAACCAGGAGGCTGTTGAGAAATGCATTCTTGACATGAAGTTGATGAAGGGGCCTAGAATAATTTGATGCAAGAGAAATAAGAATATGAATAGATGTGAGTTTCGCAACTGGAGAAAAAGTCTGCATAGTCTATCCCAAATTCCTGTGTATATCTGTGTATATCCTTTAGGGACAAAGCGAACTTTGTGTCGGTCAACTGTCATCGGGATTATGTTAGACAGTGAATTACAATTTACAACCGTTTTACCACTCACAGGGAGGCGAACTAACTGTTAAGTATCATTCTGCTGAAGAGCATGCATTTTCTTGTTCTTGGCTGTTGTCCAACCATAGTGTTTTAGTGCTTCCTGAACATTGTTAGGAATAGAAATGGAATCCAAAGAAGAGGTAAAATCTTGAAAGAATCTGATCAGTTTAGAAGAAGAAATAACTTGGTAATAGGATAGTGAGCACAAGAAAGCTTAGCCTTACGTTGACCAATAGTTAAATCATTTGTGTTAGATATATTACCGGCAGAAGTGGTTGACACTGCTTGAACAACCGAGGGTACTGCTTGGATGGTCGAGTTTGGACGAGTCTTGTTTTCTGACATAAACCTGTGGTGGTGGTGGTGGTGATGGTATTATTGTTGGTGGTGGTGGTTGTGGTGGAAAATCAACATTCTCTGCAACAGTCCTTGGTAAATCAGGATTGTGTGAAGGAATATGTGCAAAAAATTGAACATTCGTTGTGGTAAACTTTTTTTTGAAGAGCAATAACAAAGATAACCTTTCGAAAAATGTGAATACTCAAAAATACACATTTAGTAGCATGCGGTTCAAATTTATCAATGTCTGGGTGGAGATTTTGAACAAAACAAGTGCAACAAAAAACATGAGGTGGTGTTGAAAATGGATTTGATTTTTAGATGGAAATACCAGTTTGAATGGGGATTGATTTTGAAGAATAGAAGTAGGCGTTCGGTTCATAAGAAAACATGCAGTGAGAACCACAAAATTTCAATAAAACTTGGGGACCTTTGTTTCAAACATCAGAGAGCGAGCAGTGTTAAGTAAATGTTGACTTTTGCATTCTGTCACTCCATTTTGTTGAGGAGTGTAGACACAAGAAGTTTGGTGAATTATTCTATGTTGGAAAAAAAATGTTGAAATTAGAACTGATGTATTCGTTAGTTTATCAGAACGAAAATATTTAAGAGAGTGCCAAATTGGGTTTGTATCTAGATGAAAAATTCTTGAAAAACTTTAAATTCTTCATAACGATCTTTCAAACGGAATAACCATGTCATTCGAGAGAAATCATCAATGAACGTAACAAAATAATGATAGTTATTAAACGTAGGAAAACCAATAGGGCCCTAAATATCAGAATGCACTAAATTAAACAAATGTTCATTATGTTTATTGATGCGTCCTAGATAGAAAATTCTATGATGTTTACCTAACTCATATGACTCACAAGATACCTTAAAGGAATGCTCACAACCTGAACTAAGTGATTGAGGGTCGTAGAGGAAGGATGTCCCAGTTGTCGGTGCCACAATTCTGGATCAACAGAAAAATGAAAAGTTGAGACTGGAGAATCCAAGATATATTATCCATGTTGTTCACGACCGGTGTTAATCGCCTTCCTCGTCGTAGTATCCTGAAACACAATGAGAAGGAAAAAAATGTCACTGAACAGTTTAGATCTTTGTAATGTTTAGAAATTGATAATCAGCTATTTGATAAGTTAGGAATACGCAAAACTGATTTAAGATGAAGATCCGAAGAAAGAGTGATATCTCCCACCTCTTCAACAGGACAGGTGAGCCATCAGCAATACGCACATGATAATTTGGAAGCAAAGAATATGAAGAAAGTGATAAAAGGGTCATATATTCATAAGCACCTGAATTAATTATCCATTTATGGGAGGAAGCATGACGAGCATTACCCTAGTGAACCGAGTTACCAGAAAGAGGGGGCAACTTGTTGCAGAAGTCCTGATACTCTTCAGCATAAATGATAGATTGGGAGGAGATTGATGCATCCGTAGGAGTGACGGTGGAATGAGAGGGTTCCACAGTAGGAGGAGAGGTCGCCATTGGAGCAGATCTAGATTAGATTTGAAGGAGAAGAGGAGTATGAAGGAGAGATGGTGATGAGAGAGGAAATCAAACACTATCATGCATTACGGAACAATGCGTATAACGAGGCTTTTTTTGAAATAGGAAGAGAAAGCGGGGAAACTGGTGTTAGCGGATTAGGGCGAGGGTTTCGAGAGGAGAGGGTGGAGATCGGGAGGGATGGCAGCGGCATTGGTGTGGGGCGGCGGCAGGATTGGATCTGGAGTTGGAGAGGAAGATCTGGGTAGGGTGACGGGAGTTGTTAATGTGGGGTATGGGATGCAATGGGTAGCGGATTTCGGGAGAAGAGGAAGGGGGTGCGGGCGTCGGGAGATGACGATGGGGTTTGGGGGGTTCGATAAAGGCGGCTGCGGCCGGCAGGGAGGATGGCGGTAGGGAGGCAGAGTCGTGGAGGGTTAGTGGGTTTGGAGAAAGTGACAAGGAGGAAGAAGAAGGCTGCTTCCTTTTTTTTGGGGGGGGGGGAGATGGAGAGAGAAAACTAATTTTTTGTGGAAAATTTTTCTGTAAACTTTCCTGGCTCTGATACCTTGTAAAAGATCCTACCACTAAGCTAAAACTTCGAAATTCTAGAAGGGTCGAGGAAAATTGCACTTGTATTCCAACACCCTTCAAACTTTTGGAACCATTTACTAAAATATCCCCAACTTTTCATGGTAACCTCCATTTTGTACATTTCAATGACCATTTGCAAGTGGGAATTTCAAATTTCTCCAAAACTAACGGACTCAATTACCCTTATTCAAAAGCCAACCTTGGGGAATTTCAACAACTCAAAAATATCAAGAGTCAATTGCAAATAATTCCAATTTCATCATTAAATAGAAAATTGATTCATGAACCTCTTAATTAAGATGTGTAAGAAAGAGTTAACTGCATTCCAACTCTTAAACAAATCACAACCCCCTAAATACAAAATACAAATTGATGTAAAACTAACCCTAAATAGAGAATTTCCAAGAATCTTAAAGGATTAATTTTAGCAAACATGTAATGCGGATCAAAGTTAGAATTTTAAACTGTTAATCGGGTTGATGGATTTTCAAGAATTGAATTAAGTTTAACAAGCGCAATTAATAATTTAGTTCTAACAATCAATAATTAAATTCCTAAGCGTTCTTAGCAAGTAAAAGATGCAATATTGACTCATACTCTAATTAGGCAAGTGGAACACTCAATCTCGATATTTGTAGTCGACAGTTAAATCAAAAAATATAATAGAGATGATAAAGCAGTATAACACAAATATTGGAAAAGCGGGAAGAGTATACCGGGGTTCGAAGCAACTAGTGTTAGATCTCAGCTTGGCAGCAAGGGGCGAGGAGCAGCACAGGGGAGTCACGGGGGTGCTGGCGCAACTGGCTGTGGGCGGCGGCGGGATCGACACGAGAGGGCGGACAGCGTCGCGGTCAACGTCGACGAAGTGGGTCGACAGGGATTGGGTTTTGGCTGTCGTTGCTGACAAGGACTAGGGGTGGGCATCGATCGGTATCCGACCTAATATGGACCATCCATCACCGATCCAAAGAAGATCGGTTTATTAATTTTCTCATCTGCAAGCAATCCGAACCTTAATTGGATTGGTTTTCATCCAAGCCGATTAAGCTCGGTTTGGATTGGATTGGATGGTCGGTTTGTCGTGCTACTTTTTACCTTCAACATCATTCATAATTTTGTTGAAATTTAAAATATCAACTTCAATCAAACTTAAGAAACAACCTGTTATTTGTTATTAGAAATGAATTTAAAATGAAGATTCATAAGTTGTTAATAATTTTTGCACTAATTGTTTGAGATTATGACGTTTAAATGAGTGAGATAAACTACTTTTTCACTTACTTCTGTAATCTTAGTTTATTATCATAAAAGAAACATTAAATAACCATAGCCAATTGAATTTCAGGTATAATAAAAAAAGATTTAGATTACAATTTCTACTTGACTTGATTAAAGTAGCTACTAAATGTTACATCAACTTCATGATTCTATTAAGTAGGGCCACACTTTAAATCAAGCATTTCTCAATAACATAACACAGGATTATAGAGGATCAAAACATAGGTAGAACAATTGCTCGGTTTGTATTAAAGAAATTAAAGAAGACTGTTTGTATCTCCAAGAAAACAAGAAATAACTATTTTTATATTCAAGAAATTAAAGGAGAACTATATTTTTTATGGACTTATGCATAGAGGTACGGTCAGTTCGGTTTCATCGGTTATTTGAAAGCCCCATCCAACTACTGAACCGGTCCAGTTGGTTATTGAAGATCAAGAACCGAGCCAATCCAAACCCCCAATTGGTTCAGTTAAAAACTGGTTGGTTTGGGTTGGATTGGTTCGGATTGGTCGGTTCGGATAATAGTTGTCCACCCCTAACAAGGACAGAGGAGGAGGGGGTTTGGGTGGTTTTCTGTGGTGGCGCTGGCCGTCGAGGGGAAGTGGGGCTGCGTTGGAAGGAGGATGGGAGGTGGCGTCGAGGAGGGCGGCCGGAGTTGGCCGGGGAAGACGATCGGAGATGGGTTTGGGGTGTTTGGGCGGGAAATAGATTGGAAGAGAGAGAGAACGGGTGTAGCGGCTAGCGGTTTTGTGAGGGGGAAGAAGCAGGATTAGGGTTTTGGATTTGGGGATTAGGATTTTGATTTTAATTGATTTGGGGATTTGGGTAGTTTTAGAGTTTATCACAAACCCTAAATTTTTATTAGGACTCTTCACAAACCCAAATAATTTGATCTCAATTGTATCACACAAAAAGAGAGGAAGAGCAAAACTCAACACAGTAATTTTTTTAATCAAGAATGACATACTTTTTCATTAATCTGAAGGCCTATATATAGGCTCAAAACAAATCTCGATACAAATCTCAAAATATTCTAAAATCTCAGAAATATTTTAATGCATAAAAGAAATGTTACATATGGCTATAATTGTCAAAAAACAAATATGGTACTGAAATAAAATACTAAACTAAACAGAATAGAGATCTTACATTTGACGACTCTCAATATTCAATTTCTCACATATTTCCAAATCTCAAAATCTTAATACTATTTAATACAAGTTTCACTTGTGAATACTCTTAATCTTCATCAGATTTCTCTCCCTGGCCAAAGAAAACATCCCATAAAGAAGGAAAACCAGAAATAGATGCAAGAAGAAGAGGAGGGGAAATTGCTGAAGAAATTATGTTTTCTTTTTCTTTTGGTCTTATCGTCCTGAAGTGGACTTTTTAAGGAATAAAGAGGGGGTTGGAGGTAACCCCAGATCTATGGTTGAAGAAGAAAGAACATTAGGGCGCCAAAGAAGAAAGGGGAGTGAGGCGATTTGTGGTCGGGGTGAAGGATTAGAAAGATGAGCGAGGCTGGATCTGCAGTTGAAGCAGGAAGAAGAGTAGAGCGCTGAGTATTTTTGTTCATACAATGGAAGGGGTCAAGAAATTAAATAGATAGTGAACCCGAATATGCTAGTTTTTACTTGTGTGTTTCATGATATTAAGAACAAAAAAAATGGATTGAATTATGAGTTTCTATTGCGCTAACCATAAGTTTGATCTTCTTGGTGTCTAAAGTTGATCACTTGCTGCTAATTAGTGTCTAGAAGTATTTGTTTTTCTTGTTTATTTGATATGATGTTTAAGATAATTTGTGATGGAATCTTTTGGGTGACTGAACTTCGGGTTTTTAAGCTAGTAGGACTGTAATTCAGATTACTTTTAAATCCTTATTCTGTGGTGGTATGTACTTCTATGTAAAATGCATGAAGGTTCATCATTCATTTAGTGCCCATTTAATTGTGTTTCAAATACTTCCATGTATATGTTTCTTTTTAAATTCTTTTCTTGTGTGTGTCCTAAACCCTAACAGTTTACCCCAAATGCAGGCACATATCCGTACTCTGCGTGGGAGGGTTTTGGAATCTGTTTTGAGCTTAAGGTTTTTTGTTTTTCAGTATGGGATTGTGTACAAGTTGCATGCTAGTGGATCAGATACATCATTGACAGTAAGACCTCAACTAGTTATAAAGATTTATTTCAAATGTGGAGATCAATTGTTCATGTCCTATGATTTATAAGTTGGTAGATAGTTGTGCCAGTATATCGAGTCAAATGACTATTTTTACTATTTTAAAGGAATATGTAAAACATAAGATTTCCTTTATTTGCATCCCTTTCAGTTTTCTTTATTTTAAAAGATGATATATATTCTACTTGTCTAGTATGTATATGCACACATCTTATGTATGTTATATGTTCATGTATATAAACTAGTGAAGACATGTGCTTTGCACATCTTATAATGGATCTTAAATTTATTCATTTGTTAATTTACTTGAACACAAAGAAACTTTAAAATACGAATGAATGATTATAAAAATTAATGTTGTTTTTAATTAGGCTTTAATTCTTCGTAGCAAAATTATTAAAGAGAATACTTGGACTACTCTTCCATACTCTCTTAATTCTTTAGTGTATATACTACTTACACATCTGTGAGAGAGAATAAAAACTCTCACTTGGAACATATCTAGTGATGGACTTTCAATTTGCAAATCTACTTATTTCATCTTGACCTTCATCATCTACAGTGCCCAAGTTACATAAATCTATGTGGACTTGGTGATATGGATGCTGTTAATTTTCAAAATTCGTACTAAACTAGATATATATGCACTTGGCTTTTTGTCCCCAATTCATGAGAAGTTTATTTTTATTATATGGTGAAGTATGGGCTATTTAATGATGCTTATTAATGGTGGGAATGGATATGTCAGGAAATTCTGAAAGAAGGGGAGGGCATTTTGGGCATCCAAAAAGTCCAACTACACTTGCTGCTTCTCCAATTATATGCAAGTAGAGATAGCATTGCATTTGGTATTAGAATGTACCAATGCTCTTTTACCAAGATAATAAAAATTGAAATTTTTGGTCTTTGTGACACATCTCTAATATTATAATGGGAGAAGGCTTTAGCGTCATTTGTAAATATATCAACGCGTGTGACGCACGTACATAACTAATATAAAGGAGGTTTCAGATTCGAGTCCTCGCTACATCAGAGTTTCATTTTTTAATTTTTTTACTTTTTTATTAAGACGTGCATAGTTGGTGCATAACTAATATAAAAGAGGGATGTGCGTAGCCCGTGCATAACTAATATAAAAGAGGTCTCATATAAAAGAGGTGTTCGAGGCCAGACTACGTCGAAATTTTTACTTCAAAAAATATATACTTATTAAGACTTGCATTGCACGTGTAAATTACTAGGTTCTATAAATCATGTGTTCCAAGTTTAAGCAGACATGACCCTGGTTCAACATTGAATCTTATTATACCAGTCAGATGTTTCATAGGTAACCAAACTTATATAAATAAATAAGAAATTCTAAATAGACATTGTATTTGGCTATTGTGCCATATTCTATCCTTTTTATTTATTTAAAAAGAATGTCTGTTTGTATTTTTTTATCGATCAATATTAAGATTCAGAGAAATGATTCTGGTAGTTTGCAGATTATTATTTGATATTTATTTGAGATTCTTCAAGCAGATGTAACCAATTATTCATTTGCTTCAGGTTTATGGGTGGTCATGGATTGTGCTTGCTGTCCTGTTTATTCTTTTCCAGGTTTGTAGGGCGGCAGTACTGAATGATATAAGTTTGCAATTATATAAAGTTACTCTTTTATCAATATCTGACTGCATGCCCATGTACATATGTGATTGCCTTCAGGTGTTTACCTTTAGCCAAAAGGCATCTGTAAATTTGCAGTTGCTACTGCGCCTTATCCAGAGCGTATCATTCCTGCTGGTTTTGGCTGGTATTTCTGTAGCAATTGCTCTCACAGATCTCTCTGTGCCTGATATTTTTGCGTGCATCTTAGCATTTGTACCCACAGGTTGGGGAATTCTTTCGGTAAGTATTAAAATAATGTTTCTCATATCATTATTCCACGAGAAAAATTTTGTTGTTTCATACTTATCATCTTTAGCGTTATACCGAGAGAGGGTTGCTGCGTCATTTTTTTTGTGTGAAACCAACATGCATGTGCAATATATTGTGTCCTTTCCCTTCTCGGGCATATATTGAAAGTCGTGAATATCATTAAATAACTCAACTTAGATGCTAATGGTGAACTTGATTCTGTATGCTAAAAGAAATAAAGTGTGTTCCCGCAAACTAAATTTAACATCTCAGAACTTTTCCTTTCATACGAAACGGAACACGAGTGAATTACAGAATTTAGTATCTTAACAAAAAAACTTTTCAATTGTTAAGCTTGAAATATAGATTAATATATTAAAAGTTGTTGACTGCGCTATTTTCTTAAAATTTTACATGTATAGAATGCTTCAATTAATCTAGTAATAACATCCATTTCATTTGATTTATTCTCAAGCCTCCACTGTCAGGTCTTTCATTATATGCTCTATCGTCATTGATTCTGTGCGTGCGCCTCAGACAAGGCCGGCCCCCAACCTGAGGCTGGTGAGGTGGCCTCCTTAGGCCTCTGAATTCTTTTCACTTTTAGGGACCCCCAAATTTGTACTTTCCTTGTAAATATAGGCACGTATTTTGTGCGTAAAAAATATTATATTTTATTAGGGGTTCCCAAAAATAATTATTTGGACCTTTCGCCTTGGGCCCCCAGAACTCAGGGCCAGCCCTGGCCTCAGAATCCATCTTTGTTGAATTTCTTAGCGTTAAATTTGTAGTACTTGTATTAAAATTGAAGATCAAGTCTTTCACCTAGCAAATCTTTTATTCCTTGAAGCTTGTGTTCATATCTTGGTTATTTTGGAGGAAAAGTTGTCGCTAGGTTTATATCAGTTAGGCATGATCCACAATTTCTAGGGTTTTTGGCGACATACACAATTAGAACGCAAGTTAGTGCATCTTCGTGGCTGATATTCTAAATTTAAAATGTAAATCTTGCTATGGAGAAGTAATGTAACGCCCCGAATCCCAAATACAACTGAATTCGAGATGTTCTACAGGATCTTTCCACTTCCTTTATTACAATTTTACAAGGAAATTTGAACTTTTCACTTTACATCAGAGTTTACATAAAACATTATACTTTACATTGCACAGCGGAAGTAAAAATTACAACATTTAAATAAATGTACAACAACTTTGAATAATCTTTAAGCATCCGTTCCTCTTTAACCTTTATCATGTCACTTACCTGCATATAAGACTGTGGGTACGTCAGTTTATTCAACCAACGATCATTATACACGGCCATCCTCTCTATGCCAGAAATAGTATAACTTATTTTCCATATTTAGCAAACACAAACTTGTCACATATCAAACTAAAGGCACTACCCTATTGATGTCGTGTTGTGATTGTGCACTTAGTCCTTAATGCAGTTATTTATGTTACATGACACTAATGCGCACTTGTTCGGATTCTATGCATCACATACTACATAGATCCGAGGGCAAGCCCTTAATCGTTCTTCATCTTTGTAGGGTTTAATCCCTCGCCATGACTTAATCTACTACTGTAATTACGGTAGGTATCCTATATGATCTATGAGTACAAGCACGTGTACAGAAAACCTGGAGGGAAATTCCACGTCATGTCACGACGCATCGTGAAGACAGCCTTGGCAATTCAGCCTCCTTCATGGCACACGATTCTTTTACAGTCACCAAACATCCCACAAGCGTCGCCACCGGGACGGTACCCTGGAGCAGTATCCACGTCATGTCACGACGCATCGTGAAGACAGCCTGTGAATACTCTCACGCCGCCAATCCAATGGCCCTCATACTCATGTTTTTCTCCTACTTTCATCACGTCTCCACTATGTACTAATCCTTAGTTTTTTTTTTATCAAAATCATGAACAAAAATCAAACTCTAGAGTTAGCCTCTCCACTAAACCGGACTTATTCATTCATTCAAACATGACTAACCTTGGTCTTTCTTTTCAATTTTCATTTCATTTATTTCCAAATGCCGGGGGAGACTTAGCTACTCTTTTTGTTTCAATTTTCAATTCACCATTTCCAATTTGAGCATTTCCAACTCATAAATTCATTTTCATAATCAAAATAGATTTTCCTTTTCAATAACATCATCTCTAACTTGTTCAATAGTCCATAATCACACATGGAATTTATATACTTCATCAATTATTAATTTCACATTGAAATCACATCACTAATTGATTATTCACACTTCATAGTTTCCACCCTATTCTCAAATGAGAATAATTTGCATCACATCACACAATATAATTTCTTTCTTTGCCATATTAATTTTCTAATCCTTCATTTGAAGTCATTTTTGCAAGATATAATTTCACAAAGAATATCAATGTGGAACTATGTTCTATTTACTCATTTAGTCACAAATCATACTTTATTTTATGTAAATAGTTCCCAAATTATTTTTAATAAGTCCTATGTATTTTTAGAAGAATAGTCATATTTTTTCCATAATTTTTTGATCACTAAAACATCAAAAAAATATTTTTTTCATAACTGCCGAGCCCACGACTCGAACCCAGAACCACAGAGAAGACAGCCGAAGGCACAGGCCACTAGGCCGCTTGCGCCAGCAGTATAGATAGGCGCTGAGAGTATTAAATACTCTCGGCTGCTGTTCTTATACATTTAAAAAGAAAAGAAACAAAAGTATGGTGCCGGATTCGAACCAGCAACCTTAGACTGAAAGCCACTGTAGCGATCAGAGCCGTCCCGACTACTTGAGCTACGGGCTCAAGTTGTCACTAACGTAATTCAAATTTTATTTAACCAATACTCTCTGTTATTTAGAACATTTCGGCGTTCATCAAATCTCATTTCATTTGTTCTTACTAACATACTGTAAAAAATCCAAATTAATGATTTCCATCATGAATTTTATTCCAGTATATGAAAATAATTTTTCTCAAATAATAAAACATATTTTTTCCCAATAATTAACACATTTCTACTATACCATTTGGCTAATTTGATATACTACCACTAATACATTCGTAATTCATTCGTTACAACATCATAACAAAATTTCTAATTTAGCACATAAAGCGACATTGTCCAACTACTAAATTTTCTCATGCTACTAACGAAGGTTTCTTTACACAATTTATAACCACATTCATATTGCACACAACTTGAATTTTAATAGTAGAAGCACACACAATTTGCATATCAACAATTCAATCAATTATGGATCATTTTTCCAATTAAATGTGCATTCTTATTAATCATTTTCATGCATCATTTTTTCTAATTAAATCTAACATGCATTTCTATTTAGAAATAGGGAAAATTTACCCACCTCAAATGGAGAGACAAACACAATTAGCAACTTCCTAAACAAAAGTCCTTGCACACGAACGGTCCTCCTCCTAGAAGCGCGCACTCGAGCCTCCAAGAGCACCAAAACCGAGCACCTCCACAAGCCAACCGAGCACTCCAAAGCCGGCCCCTCTTCTCCTTGATGTTGCAAGCACAATTCCACACACTCTCAATCTTTTAACACACAATCACTACTAGATAAGGTATTTTAGACTATAGATTTGTAGAAAGTAATAAACACAAGAGTAACTAGCCATGGAGGGGGTATTTATACTAAAATCTTGATGGAATGGAGGGCTAGGATCAAGTAATTGATTATAAGATGGAGGGCTAAGATGAGAGTAGGAGTTGCATTAACTACCCACCACCAAGTAACCACCAAGCATGATCTCCACTCAAATTTTTGGTTTCCCTCCCAAAAGAAGCAATCCGGCCATGCTTTGGGAAGTGCATTTGCACGTGTACGTGTAGTGCACGTGCATGCAACTTGGTCCAAAAATTGTACATTTTATTTTATATAAAAAATAAACTTTAATTTTGTATTCTACATTACAAGTCATATTTAAGAATTAACTAATGGGCTTTAGTTTAATGGGCCAAAATAATTATTCTAAAATAATAAATTAAATTAACTTTGGGCTTTTAAAAGAAGTCTTTTTGTCTAATTGAAAGAAAGCTTTGTAAGAATAATTAAAAGCACATAATTAAAAAAAAATCTATACTCATCATGATGAAAATATTTACCAAAAATATTGCACGTGCACACTACGTGCAAAAAAATAAATAATTTTTCATAAATTGAAAAATTAGGGCATTACAAATAAACTCTTAAAAATTATATTTCCTGCTCACTTGTGCCTATTTCTCACCCAATCGAAGACAAACTATTCATTAATGTCATTACAAGTCATGCAGCAAACTGTCTCGGAAGTCGTCATTCCAAAAGATTTATGCATTCCAAAGAAATATGCATCATCCTTTGTTAGAATATTATTCAAAAATGAAGAAGAAAGCCTAACTAGCTATGTAACAAATTACTGAAGAACATTTATTTTTGGTGGTTAATCTAAGTGTATTTGAGGTATTTGAGACATTAGATTAAAAAAAAAAGAAGAAATCATCGAAGGGTTTCCTGCGAAATTTACATTGACATTACAATGCCACCCAACAACAAACTCTCATTGTCATTACAATGCCACCCAACAACAAACTCTCAATCGTGTCATGTTTATTCCAATGTCTATGATCTTATATGTCAACATCCCTAAAAATTTTGGTTTTCCACACACTATGATATGACACTTGTTCATCCATGTAGACCCTAGGCTCACTCACATACTCATCTAAGATCCTCGAGTCATTCCCATAGTCACAATCCGGTATTTTCTACGGCCTCGCCACGTGGCTTATGCCTCACCCAAAAGACTAGTTAGTTGCAGGGGCGGAGGGAGTGAAGGGCCAAGGGGAGCAGCCGCTCCCTCTGAATTTCGTCAGCTCTTTAAAAAGCCCAGTACTTAAAAAATTCTGCTCCCCTCACTCAGCCCAAATCGCTCCCCTCCCTGGCCCAAGGCCCCAAACCCACGCTCCTCTCCTTCACTTAAGAATTGCACCATGGACGGCCTTTCCGGAAACTGGAGCTCGGGGCAAAACCTACTACTTCATTTGTGGTAATGGCTACTTCCAGAGCGGGATGAAGGTCTCCGTTACTGTCCACAAACTTCCCTCAACTTCGTCGTCTTCGGAGTCGGAGTCCTCCATTTTGAGTCACTCCGGCGTCAAATCAGATGGTGGAGTTGGTGGTGGTGTGCGAGGTGGGGAGGACCTTGTTCTTGGGTTGGTTTCTGCTTTGATTTTCGGAATTAGATATGGATGGATTTGATTGATTGAACCTTCTTTTTGTTTTGGGATTTGATGGAAATGAAGTAAATAGTTTGTTGATTCTTCAATTGAGATGTAGTGTATTAATTAAGAATTGGGCTTATGTGCTGGATTTCTTCTAATGTTGTGTATTGTTAGGTACTATCGGGCGTTAGATTCATTCAACCGGAGTAGGCTTTAGGTTGCGTGCATCCTATGTATACTAGTATTTTTCATGTGCGATGCACGTTTTGAGAAGAGTTGGAGGATTCACGTGCGATGTACGTGTTATGAAATAATTTTAGAGTTGAACGTGCATTGCACGTAATTGGAAATATTTTGAAGAAAAAACTACAATTTGTACGTGCAATGCACGTTTTTATAAGTAAAATTTGAGCTGTACGTGTAACATGTGTATGTTTAGTGCTAAAAACATATTATAAAATTGTTTTGCACGTGCAATGCACGGGTTTGTATGTTGACAATTGACAACCCCAACTCTTCCATTATAATATTAGAGATTGTGACGTGGATGTTTAAAGACTTACAAATTTGTGGTTTTTTTGATTTCGCTCCCGCTGGATGAAAATCCTGGCTCCGCCACTGGTTAGTTGGGTGACAATTTGGATCATGGACTTTTGTATTGATGAGGACATCAATTCTATTTAATTTAGTATTTTATTTCAGTACTATATTTGTTTTTTGGCAGTTATAGCCATATATAATCTTTCTTTTTTGCATTAGAATATTTTTGAGATTTTTAGAATTTTTTGAGATTTGTATCAAGATTTGTTGTGAGCCTATTTATAGGCCTTGAGATTCTTGAGAAAGATATGCTATTCTTGATTAAAAAAATTATTGTGTTGAGTTTTCTCTTTCTCTCTTTTTGTGATACAATTGAGATCTAATTATTAGGGTTTGTGATAAATTTAATACAATTTTAGGGTTAATGATTAACTCTAAAATCTACCCCCCCCCCACCCCCCAAATTAAAAAATTCCCAAAAAAATACCCAAAACCCTAATCCCCTTTCTCTTCTTCCTCCAAATCCGGAAACCCCCTACCTCCCGATCGTCTCCTTCCCTTGCGCCAGCACGCATCCCGAACACTCCGTTCCATTTCATCCCGACCTCGCCTCATCCATGTGCTCCCGAACCTCTGAACAACACACCTCACCCTCGTCCCTAGCCACCCCTCCTCAACAGCGCGATCACCCCTGCTGCCCCGAGTGCTTCTCTTTTTCCCTCATCGTCTGTCTCCCTCCCGCTCTGTCTCCTTGTCGTTTGTCCCGCGCCCAACAGCAGCCAGCGCTAGCCGCCGTTGCTCCTTCCATACGTCGACGCCAGCCCAGATCCGCCAGCCCTCGCTTTTGCTGCCATTGCTCTTGAAGTTGTTGCCGCCATTGCTGTGCTCTTCCGAGATCTACGCTAAGTTCTTCGAACCCTCGGTATACTCTTTCCAATTTACAAATATTTGTGTTATACTGCTTTATCAATTATCATCTCTATTATATTATCTGATTTGCCTGTCGTCCACAAAAACAATTGAGATTGATTGTTCCACTTGCTTGATTAGAGTACGAATCAATATTGAATCTTTTACTTGCTAAGAATACTTAGGGATTTAATTATTGATTGTTAGAATTGAATTATTAATTGGGATTGTTAAACGTGATACATTTCTTGAAAATCCATCAAACCGATTAACTGTTTAACATTTTTAATTTTGATCCGCACTACGTGTTGGTAAAATTAATCCATTAAGAATCTTGGAAATTCTTTATTTAGGGTTAGTTTTACATCATTTTGGTATCAGAGCGAAGGTTCTTAAAACCCTATTTACATCATTTAGGCATCAATTTTTGCATTTATTTAGGATCGTGTAGTCTTTTATTTTTCTTTCTTTATTTTAGATCATTTCATATTCATTTATAAATAAAATAAAATAAAATAAAACCTAGCACACACATGACCCCTAGTTTTCCCCGTTGGCGAATGCGTCTCCGCAACACCATCACAGATCCTGACGAGCTTTTTTTATCCCTTCCAAATCACTCAATTAGAAACCCTAGACCTTCCCGACCTGAAATGGAAAACTCTGATATTTTCGCTACCTTAGCTGCCATTCAAGCAACTCTTGCCAATATCAATCAGAGGCTTGAGAAAGTGGAATTAAATCAAATTGTTGCCCCTGGGTTTCATGCTAATCGTCAGATCCCTCAAGGGAATGTTTGTGACGAGCAACGTCAAGAACGTGACCTTGACGAATAATATATGAAGAACGTTAAGGCTGACGTTCCCCATTTTGAAGGCCACATGGAACCCAAGTTTATCTCGATTGGATCCGTGCCATGGATCATTACTTTGTGTTGTTTGACATGAGCGAAGCCCTGAAGGTTAAATTTGCCACAATGAAATTGACGGGTAAAGCTTAACAACACTGGACTAATCTTGAACACGCCCGCTGAGGCCGAGGCCTGGCACCCATAGCCACTTGGGAAGCCATGAAAGAGAAGCTCAATGAGAGATATGTACTGTTATCGTTCCACACTCGATTGCTAGATTCGTGGAACCAACTTTATCAAGAAAGTAAATCCACACAAGAATATGTTGATAAATTTGATGACTTACTTATTCGGTGCAATGCTTTAGGTAAAGAGAGTGAAGAACAAACTCTCTGTAGGTTCAAGACTGGATTACGAGCCGATCTGAAGAACGAGCTAATTCATAGAAATATGGACTCAATAGCGGCAGCCTACGCCCTAGTCCTCGATATAGATCGCCTTAAAGCTAGTTCCCATTACAAGTCCAGCGATTCGATGGATCATTCTTTTAGAATGAATCCTCCTGACCCTCTAGACCTGAGCACTCCTCTCCTCAGTACCCTAACAAGTCTTATCCAAATAAACATACTTCAAATTCCTATTCACACGGAAATGACAACACGGGTAAGAACACTGAAAGAGGCTATTCTAAGATTGATCATCTCACTAAGTGCTATAAATGTAAGAGATACGGTCATGTTGCTGGCAACTGTCCCTGCCCAAGTAGGATCAATATAGTAGAGGGTACCGCAGTATCGCTGATGAGCCCGACAATGAGTTTACCTATGAACCTAATGTAAGTGATGACTTTGATGAAAAAGAGGATGACTAGTCTCGCAATTGTATTCAGTCTGTTCAGTCACCTCCATTGAGTGTACCTGAGTCATCCATCCTTTCCCAAGTCACTTGATAACCCATATATTTTACCCCTATGTGAGAATATCACAGTCACAGAGTCTGCATCCAATTTTTCATACTGCATTCATGATTTGCATAGAGAAATTTCCAAGGAACTTAATGAGAATAATTTTAACTACACGTTAATAACAGATACAAGAAGAAAATTTATAACTTTTGATATTGGTGACGAAGTGATGGTTCGGATTCGTCCGGAACGGTTTCCAGTTGGACCCGTTAAGAACTTGAACATACGTGCTGCAAACCTATTTAAGATTCTACATACAATCAATGATAATACCTATGTCGTTGACCTTCCTAAAGGTTTTGGCATAAGTAAGACTTTCAATATTGAGGATCTAGTACTTTATGAAGGCTCAAAATTCAACCCTAGAATTTTTTTTATAGATGAGCCTACCCTGCAGCCTAATGGTGAGATTCCCACATTTACCCCTCTACCTGATACTATTCACCCACCGACAGAAGAATTGAATAATATTTTAGATGATCAGATAATCTCTACAAGAGACGGTGGTTTGCACAAGTATTTGGTGAGGTAGAAGAACAAGCCGAAGTCGGATGACACTCGCAGTGATTATAAGGGGCTCCCGCAACTCGATCCAGATCTTTTGGAGCACTATGACAGGATCACTTGTTTTGATTCGACTGGATCGAGCTCTCCCACCCGGAGAGAATGATGAGAACATCAATTTTATTTAATTTAGTATTTTATTTCATTACCATATTTATTTTTTGGCAGTTATAGTCATATGTAATCTTTCTTTTTACATTAGAATATTTTTGAGATTTTTAGAATCTTTTGAGATTTGTTGTTGTGAGCCTATTTATAGGCCTTGAGATTAATGAGAAAGATATGCTATTCTTGATTAAAAAATTATTGTGTTGAGTTTTTTTCCTCTCTTTTTGTGTGATACAATTGAGATCCAATTATTAGGATTTGTGATAAATCCTAATACAATTTTAGGGTTAGTGATTAACTCTAAAATCTACCCCCTAAATTAAAAAATTCCCAAAAAAATACCCAAAACCCTAATCCCCTTTCTCCTCTTCTTCCTCCAAATCCCAAAACCCCCCTACCTCTCGATCGTCTCCTTCCCTTGCGCCAGCACCCATCCCGAACACCCTGTTCCACTTCATCCCCGACCTCGCCTCATCCTTGTGCTCCCGAACCTCTGAATCGCACACCTCACCCTCGTCCCTAGCCACCCCTCCTCAACAGCCCGATCACCCTTGCAGCCCCGAGTGCCTGTCTCTCTCTCCGTCATCGTCTGTCTCCCTCCTGCTCTATCTCCTTATTGTCTGTCGCGCGTCCAACAGCAGCCAGCGCTAGCCGCCGTTGCTCCTCCCGAGCGCCGATGCTAGCCCAGATCCGCCAGCCCTCGTTTTTGCTGCCATTGTTGTGCTCTTCCGAGATCTACGCTGAGTTCTTCGAACCCTCGGTATACTCTATCCAATTTACAAATATTTGTGTTATACTACTTTATCAATTATCATATCTATTATATTATCTGATTTTCCTGTCGTCCACAAAAACTATTGAGATTGAGTGTTCCACTTGCTTGATTAGAGTACGAATCAATATTGAATCTTTTACTTACTAAGAACACTTAGAGTTTTAATTATTGATTGTTAGAATTGAATTATTAATTGGGATTGATATACGTGATACAGTTCCTGAAAATCCATCAAACCGATTAACTGTTTAAAATTTCTAACTTTGATCCGCACTACGTGTTGGTAAAATTAATCCATTAAGAATCTTGGAAATTCTCTATTTAGGGTTAGTTTTATATCAAGTATATAAGGAACTCTTTATTTCTCCTTTCCGATGTGGGACTAAATTTCCTACACATCCAACCAATTCACCGCACCATTATATCTAAACAATTTTCTAAGCTCACTAACTAGGCCATCCTACAAGTCATATACACCAACTTTAGGGGATATTACATTCACCCTCTCCTTATGGACTTTAACATTCTCGCTAAGCTCTGATTTGCATCCAATTCGGACCTCCTTTCTAGCCTATGTGGTCCATATGGATATCACTACCCTGGCCCCTCATGCCAGTGTACTGTCTGGCCCTACCAATGTGTACCAATGTGTACACCCATTGTGGCCTCAACAACGGGTTCGGAAGTCAAATTCAAACCATTCTTTAAATTAACGAGTTTTTGACTCGGCGACTTGCAACGGAGGCAACCTTACTAGAAAGAAATATTCTATTCTATTAGTAGTATTATACTATTTATAATGCCTTGGACCTGCTCACCTACTCATCTAAGAACCCCGAGTCATTCTTATAGTCACAATCAGGTATTTTTCACGGCCCTGCCATAGGGCTAAAATCTCACCCAAACGACTAGCTAGTTGGAAGACAAGTTGGGATCATGGACTTTAGTATATACACTCATCCAATCTATTCGCTAGACCTTTCTATCTAAACTATTTTCGAAGCCCACTAACTAGGTCCATCTTTGTAGCCCATACCCTCTAATTAATTCTAAGTTCATTAATTTTATGGGATGCTAGTTTTTATGAGATTTTAGCCCTGTGGTGGGGCACAGGACATTAGGGAACCGGATTGCAAATATAGAAGCTGGAGTCTGATTACACACTCTCATTTTAAATATGGTGGGCACTGGGTGTTCCAAAGTACTACCAGAGCTGGATTTTTTATCCCGATTGTAAGGGGTCACTTTGGGTATACCCACTGGCAAGGCCAGAGACCGTATTTGGCAAATAGAGTATGCCAATGGGGTCAGTGTAGTAGCGATTATGTGGACCCACATTAGGTGGAAAGGGAGGTGCTTCGGTAGAGTCTATACCCGAACATAGCTAGGATGCTAAGTCCCTAAAGAGGGGTAATTGTAATACCCCTGGTTTAAAGCCCTAGCACACCAAAAAACCCAAAGCTCAACAAGAAGTGAGATTGAGTCCCACATTAGATAGGAGATGGGATGAAGTAGTGTATATATAATAAAAAGTCAAGGATCCTAAATTGCCTTTAATAGTAGCTAGTCTATAGATGAGACTTCAGCCCTTTGGCGCAGTTGGGAATCTACGAAAGCGGTATGGAGTCCGGTGGGCACAGGGTGTTCCAATTCAAGTCCTACATTCACCTTTATATTTGATGATTTTGATTGCAAAATTGTTTCTGTAAGTGTACAAAATCATCCTTTACTTTTAGAGTGTTAAAATATAAATAATTAAATATAAACCCTTCGTCCCTTAACACAGCTTCGGTGATTTGCTGTAGTGGCAGAGATATTTCACAGGATAGAATAGTCACGTTCCAACAACTGTTGAGTCTCTATTAGAGCATATATTGTATACTCACTGGCCAAGTTTCAGCCATAAAATGTGTCCTCGACCTATGTGGCCATGTTAGATAATGGATATAAATCCCTCAGTTTTTAGCACAACTTTGAAGTCTAGGTGGTGGCATGGTGGTAGGGACATTTCACAATAAATTGCAACCATAACTCAGCCATAATATAATATAGTAGACCAGGGGAAAATTATTTCAGTTCTGGACCTTCAGGCTAAGTGGTTAAATCACCTAGGTGGGTCACTTCTTGGATGAACAAACCATGGATTTTTTACTGCACATGTCAAGTACTCAAACACAAAGATGTTAAAGTGGTTTGAAATCTGTTCATCAATTATTATGTATGTACGGCTACCTTGTTACAACTTCACTGCAGTCACTAGCCCCGCCTTCGGCTTGTTACGACTTCACTCCAGTCACTAGCCCTGCCTTCGGCATCCCCCTCGTTGCTCACTTAATTTATAGGTAGACAAATGCCAAACTACTAAATTTTTTAGTGTTTTGATTATTTTCACATGTAACAAATGTCAGTTTTGCTCATCCAAAAAAAAAAATATATGTTGCCTACCATGGTAATTAACTACTCTTGATAGAATTCTCTCCTAGTCTACCCCATACCCTGTATTCCCATCTTTTAATTAAGGCAAAATTTGAAAAACCCCCCTTGAACTATGGTCTTTATGCAGAAAACCCCACTGACATTTTTTTAAATGCAGAAACCCTCCCGAACTATTGTTGCGAAAAACCTACCGTGAGACTTCTGCTAAAGTTGAGGGAGGTTTTTGACAATAATGCAAAAGATATGTGATGTTTTTTGAAACAACTTGCAAATATGAATGAGGTTATCTGATACAAGCAGAAAAGTTAGATATGGTTTTTCGAAATATTTTAGGGTGCAACAACCATCATGGGGGTTTCTGCATAAAAAAAGTTCAGGGGGGGTTTTGCATAAAGGCCATAGTTTAAGGGTTTTTTCTTCAAATTTAGCCTTTAATTAAATACTACACTTGATGAGAGTCATGAGATCTACCTAATGTTGAAAACATTCTACTATTCTATCAAAGTACTATAAAAATGGGTATACCAATCTGTTGATTGAAATTTAAAATATGCTAGCCAATATAATAATCATTATTCGGTAGCATTTGTTATTCGGTAAATCATTAAATGTTCTTGTTACTTTTTCAAACTTGTGCATCCAACAGATAGCAGTGGCCTGGAAGCCTGTGGTGAAGAAGTTGCGGTTGTGGAAATCCGTGCGGTCTCTTGCTCGTCTTTATGATGCAGGGATGGGAATGTTCATATTCATCCCCGTAGTCATCTTGTCATGGTTTCCCTTTGTATCGACCTTCCAAACACGACTCCTTTTCAACCAGGCATTTAGCAGGGGTTTGGAGATATCCCTCATCCTTGCTGGTGACAAGCCGAACACAGGAATATAACATGTGCACTAGTATATAGTTAGTGTAAGACTTATTTTGTTTTGTTGATAATGTGTAGAATTTTTTTCCAGTAGCTTACTATTGTATGTGGGATAGTTAGTATTATAGAACTGTTATTTGATTAATGCAGCAGCAACTTTTCATTGTTTTTGTGATGTTGTATATGAGCTTTGTTTACCGCTTTTGATAGTTTCAAATTAGACCAAGGATGTACATCTCTTGGATAATTTTCTTGAAGGTGGGAAATAATGTTTTGGGGAATATTTCAAAGAAAACAATGGTCATAGGACTGACATTTGGTTGTAGGCATGTGACTGATGATTGAGCATTAATTTGCAGCAAAAATTCTACACTTGTTTGGGTTCGACTGTGCCAACCTGTTGGCAGACTTTAATTTGATAAACAGTGAGGATAAATGATGATTCCCAATTGTTCAAAAGACTTGCTGATTTGAATCGTGTCGCTTCTTTTTCACAAATTGAAGGCATGGAAAACTGTTATTTTTATGTTAGAGAATTTCTTATCGGTCCATGTCCTAGGAGAAAGTGACAATTCAATGAAAGCAAAAAAAAAAAAAAAACAGAGGACGAATAAGATCGAAGAACACTTTTTGTTGTGAGAATTCTAGATTGTAAATTTTACAAAGTGCAAACACTTATTGCATCTGAATCAATGCCAATAATAATTCTTTATTTTTTTTTTACCCTTTGCTTTCAGCATCCACCTTCCATTGCAATTTGGCCTCACGCAGAGATATACTCTATGTCCAAGTCATGGAATAACACAAGATAGTTGCCTACATTTGCAGTAATCTAGTGTACGGACACTTGCTACAACAATCACTTCTGAATGAGGTAAATTACTATACCAACAAAAGTCTCCTATTTCGAAATTATTAACCTATACATGAAGGAATGTATTCTGCGCGTACTTTGTTTCCATTGAGGCTTAGTGTGAACCATCATAGCAAACTACATTTCCCTCTTTGTCTATATGCTTTGATCTTAAAGTTGGAAGATTAGCAGAAAATCTTGAATTTATCCAAAGTGAGTATTCATTGCATGTTCTCCTTATTTTTCTATAGTATCTAGTATTTTGGAACTCTCTCAAATGTATCTATTATTTCAGTTGACCACATATTTTACTTTAGGCCATTTGGAATCGCAGAAATAGTTTTTTTTTTTGAGAGAAAAGGTGGAATAAGGCCACCTTGTTTCAGTAATAAGAAGTTAATAAAACAATCCCGGCGTACCGGGAGAAAACAACAGTACAAAACAAAAGTACAAAGCAGGAAGAAAATGTTAGGAAACAAACATACACTCCCAACAAACTCTGGGGGGTGGGTCTAACTACTAAACATCCAGTAACCAGAGAGTACAGTAGGTAGAGATAAAACTAGACAAAACTCATGACTGGTGAAGCCAGTCCCTCAGTCCAGCGTCAGCCCGATCTCTACCTCCTCATCGTCAAACTCCTCTACCTGGAATATCTGGAATACCTGGAAAACAAATCGCAGAAATAGTTTCCGATTCAATGAACGTTATCCTGCTGCCTCCATTAATTGGTGTTGGATGACCTGTACCGAATGCAGCTCGATCATCTTACTAATGAATTGTTGCTTTGTCGGTAATGAAAGTTGAAGATATTTGGCGACGTTAAGAATTTGACGGGATCACTATTTATCTCATTTTGATTTAAGCAAATCAATAATCGAATCCCTTTGCAGATTTATTCGATTATAATTCAATTGTAAAAATCAAGACAAGGAGAGAAGAGGGGAAAACAAAAAAACTAAAACCCCTCAAATTTTACATTTGATGAGCTTGGAATCTCATGATTCGAGTTTTGTAACCGTAATTGCCTCATTGAACTTCACTTACCCTTCGGACACTTGCATACAATATCAGAAAATAGTCTCAAAAGCTTGATATGTTACATTATAAATTACATCGAGTTTTATTTTGTAATTCAAAATACACTTATAAAGTATTGGGCATTTGGTATGTGGGAATGTGCAGACTCTCCCTTAGACTACCTTATGTGACAACTATAGTTTTGAAAGGAACGATGGATTCTCATGGAAATCAAAATCTTTTGTTGGAAAGGATTTCCATTCCCCCCCCCCCCCCCCCCCCCCCCCCCTAAAAATTAAAAAAAAAACAATAATAACGGATTTTTGAGAGTGTTATACCAAACCTGATAATGCAACATTCCCAAAAATCTTTATTCTCACCCTTACATTCGCAGGAATCCTCTCATTCCTGGGAATCTTTCAATTCGTGTACCAAATGCCTAATACCTTATATTATTCTAGCTATAGAGAATTTGATGGTATATCTCGCATGTCTATTAATATCTACCTCTACTACTACAACTAGAGAACTTGAGTTGTGTAATTTGTAGAAAATTCAATTTAATTAATCTAATCTCTACTACTATAATGGGAGAAGGCCTTTGTCCTTAATCCAACCCGTGCAACGCACGTGTAGGTAAAAATTTTTTTGCCCTTTTCATTCGTCTCAATTTTTCCCCACGTGCACAGCACGTGTATAATACTAGTGTTTATTAATTGTTGACAATTATTTGAATGCTGTCAATTAGAGTTGTTTACTACATAATTATTTATGGCAGTGTCACTCATATAAAATAAATCATGATGCCAGTAATTTGTAAAGAGTAAGAGTATAAGATAAAGAACGCGCGCATCACACGTGTGCAAATTACTAGTGCTTTTAATGTCACTCCACCTTTAGGATCTCTTCTTCTTCACCTTCCTCTCCAGAAATTTTTGCCGTACTGACCCACCTTTTTAAAATATTTAGCGCTTTGACCCACTTTCGAAAATAAATAGCAAACTGACCCAGTATTGGAGCAAAAATCATTATTGAGAAAAATGGCATAGGTTATTTACGTGCCCTTTTTTTCAATAACGGCATCTATATTTAAAAAAAGTGTCATGCCGTTATTTGGAATAACGGCATAGGTTATTTTGATTTTCGACAGCTTATAGTCTCCATTTAGAAAAAAAATTACAAGTGTGAAAACCTTATAACATATGCCGTTATTTTAAATAACGGCATTCTCAATGCTGATGCCGTTATTTGGAATAACGGCATTAGTTATAAATTTTTTTTTATAAAAAAATAATTTATTATTCATCCTCTCTGACGAATAAGTTAATTTTTTTAAAAAAAAAAATTATAACTGATGCCGCTATTCTAACGGCATCAGTTATAAACTTTTTTTCATAAAAAATTAACTTATTATTCATCATTTCTGATGAATAAGTTAATTTTTTATGGAAATAAAATTATAACTGATACCATTATTCTAAATAACGGCATCAGTATTGAGAATGCCATTATTTGAAATAACGGCATTCTATTATAAGATTTTCACGCTTGCAATTTTTTCTCTAAATGGAGACTACAAGCTGTCGGGAAATAAAATAACCTATGCCGTTACTCTAAATAACGACATGATATTTTTTTAAAATATAGATGCCGTTGTTGGGGGAAAACGGCATGTAAATAACCTATGCCGTTTTTTTCAATAACGATTTTTACTGACTTATCCAAAACTGAGTCAATTCGATAATTAATTTTAAAAGTGGATCAGAGCGCGAAATATTTTCAAAAAGTGAGTCAGTACTGCAAAAAAACTTTCCTGTCTAAAGGTTGAATCCATGGATCCCCATTTGATCCTAGGGCTTCGAAGTCTACAATACTAGACTCCTTTTTTTTTTTTTTGATGAACCGGATAGGGCCTTACGACCCCAGCCATCATAATCTCATAATATAAAAGCAATAAACGTCAATTTTACAAGCCGTAAAATGGAAAAAGCAGACAAAAGATAACATCAATAACAGAATAACGAAAAAACAACAGGGGAACGCAAAAGAGAAATCCGAAGCATCCGCTGATCCAGGCCAGCTAGCTGCACTAGTCTTGCGTCGGAAAAAGGAGAACACCATCCACCTCCTACGCAGGGAAGAAACATCAAAGCTAACACCCAAACCACCGAGCGTTGGCTGAAATGGCGATTCAATAGCATGATCCACCATCCAAAAATGCAATAGACCGAACTGATAGTAGACAATCCTGAGCTAAAATCATAACTCAAAACACCATTAAACCTGAGCTAGCAATTGAAGAGGTCGAAAGAAAAAGCCTCAGCTCAGAATCAAAAATCCGCACAGAAGAAGTAAAGATTAATAAAAAAGCAGAAGAAACGGATCATAGCTCAGACAGAAAACATCATACATAAAGTGACCATAGATAAATAAAGAAACAACAGCCACAGATAACCATCAGTAAGGCACAGTGCAAGAAGAGGAAAACATAGTCCTCTCAAAGACCAAACGCTAAAAACCTAGAGCATAAAAGCTCAACTGATAAACAAGACACCCAGCAGAGCTAGCTACATAAACAGCTAAGAAAGCTGATGATAGATAAACATCAGGATCAAAAGAGAACCATATGCGCATGTTAAAAAGAGTGATAGAAATAACACCCACTACCAGAGCAGTCAAGACCTAAGAAAAACAAACCCAAAGAAGCAACTTCAGATGAAGAAACATGCACTCCGAAGTAATCAAAAGTACTGATCTGGCAGCTGCACACTATAGGAGGAATCAAGCCTGCAAAAGAAAGGTTGAGGAGAAAGAATAAGATAAAGATAAAATCATAAAAGACCAGGCAAGTTATAAACTTTGAAGAGTACGAAGACAAAGGAAAGCATCATGTAATTTAAGATTAGCTGAAGTGACCAATCCGGTGGGTTTCAACTCCGATGACCAGAGTTTGAAAAGGAAAAAGAACTCTTCTATCATCGCAGCTCTCGAATATCTACGATGCTGGAACAAAATAGAATTTCTCTCCTTCCAAATAATCCAAATAATAATATGAATTGACAAAATCCAAACTTTACGGAACGAGAAGTTCGATGGCTTAGCCTCCCAGCAAGAGGCCAAATCTGGAGGAATATATCCAGTATCCCATGCCAGAGAGGAGATCTTCCACAATGGGAGGCTAATAGGGCAATGGATAAAGAGGTGGTTAACATCTTCCGCATGCTGATCGCACAGCGCACAGAGCTGTCCCCAGGCTAAATTTCTTTTATTAAGAACTTCAATTGTAAGTAACTTGTTATTAAAGGCACGCCAAGAATTGATTTTCACCTTAAGGGGAGCCCAAAAATCCCAGAAAAACTTAGTCACCGGAGAACGAACTCCCTTTGAATTAATGAAGCTATAAAAAGATTTGACTGAAAAAGTGCCTGTTACCGACCATCGCCACCCTATGCTCTCGGAAGACTTCCATTCGTAACTATTGAGGGATGAGATGAGCTCATCAAAATCCTCAGCTAAAGATGGAGGAAGATCAGTTGTGAAAGGAATAAACCAGAAACGAGTATTGTCGATGAGAGCAAAAGAGTCCTCGACTGATACCGTCGGGAGGACAGCCAATCTAAAGAGAGAAGGGAATGCCGTGGCAAGCGTGGAATTGCCAATCCACAAATCAGTCCATAATTTGGTCCTAGAACCGTCATAGCATTTACGGAAAATACTACACTGAAAAGCAGGGGCAGCTTTCCAGATACCCTTCCAGAAGGGGAGGCGTGACGAGAAGTCGCCACGGGAAACTCCCACCATTTGGAGGAGGTGGAATGATAGCCTTTAATGCACCTGACCCATGGAAAATGCTCAAAGTTATGGAGTTTCCACAACCATTTTCCTAAAAGAGCAATGTTGTGATTACGAATGTCCAAGATACCAAGACCCCCTTCCTCCTTGGAGGTGCAGATCATTTTCCATTGGCACAGGTGGGTTCCTGGTTTGAAGGAAGAAGAACCGCTCCAAAAGAAATTACTTCTAATCTGATCAATTCTTTTGATCACCCAGGAGGGTAAATAGTAGAAAGACATAAGATAAAGAGGCATGGCCGAAATCACAGAATTAATGAGAGTGAGCCTACCACCTCTAGACATAAGTTTCCCTAACCAAACATTAAGTCTGGCCTCAACTTTATCAATAAGGGGAAGCCAATCCGATCTGTGTAGCTTACCCCATCGAAGGGGAATGCCCAGATAAGAGATCGGAAATGAGGCGACTGGGCAGTTGAAGAAATTGGAAACCTCCACTTGACGATTTGGAGTTCCACCCAACCAAAGAACGGAAGATTTTTGGAAATTAATCGATAAACCGGAGGCCATTTCAAAACAGTAAAGAAGTAGTTTGAGATTACGAAGAGAGTGGGTGTTTGGTTTGGTGAATATAATAGTATCGTCCGCGTATTGAAGGTTGAGCACTCCCTCAAACACTGGGGAGCCGCCGAGACCTTCAATCAAATTCAAGTTCCAAGCATTCCGTAGGAGTTTGCTAAAAACATCTGCTACAAGAGAGAAAAGCAGCGAAGATAGGGGGTCTCCTTGACGGAGACCACATCTAATTTTGAATTTGTTACCTTCCGATCCATTGAGAAAAATAGATGAGATACCAGAGTATAAGCTGGATTTAATCCAAGCAATCCATTTGGGACCGAAGCCCCGATAAATGAGAATGTCTAAGAGGAAATCCCAATTAACATTGTCGTAGGCTTTTTGAAAGTCTAGCTTAAGGAGGATACCCTCCGATTGGGATCTATGACAATGAGAAATGATCTCCTGAGCCGACGCAACACTATCAAGAATGAAACGGTCTTTGATAAAACCTGACTGTGCTGAGTCGATCATGGGAGAGATGATAGCACTCAATCTAGAGGAAAGTACTTTCATAATAATTTTGAAAGACGTGTTGATGAGACTGATAGGTCTGAAATCAGAAACCAGATGAGCCCCAATTAGCTTCGGGATGAGAACTATGTGGGCGTAATTGATACGGTCAAAAGAAAAGACCCTTGGTGAAGGTCTTGAAACATTTGGAGAAGGTCTGCCTTAAGCACATCCCAAAATTTTTGAAAAAAGAATGCTGGAAAACCGTCGGGCCCCGGGGCTGAATCGCTTTTTAAAGCAAAAATGGCCGATTTAATCTCTTCAATGGTGAAAGGTGCTTCTAGAGAGGAAAGATCATGCTGTTGGGGATCGTAAAGTTGGACCCAATCAAGCTCAATCAAACGATTCTTCTTCAAACCAATGAGGTTTTTGTAGAAAGAAAGGAATTCCCAGTGGATGGATACATCGGAAGTCAGATCCACACCCTGAACAGAGATGGACGAGATGCGATTGCAACGTTGCCTATGGGAAGCGAAATTATGAAAGAAAGCAGTATTCGCGTCACCCTCCTTCATCCAGTTAACACGAGCTCTCTGAGCCCATCTAATGTGGTCCTGGCGAAGGATGTCCGCGTAATCATGCTTGCACGAAAGGCGTTCTGATCGGCAAGACTCAGATAAAGGGCCTAACTCTTCCATCTTATCAATGGAATCAATGGTTTGTAGAAGAAAATTTTTTAGGAAGTTGGTATTGTTATGCCTCTCAGAGCGCCAAATTTGGCAACCGTGTCTGATGGCATGCAATTTAAGTAGAATGTTGCCTAAACCAGATGAGCCGGTCACAGAAGCAAGACATTCAGACACGAGGTTAACGAAGTGCTGATCTTGTAGCCAAAATTTTTCGAAGCGGAATTTATGTTGGTAATTGAAACGGAAATTTGAGTGAAGCATAATAGGTACATGGTCAGAAGCCGGGTTGGGAAGAGCCTGGACGAACGATTGGTGAAATCTCGTCAACCAATTGTGAGAAACTAGAAATCGGTCAAGGGTCGGGAGATCTCGCTGATTAGACCAGGTGAATGATCTACCGGATATAGGTAAATCTGATAATTGAAGAAGACGGATGCAGTCATTAAAACGGCAAGATTGAGAAATCGAGACAACCTGATTCGATCTTTCTGAGGCAAAACGAGTAACATTAAAATCCCCACAAAAAAGGCAGAGATCAGAGGTAAATTGCTGTAACGAAGCGAATTCGTTCCAGAATAAGGGACGTCTATCAGAAGAGGAAGGGTCGTAGACCGAGATGACGGTAAGCGGGCAATTGAAAGTAGCCCATTGGAGCTTAACAATTAAGAAGAAGGTCGGTCGATGAACTGAAATAAGGGAGAAAAGAGCTTCCCTGAATCCCAAGAGGATACCTCCTCTTGCTCCAATCGCGTCCAGTGAGATCCATTTAGAAATAATGGACCCACCTAAAGCACGAAAGATCGCTGGAGAGGGAGACTCCAGTTTGGATTCTTGGATGGAGATAAGATCGCAGCGAGACGAAGAAATTAAATCAAAAATTGCCCTATGCTTTGACGGGCAGTGCAAACCTCGGATGTTCCAGGAGACACTAATCATTAAAAAGACGATGCTCCGAAACTCTAGAGTATTCTTATTTCCTAATCGAAAGGATACGAGAAGTGTCCCCTAGAAGGATAAGAAAACCAAGGTCTTGAGCCGATGATGCAAGTTCAGAGTCGGATAACGAATCAAAAAATGGGAACATAAATGGATCCTAACTGGTTGATGGGAATAAGAGGAGAGAGATCAGAGGATGACTTTCGTTGTCCAACACTGGGATAGCTATAACTAACAGACGAATCCGATAAACCGATACTAACCGATTTTTTAGCTCTAAGACGAGCGCTTGATCTTAAGAGACGATGCTTAAGACGATGGGATTGGACCTTGAAGGAAGGAGAAATATCCCTTTCCTTAAAAGGCGGGGGGGTCTCAATCGAAGCCCCCAAATCGATAGAAGGAAGAGATAGGACTGAATCTTTAACCGACTCAATAGCCAATTTGGATGAGCGGTTAACAGAATTCAAAAGAACGAGAGGATAGGGATCCAATAAGTCCCGGGCTTTCGCCGCGAGAGAAGAGGATATCCATTTAAGGGAAATATGAACGGAAAAAACCTTCCCAACACTGGGCCGAATACACAGAAGAAACGAGCAAGAATGGTGCAAAAAACCCATTTGAACAAGCTTAAAAATGCAAACTGAAATATCTAGACTCCTTTAATTAATTAATTAGACGTAAGCTACATTAAAACAAGACATTTTATGGTATATCGTAGAACAAAAATATAAAACTTTAAGCTATTTTCAAATTACAAAACAAGTTCGATATATTCTGTGAGAAAAATAGCATCCGTTGGGATATTTTCTGATAAGTTGTGTATACTATATCAAACACAAGAATTCGCCCCAAAGTTAATTTCTCACACCTCTGAAATTCTCATTCAACCATTACAACAACAACAAAGCATTTTTCCCAACCTGTTGGTGTCTGCTACATAAATCCTGATTTTTCATTCTGCTCGGTTTAGTGCAATATCATTTGTAAGGTCACAAGTTATAATATATTTTCTCATAATTTCTACACAAGTTTAGCTCTTCCCTACAACTGACTCTACCTTCAATATTTATCAAATCACTCTTTCTAACAGGGGCACTACGAGATCTATGTGTGACATGTCCAAACCACTTGGGTCGATTCTCTCTTAACTTATTTTGGATAGGAGCTACTTTTAGCATGTCTCATATATACTCATTTCTAATTCTATCCTTTCTGGTTTTACCACGCATCCATCTTAGCATCCTCATCTCCGCTACACTCATTTTTTGGACATGTTTCTTTGTTGGGCACAACACTCTGCTCCATACATCATGATGGTCTATCATCCATCTTATAAAAATTTTCCTTCACCTTCAAAGGTATACGTTTGTCACACAAAACACCACTGACACTTCTCCACTTAACTCATCCTGCTTGGATCATATGTATAACATCTTCACCAATCTCTCAATCCCTTTGTATAATCGAGTCTAAATATTAGAAACGGTATCTCTTAGGTATCTTTTGACCATCAAGCTTGTAACGCCCCGGATCTCCGTTATCGGACATCCGTGACATCACCAAGATCATTGCCTTCAAATGCATCTCAACACAGTAAAGAACGTGGAAATTTAAACATTTTTATTGTCATCAGAGTTGTTACATCAATAATTACAAATATCAAATTGTCCTTGAACAAGGAATACAAATTACATAACTTTATTACAACTGACTAAAAGAATACTTAAACACTTCTTGTGAAGCCATTGGCTATCTTTCAGATTGGCAATCCCTTGGTAACTGCCAAAACTCCGTTGAGTGGTCTTTTTGCCCCCTCTGGGACTTGCCCCTCGGCTTGAGCCTTCTGCTATGCGACCCTGATAATTCTGCACCCGCTTGAAGGGTAGACGTGCATACTGCTACTACTTGGATGCCCTGCTGATCTTGGGTTCTCCTATACTCGTGACCTGATATCCATGTACCTAAAAGGTGGGGTACGTCAGTAATTCTACTGACGCAATGCTGATAAGGAAACAGCGATCCTCAAACTATCACATAACTGCACCATATTTACCATTCACTGCAATTACAGACTCACGACATATCTTCTTTCCCAATCCCATATCACATAACACCGCATTCATTCATTTCTTACAACACATATCATCACGTCTCGCAATACATCACTTCCACACTCATACTTCATCTTAAATGGGAAATAAACGTGTATCCTAATTTTCTAGTGTTTGTGTATGCCATGACCTAAGTCTAATGCAACAATACAGAATATAGAACAGATGCACTTAATCTAATGTCAGCAAGATTCTAGGTGCACATGCATCCCATACTACATGTGACCCAGGTCCAGCCAATGTACTCAGTCTAATGCAAGCGAGACTTTGGAAATGTATGCATCCCATACTACATACTTTCCAAATCAAGCCGTTGTCTCCATATTTAGGGATTAGAACCCTCGCTATGCAATGCATTCTAATTTGGTCTACTTCCTGTTCCTGATAGTATGACATGGTTGAGGAGGTGAAAATAAAATAAAAGAAATAATGCGGGGCGCTACCCCGAAGTCACCAATAATTACTGCGTCGAACCATCCTCGAAAGCTGTGACGAACTTACAGATATACTGCAAGTATATCCATTGCGCAAAGATCCTTTTTGATCCGTTCGTGTCCACCAACATAGAACATGACGACCTCGGAGGTCCTAAAATACCCCCGATCTGCCAGGATATCAGCATCCCATTCTTACCATGGTACTTCAGGAATTAACAGTGCAAGATATGCACCGCAGTGCGTATCCCTAATGATAGGAAGAGACAACCAGTATCACCACTTAGTGCTAACTCTCAGAACAAGTTGGATTATAGGGAATCACCCCTAACATCAATTCGGTCTTCAAGCGAAACAATAAAAGAAAGACTAATCAATGCAGTTCACTGAAAATATGTTGTTATTCAAACCACACTCAGTGTCGATCAACAAAGTTGAGCCTGACTGGTCTGTCAAGGTAACAACCATCCTGGAATCACATCCACTGATTCCCAATACCTTCATAGGTCAGCGACCCAAAATAATCCCGGCCCGTGACCCTCAGTGAGTGGTCTAACGGCGCCCTGATGGTGTAATATAATTTAGTGAAGGTAAGCACGCACATAATTATCCTTTCTGGACTTTTGACAGACTCAGGCATCGAGACACCCAATACACTCTAACAGAGCTATATCCCAACTTACTCATGTCCACCATGAGTACATGCACAGGAACTTGCCTAAGTTCCGAATAAAATGCTAAAAACCCATCTTTAAATCTGATAGCTCACGATCACCATATTGCGGTAGGCAGAAGGTTCCTCATCAATTGTCCGATGGAACAATCAAGAAATACCAGCAGCTGTGATCCCAGCTACACTCATCGGAAACCAATACGCTCAGAATTTCCTAGAAGGGTGAGGAGATCCGTTGCCATCCCCTAGTCGATGATTCCCTCAATTTCCTTTTTAAAGGACTCAAGTTCCCGAGTTAACTCAAACCTTGAAGTCAGTCTAGACAATATGTTGCTAAGCTCACAATGTCCATAATTTTCAGCACACAAGTCAGAATTGCTTGGTATCTCTAACTCTGGAAAGGTAAGACCCTAGTTTACAATTCTTCAATTGACTACTTTCTCAAGTTCAATCATCTCGCCATCCAATATCCCTCATATACTCTTAGTAGTACGTTCCTTTTCACACTTGCTGCATTTGTCCAATATCATAAGAGTTCACTTAGTTATCGGAATTACTCGATTCCGGATCCTATAGGAAGGTGGAATTGTCTACTTTAACTTCCTAGTTGGACACGTCCTCAGATTCAATTCTTAAGGTTCTCAAAGATACTAATTTCCATTGGGTGCATGACAAGGGAAAAGTTTATTTCTCTAGTAAACGTTTTCTCGACAAGGCCAAATTTGTCCCACTTTGGAAAATCATAACTTCAAACCTACAACCTGGAATTTCAAATCCCAGTTGGGTTAGGAGGCTATGATTCCCTACTGCCAATCTCTAGTTGGCCAGTCACCCAAATTCTTAACAGATAAGTCTAGGAATATCTATCTCCACGAACTAGACAACTAGTACTAGGCTGAACGTACCCTTCTTTAAAATTCAATAGTAAATCATCCCTAAGTCCAACGATCATGAAATTTGAGATTCTCTATCTACACATATACCATTTCATCGTGTCCAAAATTCACTTTCAAAATCATTTCACACAACGATCTACGACTCCTCAAACATAGCTACATTTCAGATGTTCATTTCCAGCAGGTTTACTGCCCCTCACTAATTTACCTTTGAAACCTCATCAAATGACCTCTAAAAATTATAAAATTTGAGATTCATCAAATGGACTCATACCCCAAGCTACTCCCAAAATTTCGTAGCAAAATAATAAACGTACACGAAGTTATGGCTTTTTGAACTTCAGCCCAAAGCGCAGTCAGCTTCAGCCGACACCTACGGACCAGCCGCATTCTACTATTTTTTCGGGGCATCAAACGACCTCGGAAAATTACGAAATTTAAGACTATGGTTGTAGACACATACAACAGCGTCCACAAAAATTCCCGGCTCAAAATGCCCTGTCATTTCCGAGATATAAAATCGGAAAGACACACAAAAATCATCACAGCCAGCAGCCATTCTGGCTGCTTACTGTCCAGACTTGGACCCACTGTTCGGGCTACTAAAATGCATCCAAATATTACGAAAAAAATCATGGATACTCTACATACATAGAAGAACAATACCCCAGAATTTTAGCCCAAGATTCCAAACCGTTTGGGTGTAAAAATTCCCCAATATACCCTCACAATCATGCTACTTAACCAAAACTCAAAAAGAGTAATTCTCTACCATACAATTTATTTTTCCCTAGTACTTCTCATACTCAAACATGGTAACAAATCATACCTATCACTACTACACATCCATTCATACCAAAACAAAAACAAATACAAAGGAGTTCAAGGATCACCCACTTGAAGTTTTGCAAAAGAATCTCCTTGTAGCTTTACTCCTAGCTTGCTTGCTTGCCTGCCTTGCACCTTGCACTTGTATAACTTGGCCTCCTCAATCTTTCCTACTTCTCCACCTTACTACAACTCCCTACAAAAGGTTCCACCTTCCTTTTTCTCCTTCTCTTTCTCCTCCTTTTTTTTTGAAACAAGAATAATGATGAACAAGTGAAAGAATGAGAGTGGAAGTGGGGGGTTTTATAAAAAATGGGAGCTAGGGTTGGGTTTGGGCCGGATGGAATGTAGGGTGGGGATGGGGAGAGGTGGTGTGAGTGGAAGATGGGTGGATGGGATGAAGCCATCACTTTCAAGGGAGAAACTTCTTGGAAGCTTCCTTAGAAGGTTCATAGAAGTTTCCTTCTTACAAGTCAACATGCACATGGTGTTTTATTTCCACCATTGGATCTTTATCAAGATCAAGCCATGATCATCATGATGCTAGGGTTCCTAACCCTAGGTTAGGTCAAGGAACCCTAGGTCACCATATTCCCATTCTAACCCTAGTGCACAAATACAATTTATATTTAATCCAAGCACTAGCTTTAATTGAAAAGTAACCAATACATATATATATTAAAAATCTTATAAAATACATGTTTTATTGAAATTATAATTTCCTCCCACAAATTGTCTGGTCAAAACAATCGGGACAAAACTGCAGTTTAATTGAGATGATATTCCGAGTTTACTTCATCGGATTCAGAACAGCCCGTATGTCTGAAATCTCTCAATTTAACTGATAATTTCTAGGAGAAAATGTAATCGTGTGCAATCCTTAGTTAATGCACGGGTTACATTGCAAAATAGCCATATGCTATTTTGCAGGGTATTACAAAGCTTCACTACTTTCTCAATTGTGTTCCGAATATCACTGAAATTACACTCCATATACTATGTTTTAGTTTTGCTTATTCCAAACCCTCTAGCTTCTAAAGTTTCTCTCCATAATTCTAATTTAGCATTGACTCATTCTCTAAACTACTCTTCCTAGGGACCACGGGAAGAGAGTCCAGTTGAAAGTCGCCATTCTTTGTCTAAGAGTTCTGGCGCCACCACGCTTAATTGAGACATCTCACTCGAAAGAAGCACGAGCGGACAGCTTCTAAATCTAGTACTTCATTAGTGTCCTTAGAAGTAGTTTTTTAGTACAAGTAGCTAAGGGGGCTGGGAGGTACAACTTGCGTCAAACTTGTGAAAGAATACTTGCTGCGAACCTACTGAACAAGGTCTTGTCCACTAAGATAATGTCATCGGCAAAAAAATATACACCAAGACACCTCATATTGTATTCTTCGCATCAATTCATCCATAACCAAAGCAAAGAGGTAGGGGCTTAAAGCCGAACCTTTATGTAAACCTACTGTAATAGGAAAATCACTCGTCTCTCATATGCTTGTTCTAATTGTGGTCTTTGTCCCTTCATACATATCCTTAATTACCTCAATATACCGAATAGTTACTCTTTTATTATTTAACATTCACCATAGTATGTTTCTAGGGATTTTATCATATTTTTTCTAGATCTATAAACATCATATGTAGATCTTTCTTATTCTCCCTATATTTTTTCATAAGTCTTCTCGGTACATAAATTGCTTACATTGTTGAAATAAATCCAAACTGATTCTCAAATACTGCAATTTCTAGTCTCAGTCTATGTTCGATCACTTTCTCCCAAATTTTTATCGTATGACTCATTAATTTAATCACTCGGCAGTTGGAGCATTTGTATATCTCCTTTATTTTTTTATATATGTATTAAAATACTTTCTTCATTCATTGGGTATCTTCTTAGTCCTCAAAATTCCATTAAATGTATTGTTAGCCAACCCACTCCTACATCTCTAAGACACTCCCAAACTTCAATGAGTATATCATCCGGCCCTAAAGTTTTTGTTTCTATTTTTATCCTTCCTAGAGCATTTCGAACCTCTGAGGTCCTAATTCTACGGAAAACATATGCTTTCGACTCTTCATCAAGTCCTCTATATTTAAATTGCCACAACCTTTTCATTTAATAACTTCTTAAAGTAATTTCGCCATCTTTCCTTAATTCCTCATCTTTTACTAAGACTCTTGAATTCTCGCTCTTAATACACTTAATTGTATCCAGATCTTTTATTTTCCTATCCTTTTTTTAGCAAGCTTATAAATGTTATTTTCTCCTTCTTTAGTTTCTTATTTTTTATATAAATCATCATAAGTTTTTTTCTTTTGCATCTCTTACCGCTTTCTTAAATTATTTTCTAACAGTCTTATATCTCTCTAAATCCTCTTCATTTATAATATTTTGTCATATTTTGAAGGTTGATCTTTTTTCTCTAAATACACCTAACAGTCTTATATCTCATTCAACCATTAGCATGTGGAAAATAATTTGACTTGATCCTGCGCGTCAAGGAATTCATTCATGAGGGTATTGACTAACTGAAAAGAGAGGCATCTAGGGATCTTACGCAAGAATGAATCGGCTACTCAGTCTAAGGGAGGAAATTTCTCAGCTTTATAAGCTCGAAGAAATCAAGTGGAAACATCCAGAATATAGTGGCTCAAAGAGGGAAACACGAATACGACATTTTTCATAGAGTCACAAGTGCGCGACGGAGATCCAACCTCATACTGTCAGTCCAAACGGAGACAGGCATAGTACAAGAAGATGAGAAAATTAAGACTATATTTCAAACACACTACAAAAACCTTCTTGGGAACAAGGCGGAATTTCGGAATCCACTCAGTGATGGCTTTGGGCACTTCAGCACACAGAACGTGGGACCACCACTACAGGCCATTGAAGCGCTACGGAGACGGAGGTGAAAGAGGTTATCTTCCAAATGGGCAATGAGAAAGCGCCAAGTCCAGATGGGTTCCCTATGATGTTTTACGAAATCTTCTGGGAAGAGATCAAAAGATGATTTGATGGTAATCTTAGCCGAATTCTTTGATCATATACTGAGAATGGGCAGACTCAACTTTGCGAAAGTGATCCTTATTATGAAGGAGGACTCGCTCAGAGTGGGGGACTTCCGTCCCATTAACCTCCTTAATTGCACGGTAAAGATCATCACCAAGTTATTTGCTAACAAATTAGGGACGGTGATAGACAGCCTGATCAGGCGAGAACAAACAGGTTTCATCAAAGGACGTTGCATTCTATACTATGTTGTCACCGTCGAGGAAACAATCCACCAATGTTATATCTTGAATAGCAGCAGCTATCTTTTAAGTTGGATTTTGAGAAATCCTATGATTCAGTCGAATGTGACGGTTTGATTGAACCGCTTAGAGGTAAGGGATTTGGGGACAGATGGATCTGATGGGTGAAACAATGTCTGACAACGAGTAGGACGTCAATCAGTGTGAATGGAACGGTAGGGTGACCATTCTCCTGCGAGAGGGGTTTGTGACAGGGTGACCCGCTTTCCCCCCTGCTATTCACGATAGTCGCGGATGTCCTTAAAACCATGTTGGACAATTGTAGATGCTCAGGCTGTACAATCCTATAGTATGCGGATGATACTCTGCTATTTGGAAATAGGAATGTGGCGGAAACAACCACTTTCAAGGGAGCTTTACTATTTTGAGGCATGGCCAGGATTACGTGTTAATTTTCACAAGAGCGCCCTTATCCCTATTGCGATGGAGGCGGAAGATGTCATTGCACATGCTACCATTCTAAATGGTAGAATTGAGGGTTTTCCTATTAAGTATCTTGAACTACCACTCAGGCCATGGAGACTAAAAAAATCGAACTGGATTCCAATCATTGACAGAATCCAAGCTGGACTGTTAGAATGGAAAGGTAAATCGCTTTCCTTGGGAGGGAGAATGATTTTGATTAACTCGGTTTTATCCAACTTCCAACATATTACATGTCATTCTTTGAATTACCAAAGTGGGCGATTCAAAGGATCTACCAAATCCGGAAAAGTATCCTGTGAAAGGGCGCAGATGGGGGGGAGGGGGGGGGGGGGTTGCCGGGGGCTACCATCTCATTAGGTGGGAGAAAGCATGTATGAAGAAAGTGCATGGGGAGCTAGGTATCATAGACCTGAGAGACATGAACCTCACTGTAACACCCCGTACTTAAGCATGTATATATAATATTATATTGGGATGATATAATAATTATATAAATATATATATATATATATATATATATATATATATATATATATATATATATATATATATATATATATATATATATATATATATATATATATATATATATATATAAGAGTGAGTAGGTGGTTGGTTGTTGGCCTATGGAGTTTCTATAGAGAGTTTGGATTATTGATTAATGGATGTGGCCTATAGTTCCTATGGGGCTATGACATTAATGTGCATGAGTGTGTGCATGCATGGATTGAAAAGGTGGCGTCGCCTTAAGGTGTGGGATAATCCCATCGGAAATAAGTGAGAGTGTGTGGATGTGTATATAGGATTAACCAAGTGATGAAGGTACCCAATGGGTATACCCCCTTTTGATGGTGCCTGTAGTGGGCGTAGCTAGAATTTTGTGTCCGTTCTTTCGCGTGCGCGCACGTGTAGCAGTGTGCACAGCTGAGCCGGACTTGGGGTGCTACACTCACTCTTCTCGACAAGTGGTGGTGAAAAGTATATCATCCTGATAGCGAGGGATAGCAGGAATTTACTCAGTCTTATCTTCAAGGAAGAGAGATGTGTAACATGGGTTTCCAGGTAGGGTCAAAAATATCAGTGTTATCGAAAGAAGTGACCAGAGCATACAGCACGTTTAGCAGCTGTTCCACATCCTGCATAGATAATGACTCTACTACCAAGTTCTGGTGAGACAAATAGTATGGAGCACACCCACTAAAGGATCTGTTCCCAGAACTTTATGAGCAAACTTCTCACCCCACATCACGGTGGCAAAGAGCTGGAAAAGACATCCTTTCAGGTCACGATTATCATTGGACTCTAAGGAGATACTCGTCGCCTTGCAGACGTATATTGCACAGTCCAGAGTCAGGTGCTCTCAAGGCCCTGAACAAAGAGCCTGGGACTGGGAAAGAATGGTCGCTTCTGTATAATCACTCTAAAATCCCCTCAACTTCAGAGGATGTATTCTGATATGGTCGACAATCCTTGGGAAGGCTAATGCACCATTGAAGGTTCGAGTCTTCCTATGGTTAGTACTTAATGATGCATTTTTGCTGCGGAAACATTTTGCTAAAAGGATACCGAACATCGCATCTGACTGTGGTTTTTGCACTATACACACGGAGATGAGAAACTACATCTTCTTGGATTGTCATAGGAACAAAACTGTGATGGTGGAAGTCATGAAAGCCATCGGTACTACTAACTATTCAGAATCGTATGTGGATGTGGATTGGTCCCCGATTCTCTATCGAGAGAAATGAAATGAGGAAAGCATGGTATGTCACCATCGCCGCAACGACTTGGGTTTTATGGCTTGATATATATAACTTTTTTTGTGTGGATTCATAATAGTATTTCTGGTAATTTAACTCTTATTATGCATCTGATTTAATTTTGGGCTACAGTTGTGGCGATGAGACCTAGGGGAAGGATCGTCAAGGCCTTCTAGGTGGACGAGTACGACGGCAAGAATATCATGATCCTACACTGGACTGAGGGGCATGCCATGCACTACTTTCCTATCCTCCAGGGGCTGTGTTGGAGGGAACCATGTTTTCATGATGTCTTTTATATGAACTCATTATGTTGTCTTCATTACTTGCTTAGACTACTTGTCCCACCCTCCTAAGCTAAGTGGAGGTCTTATGTTTTACTTCTGTTTTGTAGTTCTTGTACATTTACCCAGTATTTCGGCCTTATTTTGTTAACTTCTTATTAATGAAACAAGGTCACTATATTCAACATTTCTCTTCAAAATTATAATAATAAAAATTTGACCTGATCCATACTTTGTTTAAAAGACCAGTATGATACTGAGTGGAGAAATTGACCAAACAACTAACTAGTCGCAATCCTTAATCACCTGCATATTGTATATACAATTATCGCCCAAGAAATTTTGAAGCTAATCTCTTCCAAATGCATGCGATGTCAACTTCACATGTATTACATGCATATCGTATATACAATTATAGCCCAAGAAATTTTGAAGCTAACCTCTTCCAAATGCATGCGATGCCAACTTCACATGTATTACATGAATTAATTTCTCAAGCCTATATTAAAATTTTTGAATATCATTAATTATATTTTTAATAATGATAATAACTAGTGTTCTAAAAGTCGCTAGATAGTAGTCAGACGGTTGAAGGCTGCCTAGCGCCTAGACCTTGTAAGCGGGACCTAAACACTAGACAATTTTTTATATTTTAATATTTTTGTAAGAAAATATAATATTGCTTAAAGTACAAAATATATATAATACTAAAAAAACTCAAAAATAAATTAAAATTAGCTCAATGATAGAGCGCTCGTTTTGTATATTTTCTAGTATCAAGATCCCAATGAATAATAATAAAATAAAACTTATTTATGCATACTCAATATCTCATTAGGAAACTTAAAAAACTACTTATTTAAGCATGCCCAATATTAAGATTCCAATGGAATGGACAATGACAATGCTGACTGTTCTCTTCTTCCACGGTTCCACCACCGATCCTCACACATTTCATTTCCCCAAATGCATATCTCTAATATTATAATGGGAGAAGGCCTTAATGTCATTTGTCAATCTATCAACGCGTGCAATGCACATGCATAACTATTATAAGGGAGGTCTTAGGTTCAAGCCCAGAGTACTTCTGAATTTTTACTTTAAAAAAAGACTATATTTATTAAGACGTGCATCGCACGTGTAAATCTCTAATCTCTAATCTCGAATATTATAATTGGAGAAGGCCTTAGTGTCATTTGTAAATCTACTAACGCAAACAACACACGTGCATAACTATTATAAAGGAAATCTTAGATTCAAATCGAGGTCTGAATTTTTTACTTTTAAAAACTATATTTATTAAGACGTGCATCGCATGTGTAAATTACTAGTTCGAATAATGGAAGCACTGGCGAGTCCGCCTAACAACCGCCCAGACTGCCTAAAGCTCGACCTAGACATCGCGCAGACCCGCCTAGGCGGCTAGACCGATTTTCTCAAATGCTTAGTGTAGGCTAGTTGCCTGACGCCTAAGCCAATTTTTAGAACACTGACAAACAGATGTATCACAAATGTAACAAGAGAAACAAACAAACAAAGACTCCCTAGGCCAATTTTTGGAACTATGATAACAACAAATAGATATATCACATTTGTAACAAGAATAACAAACAAACAAGCAGACAAACAAATAGGTAAATTCACATCTAATAATCAACTTTTCTTCGTCTTTAAATTTAAAATGCATCTTTTGCACCCAATTATAACAAATACATAGGCCTTTTTTTATTAGAATGGTAATGATAGAAATATTAGATTTATTATTGATTATTGAATTATTGAATGATTGAGTACAATGTGTGTAACACCAAAGAGTATATATATATATATATATATATATATATGGTTGTTGGAATAATGTGCTATGGCATAATTTGTAAATAATTTGAAAAAAGAATTGTATTAATCGGGGGGGGGGGGGGGGGGGGGGGGGGGGGGGGGGGGGGGTTGCACGGTGCTTGAGAACAACAAGCTATTGCTGTGGAAGAATGCCATGACGTGGCATTTGGAGCAAGGGCCCACCCGGAATTGTGTTGGCTTCTACTGTGTGTACTCGGAAGAAAGAGAAGAGAATGGATTAGAATAGTACCACATCGGAAATCAACATGAATAAAATAATATATAAATATTATTGCCTATGATCAAGAGTCACCAATTCGGTTAACCACCTTTTGAGAGGCAGTCTGGGGCTTGAGATGGACAACCCGCAGAATCGGGGTACTGTGCAGCTAGCAGAATCAGGGTACTCCACTCCACATCGGCTAGAAAGGAGATCCTGCACTAGGTTGTGCATGCCCCATGCTCAGCGAGGACATTGATTTCCGAAGGGGGGGGGGGGGGGTGTAACACCTCGTAATTGTCAAAGAGTATATATATATATATATATATATATATATATATATATATATATATATATAAGTAAAAATTGGCGGTCGGTATAATGTGCTATGGCATGATTTGTAAATAATTTGAAAAAGGAATTGTATTAATGGGGGGAGGCACGGTGCTTGAAAATAGCAAGCTATTGCTGTGGAAGAATGCTATGACGTGGCATTTGGAGCAGGGGCCGACCCGGTAATTGTGTTGGCTTCTACTGTGTGTACTCGAAAGAAAAAGAAGAGAATGGATTAGAATAGTACCACATCGGAAATCAACATGAATAAAATAATATATAAATACTATTGCCTATGATCAAGAGCCACCAATTCGGTTAACCACCTTTTGAGAGGCAGCCTGTGGTGGGCAGTTGTACTACATAGTATCTAATTTGTCTTCTAAATTATATAAATTGTCTGAGCTAAGGACAGGGGCGTTACAATGTGTGTCCTATATATGGAGAGAAGGGAATACTAAACTGATACATAATCAATCTCAGACTAAACTAATCTCTCTCATAATATAATACCTAATATAATATCTAACACTCCCTGTCAAACTCAAGTTGGTTCAGGCAACATGAGTTTGGAATGTTGACGATGTTGATGTGGCAAAGACTGCAAACAGTGATGCAGGAGGGAAGGCGCTCGAGAATTGTCGTATGTTGTGGAAGGTAGTGACACCCCTAACTTGAGAATTGTCCCTAAACTGAGAACTATGATGATGTTGATATCTCTCCCTCTCAAACTCTGTGTGAGTTTGTTGACAAACACGGTAGAAGCTGAAGGACCTACAACAATTTTATTATTATTATTTTTTTTTTTATTATTTAATTTTTTTGGGCAAAACAGCAAACGGGTTTTGGAAGTGGGTTTGGGTCGAGTTGGGTTCGGGTTCGGGATATTAGGATAAGCCAGACTCTAGTGACGCCTTCAACACAACGTACAGTAGCATCAGGATGACCCAAAATATCCTCCTTCCTTGAATTAAAGACATACCTCCTAACTGTGAAATCATCATGGAAGCAGCAACCAAGAACCGGCCCACCGTGCTTGAACTCCCCCAAAAAACACATTCTCCGCCGCATCATACAACTGCACAATACAATCCCAAGAGGATACGAGGAGGTAGTCGCTGTAATTGGAGAAGCGGAGGTTCGAGATGTCGTCGGAGGGCGGGTTGGAGAGCTCGCGTCCGCGAGCTCCGGCGGTGCTCATGGTTGATTTGATCGAGATCGGAAATTAGGGTTTCGAATTTGGGGATTTGGGGGTTGGCAGTGGTGGACTCGACACAGTGGTAGATGAGGGATTCGTGGCCGAGTTGTTGTCGAAGCTTGCTGTTGTTGAGGACAGTGTGAGGATGTTGTTGATGGGAGTTGATGGGAGTTGATGTTGTTGTCGTGGTTGCGTCGGTGACGACGGAAGTCGCAGGAGTGTAGGTGGTTGTCTCGTCGGTGGCTGTAGGTGATGGTGAGGTGAAGGAGGGTGCAGGTGGGCCGTCGGGTTGCAGTCGATGATGGTGGAGTGCTGGAGTTTGCGGGAGTTGGATTTGGGGTTGCCGGAGTTTGTTTCTTGATGTTGTTGAAGGTGGAGTTTTGGATCGGTTATTGCTGAAGATGTTGGTGTAGCCGCTTGCTGTGGCGACTAGGGTTTCTGTTTGAGAAGGGTTTTGATTTTTGGAGATTTGGGATTAGGGTTTGAGAGATAGGAAATGACGGCTATGATTTTTGAATCTTGTTGTTTGATGACGGCTAGGGTTTTGGGATTTGATCGGAAAAGGGATATCACCTCGATAACGAGGATCAAATTAATATAGGCCGTATAGGAATACTGGCTCTGATACCATGATAGAATTATTGGATTTATTATTGATTATTGAATTATTGAATGGTTAAGTATAATGTGTCTCTTATATATAGGAGAAAAGGGAATACTAAACTGATACATAATCAATATGGGACTAAACTAATCTCTCTCATAATATAATACCAAATATAATATTCTCAGGGACTTTTATTCACAATTGCATACTTGCATTTATGAATTATAACAAGCAGAAAATAATATCACCAATAAAACTAAAAGGAAAGAAATCATTTCTAACAGAGCAAATTTAATAGAAGCAGCTATTATTGAGTAAAGTGACAACTACGAAGAACATCGAAGAGCTTCCAGCCAAGACAAGGATGGGTAAATGAATTCTCGTCGGTAGGAAGGAGTTTGATGCTCAAGTAAAATTGTAGAACAATTGTTACTACTCTGCTCAATTTGTGCGCCTTCCAACCTTTAGGGCAAGTTCAGTATCAATCTTTAGAGAGATGTCCAGTGCTTTCACAGAATGTGTTAATGCCCCGCTGCTATATAAGCATCAAATGCTGATAGTCATGGATTTTCGAAATTAAGCCACAAAACACTCACCCTAACAAACATTCAACTAAAAGAATGTTTTGCAAAAGGAAAAAAAATACTTCCCAAGTTCCAGACCCAAAATTAGATGTCAAATTATTTTTAAGCCCATCAACGACAACATCGGAAACTTTATCCCAAATTTTTGGGTATTTTTAACTCAACCGATTTCTGCTTTTCCAATAATTAATAGCATCAATATGATTTGTGTCCATGAGTTATGATAGAACAACGTAGTTTCTTGAGATTATGACGAAAGTTCCAATTCTTTAAGCTAGACAATTTGGGTTGGAAGAACTTCAGAAAAGAGGATAGGCATATCGAAAATCACGTGACGGACTTGGAATAAGAGAGATGAACTAGATTTGCCCGTGGGCACGTGCCTACGGCACGTCTTCGGAACGGTACAACACACGAAAATCTCCGTAAACAGTAAAACAATAATTATGTAGTTCAAGTTTAAATAATATGACAATAATTAGTTGTAAATAAAAGTTTCATGTTTCTATTAGTATATGTTGAAATATAATTATATATGAGGGTGTAAAATCTAACTTCTTAAAACTTTAAGGAAGGAAAAATGATGAAATTTAACTGTTGAAGAGATATTTGCTATTTTCAATATAATATGTGCAATAAAAAAAACATAAAAAATCTGAAAATTTTACAAACCTGAAATCTTAAAATCTAAATTTCTAAGTAAGTTAAGGAGGAATGGGAGAGAGAGAGAAAAAAAAATGAAAAAGTGAAGAGAGAAGAGAGAGAGATAGTAATAAAGTAATGAGTTTTTTAGTTTTGGGGGGGGGGGGGGGGGAAATTTAATTTTGGGGTTTGAAATTTTGAACGGGAAAATATGTTTTGTGAGAATCAATATAGGCCATTAATTTTAGGGGAGATTGAATGAGAGCCACTTGATAGCTTTCTTTGTAATTTATTATATAGATTTGAAAAATCACTCCTCTAGTTTTTGATAAAACACCCCCCCTCAATTTTTTTCTCAGTTTGGTCCACCACATATTTGTTTCAAAAAACTAGACTGAATTATATTAATGATATGCACCCCTGAACTCACCCACGAACTTTCATTAATGTTTGGAAAAAAACCTCCTTAACTCTATATATTTGGAGAGGATGACTACACATACATGGATTTTTACCTCAAACATACATTATAAATGCATTGGACCTTGTCTTATAGTGAGAAGTGGGTCCCAATGCATTTATAATGTATGTTTGGGGTAAAAATTCATGAATGTCTTAGTATTGTGCATATTTGGAGGGGTGTTTTTTGAGAGAAAAAAAGGTTGAGGGATGCTTTTTATTTAAAAATTAGGTTTGTCCGTTGACACGTGCCTACGACACGTCTTCGGAACGGTGCACCTTGTTTGATCATATAAAATAGTTTTGGAGGTTCAGCAAATTAATTGAAGTATCAAACATATTATATGAAAAACTTTTGGGGATCCAGAAAAAAACATATTATATGATTTTTTTTATTTTTTTGAATTATTTTAAAATTTTAAAATTTTTAATTTTTAAAATTTTTTTGGTTTTTTAATTTTTATTTTTAAAAAAAAAACATTTAAAAATTTTATTAACTTAATTTTTTGAATAGAAGAGGGGGGGGGGGGGGGGGGGGGGGGGGGGGGGGAGAGAAAAAAAAAATTAAATAAATATAGGAGTTGCTTTGGATGGGGGATTTGAATTTGAGTTTTGGGGAAAAACTTTTGAGGAAAAAAATACGTTTTGTGAGGTTAGATATGGGCCTTTGATTTTTGGGGGGATTGAAGGAGAGCCACTTGATAGCTTTCTTAGTGTTTTATTATATAGATAATAATTTGAGTGGTGTTTTATCAGAAATGCATATACCTAAGGGGTGTTTTCTCAAATTAAACCTGTATCCATAGCAGTCCGTAATAGTTCTTGTCTGGATGTTTCAAAAAACAAGTTCATTCACTGAAAATTAAACCACCACAAGTGGCCTAGTGGTTAGAAGCGGGACTTGGGGTGTGCTCCCCCACAGATCCCGGGTTCGAGCCCTATGGTTGGCAAAGAGCCTTAAACACCTCTGGAGTGTGGCCAGTGGCCGTAGGACAATGTGCCTGCGCAACAACCCCGTCACGGGTCCTGGGATTAGTCTGAGCCACTAGAGGCGGATGGATACCCATGTCGTCAAAAAAAAAAAAAAAAATTAAAATCTATATATATGTATGTTTGTTGCTAAGGAGGCATTTGTTTATTACTAACTAACTAACTAACGTAATTGGGTTCTATGGAGTAAAAACAACAAAAATTATTTTTTATTATTTTCTTGTTCCTTGTTTCTTAGCAAGGAAAACAATATGAATGGACATGTTGAAATGATATTTAGCTCTTTTCTTTGTCTGTTTCACATGAAAATCAAAAGAAGAAAATGAAGGAGAAAGAAAGAGAGAAAGTTTTTCCAAGCAAATTCACCACATTTTGTGGATGTGGTGAATTCGTTTTCTGCATTTTTTTTGAGTTGTCATAGGTTTTACTAATTTTAATTCCTCTCGAAGAAACAAAGTATCTTTAAATATGAAAAATAGTGGAATTGGTTATGCTGAGGTCTCAAGGTACGAAAAGAAAATTCACGGTCTATCCTATAAAAACAAGCACTCTTTAAGTAAAAAAGAAATACCAAGGATATTGCAACTATTTTGAAATGAAATAAAAAATAAAGATAAAAAATTCATATGGTACTTTATTGTATTTCTTATATAAACTTTAAACGTTAACTTTTCATTTTTTTGCTGATTTCATATACCATACAGGCATTCTCAATTGAAGCTATTGCTAATAGACTAATAGCGGAGTTTTGAGGCCTATTATATAAAGTGCAAAATATAAGTGATATTTTTTGACGAATTAGTGATATTGAGGATTTTGTTGGTGTATTAATATAAGATCTGTTAAGATAAATCAGAGAGATGAAAACCATATTGATTATTGAATTGAGAAATAACTGAGTACAATAACTCCTATATATAGGAGTGCACCAAATACAAAACTAACCTAATACCCCAATGTGGGACTATAATATCTAACATCCCCTCTCAAACTCACGGTGGGTCAAACAGTGTGAGTTTGCCCACTAAATATCGAAATCTCTGAACAGTATGAGATTTGGTGAAGAAGTCTGTCGTCTGCTGTGACGAGGTAATAGAATAAAGTGAAATGGTCCCTACTTCAAAGCACTCACGAACATAATGAAAATCAATCTCTATATGCTTCGTTCGCTCATGGAAGACCGGGTTGCTTGCAATGTGTAGTGCACTCCGATTATCACAATGAAAAGGAGTAGCTCCTGAAAGAGTGACACCCATATCTGATAACAACCAACGAACATGAACAATCTCTCTAGTAGTAGCTGCCATTGCTTTGTACTCAGCTTCGGTCAAAGAACATGCAACACTGCCTGTTTCTTACTTCGCTATGAGATCAGCGAATCACCAAGAAATAGATAGAACCTGTGGTAGACCGTCTAGTAGTAGGATCACCTGCCCAATCTGAATCAGAATATGCACTCAGCTCTAATTTGGATGTAGCAGGCATGAATAATGCGCGAGTAATAGTGTCCTGGAGATATCTGAGAATCCGAAGAAGAGCACCGTAGTGAACTGACGTAGGAGCGGAAACAAACTGCCTGATGACTGCGTAAGCAATATCGGGTCTTGTAACATCAGGTTTTTTTTATTCCTCAATTATTTGATTTAAATTATTTTTAAATATGTTTTTGAGTATGTTTACCTCTATTAATTGATTTTATTAGTATTAGAATGATTAAATTGATATTTTGGGGTAAACGGGAGAGTTTTGATATGAGTTTTCTCAGAGAAGACGAATCTGATTTGACCCGAAATTTTTCTGGGGTATTTGTTCATTATAGGGGGTTTAAATTTTCGAGTTAATAAATTATAGTTTGAAGTTGAAAGTATTTTTCTGAAATATTGCGATATTCGTATATTTACATATTTATATGTATTGCTATCGTTTATAACTATTGATTTTGATTCCAACTATGCATAAAAATGCATTTCTAATTTTATTTTATGTTTGGGAGGAATTTAAGTACATTATGGAGTGATTTTTACATGAAAAACCCTAGAAGAGTTAACTAGAAGGGTATATATATAAAGCTATGGTCAAATAGGGACTTATAAGCAATTTTACCTCCTTATTTACATTTTCATACCCTTCTCTCCTCCCCCCCCCCCCCCCCCCCCCCCCCCCCCCCCCCCCCCCCCCCCCCCCCCCCCCCCCCCCCCCCCCCCCCCCCCCCCCCCCCCCCCCCCCCAATTCTGATTTCGGCTAGAATCAAACCCCCACCACCGGCCAACGCATGGGTTTCCAATACCCTAGCTTTCCAACCCAATTCTTCGAGAAAAAAATGAGGGTTTTAGCTAATTTGGAGGTGCTCTACTCATTTCCGGAGTCCATTTGCCAAGATAAGGCTTGGAAGGAAAGGAATTATGAAGTTTATTTTATGAGAATATATGATTTTGAGTTCTAGTGTTAGAAAATGATACAGTAGGGTAATTAGGTGATGGTGGTAATTATAGAGAAGGAAGATTGGTAAGAAATTGAGTGGTTTGTGAATTATAAATTAATTAGTGTGTTGGCTTTAGAATTTGGATAATAAATAGAATAATTGATGAGCATGAGTTATAGAAATTGTTGTGTATTAAGGGGAAACAATTTAGAATGAGTTTAGTGAAAATTTTATTGAGTTAGAAATCCGTCGGAATCTCAAAAATACGGACATACCATGTATGCACGCCGAGTGTTCAGTGAAATGCCTGAGCGAGATTTAGGTGAGAATTTGATGGGTTTGTAGGTATAATTGAGTCTTATTATCATCATCATTATTATTATTATTATTATTAACCCTAATTTGAGAGATTAGGAAAGAGGAGATTAAAGAAATTAGAAAATAGGAAATTTTCCTAGTAGAAAGCCTCCGATCAATATGTGAGTTTTTGTATTGGGGTTCGAATTTGAAATCCGTCAATGTAGCTCACCTACTTATGTCATTTGTGACGCGTGGGTGAAGACGGATTCAAATTTGGAGGTCCGTAGGTTGAGTTTTGAGTTTTAAGCTAATCGGTTCTATAATTTTCCAATTAGGTAGAAAAAGTTGAACTTCGACAGGCTACCGAGCGGACGTGGGATATCATTTGCTCGATCCGTCAGGTGAGTATGTTTTATCTATCTATATTTTGTGTTGTGGCCAAATTTCGTGGTTTTTTGATCTATTACATAGAAGTTATGCCAAAAAGAGATTTTCGAAGTAAATACGGGTTTTTAGGGGCCCGAAAATGGGTTTTTGCGATATTTGGGGAAATTAACTATTTTAAGTTTATAAAACTTATATTATGGGTTAATGTGACGTGCTGAAGTATAAAAATTAAATGTATTAAACGGTTTATGAATATTTTTACCCCGTGCATGCTTCGTGCATGTTTTTGGGGATATATGCCGATATAGGTGAGTTGGTATATGTGGTGCCTTGTGTATAGGTTAACCTACTATGGATAGAGGTTATGAGATATAATTAGACGAAATTAGTGATTGTGGTCATGTTTTGGAGACCCGTATATATAATGCATGTTTTATGCTTATTTTGGGGCATATAGGCCCTTATAGGTGATTTTACTTACATAGAGCATTGTGTATGAGCTAGCATGCTATGATTGGTTGTTATGGGGTTCAATCAGACGAAATAAGCGATTGTGGCCCTTTCTCTTGGAAACCCACAAATGTGATGTATGTTTGTGATATATATATAGATGATAATGACTTGTGATGTGATAAAGTATGTGTTTACATTCTAATTATGTTCGAAGTGAATTAATGAGCAATAGTATGATATTGTAATGTGATGAAGTGTACATTTTGATACTCTTACGATATGGAATAACATAATGTAGTTCTTTTATTAATGTTATACTTGGCGTATGCCTATATATGATACAATGAGGTAATGAATAACATGGTATTCTTAATGTGGGATGTTATGGAAAAATAAATATCTTGGCGCATTAATATTATGCAATAATATGATATGATGTTTTATATGTTGAATGACAGGGTGTATGCATAATGTGGTATAATGATATGATGGTTAATATTGTGGACACCGGATATGCATCAAATGGTAAGATAAAAGATAAGATGGCACGTGCTAATAAAATGTGTTACTTATTCATGTGGTTAAAGTCAAAGACATGACTCGTTGTAAATCAAAAATGAAATGCTTGTGTTGATAAAGAAAGATGAAATGATTAATGCTAATAACAGATGTTTTTGTTGACCAGTATCTACAGCAATCCTGGGGGTTTGGATTAGGCCTCCTAACACCCAAGGACCGACTTGGGGTAAGTGGACCCAAACTATGTTTGGGGTAAGTGGTTTTTATCGCCCAAGCTATCGGCTTGAGGCCTGGTTATTCCCTCGATGCCAGCCGTCGCGAGGCAGTACCCAGTTTATCTGGGGTCAGTGGTTTTTCCCTCTTGGCTTCGGCTGGGAGGAAGTACCCAAGTTCTACTTGGGGTTAGTGGTTCCCTCGCTAGTTCGGCTAGGAGGAAGATATAGCCTCGGACGAATAAGACTCTGTGTGAGCATCGGACCGCGTATTTACTGGGCTATCGGCTTTCAATATGTTGGGATACTATGGCTCACTGGTCGACAAACTAATAAAATAAATAAGTGTAAATAAGAAGGTGTAAGTAAAGAAAGTGGAAAGTGAATTGTGATTGTGAAAGAAAGTGGTTGTGAATGAAATGAATATGAAGGGATACGAGTTATGAGTTTGTGTATGAAAAGAAATGATAAATGCAACATGTGGTTAATTTAAAATGAAAAGTAAAAGCGACATGTGTTAATATGAGTAGTATGAAGTAATTGTGTAATGAGAATGATTATTAAAGTGAAATACAGGATGATATGTGTTGATACACCTTGGAATTTTGTCAAGGAACTACCCGGCCGCTATTTCTATGGAAATGGTGGGAACTACCTGTCTTAGAATAATTCGCAGGGTGAGTTGGCATGATATTGGTAGTAATTAATGGAAATGAAGAATTAAGTAAAGTGAAGATGAATAGTAATTGAAGTAAATTAATAACCAAGCTATCGGCTTGAGATGTGATGTGATATTACCCAGACTATGTATTTGGGGTGCGGTGATTATTACCCAAGCTATCGGCTTTGGGGTGTGAAATATTATTGCCCAAACTATGGTTGGGATATGAAGTATAAATTGATGAGAATGAAAGTGAAACTAATGGTAAATTGAGATATAAGTGAAAATGAAAGTAAGTTTAATTCTCAATTAGATTGAGTAGTAACTAAGTGATATAATGAGATGAGAATGAGCTATAAAACATATTTTTGATGCAATGAGAATAAGCATTCTAATTAGTGATGTGTTAATAATGTGATGAAATGTGAGTAAATTGCAATGGGCAATGAGACGTTATACTTTTGTCATAAGACATGAATGAATGTGGTATTATGAGAATAGATGCATTTGTTTATGATGTGATACGTGATATAATACAATAAGATTAATATCTGTATTATGAGAGGGGTTATGAAAATGGTGATTAAAGAAAGTATATTGTGGTATAAGTTTGTGTACCTTGGAAGTGTGTCGGGGAACTACTCACCTTGGCACAACCTCCAGGATGAATGGGTGAGATAATAATATAATACAAGTAAATGAAGTGCATGGCTAAATAGAGATGAAGAAAAGATGAATATTTGTGTTAGGGAGTTCAAATTGAAAAGAAATGGATTGTATGTGAATTCGTATTATGCGAATGTAAAATGAGGTTATATACGAGGTCGATGTGAAGCATATAGTGAAATGTGTGAAGTATGGGTAATTACATAATTGGATGCAGATTTGAAGAGTATTTTGATATAAAATCATATTGGTGATGTTTTTATGTTCAGATTTCAGGTTGCATCATATTAACGTGATGTTTGTAAGTTTAATTTATTTTCTTTATACAATTTAATTTATTTATTAGATTAATGGTTATACTCACACCAGAAATGGCTAACCCTAACTCTCCTGCAGGTTTGCTAGCAGCCCGGTGAGGTAGTTATAGAGTTAGAAATTATATTTTATTGAGATGATAGATTATTTATGTATTTAGTATATAAAGAAACATGGACAGTTGATGTATTATTTTGTATTAAAGTAAACCTATATAGATATAGTGCTATGATAAGGTAAGAAAGCCCATACCCACCTCGTTGTGGAGTATTGGGTTCTGTGTTTGGTTTTTGGAAAGTTTTTCTTCAGTTTTTCTATTACTTATCTAAGTTTTTAAAGGAAATTTTATGGTTTTAAATTGATAATTGATATTATGTTATAAGTTTGGCCCCCAGAGCATGGTATTTATATTGCTTGTGTGATTCTGCTCATTTTGGCCTGGGGAGCCCATAATTATATTGCCTGTGTTGTGAGCTACGGAATTTAGAGCAGGATTCCTTAAGCTTTTTGTGTTTCGGGGCAGAAATTTCAGGAAAAACTCTGCCAAAATTTTATTTGAAATATATCTATTTTAGTTGTGCTTAAAAGTGATATAGAAATTGAGAGAATTGAATTTAGAGGTTTAGTTTACAAAAAAAAAAAAAAATGGGGTGTTACCGGTCTGGTCATGCATAAGTAGACAAGATGTCTAACAATCTGTCTGTATCTAGTGGGATCAGGAAGGAGCTCACCATCAGTGGGACGAAGCTTTACATGACCCTCTAAGGCTGTATCGGCTGATCGACTTTCAGAGAGGCATGCAGCGGAGATAATATCAGATGTGTATTTCTGTTGAGAAATGAGTATCCCCCCGAGATGCATGAGCAATCTCTAGACCTAGAAAATAATCTAGTCTGCCAAGGTCTTTCATATGGAACTGCTGGTGAAGGTATTTCTGGGTGGATGTGATGCCTGCGGAGCCATCTCCAGTAATGATCATATCATCAACATAGAGTAGTAGGAGTACCCTCCCCTGTGGTGATGACCGCATAAATATAGAATGGTCCTCAGATTTCTGACTAAAACCAGCTTTGGTGATGATAAGGTGAAAACACTCTAACGAGGCTCGAGGGGCCTGCTTCAAACCATATATAGCCCGACCCAGCTAGCAAACATGACGAGGAGGAGTAGGGAGGCCAGGAGGAGGATCCATATAAACAACCTCAGATAAGGTACTATGAAGAAAAGCATTCTTCATGTCCATCTGGTATAACGGCCACTGACGGATGGCTGCAACAGCAAGAAGAGTGCGAACAGTAGTCATCTGTGCAACATGAGCAAATGTCTTAACATAATTAATGCCAGGCTCTTGAGTAAATCTTCGGGCTACTAGATGAGCCTTGTGTCGCTCAATAGATCCATCAGGTTGATATTTGACCGTGAAGATCAACTTGCAGCTAATAGGTTGAACGCCATTTGGCAGAGGAACAACATCCCAAGTGCCAGTCTGATCAAATGCACTGAATTTCTCTGTAATAGCTTTCCTTAACTCGGGATATTGAATTGTGTCCTGATAGGTTCTGGGCTTACGTGTAGAGTGTATAGCAGTGAGATATGCACGAAACTGTGGTGAGTCGGAAGCTAGGGTGGAAAAACCAAACTGGTAAGAAGGACCAGTGGCATCAGGTGTATAACGTGCCAGAGGAATACTAGAAGTGGAACGTCAAGAACAGAAAAATCAAGAAATCTAGCATTCTCGGGGGGAGTCAGGTAGTAAGGAGAGTCTTCCACAAAGGATACATGTCAAGAAATACCGACACGACCCGCTGATGGATCAAAATAATGATAACATTTGTGTTCGGGACTGAGACCTAGGTGAACGTACTTAGCAGCATGAGCGGAGAGCTTCGTGCTCTCAGTAAGAGGGAGAAAGACGTAACAGGTGCACCCAAAGGTACGGAGCATACTGTAGTCGGGAAGTGAGTGATAAAGAGCCTCATAAGGCATCGTACCAGCTAGGGCAGATGAGAGAGTAATGTTAATGAGACTAACATTGGTCATGACAGCTTCAACCCAGAAAGTACGAGGAGCGGACGTGGATAGTAAAAGAGCGCAAGCTGTCTCAAGAATGTGACGATGCTTTTGTTCAGCTACACCACTGCTCATGTGTGTGAGGGCATGATTACTGAAAAGGATGCCGTGAGACTGAAGGATCGATCTCATAGTGGTGGAAGTGTACTCACGAGCACTGTCCGATTGAAAATTCTTAATGCGCACACCGAACTGAGTGTGAATCATAGTCGTAAAGAACCGATAAATATCAGATATCTCAGATCGCTGCCCATGTATGTCTAGTGAAGTCATCGATGAAGGCAACATAATAGAGATAGCCTTTCCACGAAGGTACAGGAAACGGTCCCCATATGTCAGAATGAACAAGTTGAAAAAGATGGGTGGTTTGAGAAGTGCTTTTGTGACTAAAGGGTAGTGCGATATGTTTGGCCAAATGACAACCCTGACAATCGATAAATGTTTAAAAGTAAGAGAATCAAGGGCACCACTACGAGCTAAAGTCTGGAGATGAGATGCACTAATATGACCTAAACGTCTGTACCACAGATCAGCATCAGAAAAAACAATACCGACAAAACCAGAAGTAGAGTGATGTGTACAAAGAAAATCTAGATGATATAGACGACTCTGACGACTAGCACGCCCAAACTCCTCATCAGTGTATGAATTAGTAATAGAACAACCGAAAGAGTCAAAAGTAACAACAAGACCACTATCGCACAATGCACTAATAGAAATAAGATTTATGGATAAATGAGGAGCATAAATAATATAAGGTAATGTGAGAGTGGGAGAGCTAATTGTTCCTGAGTGTATAACAAGAAGTGGTGAGCCATCAGCTGTGTGTAGAGATGGAGAGTGAGAGGGAAGTGCAGTGCAGGTGGTGAACAGTGTGATTACTAGTGAGATGATGTGATGCACCAGAATCTAAAATCCAGAATGAATTCATACGGGAGTGGCAGAGAATGCAGGAGCAGAGGAGGCAGCATTAATAGACTGACCCATGAGCTGTAGTTCCAGCTGAGTAAGGCGTTGCTGAAGATTAACCCAACTAGCAGGAGACAGCAAGGATGAAGTGACGGGCATGGCTGGGGATGTAAAGGAAGAAGCACTGCGAGGAGGAATATGACTAGTGCTGCTGTGACTGAGAGCACGATGAGGAGGGAGATATTGTTGGTGTCTGGATCGGGGTAAAGGGTAGGACGGTGCTACCGGTGTTGGAAGTAGAGGTGGGGTAGGGTGAGGAATGATGTTAGGAGAAGGTAGGAGGCCGGAGGCAGACTGAAGGTGGCACTGTTGCTGTTTGAATCTAGAGGAGAAACGAGAGGCAATTGCATCGGGAAAGTCAGTGGAGGTAAAAATATGTGGGAGAGACTGAGATTCCATCAAGTAGTTTTTTACTTTTACTTTTACTTTTATTTTTATTTTTATTTTTATTTTTATTTTTATTTTTATTTTTATTTTTATTTTTATTTTTATTTTTATTTTTATTTTTATTTTTATTTTTATTTTTATTTATTTATTTTTTTTTATTTTTATTTTTATTTTTATTTTTATTTTTATTTTTATTTTTATTTTTATTTTTATTTTTATTTTTTGGTAAAATAGAAAAAGGAAAATGAGGGTTTTGGGAATTGGATTTGGAGTTGCGGGTCGGGTAGGGTTAGGAGATATGGGTATTTGGATGTGGTTTGATTTGGATTGGGGTTTTCATTTGGGAGATGACTGTGGGGGACGGCTAGGATAGTAGGGTTTTGCCGAGGGGATTTCGACGAGGATATCAACGAGGGGATGTGACTGGTGAAGACGGGGGGGGGGGGGGGTTGACAGCGACGAGTTTGGGGGATTTTGTTGATGAGTGGTGACTGTTGAAGACAGGGGGAGGATGAATGGTGACTGTTGACTGTTACTGGTGAAGACGGGGGGAGGATGACGGTGACTGTTGATGTTGAAGAAGACGACAGTGGGAGGAGGATGACGATGATGTTGATGTTGTTGTTGATTTGGGTAAGGGGGAAGGGGATTTCGGCAAGGTTTTTTTTTGGATTTGAGGATTTTTGGATGGAGAAGTTTAAGAGAATAAATTTTGTATAATTGGATCTGATACTATGTTAAGATAAATTAGAGAGATGAAGACAATACTGATTATTGAATTGAGAAATAACTGTGTACAATATCTCTTATATATAAGAGTGAACTAAATACAAAACTAGCCCAATACCCAATATGGGACTATAATATCTAACAAGATCCATTTTCTTCTTGTTCTTATTGAGTTTTCTTGAGATCTTGGGTATTGTAATGTGCTAATTATATTATTCACAAGTAATTAGGAATTTAGGATGTACAGTATCTTCTGATTTGATTTTCCATGTGGGTTGAGATGGAGTGGTAATGGATATTGATTCTATTGAAGGGTTCACATTGCCTTAACATTTTGAGCTATATGATAGACTCAAATTATGTCTCTAGAGAGAGTACAAGTATGATTAAGAGAAGGAAGCTTATAAAATAGATGCATCTGTTATCTTGTTATCACTCTTGTTAAATTTTTTTGAGTTGCATGTTATCTAAAATGAGGTTGAGAAAGTCAATTTAATTTGTATTTTGGTATGATCTATGAAATATTTGTCTTGTCAAAAAATATTAGAAAGTTAGAATACATATGACATAGCAGTATAACACTACCCATTATTTATTTGCCTTTTATTGATTGAAATTTGAGAGCCAACTGTGATTATTCATTTGCCTTTTGTTGATTGAAATTTAAGAGCCAACTGTGACATAGCGCTGCCCATTATTTGTTTTGTTTATTAAGTGATTATGCTTGAATTTTGGAGTATGTTAGAAATCTAGGGTTGTTTAATAATTTAATTACTTATTATTAGCACTAATTGTTATTTTTCTTAATTTATTGTAGGTAATTTGGTATCTACGACTACTAATATGAATAGCAGTAGTATTCCTGCGGGTTCCACTTCCACCAATGAAGCCACAAACCCAATTTCAATTTCATGAGTTGGTAAAATTCATGATTTTAACTTATATTATGCCTTCTATTATACATTGTGGATATTTCTTGATTGGTTTTTAATTGCTTTCAACTGCATTTGGTGTATATGTGATTGCTAACTTATATACTATTCCAGGCATGAGTATGTGATTCTCTCCCTTGTGTAGGCATGAGACACTTGTCAATAAATGTTTTTAACTGACAAAAAGAAGATTATTAGAAGACAGTGCACTCTAGCATGATTTTTTGGTTGTTATACGCCATTTATACTAGCTTCTTATTTTTCTAGTTAGGCTCTAAACTAAATCTGTCTTGTTGACATTATGGAAACCATAGAAACTTATGTTATTTTCTCCAGATTATGTGCATAAACTGGTTACCTAATGTATTCTGACTTGCATGCAGATAATTTAGGGGATGATTCTCGAGGAAGACATATTGTTGCGGCTATTGCCCTGCGAATTCATTTTCCTGCAACTTATCAACACCTCGGGTGTAGACAAGCATCGGTCTCACCCTTAACTTCCGATCAGATTAAATGTAATTAATTATACATGAAATCCTAAATGACATCTTACAAGTTCTTGCATATCATATGATTTTATTCAACCTTTCCTTCAGTTGATTAACAGGTATGGATATCAGCAAAAGTGGCAGTGCCAACGGAATAGGAATTCATGTCATCTCCATGGAAAGTGAAGGTATCTTTTATGATGACCCACAACTGAGCTGGGAGGAGCGAACAAATAACAAATGGACGAACGTGATAAAGAACAGTAGTGAGACCATGACCTGTATAGATGAAGATAAAGAGCTAAAGAGGCTACGGTATGGTGAAAGCCCTAATGGTGAAGGCCATACTAGTACTAGTTATGGGGAAGAAGATTTAAAAGCAATGTTGTCTGCAAAAGTTCATCCTCTGTTTATTAGCTTCCTAAGTGATCAGCCCAGAGATTCCGAGGATGAAGCCAATCTTAAATTGTAGATGGTTTGGTGATCAGGTAATTTCATATCATCTCTAACACCCGCTCCTTTCACTATTTCTCTGTCTGTTTTGATATGCTTGTAGTGATTCTGAATTTCTGATAGCAATGAGTTCTCTATGTTGATAGTATAAACTTTGTGTATACTAAAACTTCTTCATATATATAGTTATGTTGAGCTTATTTATCATTCTTTTATCGTTTATAGGAATGTTAATTTTTTGAGCTAATTGATGTCGCGTACTACCATGGTACTAACATTACCATACCGATATTTCGGTATTACCGAACTCGGTGTACCAAAATCTTGGCACAGTAATGGTAGAGAAATTTGTGTACCGAATACTCTGATACGGTAGAAGGTAGAGCGATGATGATATGGTACGGTATGGTATACCACCCCTGCTGCATAAATGGTCTATCATATAGTTGTGTATGTCTATTGTTCTCTCCCACTTTGGCTTCTACATTTTTATATAAATTATCATAAGCATTACATATATACATTAACAATAAAATTTACCTTAAAATATGGAAATTTATAAAGATTCAACGTTACCTAGATATGTAAGTTACCCCAGTCTGACCAATCTTTTTAACGGTTTCCAGCGTAACATTTCTTGATGCCTGTCATAAGAGCTTCTGCAGTCGTTGTCTATATATCCAAAAAATGGATAAAAAGTTCTGTCGTCGTCTTCTATTTATCCATTTTTTTGGTTTAAGATGAACAGTAGACAACTATATTTGGCAGCGCAATTGGTAATATGCATATAATAGTAGACAGAAGATGATTTACCGTCTATGTGTCGGATGGCATATGATATGCCGCCTGAAAGGAATTTTTTGATTGCGAAATTGTGAGACGGCATATGATCTGCCGTTGAATTATTTAAAAAAAATATTAAAATCAGAAAATGATGTTCCGTTTCATGAAGAGAGAGAAAACCAAGCAGATTCTCATGTGTTGGATGGCACATGATGTGCCGTCTGATGTGTCCTCCATCACTTTTTTGATTTTAAATTACGGGATGGATGATCTGCCGTCCATCACAAAATTTTAAAAAAATTACACAAATCTTCAAACAGTAGATGATCTTCCGTTTCATAAAAAATAAAAAAAAAATATTTTTTGAGTTTTGACGACCGCATCGCTATGTCCTAATTGCTATTTCTACATTTTTCATATACCCATTTTTAAACAAAATGATTGCAGATGCTCTAATTAACTATATTAGCATATTTCTTGAAGAAATATAAATATGAACTAAAATCTGAGCAACAATTGGTGGACTTCTTAGTATTATTAAATGAAGATATTAAGATTCAAGCAAACCAGAAACACCTTCAACCAATTTCATTAATTACAAGTTACAATCTCAATTACCCAGGAGTTGAATCTTCACCAAAATACGAGACTTGATGATTTAGAGAAGACTAGGGACCAGGGAAAATGAGAAATGTTCCTAAGGCATAATAGAATTTAGAATTCTAAATGTCCCGGATGGAAAATGTGTGTATTGTTGTCTTGAATATAGTCAAATACTATTTTAATAGCAGAGGCAAGGCTTAGAAAGGTCAAACGTCTTAGGCTCTACATGAGTTACAAACTCATTCAATGGACTTGAGGCATCAAAAAACAAATTAAACTACAAGTGATATTTGATCCAGCACTGTATTGCTAATTTGTGTAGCAATTTACAAATAAATGTTTATGTCCCATAAATTGATCAAGATGATTACATTTTTGATATGGGTGACATGGCAGGATCCCCTAAAAAATCACTCACCCCTGATCATCAGATCAGTCTTAAGCCCTATGGACTTCTGCCACGTCAGGCCCACGGGCAAACGGCTCAAGACCCGGCCCAAACGGGTTCAGACCCGTTTGCACTGCCTATAAATACCAGGTCCTTTCCCACCTTCACAGGTAATCAATCTTTCCTCTCTAAAAATCCTAGCTACTGTTACTCTTCAGTGACTAACTAGACCATTGGAGGGCCTGCCACTGGGGTCAACCCCGGTGTTCCTAGGCCGAGTGCAGGTACACGAGACCGAGCTGAGCCTCCAGATCCGAGCCGAGCTTCCAAATCCGAGCTAAGCATCCGACCTCCACCTCACTCCCGCCTGCTTCCGAGCCGTTCCCACAGCTGAGGGTCGGGCGTATAGCCAGTACCGCGACTTCCACTTTATAAATTGAGAGAACTCACACCTGGTGCAACCACCCCCAAAAACAAACCACATCAGGTTGGTGCTGTCTGTGGGAACCCTCGGTACGGACCTCAGTCCGATCCCAGCCATTAACGGCATCCCTTCAATCCGAGCTCATATGGCACCCAAGCCCAGAAGAGCTGTTACCTCTGCACGTCGTCAGAACGCTCCTCCTCAGGATGTCCCTGCCGACACTCATGGATCCAACCATCCGAGGGTCAACCTCGGACCCGAACCGGGCGCTTCTCGCTCGGTCGCAACCGACCTATGTCGGGTCATCCAGAACCGACAGGCCAATCGAACTAGGGGAGGGGCCGCTTCCAACTCGGCCCCGAACCATTCCAGGCATCCATCCCGAGAGCGGGAGCCGGAGCTCAGTCTCGCCGACCGGAGGCCGCCACCCCAATGCGACCCGGCCGGACGAGCTCCGGTCACCCACCGTGAGTTCCAAGACTTCCTGAACGAGATCCTGGAGGCAATCCTAGGGACCCCTGTCAACGAGACACTCCACCACTCTCACTCGCGGTCGGATGCTGGAGCCAGCGCGTCTCGCGGCCTAACAGGCCCGCTAGAACATGACGAGGACGTCCTGCGACGCCTACAAGAAATTGAGAACCGCCTCAACCACTTTGGCGAGGGCGGCCCGAGGTCAGCACAGGGTCATATACCGACCCGACCTCCTTTCTCCGCTACAATCCTACAAGCAGAAATACCCTAGAATTTCCGACCTCCCCAGTTCGAGAATTATGACGGCGAGGGTGATCTTGCTGATCACATGGAGGGTTTCAAGACCCTCATGATGATTCAAAGCACTTCGAATCCCCTCCTATGCCGAGCCTTCTCCGCCACCCTCCGGGGTCCGACTCGGGAATGGTTCTCGAAGCTCGTCCCCGGCTCGATCTACTCGTTCGACCAGCTGGAGGCCAACTTTCTGGCCCACTTCGTGATCGGCAGGAAGGTCGAGAAAATGAGCGCGTCCCTACTAGACCTCCGACAGAAGGAAGGGGAGTCGCTTCGATAGTTCGTCCGGAGGTTCACCGCAGAGGCAAGGTCGGTTTCCTCCCTCGATGCTGGGGTCGCCTCGGCAGCGTTTCGACACAACGTCCGGCACGGCCAGCTGAAGGCATCCCTGGCCAAGAAGCCTCCCCTCGATTTTCCTGACCTGCTCAATCGGGTTGAAAAGTACATCCGGGCCGAGGAGGCCCCAAATCCAGAGGACACCAAAGAGGTCCCAGGGAAGGGGAAGCACAAGGTCGATGAGGCGGAGCCATCCAAGAAGGCCCCAAAGGACGGGACCGGCATGAAGAGGGTCCCTCCGATCTCGTGCGTTGAGAGGTACACACTACTGACACAAAATGTGTCGGCCATCCTCTTAGCGATTGAGGATAGGGACCTCGTCCAGATGCCCCCTCGACCGACCAATAGCAAGAAAAGGGACCAGTGGTTTTACTGCCGCTTCCACCGGGACAACGGGCACGACACCGACTCCTGGGCCCTGAAGGACGAAATTGAGGCCCTCATCCAATGAGGGTATCTCTGGGAATTCACCCGGGAAGACGCTCGGGACCGAAGAGACACGAGGAACCGAAGGCCTTCTCCTCCTCCTCGCGCCCCCAAACAGCGTCCCGAGCGGGATCCCGAGCCTGAAGAGACCGAAGGTCAAGCCATCCTACATTGCATCAATGGGAGGCCTATGGGAGGGGAGTCTAGCACTTCCTGCATGGCATTTGTCCCAGAGGTAAACGCCGTCCGAGACCTCCCTTCCCCCCAGGTTCAGCAGCTCCCTGTCTCCTTCTCATGGGAAGACCTAGAGGGGGTTCGGCTCCCGCACTGCGATGCGCTCGTCATCAGCCTCGTCATGGCGAACTACGAGGTCCGTCGGATCCTCGTGGACAATGGGAGCTTGGTGAACATCCTCTTCCTGGAAGCATTTGAGAACCTTAAGCTCCCCTGAGACAAGCTGAAACCAGCCGGGTACATCTTACACGAGTTCTTCGGCGTCTCAGTGCTAATAGAGGGGATCGTGACCTTGAATGTCACTGCCAGTACGACCCTCCACCGACGAACCGAATTGATGGACTTCATAGTTGTGAACGTCAAGACAGCCTACAACGCCATTCTTGGCCGAACGGGGCTCTGCTCCCTCCAGGTTGTTCCCTCGGCTTACCACCTAAAGTTGAAGTTCCCTACTAAGTTAGGTGTCAGGGTCGTCCGAGGGAACCAAGAAGCAGCACGATCGTGCTATATGACGGTGGTCGGGGGCAGTGTGTTCCCCCTGGACGCTGTCGAGCTGCAGCCCGAAAGGAGCCAGACCGAGCCCGAGCCAGCAGACGAACTAGAAGAAGTCTCGTTCGAGACAGGAAACAAGTCAATGTGGTTCCACGTGAGCTTCTCCATCGTGCCTGACCTCAATTCTGACCTGATCGATTGCATTCGCCGCAATGTCGAACTCTTCGCATGGAAGCCCTCCGACATGCCCGGAATCTCCGAAGACCTGATCATGCACAAACTAAGCGTGATCCCTGGCTCGAAGCCGATCGTCTAGAAGCGGCGTAAGTTCACCCCGGAGAGGCAGCAGGCTATAAAAGCGGAGGTAGACAAGCTCTTCTCTGCCCGGAGGTCAGCTACCCCGAGTGCTACTTACCAGAACGCCGGTGCCACTTACCAGAGGCTCATCAACCGAGTCTTCAAGGACCAGATCGGTTGCAACATGGAGGTGAACGTCGATGACATGCTCGTCAAAAGCCAGCAAGGGCGGGACCACATCACCGACCTGGAAGAAGCCTTTGGCGTCCTTCGGACCCACAATATGAGGCTTAATCCGACAAAGTGTGCGTTCGGTGTCTCCTCGGGAAAATTTCTCGGGTTCGTCGTTAGCCAGCGCAGCATCGAGGCAAACCCCGAGAAGATCCAGGCCATAATAGACATGGCCCCTCCTAGAAACATCAAAGAGGTCCAACGGCTCACAGGAAGACTGGCGGCTATCGGCCGTTTCCTCTCCAAGTCTGGAGAGAAGTCCATCCCGTTCTTCAAAGCTTTGCATGGAACCGGAGGCTTCGAATGGGGTACTCAGCAGTAGGAGGCATTTGCCCAATTGAAAGAGTACCTCGCTAATCCTCCACTATGGCTTTATCTGTCGGCCTCGGAAAGCGTGCTCAGTGCTGTTCTCGTTTGAGAAGAGGACGGAGTCCAAAAGCCGATGTACTATGTGAGCAAAGTCTTGCTCTCCGAGACCAGGTATGCAAAAATGGAGAAGGTTGCCTACACCCTGGTCATGGCTATGCAGAAGCTCCGCCCCTATTTTCAGGCACACTCAATTCAGGTCCTCACGGACCAGCCTCTGAAGGCCGTACTCCACTAGCTCGAGAGCTCCAACCGACTGGTCAAGTGGTCGATCGAGCTCAGTCAATACGACATCGGCTATCAACCAAGAACGACCATCAAAGGACAGGCCCTCATCGAGTTCATTACGGAATGCGCCATCTCCGAGCGACCCGAAAGTGGGGAGGCCGACCAGACGAGGGAAGTATACATCGACGACTCTTCCTGCAAAGTGGGGAGTGGTGCGGGCATCATGTTGCGAGGACCTGACAACTTCCTTCTCCAATATTCACTTCGCCTCAACTTTCCACCCTCCAACAATGAGGTCGAATATGAAGCTATGATTGCCGAGCTCACCCTTGCACACTAGGCAGGTGCCAGACAGATCAGGGATTTTAGCCACTCTCAGCTCGTGGTCAATCAGATCACTGGAGAATACGAAGCCCGTGACGATCGGATGATCCGGTACCTGACCATGGTTCAGTGGCTCTTGGCATCCTTTTACGAGTCTACAGTCTTAAGGATTCCAAGAGAGCAGAATGCCCAGGCAGATGCCCTGTCAAAGTTAGCCTCCTCGTCCTTCGAAGGTCTTGATCGCACCGTTCTGATTGAAGTACTCCTGAAGCCGAGTATCGACCTTCCTGAGACCCTCTATATAGAAGACGGAGCTCGGCCTGACGATTGGACCACTCCCATCAGAAAGTTTCTAATCAAAGGAGAGCTCCCCGAAGACCGAGCCAAGGCATGGCAGATCAGGGTGCGCTCGGAGAGGTTCGCCATAATCAGTGAAACCCTCTTCAAACGCTCATACACTACGACGGACGGAAGACCCTACCTCCACTGCTTAACCCCCGACGAGGCAAAGTATGCTTTCAAGGAGCTCCATGAAGGAATTGGCGGATGCCATATAGGAAGCCGAGCGCTTGCGCGAAAGGTTCTAAATCACGGATACTACTGGCCCACGATGCTGCAAGACGCCCTGGCCCTGGTCAAAAAGTGTGGTCCTTGTCAAAGGTCCTCCTCGGTGAGAAGGGCTCCGCAAGCAAACCTCCGCTCCCTCACCAGTCCGACCCCCCTTTACTATGTGTGGAATGGACCTGGTAGGCCCATTTCCGAAGGCAACGAACCAAAGGAAGTTTCTGATAGTAGCAATTGACTACTTCACAAAGTGGATCGAGGCCGAGCCCCTGGCCATGATCACCGAGCAGCAGACCCAGCAATTCCTCTGGAAGCACATCGTCTGCCGATTCGAGATTCCGCACATACTCATCACAAATAATGGGACTCAGTTTGCGGGTAAAAATTTTCGAAAGTTCTGCGAGGATCTCGGGATCTAGCAGCACTTCTCTTTGATATGCCACTCGCAGTCGAATGGTCAGGCCGAGAACGCGAACTGCCAGATCCTCGATGGTCTCAAGAAACGACTTGATAATTCTTCTAAGGGGTTATGGGTCGACGAGCTGCCAAGCATTCTCTGGGCCCATCGAACGACGAAGAGAATCCCCACGGGGGAGTTACCATTCAATCTGACTTACAGCACAGAGGCAGTAATTCCCCTAAAGATCGGGCTCCCTTCACCCCGAATCATGGCCTTCGATGAAGCAAGCAACTCGGCACAGCTACGTGCCGACCTGGACCTTATAGACGAGGTCAGGAAGAAATCCGCCATCAGAAAAAACGTATACCAGCAGAGAATCAAGAGGTTCTACAACAAAAGAGTGCGTCCCACTAACATCAAGCTAGGGGACCTCATCTTCTGAAAGCTAGCGGTATCTAACCCCGGCCAAAAGAGGAAGCTGGCCCCAAACTGGGAAGGCCCGCACAAAGTTTCTGAAGATGTACGCCCGGGCACATACTGCCTTACCGACCCGGAGAGAAAGACTGTCAAGAGACCCTGGAACGCAGAACACCTCATCAAGTTCCTCGAAGGGGAGGATTAGCCTTTATAGATACCCCCATGTAAATTATAAAATGTAATCGGCACACCGTGCCTTGTTTTGTAAAGTCATTATAATGTAATTGTACCAGCTTTCTTAAAACAAGCTTCGACCTTGTACCAGCTTTCTTAAAACTAGTTTCGGGCTCGGCCTTCGGATGGAACCCGAGCCACAAAAAGCTTCTCTTACAAGCTTTGGGCTCAGCCTTCGGATGGAAGTGCGAGCCACAAAAAGCTTCTCTTACAAGCTTGGGGCTCGGCCTTCGGATGGAACTGCGAGCCACCAAAAAGCTTCTCTTACAGGCCAGCGGTTCGGCGCTCGGATATTACCGCGAGCCACAAAAAGTCACTCCTAAGGTACGGGGGCTCGGTATCGACCTCAAACATTGCCTGGGCTTTTTCAGGCCCTGCGACCTACACACTCGGCGATGACCTCCAGCTACACTCGTACTATCTACTCGAGAACAGGTATGGGAGCTCGGTATCGACCTAGAGCAAGGCCTTGGCTTTTCCAAGCCATGCGACCTTTACGCTCGGCGATGACCTCTAGCTTCACTCAAGCTTCTCTAAGGTATGGGGGCACGGCATCGACCTTGAGTATGGCCTGGGCTTTTTCAAGCCCTGCGACCTATGCGCTCGGCGATGACCTCCAGCTACACCCATACTATCTACCCGAGAATAGATATGGGAGCTCGGCATCGACCTCGAGCAAGGCCTTGGCCTTACCAAGCCATACGACTTTTACGCTTGGCGATGACCTCCAGCTACTGTCATAACAAGCTTCTCTAGGGTATGAGGGCTCGACATCGACCTCGAGCATGGCCTGGGCTTTTTTGAAGCCCTGCGACCTACGTGCTCGGTGATGACCTCCAGCTACACCCGTACTAACTACCCGAGAACAGGTATGGGAGCTCGGCATCGATCTCGAGCAAGGCCTTGGCTTTCCCAAGCCGTGCGACCTTTACACTCAGCGATGACCTCTAGCTACGCTCATAACAAGCTTCTCTAAGGTATGGGGGCTCGGCATCGACCTCGAGCATGACCTGGGCTTTTTCAAAACCTGTGACCTATGCGCTCGGCGATGACCTCCAGCTACACCTGTAATAACTACCCAAGATCGGGTATGGGAGCCCGGCATCGACCTCGAGCAAAGCCTTGGCTTTTTCAAGCTATGCGACTTTCACGCTTGGCGACGACCTTCAGCCACGCCCGACCCAAAAGTTTTCATTAAAGATTTAGAGCGCTAGCCTTCGGCAAATGCCCCGAGCCCCGGACTGTTGGTTGACTCACCTCTCACCCGTGAACAACTCGGGGTTAACGGCCTTCTGAGCCAAAACCCTGAATTGTCTGAGGGCGACAGGAGAGCCACCGACCCAGGACTCTCGCCAAGCCCCCGGACCGTTGGTTGACCCACCTCTCACTAGCGAACAACTCGGGGTTTACGGCCCTCAGAGCCAAAACCCCGAATTGTTCGAGGGTGGCAACGGAGCCACCGACCCGGAACTCTTGGCCAAAAATTCCACTTACGGGTGCCCGCCTTTGGTAGGCACCCGAATCTCACCTCCGGGGTCGACCCGCATGTCACCCACTGACAGCTCAGGGTAAACGACCCTCGGAGCCAAAACTCCGAATTATCAGCGAGTGGTAGATGAGTCACCGCCAATTGTTGGTGAAAAATTGATGGGGGTGAAGATTATATAGCCCCCGGAGGCGCATTTATGGCATCGGGAAGTCCAAACGGCAGAAGGTGAAATGTCTCCATTAATTTTTATCGGAAGGCTAAACATCCCTTATTAAATGCTACCTGCGAGGCGCAGCGGTTCGGCTCCTGAGCGAGGCCCCCACCTCGGTGGCGACCTCAAGCGAAGCCCTACTCGACAAGGGTCTCAAGCTACGACCCTATCGGTCTCACTTAACAAATTATCAAAGTAAATAAATCAGAGTTTTATTACTCATGTAGTGCCAGAAACGGCCACACAATACAATGAAGATTTTAAAAATCGCTTATCGCTCGGCTTAAATCTCAAACTCAGTGCTTTCCATGGGACCCTCCGCATGCTCTGCTGGTCCGGCCAATGTGGACGCCCCGACAACGGAGCTCTGTGCATCTGTGGGCCTCGCCGTTTCGAGATAAAAAGTCGGAGAAGGTCCCAATACGGAATTGCTCGCCTCCTCGAGCGGACTTGTGCCTAGAATGAGCTTCAGCCTATGAATCTCCAACTCCTTCTCTACAGCAGCCTCATAAAGAAAGGACTCCGAAGCCGGTCGCCTGATGGAGGCATCTGAGATTGACCAGTTCGTCTCAACTACCCATCAGTCCTGGTCGGCTATAGCCTTCTTCAGGCAAGCGACCTCTAGACTGAGCTCCTTAGACTTGTTCATAAAATAATTCACCGCGGCCTCTCGATCCTGAGCTTGCTTACAATGGCGAGCCAGAACACTCTCCGTGTACCCTAGATCAGCTCGGATCCAGAAGACCTCGGCAGAACCAAGCTCGGCGCTGAGGGCCTCATGCATCTATCAAGAAGACAGGAAACACAACAAGTCACTAAGAGAGGCAAAAAAAATACAAGCCATAGAGCATCGGCCAAAAATTCTCTTTTATAAACTCAAAAATTTTTGTATTACAAAAGGCGATGGCCAGTCCGCGTAAAGCAAATACAAAATCAAAAGAAAGAAAATCCTAAACTATGTTTGGAGAGGGGGGGGGGGGGGGCACCTCTTCGTCAGTCGGGTCGCCCTCAACCTCCTCTTGGTGAGTGTAACCCCTGTTTTTTATTTTTTATATTTTTGGAGTGTATTTTTTCGTTTGGTGTATTTTTCCCTCTTGTATTTTTTCTGAACCGTATATTGGTGTTGTTATCAATATATATTCATTTTTATTTCATTGTGAGCTCTTTGTTTGATTTGTTGTCTCTTTTGTTCGTTCTTCATTATTTGTTCTTTCTTTCATTTGGTCTCGTTCTCTTTTCTTTTATATTTTTTTTTTTTTGGTGTTTGTGGTGGTGATTGGTGGTGATCCTATTTCCTATCCTAGTTGTTGATCCCTAATAAGATTTACCAAAGTCAAATTAAATTCACAATCCTATTTGATATCCTATACAATTTATATCCTAATTAAAGCCAAATGAAACAAATCTTATTACTACTCCTAGTTACCCACAACCGAAATACCCATTAACCCAACTTGTGTTATTAACCCTAATCCTCTCATATATATATATATCTCTCTAATCCCTCTCACAAACCCTAACCCTAATTCTAACCCTAGCCTCCATCTACCACATCCCGGCCTTTCCCCTCCTTGTTTGCACCGCACACAGGAACCCGAGCAGCCCCAGGCCGACCCCCCACTCCCTCCGGCCTGTGTGCAACCCTGAGAGCCCCCAAGCCCGAGCCCCTCTTCTATCTTTGCCGACTACCTCCTTGGCCATCCCGACCACCTCGCATGTAACACCCCGGATTGTACGATACCTAAATATATGTATGTATGTATGTATGTATATTGTCCGTATGCGTGCACATGATTGCAGTGTTTTGGTTGATTTTGCTATCGTGATGTGCGGTTAGGTTTGCGGGGCGGTTCATAGGAGGGTTGCATTCTAAAAGATGCACGAGAATGAGGAGGACCGATACTGGTGTAAACACTAGTTTTTGGTACGACGCCTATGCAAATATAACACTATATGATACTATGGTGGGTATATCTTGCGTACACTCGATAAACCCCTCGTCTCGCATCAAAGAATCCGTTTAATTGTTAAAATGGGCAGCCAACACACTACGCCTCAAAACCAATGGCTAGACCATGGTTTCACTACAAAACCACCCTACAACCCTATCCCCTACTACCTAAAAACCGGCCTCATCCTTCCCCCCTCTTTCCTCACTCACTTCTCCATCAAAAACCCCACATTTCATCTCCCTTGTTCTGAAATTTCAAAACTCAAACCAAGAAAAAAAGAAGAGAAGGAGAGAAAGAAGAAAGATTGAAGAAGGAGCTCTTGGAGGGATTCTCAAGGAAGGGAAGCTCAAAGACATCAACTACTCTACATCAACTCAGGATGGGGAGTTACTCTAAACCTTTCTTTATGTTTCTTGATTGATTTCTTACATGCATGTGTGGTAGTAAGTGCTAGGATGAATATTTGAGAAGATTGGAAGATGAAATCAGAAACTAGAACTAGAGTCTTGATCTGTATGCTATTTTCTAGATTTTCCCGAGATCAAACCACTTGGAATTAGATTATGAAATTTTTACATATTGTTTCTATATGTGTCTAGATAGTTCATGAATTATTTCGGATTTTTCTGAGATGTTTTGATATTTTAATAAAATCTATTTGTAGAACTGTGTCGTAAGGCAGCAGCAGTAGTTGGTTAACATGATGCCTGAGATTGTTGGAATATTTATAATTAATTGGAGCAAGTTCTTAGTCTAAAAATTTTACCCTGTGTTCCTACTTGTGTCTAGATTCTACAGTAAAATCAGGGAAATATTTGGATTAATTTATAGGTATGTGAAAAATTGATCTTTAAGAAATAGCTAGAGCTGTAACTAAAGAGCATGATGATTTCTGTGCTTAATTGAAATATCAAGAACTCAGTGTAGACTTGGAGTTTGGACATGAAACCTTTTCCATGTTGTTCATTATGATATCTAGTTTCATCACTGTAAATTTCGTATCAATTGGATGAGTATAGAATTTATGATGATTTTATTAGCATGTACTGTGCTGATTTCAGCCAAAATTGACACCCTGTAAAGATGCTACATTTGAGGCTCCTTAAGAGTAAAATTTGAGGAACTGTTTCCTTAGAGGTTTATAGTAGACATCAAGACCTTTCCAACAAGACCTGTTTGAGGTGTTTCCAGTAAGTGGTTGATTTAATGTCATTTTTGCAATACTGGACAGAGGCCAGGAATCGAGCTGAGTGCTCTGATTTAGGAAGTCTTAGTATGTGACTCGGTACATTTGTGAGAAATGTGTGTGTTAGGGTGATCTATTGGTATATTTTGGACTCATGACCAACTAGAGAATTGTTGAGGATATCCCCAACTTTACATAGAACTTCGGTTTGTAGCATTCTAATGAGTGAGCAGTGTTTTATGGTACCGGTGAGGTGCAGCCCGTGTACAGGAAATACACAGGCTGAGGCTTGAGAGGCCATTTTGAGGACCTAGATGATGGAATTTGAGTTTATGACCAACTAGAAAGTTTTAGCCTAGGTTCTTACCTTTCTAGATTGGGATCATACACCCCAATCAGAGTTGTATCGAGGGAGTTATGATATTTTTAAGTTTCGGACAGAAACCTCGTAGGTTGCTTAGTCTTTGGTTTTGACTAGGTATTGTGAGGACTTGTTCCCATGTGTACTACAGTGTTGATAATTCTTGTATGGGGACGTTGGTATCTGTTGTTGGTTTGTTGACTCCCATAGTGGGTGTGTGACTCGAGTTAGTCACTACGGTAAGGTGATACCCTGCATCTGTCGACCCTAAGTTATGAACTTCCGCCGAAGCGTAGGACATCCGAGCCGTGCCATTAATATGAGTTCATAGCCCGGGTTAGGGGTGAACACATACATTCACAGCCGGGTTAGGGGTGAATGTAGGCCGTAGTGCTGGACGATTCCAAGCCGAAAAAGAGGCGAACCAGACCAGTATCGCCAGGGCCAGAGGTCGATAAGCAAGTTTGGAAGCAATCTTATCTTTTACCCAAAGCGAACAGAATGAGGCTGGGATTAGAATGACATATTAAAGGTTTGGTAATTGCATTAGTACTAGCAGACCATAGTCGGTGTTGTACCTTCCTATCATAGGATACATTTTCGGCACTCATGAGTGAGTCCTCGGCTCGTATCTAGATCTGTTAAGTCCCAAAGTTTTACCGGAGTAAGGTACGGGAGACTAGGGGGATTTGACCCTCAAGACCATCACATTCCTATGCACGTGGGTTTTGTTGTTTTTATATATATAAGTTCATAGCCCGGATTAGGGGTGAACACACATGCGTCAGTTGATAGCCCGGGTTAGGGGTGGACACACGAATCACACGATCTTGCGACCGGATTCAACGCGGCTTTCTGAAGAGGTCCATGCGCGGGTACCGAGTGGCAAACACGACCACCACTTAGGCACTGCAGTGGCTGAACTAGACCGACCAGTTGCAACCTCCTTGGGCAACAGACAATCTATTGGGAACTGGTTGAGTACAAGAGTAGGATGCATGGCGAGGGTTCGAATACCTGAATTGTAGAGAAAGACGGCTAGATTTGGGGGCATATGTAGTATGGGATGCATTCGTGCTCCAAAGTCTTGCTTGCATTAGAGTCAGGAATGTGATTTGCTGCATCTATTCATAGGGTCATGGCATACCACTGCACTAGAACCCAAATCCATTAAACCCTTGTTTTGGCACATCACTTTTCCTTTTGCATAAATTATGGTTGCGATTGAATTTTAGAGGATCGCTATTATGATCAGCTTTGCGTCAATCAAAGTACTGACGTTCCCCACCTTGTAGGTATTCGGAGCCGATCTACAGGTATTGCGGAGCTCGGGTTGGTCCAAGGATCCAAGGGACATATGCAAGTGCTATTATGTTGTTGTAAATCTTGTAATTTTTATTTGGATATTGTAACACTTATAAATATAACATTTATATGGGATAAAAGTTTTAAATTTTCCTGTACTTTCTGTGATCGTGGCTATTTTGAAGTTCGACTCCTGGAGTAGGGTCTCAGGTTCCCGGTATGGGAATTTGGGGCACTACATCGCACTACCACATATATTCCCCGTCTCTCTCTCGTGGTGTTCTCTTGTGGCCGCAAGCCACTTTTGTCATCATCCCTCTGGATCATCTCACTTTGTGGAGTTTTGTTCGTGTAGAAATTCTTGGCTTTAGTTTGCTTCGATTCGTTGATTCGTGGATTTTCGTTCACGGGTTTTGCTCGTTACTCTTGATTTTCGTCGTTCTTCATCTTCGGTTAAGGCAAGTAACTTGTACTCCAATTTATTTGTTTGATACAAATCAAAAATACCACTATAGTGTAGTTGGGTCTAGAGACGCTTCTTGTTTGTGATATGCTTGATGGATTTTGTCTCTATTATGAAAATTTGACCATAGATGACTCACTATACAATATGGATATGAATTAACTTAGGTTTTATCCGTTCTTGACTTGAATCATGTATGTGAGACTTTTGGTGAGAATTCGTGATTTGGTTGAGACTCATGTGATATTATTGGTGTGGACATGCTAGATACCCCAATTTATGATGTTTAGACACTTGGTAGACTCGATTTCATGTTTGGGTGTGTTTGGATAAATTTTCTTGAATCTATGTTAATTTTGTTTTTAAGGGGAAAATCTGTATTTTGTCGCTGATCAGTTTTGTTTACTGTTTTGGACTATTTTAAAGTCAGTATCTTAATTTTGGTATAAAACATGAGTTTTAGAGAATTTCGTCTATTTTCAAACCCCTCTGACCTTGCTTGATTTTAATTTCTTATGAGTGAGTTATGACTGTTTTACTACAGAGGTGTCGATCTTTTCCAGATTCTGTTTTTCGGTAATTTTGATGACAAATCATTTTAAAGAACTATGCTAAATATATTATTTTGATCCAGACTTTAGTCAGTATTTCTTTATCTAGTTAGGGATTACCCAGAATTTTGGTGAATTTTATTGATGAGTTTTATGTGTTGTTTCATGCTCGTTTATGAAATCTATACTTGCTGTATTTTGCTCGTTGTTCTGTAAGGAAGCTTATTTTCACTATGATTCCTTTTACATTATGAAAAATGTTTGTGAAATGTAAAAGTTAGTATATTTTATCTATTTTCATATCTCTTTGGCAGAATTGGATTTCGTTTCATTGGTTGCGAGATATCATAGTTTTCGTACAGCAGTGTTGGGAATTCCAGATTTGCCAAACTATGGTTTCTTGATGCTTTCTTATTTTTGATGACTGATCTAATTTCACTGGAAAATTATAAAACATTATATTTAGATATTGGACATATAGGGGAATATCCCAGATTTTTCGTGGATTTATTTAATGTGTTTTCATGTTGTTTTCCTGTCATTGAATTCGTTTTCCTGATTTTTGGCTGAACCTATTTTCTGTGTTCAAATTAGTTTTGAGTCATGTTTTTGTGAATTAATATATGACTTATTTATATTCGCTGGATTCGTGAGGAAGTCTATTTTCTAGATCCTTCGACGGATCTAGATTTGCTTGTTTATAACACTGGAAATCATTGTTTTACTACAGTATGGTCTTGCTGTCCTAAACTTGAGATTTGTCTATTTTATTCTCTTATGAGATATCTTGCACTCGTACATATTTATCTTGCAACTTGGACTTGTCACATGATCATGCCAGGTTATTTTTGATATATTTTGCACATATACATGCTTGTTTGATATTAATAATAAATAACCAAGCCGGGGTTTAAGGGACAGACTTAATAGTGGATAATTCAGAAATGTGTACTCGAAAGGGGATCCACTGATCCTATGTGATTACTTGGGATATGATACTTGACACGTGATTACTTGATACTTGCACGCAAGACACGATACTTGCCACTTGCACAACTTAACACGTGATTACATGATACATGATACTTGGAGCTTGGAGCTCGATTACTTAACTTGTCCCCGAGTATACTGCCCTCTATGGTCCACTATGAAATCTAAAGCAAAACTGTTTATTGTTGCAACTATGTAAGGTGGGCTACATGAAGTGCTATCTAGATAGTAATTCACTACAAGACTTGATACATGCTACTTGAACATGATACTTGAACATGATACATGTTTGCTTGATACTTGACTACATGATACATGAAACTTGAAACTTGACACTTGATACATGATTACTTGATACTCGATACTTGATACATGTTTATAAGGCACTTGTTTACTTGACACTTGATGCATGTTTACATGATACTTGATTACTTGACACTTGATTTATGCCATTTATACTTATTCACTTTACCATGCTAGTTGTTTATGTTGATATCATACTTATACCATGTGCTTGTATCCTACATTATAAGTGGTCCGTAACTTGCAATTGACAGGTACTTATTTTTTTCTCTTTTCCTCTTTCCTACATTCGTTGAATTGCATATTTTGGAGAAGAGGTTCCAGATGGTATCGGAGACATGAAGTATTAGTGCTACTTTTATTAATATTATTCCTTATAGCTTGCTTGAACAATATTGTATTTTGAGACTTGGATTTATTCTTGTATTTGGGCAATGTGATCCAAAATATTTGTTTTATTCAGATCATGACTATTTGAAATTTATATATTTAGTTTCAAGTATTCTTGTTGGAATTTTGGCTCATTATGTGCATGTGGTTGATTCTTTTGCTTCCGACTCTAATGATTCTTGTGAATATTGTAAAGATTTCTTGAACAGCTTATGGATGATGAAAATCATTCGCTGGGCTTTTGTCTCGTATCCATATTCCGTATTCTTTTTGGAAAGCGGGGCATGATAGTGAGGGTCCCACATCTCCTCCTCGCCACCGGGCGTGGGCAGGTGCTCTGGCTCCCAGTTGTAGTGGAGGTGGTTGACCCGAGTGTCCGGGTAGATCAGTTGGAAGTGCTCCTTCGCCCTGGCATAGGCCTCATCCTCGACCAGGATCAGAGACATGGTGATCTCCATCTCCGCCATGGCTTTCTGCGCCTTCCCAGCCTCTGCCTTGGCCTTAGACTTGAAGTGCGCCAACTCATTCTTATGATGGTCAGCAAGTGAGGCCATCTGAGCTTGGATGACCGCCTCGGTGTTCCGGGCTTCCTTCAGCTCGTCCGTCAGCTTGGTAACCTCGCGGAAGTACTTCTTCGTGTTCCTCCTCTCGACGAGGACCTCCTTCTCCAAGCACTTATAAAAGTGCTGCCTGTGAAGCACTACATGTCTGAGGGAAAATAAGTTATAGGAAATCCTAAATTCTACGCTTAAAGCAAATTCCCAACACTTACCGAGAGCTGTGCCTGAAACCACCTCATGAAGGCCGTCTCGGACGTCTCCGTTTCCAAAAACATCCGATCTCGCTCCGTGGCGATATTCTTCACCACCTCCATAGCCACCGTACCCTCGAGCAGGGTATCCTCTGCCTTGACCGCCCAATCCAGGGTGTGCGGCCTTATGCCGTGCTGCCCCACCATCTGCTCGGTGCTAGGGCGGGGTGGAGAGAGCCTCTGCTCTGGGACCTCGGCCCCTCTTCTACTACCGGAGCTCGCCCCCGGTTCCTTTGATGACCTCGGTGTGTGCTAATGCTTCTTCGTCTTCAGGGATGGCTCCACCGTCACGGAGGCCGGCCCTTTACTGAAACCCGCACCCGGGACAGCCTTCTTCTCTTGGTCTGCCCTCCTCTTGGCGACTATGGCCAACAAGGCCTATCAGTTGTCGAGCTGCTTGGCACTCATATTTGCAAAAGGGAAGAAAAAGAAGTAAATGTTAACACGAAGGCAAGAAGATAAAGAATTCAGAACAAAAACATACTGGGGTTGGCTGGGCTCAGTCCGGCTCGGGCCAGGTGCAGCTCCGTCACTCTCGGCCACCTTATACTGTTCCCTCCAACGATCTTCTCCACCTTCGCCCATTCTTTCTTTGATAACTCACTGCGCTTCGGGGGCTTGTGGTTCGGCTTGCCGAAGTTCCAAGAGGTTGGAATCTTTCCAAGGCATCTCGCTCCGGACTATGAAGTACTTCTCCTTCCATCCTTTGATGGAGTCCGGATGGTCGTGCATCACCTTCTTGTGAGGTCGCGGCGAGAGGTAGAAGATCCCCTCTGCATCGCCGAGCGAGCTCATCCCTAGGATGGCGCAGAAATATGTAAGTCTCGGCTTGATCCCCTTCTCCTGGCACTTTAGGATGAAGCAGATCAAATGTTTCCACGAATTAGGACCGTACTGCATCGGACTCAACTTCGCCCAATTCAAAACCCTGACGATGAAGGGGTGCAGCGGTAGCCTCAGCCCCGAGATGAAGGCATCCTTTGGAAACATACCGTAGCTCGACGCAAGAGCTGTGGTCGGACGGATTCCAGGGTTCGGCATCAGAAGTTTGAACTACTTCAGGATGAAGTAGGCCGCCCTCAGGATATGCAGATAGTCCGCCCTCAAGACGCACCGGATGCTGTCCATCATAATCATCTCCCGACCCTCGTCCTGCAGCAGGGAGGTGAACGCAACAAGGCCCTCAACGTCGTCTGGATACATCCTGATCGACCCTAGGTTTCTTGAGGATACGGGGGTAAACTCGAACCCCGGTCCAGGACCATATTTGTCTGGCATGGACGGGCTATCAGGGAGAATCCACTTCTTCTTCCTCCTACGAGGGCGAGGCTTCCTCTCCGGAGATGGGGTCGCTAATGGGGGCAGAGGCGGAAGATCATCCTCCCCCTCGGCTGCCTCCCTCACGGTTCCTCCTTCCTCTTCTCCCCGACCATCGCCTCCCTCGGTCCCCTGTTCAGGCTCCTCCTGGTCGTCCTCCAAACCAAGTTCCACCCCCTCGGAGTCTCCTTCCTCATGTTCCTCCTCTTCAACAATCCCCTCTCCCTCGGGGTCTCCCTCTTCATGCTCACCCTCCTCTACGAGCTCCTCACTGGCCTACGGGAATTCAAGGGTTGCACGACAAAAACTACGTCCCCCTCACCATCTGACCCTAAGTCTGACTGAACCTCCTCATTGATTCCAAGGTCGCCCAGAGACCAAGATGTCGATGCTGACTCAACCTCCCCCTCGGAACGGCTTGAAGAGCTTGCCTCGGAGCCAGACTGAGCGCGCGACATTACGAATCGAAAATACTAACCTGGGAGTATCGAAGTACGGGAAGATCACCGGAAAAAGGTCATCGACAGCAATTGGAGAAATTCCTGTTCTAGAGAGGAAGAAAAACACAAAGTAAAGAAATGAAGGACGAGGGGGGGGGGAGATTTACAACAGAGGAAGATACTCCTCGATTTTCGCAAAAAGTTCTAACCATTGGATCAAGATCCAACGGCCGCTAGGATCCGAATCACTTCGATTCTTAAGCCTATGACGTCAGCCTAAGGCACAAAATTACCTCTTTACCCTTTCCTTTCAGCCGATACAACAGCTCGAAACGCGGGCCAACCACTCATGTGCTACCCCAGGCTTTTCCAACAAGTTGGGGGGCTCGGCGCTCGGATGACACCGCAAGCTGCAAATTCCTCTTCAATTCAGCTTAAGGCTCGGCGCTCGGATGACACCGCGAGCCACAAATTCCTCCTCAATTCAGCTTGAGGCTCGGCGCTCGGATGACACCGCGAGCCACAAATTCCTTCTCAATTCAGCTTGAGGCTCGGTGCTTGGATGACACCGCAAGTCACAAATTCCTCCTCAATTCAGCTTGAGGCTCGGCACTCGGATGACACCGCAAAGCACAAATTTCTCCTCAATTCAGCTTGAGGCTCGGTGCTCGAATGACACCGCAGGCCACAAATTCCTCCTTAATTCAGCTTGAGGCTCGACGCTCGAATGACACCGCGAGCTAGAAATTCCTCCTCAATTCAACTTGAGGCTCGACGCACGGATGACATCGTGAGCCACAAATTCCTTCTCAATTCAGCTTGAGGCTCGGCACTCGGATGACACCGCGAGCCACAAATTCTTCCTCAATTCAGCTTGAAGCTCGGCGCTCGGATGACACCGTGGGCCACAAATTGCTCCTCAGTCCATCTTGAGGCTCGGCACTCGGATGACACCGTGAGCCACAAATTCTCCCCCAACAGTGAGGGGCTCGTCTACCGACCGTCGATACTCGGCTGAGTGAGCTTCAACTCCTAAATTCCCGGCGTTCCCTTGCTTTTCCAACAAGTGAAGGGGCTCGTCTTTCGACCCCCGACGCTCGACAAAACGAGCTCCTGCTCTTCAGATCACAACATCCCCTTGCTTTTCCAACAAGTGAGGGGACTCGTCTCCCGACCCTCGACGCTCGGCAAAGCGAGCTCCTACTTCTCATATCCCAACGTCCCTTGGCTTTTCCAACAAGTGAGGGGGCTCGTCTCCCAACCCTCGATGCTCGGCAAAGCGAGCTCCTACTCCTCAGATCCCAACGTTCCCTTGCTTTTCCAACAAGTGAGGGGTCTCGTCTCCCGATCCTCGACGCTCAGCAAAGCGAGCTCCTACTCCTCAGATCCCAACGTTCCCCTATTTTTCCAACAAGTGAGGGGTCTCGTCTCCCGACCCTCGACGCACGGCAAAGCGAGCTCCTACTCTTCGGCACTCGACACCCCTCGTAACTCAAAAAGGGGGTTCCCCTTCATCCTACCACCATTGGCCTCTCTAGGAAGATACGGATCCTGTTCTTCGCCGTACACACCCCTCCGCTCTTCCTACAGAGGCAAAAAATTACTCTTACACGGCTGGATTATCCAGCCCTCCAGGAGTGAGGGGCTCCTGATATGGGTCAGATGACGTGGCCTCTCCTAGGCCATAGGATCTCTGTAACGCTCCGAATTCCAAATAAGACCGAATTCGAGATTTCACAGGATCTTTACTTCACTTCGTATAATTTTATAAGGAAATTAAAAACTTTTCAATAGTACATCAGAGTTCTTTTATATTTTGTTTACACAGCGGAAGGATAAAAGAAATACAACAATGAAATAAAATATAACTTGTACAACAATGTAAATTATCGATCGTATCATAATATCTTCACTTCTTCACAAAAGTCCATTACCTGCATGTTAAGCTGTGGGCACGTCAGTCACTTAAAACTGACGAAAATATTATACTTGGCCATTCTCTCTATGCCCTACATATAACGATCTCATTACTTTAACAAATCACAAAAGTTGAATGAACAATACAGTGTTAAATATGACTACACTAAACATGTACGTGTATGCCATGTCTTAATGCCTAATGCACACATTTTATACTAAGATGATACTAATGCACACTTGTTCGGATTCTATGCATCCTATACTACATAGGTCCGAGGGCAAGCACCTACGTACTCCACAATACAGGGTTCGATCCCTCGGCATGACCACTACCCAGTAATAAGACAAGGTTTAGATCATTCCCCAAATTTGAATCCCTGCCTCGAAGTCCACCGCTGATTATTATAACAGATCTCACATCGTGCGAATCATCCCGCAAGTGATCCTCTATCCCCGGTATACGTATATACATTGGAGTATGGCAAATTATCCGCCCGACTACTCAAGATCCCAGAGTCTACTGCTGACCCATCCTCATAGTCCCGAATTTAAATATAAAAGCCCGTCTCCCACAAAGCAATCTCAGTCCACCAACTGGGTCTATAGCCTCGGAGTCCACCGCCGACTATATAGAGCACCCCACTTATGTTTGCCCAGGTTTACTACATCTTCACTAACGTGCCTAGTTATATAGTTCAAGACATGAATAAATTTCCAAAACCTAGAATTAGTTTTACCTCCTACCGGACTTGATCAACATTTATCGAGATAGCTCCATGGCCATATCTCAAAATTGCATCTCAAAATCTGTTATTTCAATAGTACTGGTACACGAGGTCTTACTAACTCTAAGTCACAATTTCTCATGTACAAGAATCATGGGTATTCATACCCTTCAATAATCATGTCTTCAACCTAGATATTTTCATCTTTCAACTCATTCACAAAATACACATAGTCTCGTCATCATTCATGATCTAGTTGTTTATTCATATTCTTTTTAAACAAACATTCCTTTCAAGAACACAAATTTCACCACATGAATTGTTATAACAAATCTAAGTTATCATAATGTTTCAATTCTTTATAAAAATATTTCTTAAACAAGATACAAGTGTAATTTTAAAAAAAAGATAAATTCACAAATTACTACTTTTCTTTTCTTCACCACAAAGTGCTATTCTCAAAATTTTATTTCTTTTTATATTTCAAAATATACAAGAAAAACTCTCTCTTAATACTTTCATTTCATTTTATATTAATACCAAAGCTTTATTTCAATTCAAAAGCCATTCATGTTGAAAACAAAAGCGAGGCCTGGGTTTCGAACCCAGGACCTACGGCCACACAGAGCTAGCGCCCAGACCCGAGCCACTAGCCGTTTAGTCCTTTTGGACTTTGCGTCAACTTTATATGCTGAAAGGCTCTTATGCCGATTCATAATTTCGGGATTAATTTAAAAAGATTAAAAATAAGTGTGACTATCAAATTTCAAACCCAAGATCTCTTTCAAAGAATGCTCTATATTGCACTGGTTAACCAGTAAGGCCAAGTGTATTTTCTGTTTAGGAAAAGTACTAATATACTTTTGTTTAACTATTCAGAAAGTGGTTCTTTTTCATGAAACTTGTTTATCCAAGATCAAATCTTCCTAAATATTTGAAATAACTTTTTTTTCCCTGAAATATTACATTTTAAAAAAAATAGTAAACAACAAATTTTAAACTCTTTTAAGCCATATCTCCATTTTTCTTAGACAATTCTTATTTTCAATTTACACATAAACTTGCATTTCTCAAAACTTGAAATTTAAGAAATAGTCTTCATAAAAAAGTTTGTTTATTTTCCTCTTATATGATTTGGGAATTTATTGCATGCCAACAAGTCTCAATCATAAGAATTTCACAAAAATCTCCTTCATGAAAAATTATTATTTTCAAATGCGGCAATGCAAAATATCCATATGTCAACACTAACAAAATTTTACTTTTTCCCTTCTTAGTCAATAGATCCTAAAGCATGTTTTGCATATGATATTCATCACTAAAATTCCCACATACTCAACAAGTACAAAATTTGCAATCACATTAACATGATTCATGGTATGAAGAATTTCTTTTTTTTAATTAGCATGATATCTACAATCACAACAAATCATCCTCATTCAAAACATGATAGCCTAGCATGAATTTTATCTTATAATTCTCATAACAAAATCTTCTTATACTACTCTTTTTAGCATGCATATTCCTTCAATTAGAAAGCATAGGATCACCCACCTTGAAATGAAGTTTGAACAATGAAAAGAATGATGGAACACCACTTGTAGCTCCAAAGCAACTCCTACCTCCTAGCAAGACTTCTCATCTTAGCAAGAGTTCCTTCTCCTAGCAATAGCTTCTCCAAGCACAAGAACTCTCTTACTCTCTTTCTTTTCTCTTTTTCTCTTATTTTGATATTGTTTTGGTGCAAAAGAAAAGTAGGAAAATGGGTTCTATTTATAGGGTTTTGTTAGGGTCTAAAGTGCAAAATTCTCAACCTAATAACTCTCTCTTTTAATTCTTTCAACTCTTCATTTCCCAAACTCCTAAACGCCTAACTTTTCACCTTTCCAACCTTTCACAATCTCAACTCCCATAACCCCAACCTCTTTCTCTCCCCCACTAATCTAAAAACCGGCCTACCCCTAGTGTGCAACCTGGCCAAGCATAGTGTGTGCATGCACACATGCACATACAAATATAAATTCATTTCTATAACTCTAAATGTGTACTAAAGGTTGTAATTTGTCATGTATTAGTCCAAGCTCCACTTAATTTGTGATTTTACTATTGGGCTTGATTCATGGGCTCACGTCTAATTTTATTAACTTAATTACTCTAGTGGGCTTTTCTTTAATCAACTAATTAATTTGCCTATTAGGCTAGATTTTATTTTTTTTGGGTCCATGGGTTAAAAGAAAACTAATCAAAATCTTGTGCATGCTAGATAATGAGAGTAATAAAACGAGAATAAAAATTTGCACGTGCATCATACGTGCAAAAATCAAAAATGCATTTTTAATAAAAAAAATAAAATGTGGGGTGTTACAATCCCCTCAAAAACCACTCACTTCTGATCATCAGATCAGCCCTAAGTCCCATGGGCTTCTGCCACGTCAGGCCCATGGGCAAACGGGTCCAACCCGTTTGCACTGCTTATAAATACCAGGCCCTCTCCCACCTTCACAGGTAATCAATCTTTCCCCTCTAAAAACCCTAGCTACTGTTACTCTTCAGTAACTAACTAAATCGTCAGAGGGCCTGCCACCGGGATCAACCCCGGTGTTCCTAGGCCGAGTGCAGGTACACGAGACCGAGCCGAGCCTCCAGATCCGAGCCGAGCATCCGACCTCCACCTCACTCCCGTCTGCTTCCGAGCCGTTCCCTCAGCCGAGGGTCAGGTGTATAGCCAGTACCGCGACTTCCACTTTATACATTGAGAGAATTCACACCTGGTACAGCCACCCCAAAAAACAAACCGCATCGATTTTAATCTCAGAATCTTGTTCAGCATTCAAAAACATGTATTTTGTTAATAAATAAAATGACTAAAACTCCTAGCATGTTCTAACATGTCTCCTAGAACTCAACATGGAATCAAATCTTTCAAAACTGATATATACCAAAGTGCCAACACAATCAATGAAACTATCTATTATATTATGTTATGTGAGTGAACAGTCTGCGTGAGAACCCATGTCATATAAAATCTGATACGGACACGATAAGTGCCTTTTGAGACAGAACACAGAAGAAAATATCAGTAAGTAGAGAATAGATAAGGTGGGCTTCACTTAATTCAACTTATCGAAAGCAAAGTGCATCTCATAACTCAGTCTCGAATCTACCATCTATTAACCCAACTGCTTCATTTAGCACGGTAACATCCACATCCCCTTTTCTTATAGCTGGTGCTGAACGATACAATTTTGTCTAGAGAAAATCTCACTAAACGCTAACCGAATGTGGACTCTCGTTGCGGGTTCTGCCACGCTATCTTAGAAACTAGAGACCACCTCTTCTTATAGTGTCCTAGGAGCAAAGCGGTGCTCGTTGAGGTACTCAGCGTCCTGGGGACGAATCAGTACCCTAGTGTGTACAAGGACCTGTGGGTAGGGCCAAAATTTGCTACTGAGAGAAGAACTATGAGAGAAGCATGGTACATCGCTATCGCTGCAACGACCTGAGTTTTTTGGCTAGACAGGAACAATTTTTATTTTCACAGATCTTGTAATAATATTTCTGGTAATTTGACTCACATTATGCATTTCATTTCATTTTGGGGGAGGATAGTCAGCGTATTCCAGATTTAGGATTTTGATGATGAGGAAGTCGAGATCGGTCCGATGATCGACTGACTGCCAGCTACGCTCCTACTGTTGATAGAAACCCACCGCCCCAGGGTTTGTTGGGGGGACTTGTTGTATTTGGGTTTGTCGCATGGACACGATGTATTTTGGTATGGACATGATGTATTTTGGTTTGTCCCACCCCCCATGTTTGGTGTGGAGTTTATGTATTTTTGTTATGTTTGTAGATCCTTGTATTTGGCTCTGTACTCTGAGTTTGTTTTATTAATTCCGTATTAATGAAACAGGGTGGCCATACTCTACCTTTTCTAAAATAAAAAAAACATCCACATCCCCTTTTGGTAGAGGAACAGCCATATTATCCAACAACCAACATTATTCGGGTCAACATTGTCTTGTTTTCAGGGTTTTCATCACCTGGCTGGAGATTCAGGGTTTTCATCACCTGGTGATGGAAAACTGGGCGCTCCCTGTGACTGGGGCAGATGCGGCGGCCAGATGGTGTGAAAAAATTCGCAGATTAAGAAAGCGGCTTCGTAAATGGAACCGATCGAGGTTCTCGACCATCTGGCGCGCAAAAGATTCCTTGTTGGAAGGAATTGATGAACTTGAAAGAGTGGAGGAGTCAAGAGACCTGTTTCAGGAGGAAAGGAACAGACTTCTGGAACTCCGTGAAACTATTGCCAATCTCTATAAAATGGAAGAAATAAATGGCAACAAAGATCTAGAATTTCGTGGCTCAAGGAGGGAGACACGAACACGGCCTTCTTCCACCGAGTGGCTAGTGCAAGACGAAGGTCCAATCTTATTTTATCCTTGGAAACAAGCTCGGGGACAGTTCAAGATGAGCAAGTGATTTCCACAACCTTCCAAGGATACTACAAGGACCTCTTGGGGAAGAAAAATGATTTCCGGATCCCACTCAGGAATGATTTCTGGCAGACTTACCAGCTCGAGCCCTCGCCCTTGCTATCCTGTCTGGAGTCTCCGTTCTTAGAGGAGGAAGTTAAAAAGGCTATCAGTCACATGGGAGCGGACAAGTCGCCAGGGCCAGACGGGTTCCCAATGATGTTCTTCCAAATTTTCTGGGAAGAAATTAAAGGGCACTTTATGCCATTACTGGATGACTTTTTTAATAACAAGCTAAGATTGGGTATGTTTAATTTTGCAGAGGTAGTGCTGATTCCCAAACGGGAAGAGGCGACGAAAGTGGGCGATTTTAGACCGATCAGCCTCATAAACTGCTCGGCAAAGATTATTACGAAAATCCTAGCTATCCGCCTGGGGTTTATTATGGACAACCTTATCAACAAATCTCAAACGAGCTTCATTAAGGACAGAAATATTCTAGACTGTGTGGCAACGGCGGAACAGGTGATCCACCGTTGCCATACGACCAACTCTAAGAGCTTTCTGCTTAAGCTGGACTTTGAGAAAGCTTCTGACTCGGTCGATTGGGAGTGCTTGCTGGAGGCCCTTAGGGGTAGGGGCTTCGGGAATAAATAGATCGGCTGGATCAGGCAGTGCCTGTAGACTAGCAAAACGACCATATCAGTGAATGGTAAATCGGGACAGCCGTTCCCTTGCAGGAAGGGCCTTAGACAAGGGGACCCGCTATTACCACTCCTATTTACTATCGTAGCGGATGTGCTGAGGGTTATGCTGGAGAATTGCCAGGAAAAAGGTTGGCTCATGCCAGTGGCCAGTTCAGCGTCTATTAAAGGGTGCTCGATCCTGCAATATGCAGATAACACCATTCTCTTTGGCAATGGGACTAGACGAGAAACGGTCTGCTTTAAAGGGACCCTATACTGTTTTGAGGCCTGGTCAGGCCTTAGGATTAATTTTCACAAAAGTGCACTGACTCCAATTTCCCTATCCGATGAGGAAGCAGGGATACACGCTACTATTTTGAACTGTACGACGTCTGCCTTCCCTATCAAATACCTAGGGCTTCCACTCAGACCAGGAAAATTATCTAAAGCAGACTGGATGCCAATCATTGACAGGGTGGAGGACAGACTGTCTGGTTGGAAGGGTAAATCGCTGTCTCTCGGAGGCAGAGTGGTCCTCATCAACTCAGTATTGTCTAACCTGCCGATATACTACATGTCCTTTTTCGAGCTTCCACGATGGGTGATCCACAGGATTGACCGGATTCGAAAACGATTCCTTTGGAACGGGGCAGATCCGGACAAAGGAGGTTACCACCTCATCAAATGGAGTATCGCTTGCATGAAGAAGAGGCATGGAGGGCTAGGCATCATTGACCTGAGAGATATGAACCTTGCCCTACTGGGAAAATGGTGGTGGAAGGTATTCCACAACTGCGGGGAAGGTTGGCAAGACTTCATTCAACCTTATCTTAGGGGTAAAGGCACGAGAAACCTTGGCTTCCGAGTAGGGGCCAAAGTTTCGCGACTCTGAAAAGGAATAGCCAAGGCTAGCGGCCCCTTCAATTCGGCAGTCACGTCGACCATCGGCAATGGCCGGTCCACCAGATTCTGGTGGGACAGGTGGTGTGGAGCACACACCCTGAAGGAATTGTTCCCAGCGCTGTATGAGAGGTCGAGTCGACCGAATATGTCTGTTGCCGAAGGGTGAAAAAGGGGAGCTTGGAGACCGGCGTTCCGAGGAACACTCACCCCAGATCTCCAACAGTAATTGCTTGACATGCAAGCTCACATCTCACGGGCAGGCACACGGTGCACCCAAGGCCCAGATCAGAAGCGATGGGCACTTGAGAGCAAGGGCGCTTTCTCGGTGAGATCTTTGTACCATCGGATCCACTTTCGAGGATGCAAGCCTAGCTGGGCATAGGTGCTGTGGAAGGTGAAAACTCCCCTTAAAGTCAGAATGTTCTTATGGCTAGTGCTCAATAATGCTATCCTCACTAGGCAAAATCTTGCCAAAAGACAACCAAATGTGGCGACCAACTGTGGTTTCTGCGACGCTCAGGTGGAAGACCTAAATCATCTTTTTATTCACTGCCCTAGAAGTAAGGCTACTATGGTTGAGGTGCTCCGAGCCTTAGGAACAGGAGACTACCCCGGCGTTTATGAGGATTTCTGGATTGGCCCCAAATTTGCAACGATTCGCCATGATATGAAAGAGGCATGGTACATTGCAATTGCAGCAACAACTTGGGTGTTATGGCTGGTGAGAAATAATTTTTATTTTCGTGCTTCATGTAATAGTATTTCTGGTAACCTGATTCATATCATGCATCTTATCTCTTTTTGGGCTACAGCTGTGACAACGGGGGCAAGAGGAAGGATAGCTAAAGTATTTCAGGTAGAGGAGTTTGATAATGAGGAGGTAGAATTTGGGCCGACGCTGGACTGAGGGACTGACTTCACCAGTCGTGACAGTACTTATGCCAGCTTATGTTTTTGCTTCAGGCTACTGTACTCTCTGTTTGCTGGATGTTGGAATTGTTAGACCCACCCTCCAGGGTTTGTTGGGGGTGTATGTTTGTTTGCTTCCATTTTCTTCATGCACTTTACTTTTGTTTTGTACTGTTGTTTTTTTCCGGTACGCCGGGGTTGTTTTGTTAACTTCTTATTAATGAAACAGGGTGGCCTTATTCCACCTTTTCCCTAAAAAAAAAAAAAAACATTGTCTTGTTTGCCGTTGCATAGTGTAAGACATCTGACACTTTTTCTAATGTCCTTGTCGCAACCTGTAAAATAATTTCCTCACCATACTGCAGCCGTAGCCTTCATCAAGTTTGCCAAAAGGGACATAGAGGAGCACTAGCTAAATGAAGAATCCAATCAGTTCCTTCTTTATTAACAGCAAAAAGTTAAACAATGAGAGCTTCTAACTGGCAATGATTTAAAGATGAAAGACCACAAGTTCACTACATTCACAGTGTGCAGAGATGTGTAATGATATATAAATCAGTAGGTTTAACAATAGAAACAATGAAAGAAAAGACGAAACCTTATCTATCTATCTATCTATCTATACTATAATGGGAGAGTTGGGGTTTGTAAACAAACAAACCCTAATTGTGTGTGAGTCAACCCGTGCATCGAACGTGTTGGCTCACACACAAAATGGGTTTGTTTGTTTACAAACCCGTGTATCGCACGTGCTTTATACTAGTATACATTAAAGAACCAGTAAGTTCTTTTGAGAGAGGGGGAGTAGTTAAAGAAGAATGAGAAACCAAGACAAAGATGCATAAAAAATAAAAATTAAGACATTCAAACTGTCAAACTTCACTTCTTCAGGAACCAGGATTTAGTAAAATTATGATGCCATATATAATGAATTATCAGCTTAACAATTTTGTGTGTGTGTGTGTGTGTGAGCGAGGGGGTGGTGGTGGGGGTGTGTGTATTGAATTCTAACTGCGGAATAATTCAACAACGACGACGAGATGCAAGAACAATAGAATCAAAATAAGAGAACAAAGAACAACCAAAAAACAACACACAAGAACACATAAGATTTTTTCGAGGTTCACCCAAAACAATGACTATTTCCTCGTTATCGTGTATTGGATCCACAAACCCTAACAATCTCCCACTTGGAGACATATACACGAAGTCTCTAACCTGTTCTTCATTCTTCCATTAGCCTAGTCTAAGCCTATGCCTCTGCGAGTCTCCTCAACAATTAACTTGGAGACAATCTGATAGCGGTATAACAAAACTGATGTTTTCTTCTATCCACCACCTTAGTGAGCATGTCCGCCGGATTCTTAGTACCAAGAATCTTAGTTAGCATCAACCATTTCTTCTCAACCGCCATTCTGGTAAAATGATACCTCATTTGAATGTGACGAGTCCTAGAGGGATATGCCGAGTTTTTTGCTAAGAAAACTGCACCTTGACTGTCACACCATAGTTCACCTATGGGTTGCTTCCTGCCCAATTGTTTTATAAGCTCCGAATCCACAACATGTCTTTTGTCGCTTCTGTAAGTGCCATATACTCTGACTCCGTGGTTGACTGTGCTGCAACCTTTTATAACTGTGAAGCCCAACTAACAGATGTTCGTCCAACTGTAAATACATATCATATAGTACTTCTGCAACCATCACGATCGCCCAAAAATTCACATCCACATAACCATGTATATGCAAAGAATCTCCTTCAAAACAAAGAGAATGATCTGAAGTACCTGCTAGATATCTAAGAATCCACCTTACTTGTAACCCCCATTTCCGTAAATATTTATTTTCTGAATATTTTCAGTATTTTAATCATTTATAAATTTATTTTGTCTCCAATATGTTTTGAGATTTTCTAATTAAATATTTTCCAATGGAAAATACTATTATTATTTCGAGTAGGGCATATTTTAAAATCTTAAATTATCGGTTAATTGTATTTCAGCCCAAATCATGTATATTATTATTAGAGTATTTTTATAAGTTGTTAAACCTGAATGTTATTTTATTGTATGGATTTATTATTATTATGAATATAATTACTAATTGTTATTCCTCGATTTCTTTAATTTTAAAAAAAAAATTCATCTATCGAAATATTTTATTTTTATACCCGATCTGATTTTCTCGGCGAGTTCCAATTTGTTTTAAGTCCAATTTTTATTATTTGAATTGTGTTATTTATTTATCTAATTGGGTTGGAATTTTCGTTCATGAACTATCTTTCTCTTTTATTGAGTTATCTATATTGTGGATTTTGTTCATTTGAATTATGGGTATTTTTATTTGAACCGTATTGATTTTGATCTATCTCCTAAATGAAACCTAATTGTACCCTATAAATGCAACTCTGTTGTAAACCCTAATTTCTGCACACAAATCGAAACCCTAGACGCTCTCTCTCTCCTCCCGTTTCTCTCTCCTCTTTCTCTCTCCCCAAACAAACCATTACCGATCATCTTCCCAGGCCACTCCGGCCACACCCCGAGTTCCGACGACCTTCCCCCCGTCGCCATCCTCTCCCGTCGAGCATCCCATCGACGCCAGCAAACCAAAATCCCGATCCCTCTTTCTCTCTCCTCGCCCATCAGCCACATCACCCACCGACACCCTTCCCGTCGTCTTCCCCGACTCAAACTCCGGCCCCCTTCGTCGCCTATCACCGCCAGCACAGCCCCCGACCTCCCCTCTCCTTTTCCACTCGTCGACAGCCCCACAGAACCCAAAACCCATCGTTTCCCCCTTGTTCCTACTCCCGATCGCCGGTGCTGCCTCCTACTCCGCTCTACGCCGTCCGCCGCCACCAGGTCGCCGCCGTCGCTAGCCGTGGCCACCGAAGCCCATGGCTGACATTGCTGCCATCTCTTTGTTGGCTGTTGCTGATTGTCTCCTTGTTGTGAGTGGGTTCTTTTGTGCTATTGATTGCTTTGATTTTGGGAGCACGTATATCGCACGTGCTATGGTGTGTCGTGGGATCATGCTGTTGCGGATTTGAGTTCGTTGCTTCGGGATTCATATCCCGTTATTCTGGGTATTTGTTTTCACCGATTACCAGGCAAGTCATCGTCCCCTTGAATTGCTACTCGTATCAAATTCAAGTTTTATTGAAAATTCTTGCAAGTAGATCTTCTTGTTATCGTATTACCCTTTGTTGTCCTTTTCGTTGGGTTTATTGTGGGTTTACACGAGCTAACCCCAATATTCTTGACATCGTGCCAATTTGACTCTAAAGTTTGGATCTTTAATGAATGCATATAGAATTGTTAATAGGGTGATTCATACAAGTCACAACACAAATAATTTATTGTAGAAACATTCGTTAGGTTGTATGTCGTTTGATGATTGATTGATGTTGGATTTGTATATGTGTGTGTGTTCTAATCCTTATTTATCATGTTTGGATACCTATGATGCTAGTTACACAAATTGTTGAATATAGAATCGAAACCTATCATGCTTAACTAATTTTATGTCCAAGAAAAATACCCTAAGAACTATACATGTTGCTGACCTGAACTTGATCGCTGTTTTCGAAACAGTAAATGACCTTAAAATAAAATATTTTCTGAATATAAAATGTAGCCCCGAATGTCTAGATGTCAATACCATCCAGAATTTTCGAATTCCGATTTTGTAGCAAGAGTTATGCTCGTTTTACTGCAGTTATGTTTTACAGTTCAGAATTGTAGATACTACTTTTAAATGGATTAATAATCCATAGGTTGTATTATTGCATGATTTAATGAATGTATCTTGCATTGCATGTTCCCAATGAGTTATTGTCACTATTGTAACCGTCCTATCCATGTTATCAACCTATTGTTTCCTTATTAATACTATTGTTTACCCCTTTTCCCTTAATTGTATATTGTATTGTTGCATTGATAAATGATTAACAAGCCGGGGTTTAAGGGTTGACTTTTAGTGGTGGACAATATAGGAATTGTACTTGGAGGAGGGGCCCGTGTTTCCCTAAATAATGTTCCGGCTATTGTTTTATCGATGATTGCGGTTATGGCTGTAACCCAATCTATCGTGTATTGTATCGTTGCCGATGACCGTACCGTACACCGAAAGGTGATTAATGTTTAATGTTGAAGAGTACATGAACTATAGAGCCCACTACTAAGTCTAAAGCGGAATTGTTTGTATGTAGCAACCATGTAGTAAAAGGATGGATGCATGAAGTGCTACATTAGTTAGGATTTAAAATAATTAATAGACTTAAAGATCACGCTACATCGACACTGCATATTGTTCCTATTGATATCAAATATTGGCATTACCGTTATTGATCACTAATTACCGTTACCGAATATTGCACCATTATTATAGCCATTTTATCGACTATCATGATTATTGTCCCATTTTATTGATTCCTATTGATTCATTGATTCATTGTTATACCGTTATTTCATTGTTCCCTGCTTTCTCTACTTGCTGTCCATGACTTGCTCTAAGGACAATTATTTTTCTCTTTTTAGATGAAGTATTCACATGTAATGAGGGAGAATTGCCTGCTGGAGTTGGAGAACAAACATTTTGAAGATTTCTGCTTTTAAATTGTTTATCGCTTTAAATGACTTAATGTACTGAGACTTGTATTTATTTTTGGATTGGGATTAGTATTGTTTTGGGCCTATGTCCCGGATTTTATTATTGTTTCCAGACGTTGGATTATTATTATTGTATTTGGATATTATATTGTTTTATTCTAAGTATTTTTGTTCATGAGATCATTATTATTGCCTGCGCAATTGTTCTGTATTGTTTATGTTGTTGAGTTGATCGATTAAACAGCTTATGGGTGACGTTAGTCATTCGCTGGGCTTTTGTCGTGTACTCGTATTCCGTATTTTTGGGAAGCGGGGCGTGACATTACTACATCCCAATGATGTTTACCTGGATTCTTCATATAACGGCTGACAACTCCCACTGCATGTGCGATGTCTGGTCTTGTAGACACCATCGCATACATCAAACTTCCAATGGCTGAGGCATAAGGAATAGCAGCCATTTCCTCCATCTCCACCTCAATTTTAGGACACAAGTTGTAACCCCTGGTTTCATTAATACGTATTTTTAAAAGTATTTTTGCGTATTTAAATCCTCAGTATCTTATGATTATTTTTCCTTAATTGATTTTATTATTTTAACTATTTTTATGAACCCAATAGTTTGTCTATATATTAAAAACCCAAGTTTGTATTTTGATTTTACTATTTAATTAATATGAGCCCAGGTTGTATTTTAATTTTATTATTGGTTAATAATAAACCCAATTGTTTATTTTAAGCCCAATTTCGTATTTGATTTTATTAAATTAATTTGAGCCCAAAAATCTAGCCCAACAACTTAATTGTTTCATTTAAATATTTTGAACCATTTTAAAGCCCAAGCCCACATCCACTAAACCAGATCTCATATTATTGTACAGAGTCCCTACCCATATACAATATTTTTCTCTCCCCCACTCTTCTGTCCCGTACTCTAACTTCTCCCCCATTTTACCTGCACATTTTCCCACTCCTCGTAACTACCCCCACTATCTCTCCACTCTTTACTATACCTTTATTATCTCTTTTTCTCTCTAGTAATCTCTCTCATCCTCTGATTAATAACCAACCAAAACAAAACAAACCCAAACAAACAACCCAACTCTTCCCATCTTCTTCCTCCTCCATCTTCCACCTCCGTCACCATCGAAACTTCACCACCACAGAGCCCCGAAGCCCTTGTCATCGCAGCCGTCCGCCACCATCGACTTCTCCTCTTGACTCGCGCTGAGATCGCCCCGAGTTCTCCGTCGTCATCCACCATTGCCGGTATCAGAGCTCCACCCCCGCTTGCACCACTACTCCGTTCGTCTCCTTCGCTCGAACACCTCCAGCCCATCGCCGACGGCGACCACGCCCCTGCTCTGCAACCGCCTCGACATCGCCCCTCGACGCTGCCACAGTCGAGCACTCCTCGTCCTCGCCTCCGCCTGAGGCCATTGCCGAACATCGCCTTTCGCCCGTCGCTGCTCCCACTCAGTCGCGAGCGCCTCCCGTTCGTCCACTGCCATCGCCATTCCCATCCCCCGCTCGAACTCCGTCGCCGCTCCAACTCCTCGATGCTCCACCCTTCCGCCAGTCGAAGCCCGTGCCCTCCTCTGTCGTCATCCGCAGTCGCCGACCTCTCACTTCTCCCTGATCGCGCCGCACGCAGTCAGTGCGCCCATGGTCTCTGCCGTCCTCTGCCCCACCGCCGGTGCTACTCTTTCTCTCTCTCTCTCTCACTATCGATCTGGAAGAGGAGTAAGGAGGGAAGAAGAAGCAGTGAGGGGGGATTTGATCTGGATGGTTAGATCTCGTCAAGATTCGATCCCATCCATCAGATTGATCTGTGTTTTGCTGTTGGTGATCCATTGGAGGATCAAATGCTGCTGTGTGCCCTGGTTTTGCTATGTGAGTATTTTCGCACGTAGTTCGCACGTGCGTGCGTTATCCGTGTTCGCGCCTCGCCTCTCGGGATTCTCATCCCGTATTGGTTCGTGTTCGGATTCACCGTCAATAAGGCAAGTATACTTGTACAATTTATTTGTTCTAGTACAAGCACCCATGAAAAATACTACAAATAGTTAGAATTGTGACTCCTCCTTGAATATCGTTGTTGATTCATATTGAACCTCCAAAATTTACAATTCTAAGAGTCACAATAATTTTGTTGTATTTACTTGGACTCTTTTACCCCTTGAACACATGAACACATGAGATTAAGGAGCCCTAAATTTGTAGACACATGGTATATTGTGCATTTGATGAACTTACAACCATTCGACTTGAAAAATAATTATTACTTGCTGGTTGGACCACCAATATCATGTATTTATGTCACACCATAACTTAGACGCCTAATAACAAATTTTCATGAAATCTATACTAGTAAGTTATTCCCACATGTTACTGTCCTGAATCTTCTTTTGCTGTTTCGAACCATTTAACATTAGAATCTGAATCCGAGACCTGAATAGAAGATGTAGCCCTGGATGTCTAGATGTCGTTAGACTCCGAAACTTTCGAATTCGGAGTTACGGTCTAGGAGTTATTGCAGTTTTACTGCAGCTGTGTCGGTAGGCACAGATTCGCAAAAAACTGCTGCACACATTTACTTTGCGAATTAATTTAGCTATGTAAACAGCAAGCGTTGGACATGAAATTTCATACATAGTTGCTGGACACCCTATAGGACATTCCCAAATTTTCTTAGAATTAATTAACATTATTTCAACACTGTTTTACATGTATAAACTCAAAAACACAAATTCTGCCTGAACACTTTAGCTGTGTGATTCGCTGTTTTGACACGTGTTTCCCACCACTTTCTCGTACCTTGTTTCGCACATTTGCATGCTTGCTTGATAAGACTGGGGTTATGGGAAAGACTATAGAGTGGACAATATAGGTAAGTGTACTCGGAAGGGGGCCGTGTTTCCCAGTACTCGGTTCATGAACTTGTTGCACTTGATGTATTCATGGAGTCAGTTACTTGGCTCATGAACTTGTTGTATTCATGAACTCACTGTGTGGTTCTTGAACTTGTTAGTATTCACGGACTCGCTTCGTGAACTTGTTATTTATTTTTGTATTCATGAACCGTGCTTGCTTGATACTTGATACCTGAGTATGCCGCCCTATAAAATCCATTACTAGGTCTAAACGAAATTGTTTGACTGCAGCAACCATATAGTAAAAGGATGGATGCATGAAGTGCTACCTAGATAGTAATAACTATAAGACTTGAACATGAAACATGCTTACACGATTCTTGACTACTTGATACTTGGAACTTGACACATGGAACCCGATACATGAAACTTGAACTGGATACATGTTACTTGATACTTGATAACTTGTTACTTGATACATGACAACTTGACAACTTGATAACTTGTTACTTGATACTTGACAACTTGATATTTGAGACCTGACATTTGAAATAACACTTGACACTAGACTTGAGACTTGATACCTGACACTTGAACTAGATGCGTGTCACTTGAGGTTAGATACCCTATGTGTTCACTTGTCACTTGTTTTACCACTAATATTTGTTATCCAGCCTGTTTACTTGAGTTATCCTTCTTGTTAGCCAGTTCTTGGTTCTTTCCACTACTTGTTATATCCCTGTTACGTTCTTGTTCCCCATACTTGTACTCGTTTTTACTATTTGTGGCCCTAGCTTACACTAAGGGCATTTTCTCTTGTTTTCCCTATGTTTTCCCTTTTATATTTGTTAAGCAGACTTTGGAGACGAGCTACCTGCTGGAACTGGCGAGCAGACATTTCAGGTTTTGCTTGGAGCAAGGACTTGTTTAAATAATTGCTTTTCTTAAGGTATTTATTTCTTCTGCTGTATAAGACTTGTTTCCAAGTTTACACTTGATCCAGACATGAGAACTATTTGAATATTATTATTTGTTTAAATTGTTTTCTGTTGCTTAATAAATTATTCATGCATGCTTGGTTATATATAAATCTGGTTATATTCTTATTATGATGCTGAGTCGATCCTACAGCTTATGGATGATGTAAAAATCATTCGCTGGGCTTCGTCACGTGCTCGAATTCCATATTTTTGGGAAGCGGGGCGTGACACAAGTCCATTGATAATTTGAAGTGAGTAGCCAAGGGACAAGTGGCTGGCCGCCTCGCGCCATCCATGTTTTATCTCTTCAATACCTTCTTCACGTAGTCCGCTTGAGATAACCAAAGCTTCTTGCTTCTCCTGTCTCTACTGATTTTCATGTCGAGAATTTGCTTTGCTTCACCCAAGTCCTTCATTGAAAACTCCGAAGCTAGCACTTTTTTCACTTCCTTGATCTTCTCCATACATGAACCTGCTAACAGCATGTCGTCCACATACAACGCCAAGGTAACTATATCAGTGTCCTCATAACTACGAACATACACACAATGATCCATTTCGTACCTATCAAAACATTTCCCTCTTATGAAGCAATCAAACTTCAAGTACCATTGCCACGGTGCATATTTGAGCCTATAAAGACTCTTCTTCAATCGACACATCATGTCTTCCTTTCCTTTAGCTTCAAAACCTGTGGGTTGTCTCATGTAAAGCTCTTCTTCGACATCACCATAGAGAAATGCTGTCTTCACATCCAATTGCTCTAAGTGCAAGTCTTTATCTGCCATAATACTAAGCAGAACCCTAATAGAATCCATCTTCACAACCACTGCAAAGATCTCACTATAATCAACACATTCTCTTTGAGAGAATCCTTTCACAACAAGCCTTGCCTTATACCTCTTACAGCCATCTGCCTCATTTTTGACTCTGCAAACCCATTTGTTCATAAGAGCGCGCTTCCGTGCATGTAACTTGGTCAACTCCCAAGTTTGGTTCTGTTCCAAGGAGCTCATCTCGTCATTCATGGCTAACTCCCACTGAATTCGAGCCCCATCCCTCAAAGCCTCCTCATGAATCTCTGGCTCTCCTGAATCCTTGTACAGAATATGCTCATGATCATCACTAGCTGATGGATCAAATATCTTGGTTGACATTCTCTCTCGTGTCGATCTCCTCAACGTGGGTACTAGTTCACCGACCGGTTCAGGTTCCTCGAACTGTTCTGGCTGTACCTGTTCGTCTTAGGTAACCTGCACATTCCCAATAGGCTCATCATGAGCCTCCTGTGCTGTCAGTGGTACCTGTACCTGCTGCTGCACTGTAGGGCCCCCACCACTAGGACTGCCTTCAGAATCTGAATCTGAGTCTGAGTCTAAACTCCAACCTGACTCTGAACTGGTTGTACTATCTTGACCTGTGTGTCTGTCCTTGTATTGGACATCTTCATTGAACACTACATTCCTACTGTGAATGTCTTTGTTCTCCACAAAATCCCAAAGCCTGTAACCATACTCATCGCCACCATAGCCAATGAACACACCTCTTAGACTTAGAGTCCAACTTCTTTCCTTCTTCCCTGTCAATTAGTGCATATGCAATAAAACCATAAACTTTCAAATGTGAATAATTGACAGTTTTATCTGACCATAATTTTTCTGGAATGGCCCCATCAAGGGCACTAGACGGCAACGGTTAATCAAGTACACCGCTGTATCAACTGTAGCAGTCCAAAGATGGACTGGAAGACCCGCATGAAGTCTCATGCATCTCGCCCTTTCGAGTATCGTGTGGTTCATCCATTCTGCTACACCACTCTCCTGTGGAGTCTTAGAAACTGTTTTGATTCCTCTGATACCTTCCTTTGCTAGATAGTTAAAAAATTCTTTGCTTGTGTACTCACCTCCGTTGTCTGACTTTATTGCTTTCACTTTGCAACCCGTCTCATTCTCAACCCTGACCTTCCAAGCTCTGAATACCTCAAAAACTTCTGATTTCTCACGAATTGGATAAACTCAAACCTTTCTTGTAGCATCATTAATGAATGTGATGAAATATCTCTTACCACCATAAGAGAATTCCTAAGCTGGACCCCACACATCTGTATGTACTAACTCTAGCTTTCCAAGCTTCTTCTCACGTCCATTGAACTGAAAGCTAACTGTCTTCTATTTGTCCATCACACAATTCTCACAAAAATCCATCTCAACCTTCTTCAGCCCCGGCAAAAGATCTCTAAAATAAAGATGCTTGACACCTTTTCCACCAAGGTGCCCCAACCTAACATGCCAAAGAATTGAAGAGGAACTACCTGCTAATGCTGTAACAATGATATCACTTGAATCACCTCCTCTGAGTAAGTACCGCATGTCACCACGCTTTCCTTTTGCCACCAACCTGGCACCTGTAGTCACCTTCCATTCTCCAAGCCCAAAAGTTGTTGTGAACCCTTCCTTGCCTAGTTTGCTAATTGAGATCAAGTTTTTCTTCAAGCTCGGAACATGTCTTGTGTCATACAAGACCAATTTCCCACCATTGCGAGCCTTTATTCACACAGTGCCTCTACCTACAACTGGACATATCTGCCCATTACCAACTGAAACTGTACCAGAATTACCTGTCCTGTAATCCTCAAAAATATCCCTCATGGGAGTACAATGATAAGAAACACCTGAGTCTATACAGCAATCATCTTGCAAAATATTAAATCCAGCAGATAAACACAATTCATCTAGACGGGGTTCAATACTTACCACATTGGCTACCTGTGACCCTGCTTGTGCTTTCTTATACTCCTTGCATTGGTCTCTCCTGTGTTTGACTTCTTACAGTACCAACACTCACCTTTGCGATGTCCTGTTCTTGACTTGGACCTGTGATTCCTGCTCTGTGACTTCCCTCTATTATTACTTCTACTGCGGTTATCAACTGACAGCGCAGCATTGCTAGGATATGACACCGAAGTCTCTCCATGTCTTTTTCTCCTTGCATCATCATTCATAATGCTGCTTATTACATCCTTTAGGGTTGTCGTATCAGTCATGGTGCTTGTAATAGTCTGCTCTACTGTGCCGTAACTATCGGGAAGACTGGATAGCAACAACGATTGTGCCATCTCCTCAAACTTTAAACCCGACGATTCCATCTAATTGTAAACTATATAGAAATTGTTGATGTACTCAGCAACCGAACCCCTTTCTAACAACTTCAAGTTAATCAACTTCTTTAGGTGTAAGACCTGATTCGCTGCATTCGGCTTCTCAAACATATCTGTCAATATCTTCATTACCTCCTTTGTGGTCCTTAGCTTCTCAATGTGAAATAAGGCCTTCCTGCTAAGCGACAATTGAATCTGTCCAAGCACTTTCTGGTCCAATCTATTCCAGACCGCCAACGCAAGCGGATCGACCTCCGCCCCTTCTGGCTTCACACCAAACAACGGATCATCTAGACCCTTCTGTCGGAGATACGCAATCATTTAGATCTTCCACATTGTAAAATCCATTCCATCGAACTCCTTGACTCTACTCTTGTCCCTCATCTTAATCAATACTATCAACCTGTAGCTCTGATACAATTTGTTGAATTCTAACCGCAGAATAACTCAACAACAACGACGAGATGCAAGAACAATAGAATCAGAATAAGAGAACAAAAAACAACAAAAAAATAACACAACACACAAGATTTTTTCGAGGTTCACCCAAAACAATGGCTACTTTCCCATTATCGTGTATTGGATCCATATTGAGAGAGGGGGGGGTTCACCCAAAACAATGGCTACTTCCCCATTATCGTGTATTGGATCCATAAGGTCGTGTATTGGATCCATACGGGGGGGGGGGGGGGGGGGGGGGGGGGGGGGGGGGGGGGGGGGAATGAAGTTTATCGAGTATAATAAATAAATGCAAGACCAAAATGAGGCTGTCTGCTTGAATTACAAGACCAGGAAATTGGCACAATTTTTTTAATACATTAACAAATGAATCCCGGCTACTGAAGTAATAGCAGTACATCTTAGCTCTAGACAAATATACCTCGACAGCTATCTGAAGGCCCTTTTGTTCCAAAAATTGATCTGCTGATCTGATGGCATTTGTAACACTTCCAGCTACTGAGATATGGTTATCTTTTACCATCACCATGTCAAATAAACCCATTCTATGGTTCTTTCCACCACCTATCAGCACCTATTATAAAGAGTTGACGAAACATTCATTGTCGGAAGGAGAAGAAAATAATACAAAGAAAAAAAAAAAAAAAAGGGAAAGAAGCTTGAGGAACGCTAAACACTGCCCACTTGTCCACCAAACGTAAACCTGGAGCTGTCTTTCTTGTCTCTAAAATACATGCAGGATGTGCAGCAGCATCTGCCATAACCTGTGAAATCAGAGAACAAATTATTAGAAAAACAACATATACCATTACATTAAAAAAATGATAATTCAATGACAAATTCATGAAGCTAACAGAATCAGGGGGATAGAATAGTTTCACAGAAGTTTTGTTTGGGGCTCAGAGGAAACACCTTGGTAAGTGTTGCTGTTCCACTCATTCTTTGCATAAAATTGAGAACAACCACCACAATACTGTGGGCCAGCCCTTAACAACGGAAAGAGATTCATATAAGAAAATGTGAATATGTAACTCAGTATGCACTAAATATAAAGCCTCAAGATATGCAAATACACAATGAAAAATCACTACCGTATACTTTCCCAAATTGCATGCCTTTGCAAATATAGTTCCCATCCTTTTGAGACCATTCAACCTATCAAACTTGCGTTAATTTTAGCCAAAAATAGTGGGGAGAACTTCACGAGTTGGAAAGAAACCGTCGTAAAAGAACTATACCTTCAATGAATGGTCCACCTGCTTAAAAATCATCTCTGAAAGAGCAATCCCAGCCATTACCCCATCTTTCTTCGCTATGAAGTGGGCCTCCACTTCCATGTCAACAGGTACAGTTGCCAAGCAAGTCACATCACCTACACTTACTAGTTAATAGAGGAAACCTTATGATCAAAAAAAAAATAGAGGGAACCTTAAAAAAATAAGAATGATTTTGCAAGGGAATAACCAGTTAGATAGATTCCAACTATGATATTTGGACTATCCAACTATAACAACGCGTAAGTTGGAAAAATATGGTTACAACTATTACATTATAACTATGGTTTGGTTCGTAAAGACGCATGGTTAGTTTAGTGAAAATTGGAAGGAAAAAAAAGATAAAGAAATGTTACTAGTCAGAGAAGAAAAGAATGAAGATAAATGCGATTAAACCCCACATATCTATGAGTACTTTAGTGATGAATGAAAGTTGCATAAATGATAAAAAAATTAGGTTTTTAATACATCAGCCATAATGATTATCAAAGGGTTAATGCTGACAAACATTTGGGGAGTTCTTTTACGATGAATAATGATATTTAGTTTGTTGACCTTGAGATGCTTCTACACTTCCACGAAATTTCAATATTATATACTTTCCCCACTTTGCTTTTCCCGAAAAATTCTATGCTGCAATTTATTATTCACTATGCTATTTCTCTGATTTTCTTGGTTTAAGACCACCATGAGAAACCACGAAAGATTTTGATATAGCCCACTCTATAACCCAATTTTTTAAATTTCCTTTTTCCATATTCCTTATAACTTTGCACAAATAAATAGTTTTTCAGGTGTCCCCCACACACCTTATTCTATTCATGTTTAAAGAAAATGATGAAACAGTTTCCATTTAACAGTACTCTTTTGCATTAATATCAATATAATTTAAAGACAGACACTAGCCAACAAGGTTACAAAAGACGGAAATGGGATCATAGCGGTTGGGCATCATTGGGATTTTTTCTGTTTAAACGGGGATTAAATGGGAAAAAAACGGTTTTCTATTTTTCATATAAAAACATGTAAGAAACAGGAAAAATGAAGGATAAAATAGAGAAAAATCCAGAAATAAACGGAAAATGTCAAATATTAAAGATTTCATCATATGATATATCATATGCACAAATAATAATTTCGATAGTCCATCAATTCATTGAAAAATTAAGAAAAAACGCAAAGCATGACTGGTCGGGTTCATTATATGGGTTATAGTAGTAGAGCTATTTAAAAAATTTTAAAAAAATAATAATAATATAAAAAAGCCCAAAAACGGTTTATGAAAAAACCTTTTAAACCTCGAACCGTTTTAATGCCCGTTTTGACCCCTTTTTATCCGCTCTTTCACAAAAAGTGAGGGTTCCGCCATTTAACCCATAAACGTAATGGAAAGCGCAAATTTTGTTTGAAAAAAGCCCAAAAACGGTTTATGAAAAAACCTTTTAAACCTCGAACTGTTTTAATGCCCGTCTTGACCCCTTTTTATCCGTTCTTTCATAAAAAGTGAGGGTTCCGCCATTTAACCCATAAACGTAATGGAAAGCGCAAATTTTGTTTAACCGGATCTCTTACCGCTTTTTGGAACCATGCTAGCCAAATAGCTCCCCAAGTGCCTTGTGCCAAGTATGTGTATCATCAGTCAATTAAATTCATTTGGTAAAATTTTTGTTAGTATATGAATGGTTTATTTCTACAACCAACCAATTAGTGACGCACTTCAAACATGATGGTTTAGAATCTAGATGAAGCTCCAAGCGCAAGTACAAAACTAAAAAGTGGTATGACGTAATTAGAGCAGGTAGTTTTTGACACAAACTTCAGAGCCCTGACCAAGGTCAAAGTCATCTTTCTATTAGGAGATTTTGCGAATGTTTTACTTTGTACACTTGCATATCAAGAGTTGGATGTAGTATATGGATGACCAATAAGCAATAACATAAGACAAACAGGGTAATTAACAAGTTACATAATACAAGAGTTGAAAGAAAATTCACTTTACATTCTTTAGGTAATTTTTAAAAAAACAATAAATCAGAAATGCCCCCAAAGGAAGAAACGTTTAGAAGTAACCCCAAATAAGGTATGTTCGGAAATGGCAAAGAAAATATTGTTGTTGAGGCATGTGTGGTGTTAGACATGAATAAGCGTACCTAGGAAGCACGGGTATTTCCCGAAGGCCCACATACCCCAGGTAGGGTGCAGGCACTCTCAGGTGAGTACCCATGAACGTGACTAATTTTCCAAAGCATTTATAATTTTTTTGGATACACAGTACGTTCACATAATTTTTTTGGACACATAGTAGTGCATTTAAAACAAATTCTATGCATGTCGTGGACTGCATACTCATATTCTACTTTTTTGAAAAAAAATAAATATCGACATATATGAATAGTGCTGTACACACGTGCCACACACGTGCCATACTCAAGCATGTATCCTTCGAAACACTATCCTCGTTAAGATAGCTTCATTTGCATTGTTGGCCCTCAGTCTCAAAGAACATGTCTGATATGCTACACATACTTTCACACATCCCTACTAAGGTACATGTGAGTTCACTCATCTTTCCAATGGAGGGAAGTTGTTCGCCCATACCCATAATTCATAGCATTATCATCAAAACTGAGAGCTCGAAGGAGAACCAACTCAACATTTAGGGTCATGGAGGAACCCTCTAGTCCATCTAACAATTTACATCCATCCTAAGTTTGGCTCTAAATAAAAATAGGTTGATACACAATTTTTCATATCTACCATTAGAGGATTGCGATCAATTTTCATAGGAAAACCCTCCGACAATAATAATGATACATGTTATTGTAACTAAAAATTATACTATTTCAAGTGTTTATTCTGTCTCATTGCAAGGGCAAAATGCAGTGCTATACTGCTATAGCAAATGAGAAATAAAGTTTTCACAAAAAAATTGTTAACCAATTATCAAAATATCTCCTACTTTTTAACATAACCTCTCCTCTACCTTATATATTGCAATCATCACTTCTCTCCAAAACATAAACATTTGGGTAATTGAATCAAAAGTTTTGGAGAAAAACTTCAATTTTTTATTGGCAACTTGCACTTTCATTTGGGTAATTGAAACCAAACACCATATGTTGTTGCTAATTTCTGTGTAGGAGCAAACATATGATATGCATTCTTTTAAAAACAATAAAAAGCTGACATTTTTGACTTTCACCGATATTGACTGCTTTCAACTGATGTTGACTTCTGAATCTAACTTGTTTGCATCATTGGATCTGATCTTAATGGTGACAATCGCTCCGATTGACCTGCAAAAAGTCTGAAACACCGGGGTTGACCCCGACGACAGACCTCTGACGCTCAAGATAGAGGGGTATTTAAAGTCGCCTTGAGAGTCAGTTTCAAGATAATGATTTATCTCTACTTTCCGGTATTTTTTGATTGAATCAGTTATCTCTTCTTCATGAAGAGATAAGAGTAGTTGAAGAGATTTGAATTTTAAACTCTTCCCTAGATAAGAGATATGGTTTTTGAACCGTCTCTTATAGATAATCATGAGTTTAAATTATTTTTAAATGATCTGGACTCATTTGCATGGGGCTGTTAGGACAACCCAGTAAGACAGATCCATTTTTGAATTATTGGGCTTGAAAGATGCCCAATTTCTATTCATGGACCTGTTTATAGGTGAAATTACCGTTTTACCTCTGAGAGTTTTAAGATTCGTGCCCGATTTGAACAGACTCGATTTAGTTCTATTTTTACCCTTATCACAAGCCCTCCACTCCCGAAGACCGAGTTTCACAGCCTTTAAGGAGTTCGCCCGTTTTTAATGGTTTACAGAACTTATCAGAGTTCTCGGGAAAGTTTAGATTATGCTCGAGGTGTAACAATATTATTCTGAACTTTTAAAATACCCAAAAAATGTTTTAGAAATTTCTGGATTTTAGTGATTTTTCCAAATTTTTCTGAATTTTTTTTCCAATTTTTAATCATATTTCGAATTTGTATTCAATTTCCGAATTTTAATAATTAATCTTCAAAATTTTTAAATAATTATTCTAAATTAATAATTGCTTTTTCAGAATTTAAAATATTTTTCTGGATTAATAATTATTTTAAGAATTTGTAATTATTGTTTTTCAAAATTTTAAATATTTTTTGGATTTTTTAAATAATTAATTCAATTTAATAATTAAAAAAAGAAATTAAATAAAAAATACCTTCATTTAATCACGACTGTTGATCATGATCGAGCACGGATCGGGAGAAAAAATCTTCTCTCATTTCCAGCTCGTTTTCGCTGTTGCTCGGCACGCGCGGCGATCAATGAGATCGTTTGGCATGTCGACACGTGGCGGTCAACGTTGACAATTGACCTTTTTTGGATCGCATCTTAGCCATCAATCAAGATTGGGCGCGAATCAGGAAGAGGGCATTTTCTTCTCATTTTTTGATGGGTTTTGCGATTGCTCGGCAGAAGATGGCGATCGATAGCAAGGTTTGGCGAGCACTGACAAGGCGACAAGTGGCGGTCAACGTTTGACCGTTGACACAGTCAACGTTGACCGTTGACTTTTTATTTTAAAGGCCTTGTCTCTTCGGCCAACAGCCTCCTTCTCAGTTCGGTCCACAATGGCCGAGCTCGAGTGCAGCAAGGTTGACGGTGGTCGGCAAATAGAGGATCTCGGCGAGGGGACGTCGACGAGGTCTTCAGCTCGACGAAGCTTCGAGTTTTGGAGAGGGAGCCCGTGGAGCTTTGGAGTTCGGTGACTCGGTGTACGGGCGGCGAAGGAGGAGCATGGTGGTGGAGATCGGCGAGGTTTGGAGCACGACGAAACTTCGAGCTTCGGCGAGGGAGCTCAGTGATCATGGAGGCTATGAGCTCAGCGATGATGGCGGGTTTCGGCGAGAATGGAGTTCGACGAGTTTGGAGGAGCTCGGGTTTTTGGAGAGCGGGTTTCGGCGAACGTCGTGGCGCCTTCAGCGAGCGCTGGAGAACGATGGTGAGGCAGCACATGGTGTTTGATCGTTTGACTGGTCAACGTTGACTGGTCAATGCCATTTTGCCCCTATTTCATTCGGTTCTTCGTTTGCTCGGATCTAACCTTCGAACATTGGAGTTGCTTCGGTGAGCTGCATTGTAACTAGCTTTCCTAATGCTATAGAGATCCGATTGGAGCGTGTGACCCTTCGTTTCGAAGCTGACTCGAAGATCTTCATTTTCTTTTCAGAAGTCAGTTGAAGAATCATCCATCTTCAAGATCAAAACATGCCCGCAATATCTTTGCTTCCATGAAGTTGAGAAGAGCTTTGTATGACTCTCGGGAAGATCCGTTCTTGGAGACGAGTTTGGGGAATGTCTCTAGACGAGTTAAGCTTCGAACTTTCTGTTGGTGAAGAAGAGGGTCGCTCAGGGAGCGAGTGCGATGAAGTGTATCATCGGGTTCTAGGAGAGAACCGTTCGGAAGGCGAGTTTGGGGAGCAACTCTAGAAGTGAGTTGAGCTCCGAACTCGTTTTGAAGGTCGCTCGGGAGGCGAGCAGGATGAGGAGCATCACCGAGCTCTAAGAGAGAGTCGTTCGAGAGGCGAGTTTGAGGAGCAATTCTAAGGGTGAGTTGAGCTCCAAACAAGTTTTGAAGAAGCGCTCGGGGGGCGAACGAGACGAAGAGTATCACCAGGTTTTAGGAAAGAGTCGTTCGAGAGGCGAGTTTGAGGAGCAACTTTAAGGGTGAGTTGAGCTTCGCACACTTGCTCGGGGGCAAGTGGCTAGAGCGGCTCTATGAACCATGAATGAACTCCTCACTTATCCAGGGTTGTTTTAGGAGCACTCGAATGGCGAGCCGTGCCCCACACAGTTGCTCGAGGATAAGTGGTTAGAGTGGCTCTATGAATCACGAATGGACTCCAAATATGGTGACGACGAGTTTTGGGATCACTCGAATAGCAAGTCGAACCCCGTGCACTTGCTCAGGAGCATGTAGCTAGAGCGGCTCTATGAACTACGAGTGGACTCCGCACTCGTCCAGGGTTATTTCAGGAGCATTCGAACGGTGAGCCGAACCCTGCGTACTTGCTCGGAAGCAACTAGCTAAAGTGACCCTATGAACCGTGAATGGACACCGAATAAGGTGACATCGAGTTTTGGGAGCACTCGAACGGCGAGCCGAACTCCGCGTACTTGCTCGGGAGCAAGTAGCTAAAGTGGACCTATGAACCATGAATGAACTTCGAACAGAGTGACAACGAATTTTGGTAGCACTCGAATGGCGAGCTGAACCCCGTGCACTTGCTCGAAAGCACGTGGCTAGAGCGGCTCTATGAACCATGAGTGGACTTCCCCCCATCCAGGGTTTGTTTCAGGAGCACTCGAACGTCGAGCCAAACCCCGCGTACTTGCTCGGGAGCAAGTAGCTAAAGTGGCCCTATGAACCCTGAATGAACCGAACAGGGTGACGACGAGTTTTGAGAGCACTCGAATGGCGAGCCGAATCCTGCACACTTGCTCGGGAGCATGTGGCTGGAGCGGCTCTATGAACCATGAGTGAACTCTGCACTCGTCCGGGGTTGGGCACTCGTACTGCGAGATATACCTCACACACTTGCTCGGAGACAGTGTGGCTGTGCAACTCTATGGATTATGAATGGATCTCGCACTTGTCCGTTGGAGTGCTTAGTGAAGGAATGGTGTTGATGAGGACATCGGTTCCAGACGATTTGGGCGTTTCTATCAGCGCAGGCATCGTCTTCATCAGCTGTTTTATTCAGTTTAGGATTTTTATTTTATTTCCATTTTTATGTAATCTTTTTTGTAATTTTTAGATTCTGAGAATATTTTGAAGATGTGTTTCAAGATGTAATTGAGCCTATTTAAAGGCCCTGAGATGAATGAGAAAGGGATGCCATTATTGATCAAAAAAAATCTGTGTTGAGTTTTGCTCTTCATTTTCTCTCCTTTGTGTGATACAATTGAGATACAAATTAGGGTTTGTGATAAATCCTAATCTAGTTTTAGAATTAGTGATTAATTCTAAAATTTATCCCCACTTAAAAATCCCCAATACAAATCATAATCCCCTAATCCAAAACCTAATCCCCTAATCAAACCCTAATCCTCTTTCCCATACCCGCCGCCTCTTTCTTCTCCTTCTTCATCACCCCAAACCCTCCTCTGCCTCTTCCCTATCCCGATCCCCACCTTCACGTCGTCATCCTCCCCCTCTCTCGCTACCAACGCCCGAACCCCAAATCCAGAAGCCCAAATCCCCTCTCCCGAACCCATCCTTCTTTCTCCACCTTCGTCCCGACGAACTCCTAGCCCCGTCACCACCTCCAAACTCGTCGACCTCTCTCCACCACTACAGCATCCTTCCCTACGCCTCCCTCCTCCTCCACTACCGGCCTCAAATCCTCTTTTCGAAACCCACCGCAGTCCAAACTCCTTAACCTTCGTCCGGTGCCTCTCTCCCTCACCTTCGCCCCGGCTCCCTGACCAAGCGCCCGCACCTTGTCGGCGCCGCCGCCCCGCTGGCCGTCTCCCCTCATCGCCGGTGACCTGATCTGCCAACTGCGTTGGCTTAGTTGCTGACCTGATCTGCCAACTGCGTTGGCTTAGTTGCTGACTTTGCTCCTTGTGCTGCTGAGATCCTAGTTACTGTCCACCTCGAGATCTACGCTGGTTGTCTACGTATTCGGTATACTCTTTCCACTATTAATATTTGTGCTTTACTGCCTTATCATCTAGTATATTATATGATTTGACTGTCGACCACAAAATACTGAGATTGAGGGATCCACATGCTAGATTAGAGTACGAATTGGTATTGCACTTTTTACTTGCTAAAACACGTAGGAATTTACTTATTGATTAAGATTGAATTATTAATTGGGATTGTTAGCATTTGATTCAATTCTTGAAAATCCATCAAACCTGTTAACTGTTAAAATATCCAATCTAAATCCGCACTTTCATGTTGGTAAAATTAACCCATTAAAATTCTTGGAAAATTCTCTATTTTAGGGTTGGTTTTACATCATTTTGGTATCAGAGAGAAGGTTCTTAAAACCTTAGTTCTTGCATCGTAGGCATCATTTTTGCATTCATTTAGTATCGTGTAGTCTTTTATTTTATTTTATTTTATTTTTATTTTTAGTTTAGTTTAGTTCAGAATCATTAAAAAATAAAAAAAATAAAAAATAAAAAAAATTAGGACACATACCCCATAGTTTCCACTTTTGGTGAATGCGTCTTCGCAGCACCATCACAGACCCTGAGGAGCCTTTCCTATCCCTTCCCAATCACCCAATTAGGAACCTTAGACTTTCCAGACCTGAAATGGACAATTCTGATATCTCCGCTACCCTAGCTGCCATCCAAGCAACTCTTGCCAATATCAATCAGAGGCTTGAGAAAGTGGAGCTAAATCAGACAAGTGTCCTTGAGCTTCATGGCCATAGTCAGATACCTCAAGGGAATGTTCATGACGATCGACGTCAAGAACGTGACCCTGACGAACAATATAAAAAGAACGTTAAGGCTGACGTTCCCCAATTTGAAGGCCACATGGAACCCCAAGCTTACCTTGATTGGGTCCGTGCCATGGACCACTATTTTGTGTGGTTCGACATGAGCGAAGCCCTTAAAGTTAAATTTGCAACTATGAAATTAATGGGTAAAGCTCAACAACATTGGACCAATCTTGAACATGCCCGCAGAGGCCGAGGCCTGGCACCCATAGCCACTTGGGAGGCCATGAAAGAGAAGCTCACCGAGAGGTATGTACCGTTATCGTTCCACACCCGATTGCTAGATTCGTGGAACCAATTGTATCAAGGAAGTAAATCCACACAAGAATATGTTGATAAATTCGATGACTTCCTTATTCGGTGCAATGCGTTAGGTAAAGAGAGTGAAGAACAAACTCTCTCTAGGTTCAAAGCTGGACTACGAGCTGACCTTAGGAACGAGCTAATCTATAGAAACGTGGACTCAATAGCGGCAGCCTACGCCCTAGTCCTCGACATGGATTCTCTTAAAGCTAGTTCTCATTCTAGGTCCAGCGACTCGAGAGATCATTCCTCTAGAATGACCTCTACTGACCCACCTAGACCTAAGCCTCCCTCTCAGCACCCCAACAAATCTTACCCCAACAAACCTAATTCAAATTTTAATTCACATAGAGATGAACATAAGGGTAAGAACACTGAAAGAGATTACAGTAAGATTGACCCTCTCACTAAGTACTATAAATGTAAGGGCTATGGTCATGTTGCTAGCAACTGTCCCAATCCTAGTAGGATAAACATAGTAGAGGGTACCGCTGTCATTGCTGACGACTCAGACAATGAGTTTTCTTATGAGCCTATCGAAGGCGATGACTTCGGTGAAGAAGAGGATGACCAGTATCTCCACTGTATTCGGTCTATCCAATCACCTCACTTGAATGTAGTTAGATGTGCTTTGTCCCAACCAAAAGAAGAAGATGATTGGAAGCGCACTGCTATATTCCACACCTTTACGACTATAGGTGGCAAAAACTGCAAGGTGATTGTTGACAGTGGGAGCTGCGTCAACGCTGTCTCTTCTACGGTCTTAGCAAAGACCGGACTTAAGGCTGAACCCCATCCATGCCCATACAAAGTATCTTGGATTGATGCAACAGCACTCCAAGTAACACATCGATGCTTAGTCCCTGTGGACTTCAAAGCTTACAAAGAGGAAATTTGGTGTGATGTGCTTAAAATGGATGTGGGTAAAGTCATTTTAGGGAGACCTTGGTTATACGATCATGATGTGACCATATATGGTCGATCCAACCAATGTGTGTTCCAGCACGATGGACTAAAAATAAAGCTCATTCCCGTGAGGCCACGAGCTAGTCCAGCTGAAACAACACCGGCTCCCTCGAGAAAGGGCAAGGAGGTAACGTATATGGGTGAAAAGGAACTTACAAATGAAATTGAAAAGGGGGCTACCATTCTTTTACTCACAGCGAGAGAAGTCTCTAAAGATCCTAAGTCACTCATCCTGCCCCAAGTTACTCCTGTCCTTCAGGAATTTGCAGATGTGTTTCCTGCTGACCTCCCCAACCAGTTGCCCCCATTGCATGACATCCAACACGCTATTGATCTGGTTCCGGGAGCGAGCCTTCCCAACTTGCCACATTATCGGATGAATCCGACAGAGCATGCTGAGTTGAAACGGCAAGTTGATGAGTTATTGGCAAAGGGCTTCATCAGAGAAAGTTTAAGTCCTTGCGCCGTCCCTGCTCTTTTGACGCCAAAGAAAGATGGAACTTGGCGTATGTGTGTGGACAGCCGTGCCATAAACAAGATCACGGTGAAATACCGTTTTCCCATTCCTCGTTTGGATGACATGTTGGACATGATGTCTGGTGCCACAATCTTTTCCAAGATTGATCTTAAAAGTGGCTACCACCAAATACGTTTTCGTCCTGGTGATGAGTGGAAGACCGCCTTCAAGACAAAGGATGGCCTGTACGAGTGGATGGTCATGCCATTTGGAATGACAAATGCTCCGAGCACGTTTATGAGAATCATGACGCAAGTACTCCGTCCCTTTATGGGCAAGTTCCTTGTGGTGTACTTTGATGATATTCTCATTTACAGCCGATCCATTGGGCAGCATCTTGACCGTTTGAGACAGGTCTGCGGTGTTTTGAGGAAGGAACAGCTTTATGCTAATCCTACCAAATGTACCTTCCTCTCCGATCAGACTATCTTTCTGGGATTTATTGTGTCTGCCAGAGGAGTATCTGCTGACCCAGAAAAGATACGAGCTATTACAGAGTGGCCTGAGCCCCGCAATATTCGTGATGTGCGGAGTTTTCACGGCCTTGCCACCTTTTATCGTCGGTTTGTGCGAGGATTTAGCACGATCATGGCTCCGATAACCGACTGTTTGAAGAAAGGTGAGTTTGTCTGGTCGAAAGAAGCCACGAATGCCTTCGAAGAGATCAAGAAGAGAATGACTCAGACACCTGTCATAAGGTTGCCTGATTTCACTAAAGTCTTCGAAGTAACATGTGATGCTTCTGGTATTGGTATAGGTGGAGTCCTCAGTCAAGAGAATCATCCAGTTGCTTATTTCAGTGAAAAGCTGAACGAAGCAAGACAAAAATACTCCACCTATGACAAGGAGTTCTATGTGATCATCCAGTCACTTCGCTATTGGCGATATTATCTCCTGCCGCAAGAATTCGTTATCTTCTCAGACCATGAGGTCTTAAGATTCCTTAATTCTCAACAAAAGTTGAATCCGAGACATGCTAGATGGGTAGAGTTCCTACAAGAATATTCATATACCATTAAGCATACAAAAGGGATTGATAATAAGGCTGCGGATGCGCTAAGTCGTTGTTACATGATCTTATCTGCTCTGCGCACCGAAATTATTGGTTTTGAGAGATTGAGAGATGAGTATGCCTCCTGCCCAGATTTTCACGAGATCTACACCTCTTTGAAGGAAGGCATAACTCGAGTGATAGATGATTATTTCTTGAAAGATGGTTATCTCTTCTATCGCTCCAAACTGTGCATTCCTAGTACATCCTTACGAGAGTATCTTGTTTGGGAATTGCACGCTGGTGGCCTTGCTGGACATTTTGGGCATAGCAAGACCATTGATGCTGTGGAACATAGGTTTTACTGGCCGAAGCTAAAGAGAGACGTTGTGAGACTTGTTAACAGATGCCACACCTGTCAACTTGCCAAGCAACAAAAACAGAACACAGGCCTGTATACTCCATTACCTGTTCCCAACCGCCCTTGGGAAGACGTGAGTATGGATTTCGTGTTAGACTTACCGAAAACACAAAAGAAACATGACTCTATTCTTGTCGTCGTGGACCGTTTTTCTAAAATGGCCCACTTCCTCCCGTGCTCGAAAACTTTTGATGCATCCCGCGTGGCTCAGATCTTCTTTGATAATATTGTGAAGCTACATGGGTTGCCAAAAACTATTGTGTCTGATAGGGATGTGAAATTCACGAGTTATTTTTGGAAGACCCTATGGCACAAGTTAGGTACAAAATTAAAGTTTTCGTCAGCGTTCCACCCACAGACAGATGGACTGACTGGGGTTGTCAATCGGAGTCTTGGCAATCTCTTACGTACTCTTATGGGAGAGAACTTGGGAACATGGGATTTGAAATTAACGGTTGCTGAATTTGCATATAACACATCTAGGAATAGAACCACTGGCATGAGCCCACACGAAGTTGTACACGGTTATCGTCCTAGGCAGCCTATAGATCTTGCCCCCATGTTAGAACATCATCGAGTCTCCGAGTCTGCATCTGCATTTGCATCCCGCATTCATGAATTACATAGAGAAATTTCCAAAAAAATTAATGAAAATAATTTTAACTACAAGTTAAGAGCTAATATTAGAAGGAAATTTAAAACTTTTAATGTGGGTGACGAAGTGATGGTTCGGATTCGTCCGGAACGGTTCCCAGCGGGATCCGTTAAGAAATTGAACGCACGTGCTGCAGGTCCATTTAAAATTCTTCATAAAATCAATGATAATGCCTATGTTGTTGACCTCCCCGAAGGCTTTGGCATCAGTAAAACTTTCAATATTGAGGATCTAGTACCCTATGAAGGCCCAGAATTTAACCCTAGAAATCCTCTTATAGATGAGCCTACCCTGCAGCCTACTGGTGAGATTCCCCCATTACCCCCACTACCAGATACTACTTACCCATCGACAGAAGAGTTGGATAATATTTTAGATGATCAGATAATCTCTACTAGAGATGGTGGTATTCATAGATATTTGATAAGTTGGAAAAACAAGCCGGAGTCGGAGAACACTTGGATAGATCGCGGAGAGCTCCAGCGCTTGGATCCAGACCTCTTGGAGCACTATGACAGGAGGACTGGTTTTGACTCGACTGGGTCGAGCCTTCTCCCACCCAGGGAGAATGATGAGGACATCGGTTCCAGACAATTTGGGCGTTTCTATCAGCGCAGGCATCGTCTTCATCAGCTGTTTTATTCAGTTTAGGATTTTTATTTTATTTCCATTTTTATGTAATCTTTTTTGTAATTTTTAGATTCTGAGAATATTTTGGAGATGTGTTTCAAGATGTAATTGAGCCTATTTAAAGGCCCTGAGATGAATGAGAAAGGGATGCCATTATTGATCAAAAAAAATCTGTGTTGAGTTTTGCTCTTCATTTTCTCTCCTTTGTGTGATACAATTGAGATACAAATTAGGGTTTATGATAAATCCTAATCTAGTTTTAGAATTAGTGATTAATTCTAAAATTTATCCCCACTTAAAAATCCCCAATACAAATCATAATCCCCTAATCCAAAACCTAATCCCCTAATCAAACCCTAATCCTCTTTCCCATACCCGCCGCCTCTTTCTTCTCCTTCTTCATCACCCCAAACCCTCCTCTGCCTCTTCCCTATCCCGATCCCCACCTTCACGTCGTCATCCTCCCCCTCTCTCGCTACCAACGCCCGAACCCCAAATCCAGAAGCCCAAATCCCCTCTCCCGAACCCATCCTTCTTTCTCCACCTTCGTCCCGACGAACTCCTAGCCCCGTCACCACCTCCAAACTCGTCGACCTCTCTCCACCACTACAGCCTCCTTCCCTACGCCTCCTTCCTCCTCCACTACCGGCCTCAAATCCTCTTTTCGAAACCCACCGCAGTCCAAACTCCTTAACCTTCATCCGGTGCCTCTCTCCCTCACCTTCGCCCCGGCTCCCTGACCAAGCGCCCGCACCTTGTCGGCGCCGCCGCCCCGCTCGCCGTCTCCCCTCATCGCCGGCGACCTGATCTGCCAACTGCGTTGGCTTAGTTGCTGACCTGATCTGCCAACTGCGTTGGCTTAGTTGCTGACTTTGCTCCTTGTGCTGCTGAGATCCTAGTTACTGTCCACCTCGAGATCTACGCTGGTTGTCTACGTATTCGGTATACTCTTTCCACTATTAATATTTGTGCTTTACTGCCTTATCATCTAGTATATTATCTGATTTGACTGTCGACCACAAAATACTGAGATTGAGGGATCCACATGCCAGATTAGAGTACGAATTGGTATTGCACTTTTTACTTGCTAAAACACGTAGGAATTTACTTATTGATTAAGATTGAATTATTAATTAGGATTGTTAGCATTTGATTCAATTCTTGAAAATCCATCAAACCTGTTAACTGTTAAAATATCCAATCTAAATCCGCACTTTCATGTTGGTAAAATTAACCCATTAAAATTCTTGGAAAATTCTCTATTTTAGGGTTGGTTTTACATCAGGTGTGGCTCGGGGGTGAACCATGTGTCTAACTCATTGTTTGCATCAGATAGATTTGTATAATAATTTTGCAAATGAAAAGACTAAAAGTTTATTAAAGAATAAAACTAAGCGGCTGCTTTGATGCTAGCATTTATCAGATGTTGTGACCGTTATGATTGTCGGCCCTTATTACATATTTGAAGGTAACTACTTGGGGAGAGCGTTAAGCGCCCTCGTTGTACTTCATCGGGTACTTGGTGTTCCGAATGAAGAGATTCCGGTTCTCCCTAATGCAAGTGACAAGTTGCTCCTTAACTTGATGTGGGAGCGCATTGTTCACCTGAAGACAGTTGGCTTGATCCTCTTGGGAGAAAGGAATTTCTGCTAGTTCTTCTAAGAGTTCAGAGCTGGCTTGTCTCCGCACTTGGGGGAGTTCCATAGCATTGAGGGGGAGGACCGAGCCCCCCATTATGGCGTTGTAACATGCCCGAGCTGCTTCTTGGCTTCCTTTGGCTTCCCCTGCTCCTGCTGCTGTAGGGAACTTCATCTTTATGAGGTAGGCTGAGGCAACCGCGTGAAAGGCTGCTAGCCCCGGGTGACAAAAAATGGCATTGTAGGCGAACATCATTTCGACAACCAAGAAATCGAGTGCTTCCGTACGGGTAGTTGGAGCTTTCCCCACAATTACGTCAACGGTGAATGTTCCCTCAATTAGAAATGGAGCTCCGGAGAATCCATGGAGAGTGTACCTGGTGGGCTTGAAGCGGTCTCGCTTGCGCTCGAGGCCCTCGAATAAATTCAAGAAGAGGATGTTTACCGAGCTGCTACCAGGACGCGGCGCACCTCATGATTGACCATACATATGTTGATTACTAGCACGTCGCAGTAAGGTGTTCGAACACCTTCAAGGTCATGGTCTGAAAGTGTGATCAGGACCCTGAGTTCTTGGGAGGGGGGATTGTAATCCCCGTTCTCGCCAATATGTATTTTTTGTGTATTTTCGGAATTACGATTATTTGTAAATTATTTTCCTTTTAAAAAAAAATCGTTTGTTAAAATTTATTGTTGGATCTCCTATTAAAGTCTATTCTAATCAATAATTTTATTTTTAGGTATTTTCCAATGATTTTTATATTGTAATACAAATCCTATTCGATTCTATCATTTAACTTGATTTTCTTATTTGACTAATTACTTATACCAAGTCCAATTTTATTAATTGATTATCTATAAGGTGTTAAACCCAAATCCTATTATTATTATTATTCTTATTATTATTCTTATTGTTGTTGTATTTATTAGTATTTGAGTATTAACTTGATGCATACTATTTGATTATTTTTACTATCATATTACTATCTATTTATTTATTTATCTATTTTTAATCTTAACCCGTACCCGCATCCAAACCCGTAACCCGTTAACCCATTACCCAATAACCCTTCCAACCCTATTTATAACACTGTCGAACCTCAACCCTAATCTCTATCTTAACCTAATTACCCTTCTAATCAGCGCCGCCTAATCCCCTTCTTCTTCTGATCGTCTCCTTCTCCCGACCTCCCCTACCTCTACCTCGTCGCCCCATCCCGCATGTGCCCTCGACCATCCTCATCGTCATGATCATCATCCCTCGATCGCGATCCTCCAGAGCGCCACCTTCCTCCACTCTACCTCCTCTGCTATTGCACCTCGTTGCCATCGCCGCTGCTCATCTCTCCATTGCTACACCTCCGAGCACCGCGCAACCTTCGTGACCCTCTCCTTGTCGCCTGCACCCTCCGTTGAGCCCTCATCGCTAGCACCTCCACCATTTGGAAACCCATCAGCTCCACCTTCATCGGCAGCCCCCTCGTCTTCCCGCTCGAGCCAACAGCTTCACCAACCCAACCCCATTTCTGCAGCTTCGACCCTTCCTCCTTTGACTGCACCCGAAGACAACCTCCACCGCCATTGCCGCCCTATCTCCTCTGTTCCGATACAGAGCCACCTTCATCGCTAGCACCTCCGTCGCCACCACCCTAAGCGCCTCCACCGCATCACCATCTTCAACTCCTTTCGCAGTCGCCGCACCCCCCCCCCGGTCTACCGTCAACCACCTCTCGCCGCCACCAGCCATCGTAGCCTCCCGAAACCCTGTCGTCCGCCTCGCTACAGCCAGCCCCCTGCTGCCTCCTGCCGTTGCAGCACAACATCGACAGCAACCCATCCCCACCATGCTGTCGTCACCCTCACTGCTTGCTGTGCTTGTTGTTGGTGTTCTTGCTGTTCCAACCATTGTAGCATTGACCATTGCCCTACTGCCTCTCTTCCTCCATCCTCGTTGCCCCTCTTGCTTTGTTCCTATTGTAGTTGCGGCTGATGCTTTTGTTGTTTCCGCTGTTCACCATTGTTGCACGTATGTCGTTCCGTCTTTTGCACGTGCTAGTTCCATTGTGTGCACGTGCTTTTGTTGCTACGCACGTGATGTTTCCGCCGATTGTACGTGTTGTGTCTTGCACGTGCTTCCGCGTGTTGCTCTGTTGTTGTTGTGTGCTCTTGTTGTTCGTTGTTTCCGTTCTTGTCATTGCACATGTTATTCCGTCTCTTGCACGTGTTTTTGCCGTCGCTCGTCTCGCTTCCCTTCATCGTCATAACAGACAAGTATTTTTGTATGAATCTTTTTGTTTCTCCGTACAAGCATTCTTTGAAATACTGCAAGTAGGTTTATCGTGTGACTCATTTCTCATGCCTTATACGTTTTGATTTGCTTCTGTTAATTCTGTTTTCATAAAAGATCACGAATACTTCGTTATTGCATCCATTACACGAACATGAATTAGATCATAGATATCAAATTGTATATTTCTGTCCTGCTGTCTGTTCTGACTTGTAATCAGATTTTGACCTAGTTAGAGCATCCACAGTCGTTGATGGTGAAAATATGCATAAATGGATATAGCAATTCATTGTTTTGTTGCAGTCGTTGATTGCTATTTTTTACCTTTTTAAAATAAAATAATAAGAGACGGTGCTTCATGTTCCGTCGGATATGAAAAAAAAATTAAAAACATTAAAAAACGGTGGGACGACATACGAAGTTCTGCCCGAGGGAAAACTTTATCCTCGAAGTGCAAAAAAAAATTACAAAAAAATTACAAAAAATTACAAAAACTACCTATAGGGGTGGGACGGCACTTCAAGTGCCGTCCAAGAGCAGGGGGTTTTTTTGATTTTTTTTATTACGAAATTTTTTTTTTAGGGACGGCACTTCAAGTGCCGTCCGACCATTAAAAAATATTTTTTTTTGTGCGACGGCACTTCAGGCTCCGTCTCTCATATATGCTTATTTCTCATTTTCATTCTCATTTATAGCAATCTCCTGTAGCGATTTATGTATAATATGCATATTTGGCCAACGACTGCAGCGCACTTTTCGACCATTATGCATATTTAGCAAACGACTACAGATGCTCTTACAGTTTGAATCTGATAGAACTTTATAAATAAGAGTTTTATCCCCCTGAGTTTAGTTTCCATAACTTTTGACGGATCTGAAATCCAATGTGTATATTGCTAGATATGCTATTTTTAGTACTGTGATGTTTTCAATTTCAGATTGTTATTTTGAAGTATATTTTCCCGATTAAATAATTTAAATATCATGCTAAAAGTATAACCATGACCTGATAAATTTCAGTATGTTGCTTAACATGATTAAGAACCTGATTATAAATTTTATAGAATTTTTAAATGAATTTTAACTATTTTATGAATAGAAGAATTGTACCCTAAGTTTTTGTCTGAACAAAAAATCTGTAAAGAATAAGAATTTGAACATAGTTTCTGTGATTTTATATACCACATGTATATGCACTGGAACCAGCAGGGAGTCTAGTTTCTAGAACATTTGACAGTTTTAGTGCAGAAATGTCATGTTGTCCAGAATTGGAGTTCTTGTTGTTTCAATATTTATAAGTTTGTTTATGTCACCCGAACATGTTTTCAGCCTACTCTGAACCTAGTTCCTATTCCTGTCATGTTTACCTGACCCTGATTTTGTACATTCATGTCTGTTTTGGTAAAAAGAATAAGTAATCAAGCCGGGGTTGAGAGAAAGATCTGGTAGTAGACAATATAGGCAAGTGTACTCAGAAGAAGGCCCGTGTTTCCCACCTGTTGCATAAATACATGATTACGTGATTCATGAACCTGTTTACCTATTTATATGATTACCTGACTGCATTCTTCCCTATAGGAAGGTGTACTCGGAAGGAAGCCCATGTTTCCCACCTGTTTGCATGAATACATGATTACATGGTTCATGAGCCTGTTTACCTGTTTACATAATGCCTGAGTACACGGCCCTATAGAATCTACCACTCAATCTAAACGTAACTTGTTTGTATGCAGCAATCATGTGGTATTGGACGCATGAGTGATGCATTGGATATGATTAAATAAAAGACTTGAGAATAATATATTTCACCTGCATATTCTTTTCACCTGTTTCACATGTTTATTTGATATCTGTTACAAGTTTACAAGTTTATAAGTTTACATGTTACATGTTACATGTTACTAGTTCACATTACCCCCGTTACAAGTTTGCATGACTTTCATTTATAAGTCATATTTCCTGTTACATTATTCCTCATTCCCGATTTGTTATATTTTGAGTCATGTTCCAGTTGTTACCTGCATTACCTTGATCATGTTATATTACATGTGCATTGCTAGTTCTAGTTTTTCTGCTTGTTAGTCTTTATTTCTTTCTTGTTATACTTGTTGTTTCTCGCTATCAGGTTTGTTCCGTATTTGAATCCCCAGTTCTTTTGTTTTCCAGCATATCTTAGTCTCTTGTTCATATTTTGCCGGTACTGCTTGCGGCCCGCAACTTACTCTAACGGGTGCTCCATCTATCTTTTTTTTGAGTTATGTTATAAAGGTACAGACGATGGGTTACGTAAAGAACTCGCCGAGCTGTTATTGCATTGCATATTCTCTGGCTATTTGGTAAGTTCTTGTATCTCGGATATCAGTTATTACATTATATTCTTATTTATGTGATTATTATTGTTTTGTTGGGTTGACTGGTATTGTACAGCTTATGAATGATATGAGTTGTCATACTTATATCATTCGCTGTGCCTCCGTTACGTGTGTGTTCCCGTACAATGGGAAGCGGGGCGTGACATGGATATTATGTAACGAGTTAACTTCTTAGAAAAACACTTTCCTGGAAGAGTTAGATGATCCCGCCAAAGGTTCCCCATAGATGGCGTGGAATATCTCTATGCGCCCCAAGCCTTGGGACTCGGCTGGTTTCTCTGGTCGCTTATTGGCTCCTCTTGGAGGAGGTTCGGTGTCGTTTCTTTGGGCAAACTTGGTGAGATACCCCCTTTGGAGCAAGGCTTCTAGCTCGTCTTTGAGGGTTCGAAAGTCATTAATGAGATGTTTGTGATCTTTGTGAAACTTGCACCACTTGTTCTTATCTCTTCTTCCGTTTAGGGCATTCATCTTAGGGGGAGGTCGAAGGCATCCCTTCTTTTCCACTTCCATGAGGATTGTAGAGATGCTGGCATTAAGTGAAGTACACTTCTCAAATCGAGGCATTGGGGGTGGACAACGCAGGATTTTGACATCCTTCTGGGACTTACTGAGTTCGTCTTCGTTGGTGCTCTTCTGTTTGTTTCCGGATGAGGTCACCTTCTATTCTTGAGGTCGAATAGCATCCTCCACTCAGATGTACTTCTCAACTCTTTGAAGGAGGTCGAAGAAGTCCAAGAGTGGTCTTTCGTTAAGAAAAGCTTTGAGGTAATCATGATTTACATTGTGCCTGAAGGCAGCTGTGGCTATGGCTGAGTTGAGTGAGGAGATGGACCGAAACTTGACTGTGAAACGCCAAACATAACTCTTGAGGGACTCCCTGTCTCTTTGCTTCAAGTCAAGTAAGGAGGCACTTGATTTCTCTGTCTTGCGGCTGGTGATGAAGTGCGTGAGGAAGAACTCCTCAAGTTGATCGAATGAGAAGATGGACCGTGGAGAGAGTTGAGATAACCACTCCCGTGAGAATTCGTTCAGGGTTGCTGGGAAAGTCTTACAGATGAGAGAGTCATCATAAGGGTTTTAAACTCTCAATGTGGCATACCGGATCGGTTTCCCCATTGTATAATTCGAAGGTTGGGATCTTGAAGTTAACAGGAACAGGAGCCTCAATAATCTTCTTAGAGAAGAGGGGCCCGACGGGACAATATCTTCTTTCATGTTTTTCTTCTTCCTGCTTCAGCAGTGCTAAACGATCTTTCATCTTTCGAAGGCATCGAAGGACGGTGTCCTCTTGCTGATCAGATCTGGTGGACCCATGAGACTCTTCGCGTTGTGGAGTAGAGCAGTAAGGACTGGTTCGTCGAGTCTTAGGAGAAATTATGTCATGGGCCTGAAGAATTTCATCTTTGAACTCTCAGAGTTCTTCCTTAGTACGGGTACTTCTTCCTCCCTCCCTCTTTTAGGGTCTGTTCTGCTGGTTGGAGTTGGATGCCTCCTTTCTCGAGGAAGAGTTCTTCTGTGGTCCCTTGGGGAGCGGTGGTTTCTTCGCCCCCTAGGAGAAGGGGATCTTCTTCGCCTTCTGTGAGAGGGCGTTCTTCCGTGCCCCTTTGGAGAGGGAGCACTTCTAGAATTCAGCCTCCAAGGATAGGGGCTCCTCGCGCCTACCTGATGTGACGGACGTGGCCTGCTTGAATGGCCCCTACGATCGGACTCCTGTTGTTTGGAATTTATGAGATGACGGAGATCTTGTTGAGGTTGAGGTGACTCGGGAGGCACGGTGGAGGGTGTAGAAGTGTAGACCGACCCTCTGTTCTTTTCAATGTGTTGTGTAGGGAATTGATTTCTTTAGAAGCCCCCCGGTGGAAGCTCTTTGGAAGGGGGTTGAGTAAGCTACCCTTCAAGTTGATCCACTTGAAGGGTAGGAAGGACGTTCTCATGAGGAGGTGGAGAAAGAGAGTTGGTTCGTCGGCTTGAGGTCGTCGCCTTCCCTTTTCCCTTTGGAGGCATGGCTAAAAACTGTTTTTACCGGCGAAGTTTGGTCGGATTACTTTTTGAAGTTCCCACAGACGGCATCAATCTGTTGCTGCTAACTTCTGTGTGTGAGCAAACAGATGATCTGAGTTCTTTAAAAAACACAATAAAAAGCTGACCTTTTTGACATTCACCAATATTGACTGCTTTCAACTGATGTTGACTTCTGAATCGGATTTGTTTGCATCGTTGGATCTAATCTTGATGGTGACAATCGCTCCGATTGACAAGTCTGAAACACTGGGGTTAACTCCAGCGACAGACCCTCCGATGCTCAAGTCAGAACTCAAGAAGAATATGAGAGAGCTTCTGTGGAGAAAATACTCATTACCTTGTTCTAATGGAGGTAGAGGGGTATTTATAGTCACCTTGGGAGTCAGTTTCAAGATAATGATTTATCTCTACTTCCCGGTATTTTTGGATTGAATCAGTTATCTCTTCTTCGTGAAGAGATAAGAGTAGTTGAGAAGATTTGAGTTTTAAACTCTGTCCTAGATAAGAGATATAGTTTTTGAACCGTCTCTTATAAATAATCATGAGTTTAAATTATTTTTAAATGATCTGCACTCATTTGCATGGGACTGTTATGACAACCCAGTAAGACAGATCCATTTTTGGATTATTGGGCTTGAAAGAGACCCAATTTTCATTCATGGACCCGTTTATAGGTGAAATTACCGTTTTATCTATGAGAGCTTAAAGATTCATGCCCGATTTGAACGGCCTTGATTTAGTTCTATTTTATAAAGCACTTATGATACTATGTGCTCAAAACCAATGCTATCAATCCAAGGTATGAGCAAACTAACATCCAACATAAAAATAATAAAACAGATGGAGCAAAGAGTGAAGGAGACCTAAATCACCGGCATATTCAGCAAGGGCTAAAGGGATGACTTCCTTGAGACCATAGGTAGGATGAGATGGCGGCTTCACCACCATCGATTCCATGAAGGCCGCCGCCAATGAGCTCACTGCATACATCGATACAATTGAACAACGCATGTCAAATAGTCACTACAGTTAGTAATTATATTCATATTTTCAGAATGATCAATGAAAGCAAACGAAAAGAAAGAGGTGAAATAATAATAATAACCTTGTGAGATTGGAGGCGGTGGTTAGAGAGAGAGAGGGGGACAGGAAAGGGGAAGACGGGATTGAGATGGCAAACATGGCAGTGGTTGAATGCACAACGAACGAACAATGAATCCCTATTTCTCTCGTCCTTTTTCTTGATAGGGTGCACTTTTTTTGTGAGAAATAAAAATAAAGACTACAGAATACAGACTACAGATGAGCTAGGTATGCGGCGCCCGCAATCCAGCGTAGACAAAAAGGATAGGAAATTTTAGAGATTTTTTTTAAAAATTTTTAACGGAACTCAAGATCAGCAGACAAGACGATCCTGATTTTGGCTGGGGTAGTGGCCGGAAATGGGCAGAGGGCGGCGGTGCAAGAAGAGGTGATAGATTGGGATTTCCGGCGAATACCGCGGGAGAAGAGACGGCGCTCGTTTACAGTTACGGTTTTCGGCCAAGGCGGTAGCTCGTGGAGGTGGGAGGTGGCAGTCGGGATATTAAGATAAAGTTGAGACAGAGAGATCGAGGGGAGGTGCTACTTCCAAGTTCCAATAATAATTTTTTCCCTAAATAGGTTTTAAAAAATAAAAAAAAATATTTCTAAATAGGTCTCTTTCGAAACTAATTTCGAAGATAGGTCTATCCTCAATTGCCGCAATTCTGAATTGCGCTCTATTAAATTGTAAGGCCGCAATTGGCAACTACGGTCTCTTTAAAAATGTATTTTTTCGAGGCCGCAGTTCCCAACTGCGATCTTAGTTCATTTCATTTTTGAGCTATAGAGACTTGGAGACTTAGCCAAAATTTTCTAAGTAAAAAATAACAACATATAGACAACAGTTTTTAAATGCGGCCTAATTATAACAGAGGCCAAAGTTGGGAACTGCGACCTATGTTATAACTTTTTTCTCTTCTTCTAAGTATAAATAAAATAAAAATAAAAATAAAAATAACTGAGGCCACACTTCCTCTGTTATAGTTAGGCTGCAATCTATATTTCGTCATTTTTTACTTAGAAAAATTTGTCTAAGTCTCCAGGTCTCTTTAGCCCAAATAAGAAATTAACTAAGGCTTTGAAGAGGCCGTAGTTGGGCCCAAATAAGAAATTAACTATGGCCGCAGTTGGGAACCGCGACCTCACAATCGAACATGCCACAGTTCGGTATTGTGGCATTTGAAGACAGACCTATCTTTAAAATTAGTTTCGAAACAAACCTAATTTAGAAATTAGTTTCAAAAAGAGACCTATTTCGGGAAAAAAAATAGTTCCAAATATCTCTGCTTTGTAAACTTTGAAAATTGTAGAAATTATAGAAAATAAAATAAATTATATCTATATCTTATTATATTATATTATATCTATATTTTATACTAATAGGAGGGAGAGTCTACCCCATCTCTCCTTTCTCTATTTTGAAATAGAGAAATGAGAGGGATAATAGGGATTCATATTTAACTAACACCTGCACTATACACGATTTTATTTAAAAACCAAAACAAAATAAAAAAACTCAATCCCTCAAACACAGTCTTTTCCCCTCCAACTTTCTCAGTATCACAAAATCTCACGTCTCTTCCCAAACTCATCCCCATCCCCTAACTTAGAATTAGATTTTTAAGCAAACACAATTCATAAAATTATTTTTATATGATTTTCTTAGTCTATCATCTTTACCATAACTTGTGCTATAATGCATGATTTATAATGTATAACCTATTTATTGAATGTTAATGATGTTATATTATATTTGTTAATATAAATTAGTTGTATTTGAGACATCTTTCCCTTGCATGCATTTTTTAGCTTTAGTAATATTTAACTAGATAACATTATTGTTACCGCTGATTTCTGTGTGGGGGTAAACAGATAGAATTTGTGGGTTCGTGGAAAAACCTGAGTAGCGGATCCGAACCTGTTCGTCTGAGTTGGGCTACTGACTCCCGCCGTACACCTGCAAGGAAAGTGCGAAACACCGGGTTTGATCCCGGCGACGCACCCTCCGACGCTCTTGTCAGTAACCAGAAGAGATTAAAAAAGAGCTTAAGCAGGTAAAAAAGTGATTAACCTGTAACAGTGGTTGGTGGGGGGTATTTATAGTCGCCGTTGGGATCAGATTAGGAATGTGATTCCTGTGATCTGATAAGGCATAAAATCCTCGTAATCAGATTAGGAATGTAATCCCTTAATTCCCGGTGAGAGCAAATCAGGCCTGTTGATTTGGTCAAATCAGTAACCCTGATTTTCCTCTTGCTGATCTGGGTTCGTCTTGGGTCGGGACCCGTACCCAGTTGGAGTGGATCCGTTCGCGGGTTATTGGATCTGTGAGAAGGAGACCCAGTACCCGCTTCGGACCCGCTAGTAGGTGAAATTACCGTTTTACCCCTGAGCTTTGAGATTCGCGTCCGATGTGAACGGTCCCGATTTAATCCTATTTTTAGCCATATCACGAGCCCCCCACTCCTAAAGACTGAGTGTAATCAGCCTTTGAGGAGTAGTTTAACTGTTCTAATGGCGTACGGGATTTTATCGGTGTTCTTAAGGGAGCTTGGAATCTTGCTCGGGGTGTAACAGTGTTATTATGGGCTTGTAAAATGCCCAAAAATATTCTCAGAATTTTCTGGATTTTTGGTGATTTTTCCAGATTTTTCTGAATTTTTTCTCATTTTTTTTGAATTTTTTATTCATTTTCCGAATTAAATAATTAATTATCGAAAATATTAAATAATTATTCTAATTAAACAATTATATTTTTCAGAATTTAAAATAATTTTTCTGAATTTATAATTATTTTTAGAATTTTTATTTAATTTTTTCCTATTTTTTAAATATTTTTTCGGATTTTTTAAATAAAAAATACAATTAAATAAATAAATTAATTAATTAAATATACCTGGACACGTGGCGCGATCTGCGCCATCGGATTCCTGCGTGAATCGCGAGGCGGCGCGCATTTCGAAAAATCGCTATCTTGTCGTTTAGCACACGTGGCGCGATCTAAGCCGTTCATCAACTTTTACGCGATTTTCTGGAAGATCCAATGGTTGTAGTTGCTCGGCTAGCTTTTTTCTCCATTTACCAGATCGGAAAGGGGGTTGCTCGGCAGCCGACCGAGCTAGTGTGGCAATTTTGCTCGGCGGATCCGAACCCCTGAAACGCCCAATGAGGTGAAGCCACGTGGCTCACCACGTGGCATAAAATAAATATTATTATTATTTCTTTCTTCCTTTTTCTCCGCACTGTTTACTTCTTCTCTTCTTCTTCGTTTCCTTCTCTGAGTGTCCCCTCCCGCCGCCTCCTGCTCTCTCTCTCTCTCGTCACTTTTTCTCCTCCGTCTTCGACTCGACATTGAAGTAAGCTCCGACGAAGGAGCTTGGCGATGGGTCTGGAGCTCGAAGGTGGAGCTCCGGAGTTGGAGCTCGGTGGTGCTGCTCGGAGTGAGTGAGAGAGAGCTCAGGAACAATGGGTTCGGCGAAGAGCGTACTCGGAACTCGGAGCTCCGGAGTGTGAGCTCGGCCATGGTGGTGGCGAGGCGTGCTCGACGGGAGGTGGAGCTTGGCACGGCGAGAGCTCGGATAAGAGTTGGGTTCTCTTCTTGAGCTTCGACGAAGTGGAGGTTGGCGAGTTCGGAGCTGTGCTAGCCGAAGAAGAAGGTCGACGCGGTTCAGGGCTGAGCTCGTCCATGGAGCTCGGCGAGGAGTTGGAGCTTTGCTCGCCGAAGGAGGAGTTCGTCGATGAGAGCTCACTCGAGGGAGCTCGGAGCTCGGAGTGAGAGAGAGCTCGGTAAGCTAGGGAGAGCTTGGTCGAGGAGAACTTCGTCGGAGGCGGTGTTCGGAGCCTCAGCTTGAGCTCGATAGAGGAGGTCTGCAGTGTAGATGTGCTGGGAGCTTTTGAGCTCGGCATTGGAGAGGGAGCTCGGAGAGGGAGAGGAGCTCGTCAATGCCGTGGATGCGAACTGCGAGCTCGGAGCTCGGAGCTCGTCGATGGAAGCTCGCCGTCGTGGAGCTCGGCGTCATGGTGACGCTTGGCGAGGTGGACGAGGGCGGAGCTCGCCGGTGTTGGAATTTTGGCGAGGAGAAGCTTGTGGAGCTCGTCGTTCGGCCATGGCGGTTGTCGAAGAAGGGGACTGAGCTCGGAGCCCTGGAGGAGTGGCAGAGCTCGGTTTGATGGTGATGGAGCTCGTGGAGGACGGTGGAGCTCGAGAAGGGGACGACGGAGCTCATGAAGGCGGCGTTCGGAGCTCGTGCTGGCGAGGTCGGGCTCGCGCGAAGGTGGCGAAGCTCGAAGGTGGGTTCGGAGCTTGAAGATGAAGGTGACGAAATGTCGTTTTATTTGGTTTTTGCTTTGTTTCTGTTTTGGCGCCAGGATGGGTGAAGAAGGAGATGACGTGGCAGTAGCGGGTTCGGGTCTGAGGACCCTAACGGGTCCGAATCCGAGCACCGTTTTTTTTTTGCAGCTCGGTACGGCAGTAGTTCGGATGGTAGATCCGAGCTACGTGGCTCGATCTGGATGGTTGAATGGTGGCACGAATCTCGAGACGGACCCAATTCCCAAGAAAACACGATCTTGTCGTTTAGTGCAGCTGGCAAGATCTGGGCCGTCTGATCGAGATCTTACACGAATGTTGAGGAGAAAGTGTGTTTTCTCCGTTTACCAGATCGGGAAGGCACTTGCTCGGCATCCGACCGGGCTCTTTGATGTTGGGGCTCGGATGTGAAGAGCTCGGATCCTTTGCTCGGATGGGAAGAGCTCGGATGGGAAGAGCTCGGATTCCTGCTCGGATGGGAAGAGCTCGGTTCGGATTGGAAGAGCTCGGTTCGGATTTCCGAGCTATTCGGCGCAGCTGCATTGAGATCCACTTTTCCGGTGCTACGGAGGTCCGATCGGGGCGTGCGACCCCTCGTTTCGAAGCTAGTTCGAAGATCTACAACTTCTCTTTAGGAGTGGGATGAAGACTCACCCTCCTTCATGGTCAAAATAGCCCCGCAAGATGCCTGTCTTCATGAAGTTGATAAGTACTTTGGTCTTAGGGATTTTGGAAGAGGAGCTCCACTCCTAGGGGCGGAGAAGATGTGTTAGGAAGACCTTGTGCTTGGAAGACCCTTGGGCTAGGAAGACCCTTGTAAGGTGTGCTAGGAAGACCCCTGTGCTTGGAAGACCCTTGGGCTAGGAAGACCCTTGGGGCGAAGAAGAGGCGCGAGTGGGTCGGATCGCTAGTCGCTCGGATCGCTAGTCGCTCGGCTAGGAATACTGAGCGACGTGGAGCGATCTGAGCCGCTGGATCTCAGCGCGGATCTCGAGGCGGGCACAGTTTCCAAGAAAACACTATCTTGTCGTTTAGCGACGCTGGCAAGATCTGGGTCGTTGGATGATGGCACGAATCTCGAGACGGCTCAGTTCCCAAGAAAACGTTATCTTGTCGTTTAGCGTCGCTGGCAAGATCTGGGCCGTCTGATCGAGATCTTACACGAATGTTGAGGAGAAAGTGTGTTTTCTCCGTTTACCAGATCGGGAAGGCACTTGCTCGGCAGCCGACCGGGCTCTTTGATGTTGGGGCTCGGATGGGAAGAGCTCGGATGGGAGTGGCTCGGCTCGGCTCGTGCGAGTGGCTCGGATGGGAAGAGCTCGGATGGGAAGAGCTCGGCTCTGGAAGAGAGCTATTTGTGAGACGAGTGTAAGGAGGGATCCTGTGAGAGAGTTGAGCTCCAAACTCGGTGAGAAGAGGTCCGCTTCGGGGGCGAGCGGAGGGAAGAGCTCTGCTCTGGAAGAGAGTTATTTGTGAGACGAGTGTGAGGAGGGACCCTATGAGAGAGTTGAGCTCCAAACTCGGTGAGAATAGGTCCGCTTCGGGGGCGAGCGGAGGGAAGAGCTCGGCTCTGGAAGAGAGCCATTTGTGAGACAAGTGTAAGGAGGAACTCTAGGGGAGAGTTGTGCTCCAAACTTGCTGAGAAGAGGTCCGCTTCGGGGGCGAGCAGAGGGAAGAGCTCGGCTCTGGAAGAGAGCTATTTGTGAGACGAGTGTGAGGAGCAACTCTAGGGGAGAGCTGTAGCTCCGAACTCGCTGCTTATGTGAGAGAATCAACGGTTGTGGGAGCAATTCCGAATGGCGAACCACTTCTAACCCGCTGAAGAGCAGGTTATTTGAAGCAGATCGAGCCAAGTGTTGGACTCCGAACCATCGGTAGAGGTGTTCAACGGTTGTGGGAGCAATTCCGAATGGCGAACCACTTCTAACCTGCTGAAGAGCAAGTTATTTGGAGCAGAATCGAGCCAAGTGTTGGACTCCGAACCATCGGTAGAGGTAGTCAACGGTTGTGGGAGCAATTCCGAATGGCGAACCACTTCTAACCTGCTGAAGAGCAAGTTATTTGAAGCAGAATCGAGCCAAGTGTTGGACTCCGAACTCGTTGGGAAGAGCTTAGTAAGTTGCAGGAGCAGCCATGTAGAAGAGGCTGGACTCCGAACTCGTTGGGAAGAGCTTAGTAAGTTGCAGGAGCAGCCATGTAGAAGAGGCTGGACTCCGAACTCGTTGGGAAGAGCTTAGTGAGTTGCAGGAGCAGCCATGTAGAAGAGGCTGGACTCCGAACTCGTTGGGAAGAGCTTAGTAAGTTGCAGGAGCAGCCATGTAGAAGAGGCTGGACTCCGAACTCACCCTTCAGCGAGTCACGACTCGGGGAGGTAGAGATGAAGCAAGAGCAATAATTTCAAATGAGAAAACATAAAGTTTTATTGAAATAAACTAAGTGGCTACTTCAATATGGCGAGCCCTTATTACATGATATTGGCCGGATTACAAGCATCGGCCTTATTAAAAGTCAAGATCCTGCTTCTATGATAAGGTGAAGACCTCTTGGGAAGAGCCGGGAGGTTCTGAGTCTCAAAGCTCGGTGGGCCCTTCGGTTCGTTTGTTGGCTCCTCAGGGGGGAAGCTCGGCCCCTTCTTTCTGGACGAACTTGGTCAGGTGCCCCCGCTGTATGAGTTCTTCGATCTCCTCCTTCAGAGCCCGACAATCTTCCGTGTCGTGGCCGTGGTCCCTGTGAAAGCGGCACCACTTATGCTTGTCCCTCTTCTTGCCAGGTGTATTCATTCTCGGGGGAGCGCGGAGGAGCCCTTCCTTGTCCACCTCCATAAGAACTTCTGATATATTGGCAACAAGGGGGGTGAACTTCTCAATCCGAGGAGTCGGGCGGTGCTGGCCACTGCCCTCCTTCTGAAGCTTCCTAGCCTCTTCTTCTTCGGTCAGCTTTCGTTTCGTCCCTGAGGCGGGCCCTCCGAAGCTTGGAAGGTAGGCGGCCTCTTCGGCACGAATGTACTTGTCACACCTGAGAAGGAGGTCGGCAAAGTTCCGTGGAGGCTTCTTAGCAAGAGAGGAGCGGAGCCTGGAATTGAAGACGTTGGATTGGAAGGCGGCTGTTGCAACGGATTGGTCGAGGGAGGCTATGGACCTGACCTCCGCAGTGAACCTCTTCACATAGTCTCTCAACTTCTCTCCCTTCTCCTAGCGGAGCTGGAGTAATGAGAGGCTGGTCTTCTCTGTGTGTCTACTACTCATGAAGTGAGTGATGAAGAGGCTCTCGAATTGCTCGAAGGAGAAGATGGAAGAGGGAGCAAGGCGGGAGTACCATTCCCTAGCCGACCTCCTCAGGGTGGCTGGGAAGGTCTTGCAAAGTAAGGCGTCCGAAGCCTGGTGGATGAGCATGAGGGTTCTGCTGTTCGACCCCTCCCCCTCGTCCATCCGACCGATTCGCCTCTCCACCTCATGGAGACGGCGGTATAGGGCATCGTCCCTCCCGCGGTAGTCGAACGAGTCTCTGGACTCGTCTTCGTAGGAGGGAGAGCCGGGGCTACGACGATGGTCGTCCCGAGAGCGGCGAGGGCTAAGTTCATGCTGCCAGCGGTTAGGAGCTGGCGGAGGAGAGGCCTCATTGTTGTTGGGTCGGAGGTTAAGAGCCTGCAACATCGTTGCTTGAAACTGCAGGAACTCGGCGCGAGTGATGGGCGCCTCATTGTTCCTCGGCTGATGCCGACCGGCAGGAGAGTGGCGCCTCCTCCTGTAATGCCTGGGTGACTCTCTTCTTCCCCTTTGAACAGGAGACCTTCTATAATCTCGGTGGTGAGGTGACCGCTCATCCGGACGTTGTTGGCGGGAGGCTCCCTCTCGGGCCCGCTTCTCGTCCAGACGGTGGCGTAGGTCCTCTTCCTTCTTCTGATTTTGGGGATTGTGAGAGGTCATGGAATCCGTAGAGGTGTTGTGTATGGAGACGCGGTCCTGATTGAGCGGTTGCTTCATACGAGAGCCCCCCGCACCGGCGTTCTGCGGACCGGTGGGAGCCCTGGGGGGTTGCTGGTTCTGAAGAGGAGGCTGATCTTGAAGAGGGTCCTCCACTTGAAGCGGGGGTTGTCCCTGCTGCGGAGCGGGTTGGATGGGGACTACCTCTTGCTGATCAGCGGGGTTGGGTCCACGGTTGGACCCCCTAGATCTGACCTTTCTGGGAGGCATGGCTGGAGAAGGGCTGATCGACGAGGAAGAGGCGGAGGCTATTCGTATGGTTTTCCCACAGACGGCGCCAATCTGTTACCGCTGATTTCGGTGTGGGGGTAAACAGATAGAATTTGTGGGTTCGTGGAAAAACCTGAGTAGCGGATCCGAACCTGTTCGTCTGAGTTGGGCTGCTGACTCCCGCCGTACACCTGCAAGGAAAGTGCGAAACACCGGGTTTGATCCCGGCGACGCACCCTCCGACGCTCTTGTCAGTAACCAGAAGAGATTAAAAAAGAGCTTAAGCAGGTAAAAAAGTGATTAACCTGTAATAGTGGTTGGTGGGGGGTATTTATAGTCGCCGTTGGGATCAGATTAGGAATGTGATTCCTGTGATCTGATAAGGCATAAAATCCTCGTAATCAGATTAGGAATGTAATCCCTTAATTCCCGGTGAGAGCAAATCAGGCCTGTTGATTTGGTCAAATCAGTAACCCTGATTTTCCTCTTGCTGATCTGGGTTCGTCTTGGGTCGGGACCCGTACCCAGTTGGAGTGGATCCGTTCGCGGGTTATTGGATCTGTGAGAAGGAGACCCAGTACCCGCTTCGGACCCGCTAGTAGGTGAAATTACCGTTTTACCCCTGAGCTTTGAGATTCGCGTCCGATGTGAACGGTCCCGATTTAATCCTATTTTTAGCCATATCAATTATGATTTGGCAGTGATTCTCTAAACCATCTGCTTATACGAGGATGATAATGAATATTTCAATAATTACGATAGGATGATATTCACAAGTTTCTCCCAATTCTCTCACACTTTTTTGGAGTTCTATATAATTTTATGAGTTCCTCAAAACTATTTTATTCTATACAATTTGCACATGGTAACACTAATCTATTTTTAAATTGATTCTCTCTCTATATATTATACTAATAGGAGAGAGAACCTATCCCCTCTCTTCTTTCTCTATTTCTCTCTCTATCCCCTCTCTTCTTTCTCTATTTTCGAAATAGAGAAAGAAGAGTAAAAGCATGGATTCCTAATTAACTAACTCGTGCAGTACGCACGATTTTATTAAAAACCAAAACAAAATAAAAACTTTAATCCCTCAAACACTGTCTCTTCTCCTCTCACTTTCTCAAGCTCACAAAAATCTCATGGCTCGTCCCAAACCTGACCTCATTCCCTAACTCACTTTTGGTCCAAAGTTTTTTCTCATTTTTTTCTTTTTAAAACATAAAACGGAGAGTAAATGTAGGAGGCAACCCCCATTCTTTTTCCATCCAAATTTTGAAGTGCAATTCTATCATTTAATCAAACCTGAAAAGGCGTGCAATATTATATAAATATTATTCGTGAATTTTTTTCAAACATAGTTTTATCATTTCCATATTTTTAAAAAAATATGTGCAATATGTTGCACTGGGTTATACTAGTCTTTATCTTGTACTAATAGGAGAGAGAGTCTACCCCCTCTCTCCTCTCTCTATTTTGGAAATATAAAAAAAGAGAAAAATTAGGGAATCCTATTTAACTAACACGTGAACTACGAATATTTTTTTTTTTTTTTTTAAACCTCAATCCCTCAAATACAGTCTCTTGCCCTCCTACTTTCTCAATCTCAAAAAATCTCACGTCTCATCTCAATCCCACCCCAATCCCCTAACTTAGAATTAGATTTTTAAGTACATGCAATTTATAAAATTATTTATATATGATTTTCTTAGTCTACCATCTTTATCCTAACATGTGTTATAATGCATGGTTTATAATGTATAACATATTTACTGAAAGTTAATGATGTTATAATATACATGTTAACATAAATTAGTTGAATTTGCGATATCTTTTCTGTAACACTCCATACTTAAGCGGGTATATATATAATATTACATATAGGAATATATATAATAAATAATAAAGAGATGAGATGGAATTAATGTTGGCCTATAATGGGATCCTATGGGTTTGGTATTAAAAAGGGAATTGATGATGAGCCTATAAGATTGGTCTGTGGGGCAAAAGGCATTAAATGTTGGAAATGAGAGTGTGCATGCATGCATGGGTGTGTGTGTGACGTAGATGGCATGGGTGTATAATCCTATATCGGATAGAAAAGTGTACGTGTGTATATAGGATTACCATATGATAAAAGGTCACCTAACAGTTAACCACCTTTTTTATGGTGCCTGTGGTGGGCGTGGCGAGAGTTTTGTATCCGTTCTTTCGCGTGCATGCACGTGTAGCTGCGTGCGCAGCTGAGCCGGGCTCGGGGCGTTACATTTTCATTGCATGCATTTTTTAGCTTTAGTAATTTTCAATTGGATAACATCATGGTTTGGTAGTGATTCTCTAAATTATCAACTTATATGAGGATGTCATGAAGATTTCAATAATTCCGGTAGGGATGATATTCGTGAGTTTCTTCCAATTCTCTCACGTTTTTTCGTAGTTCTATATAATTTAATGAGTTCCTCAAAACTATTTTAGACTGTAAAATTTTCACAGGGTAACACTAGTCTATATCTTATACTAATAGGAGAGAGAGTCTACCCCCTCTATCTTTTTTCTATTTTGAAATGGAGAAAGGAGATGGAAAAGTAAGAATTCATATTTAACCAACACGTGCATGACACACGATTTTTACTAAAAAACCAAAACAAAATAAAAAACCCAATCCCTCAAACACAGTCTCTTCCCCTCTCACTTTCTCAACCTCACAAAATCTCACATATCTTCCCAAACCCACCCCCATTCACTAATCTTAGAATTAGATTTTTAAACAAACACAATTCATAAAATTATTTTTATATGATTTTCTTAGTCTATCATCTTTACCCTAACATGTGCTATAATGCATGATTTATAATGTATAACCGGATGTTAATGATGTTATAATATACATGTTAACATAAATTAGTTGAATTTGCAACATCTTTTTATTGCATGCATTTTTTAGCATCATTATTATTCAATTGGATAACATTATGGTTTGACGGTGATTCTCTAAACCATCTACTTATATGCGGATGATTTTTGTAATTACGGTAGAGATGATATTCATAAGTTTCTCTCAATTCCCTCACGCTTTTTTGAAGTTCTATATAATTTTATGTGTCCCTAAAAACTATTTTAGGTTGTGCAACTTGCACAGGGTAACACTAGTACTAATAGGAGAAAGAGTCTACCCCTCTCTTCCTTCTCTACTTTGAAATAGAGAAATGAGAGAAAAAATAAGGATTCATATTTAACTAACACGTGTACTACACACGATTTTATTAAAAACCCAAAACAAAATAAAAAACCCAATCCCTCAAATGCTGTCTCTTCCCCTCCCACTTTCTTAATCTCATAAAATCTTACATCTCTTCCCAAACCAAGCCCCTCTTAGAATTATATTTTTAAGCAAATGCAATTCATAAAATTATTTTTATATGATTTTCTTGGTCTATCATCTTTACCCTAACATATGCTATAATGCATGGTTTATAATGTATAACCTATTTATTAAATGTTAATGATATTGCAATATACATGTTAACATAAATTAATTGAATTTGCGACATCTTTTCATTGCATGCATTTTTTAGCTTTAGTGATATTCAATTGGATAACATTATGGTTTGACTGTGATTTTCTAAACCATTTGCTTATATGAGGATGATAATGAAGATTTCAGTAATTATGGTAGAGATGATATTTATAAGTTTCTCCCAATTCTCTCACTTTTTTTTTTTGAGTTCTATATAATTTTATGAATCTCAAAACTATTATAGGTTGTGCAATTTGCACAGGATAGCACTAGTGTGTGTAGAATATTAATTGAATATTGTATTTTTCTTTTCTTTTTTTATCTTTTTTTTTTTGGCCGGGGGGGGGGGGGGGGGGGGGGGGGGGGGAGGTTAGAGGATTTTCGGGAATGAGACGGTGGTGAATTACCCATTTTATTATAGGATAAATCTATACCTACAACCTCCACTCGGTGTAGGAGTGGAGGTTGTAGGTATAGATTTATCCTATAATAAAATGGGTAATTCACCACCGTCTCATTTCCGGAAATCCTCTAACCTCCTATCCCAAAAAGATATAAAATAAAAGAAAATAAAAGAAAACAAGGAAAGAAAAATACAACTTTCAATTAATATTCTACACTAGTGGAATCCTGTACAAATTGCACAACCTACAATAGTTTTGAGGGCAGTCTACCATAAGATCGAGTTTGAGCCTGGTGCCAAACCCCCTTTTACTTAGACTGTGGCTGGGTTTAGCAGATGGCCCCCCCAACTAGCATCTATTAGTTTAGGGGTTTGGTTGAGCTCAGGAACAAATTTAAGGAACAGAATATAAAGATACCTCTTTATATTTATAAAATTATATAGAACTCCAAAAAAATGTGAGAGAATTGAGAGAAACTTAGGAATATCATCCTTACCATAATTACTGAAATCTTCATTATCATCCTCATATAAGTAGATGGTTTAGAAAATCACTGTCAAACCATAATGTTATCCAATTGAATATTACTAAAGCTAAAAAATGCATGCACTGAAAAGATGTCGCAAATTCAATTATTTTATGTTAACAGGTATATTATAACATCATTAACATTCAATAAATAGGTTATACATTATAAACCATGCAATATAGCACATGTTAAGATAAAGATGATAGACTAAGAAAATTATATACAAATAATTTTATGAATTGCATTTGCTTTAAAATCTAATTCTAAGCCACAGGATGGGGGTGGGTTTGAGAAGAGACGTGATATTTTATGAGATTGAGAAAGTGGAAGGGTGTCACACCCCGCTTCCCAAAAGAAATACGGAATACGGATACGAGACAAAAGCCCAACTAAAACAAATATCATGGTCTCAAATCAACCAAAGAAATTAAACTTCATAATAAACGAAGAGTTTCAAGCTCAATCAATTCATAAAGTCTTAAACTCAAATAGAAGTTCCTTCAAGCAAGTGAAAATTAACAGATCGTTCTTGCAAGTTCCTTTATGTCTACTCTTCAATGTCGAGTAAATCATCTTTCTCAAAATCAAGGTTGAGGTTATTTCTGTGCAGCCGTTCCGAGCTGTCTAGTCGCCCCCTCTTTTCTAGTATGCTTTTCCTATAGCTCAGTTCTGATTGTTTGTGGTTGAGGCTTATTTCTAACTGTTTATTGCTGATATTCTTTTTGGTGGTCGACTGCGTGATTTCGGTTGGGGTCAAACTGGACAATTTTCGCATAGTTGCGTTACTGCATTGCAGTTTCTTGCATCGATTATATGGTTTTCCCCTGGCCTGGGGATCACTCTTGTTGTCTTGGGCAGCTGCGGCCACCCTCCCCCTGTCTATTTCCTGTGGTCAGTCAGGTGACCGCGTTGCTGTCGTATCATGGCTTCGCTGATCAAGTCCGGAGAACGGACTGCTCCCCTTCTCCCCGCCTCTTTGGTCGATGTAGTTAGCAGTTTGTCCAACTGCCTCCGCGTTCCGCAGTGTCGGCTTCTCCTCTCAGCGTCAGCGACTGTGGCTTCTTAGTTTGTCTCAGCGGCCTTACTATTTTGTTCTCCTGTAAATATTGTTGTTCACGTTTTGTCTGTAAATAATTTATTTCTTTTGCCTGTTTTACCACTTTGTAAAACCCTTGATGTATTTTGTTCGATTGATTAATGCATGGCTGGAGTCAGTTGCCTCTATCCGTATCATCAAAAAAAAAAATCAAGGTTGATAGATCCAGCTCCTTTGCCTTTGCTAGCATTTGTTTCTAAACATTACAAATAAGAATTTCATGAGTCACTTCTCATAGAATTCAAATGAAATGTATAAAAGTATCTAATTCATGAAAAAGAACTTAGTACAATTCAATATAGATTTGCAAAGGTATAACACAAGCATCACAATTAAGTATCTTTACCAAAATAAAGTACAAGAACTATTATAGTTTTTACACAAGTACTATACTATATTTCATTTTGGAATAATAGAGGTGTCAATTCAATTATGGTTAAATTCTGAATCATCAAAAATTAGAATAAAACATGAATCCATAAAAGAGATATATCATTAAAATTTGAATGTTATAACAAAAATTCTAAATATCGGAAACATCGACAAATTTTCATGCTTTCTTTTGGAATAAAAATATGATTCTAAGTAAGTAATGAGAATGTATAGCATCATCAGATTTAGAATGAAGTTATATATGAACAATAATTACATAAAAATTTTCAAATTATCTAAAATATGCAAACTGCCTAAACATTGATGCTTAAAGTTTGAACTACTCTATGGCTCTAGCTTGTGTTCTAAATTTTCAAAACAACTAGAATGTTAAAACTTTGGCTCAAAATCTTTTAACCTTATTTTCCCCACATTTTTTATAATTATACCTCTATTTAGTCCCTTTGTAAAATCATCAGCAACATTATTTTTTGATCTCACATCAATAAGAGCATTGTTTAATGAGATAATTCAACTTTTCCTATTTAAGACCTACAATACGTCGTTTACCATTGTAAAAAGTATTGTTTGCTATTTTATTTGTAGTTTGGTTACTGCAAAACAGACTAAGAGTGGTTACTTTAAACATTCTCAAAGGAATATCTAGCAATAAGTCTTTCATCCTTTCTGCTTCTTCACCAGCACAAGATAGCACACAGAGTTCTGAATCCATTGATGAGAAAGCAAGGCCTGCTTGTCTTTTAGAGTTTCATGACACAGCTGTTCCTCCTAGTGTAAACACATAACCACTAGTTGGTCGACTTTCATGATTTCCTGAGCACCATGATGCATCAAAATTTCCTCCTAATACTGAAGGACTCTTGAGTACCATTTAGGTTTTCCATTAGCCTCTCAAGGGCATTCCAGTGTGATTTACGAGGATTTCTAGTAAACCTACTAAGGATGCCTACAACAAAAGCTATCTCAGGTCTAGTATATGTCATTGCATACATGAGACTTCTAATGAGTTTAGAGTAATCTAATTATCTCTCCGTTGTACCATCACTAGGTGTCAACTTTTTAGTACTATCATAAGGTGTATCAAACATTTTGCAATCACTGTATCCCCAGTCTCGTAACACACTTTTAATGTAATGGGATTGGCTGAGGATTATTCAAAACCTTGCAAAACCCACTCTGATACCTGGTATGGTGTCCACAACACCTAGGTCTTCCATGTTAAATTTTAAGGATAGCATAATTTTAACTTCTATCACAATAGAGAGGTCACTTCCAACAACAAGCATATGAACAACATACAAGCAATCAATGATAATTTTATTTGATTCATCATGATAATAAAGACAATTTTTAGAATTACTATATTCAAAACATAAGCTCCTTATTGTTTTATCAAATTTCTCGTGCTATAGTTTAGGTGCTTGTTTTAATCCATACTCGAATTTAAATAACTTGGAAACTTTATGTTCTGAACCTTTAAGTACAAAACCTTCAGGTTGATTAATATAGATTACTTCATTAAGATCATCATGTAGGAAACCAGTCTTAACATCCATTTGATGAATAACAAACTTTTCAATAGATGCCTTAGCTAGAAGAATACGTATGTATCGTTATGACATACAGGTCAGTAAACATTGAAATAGTCCACCCCACATTATTGAGTATAATCTTTAACTACTAAATGTGTTTTATACTTTGATAAAGTTCTATCAGGATTAAGTTTCTTCTTTAAAACTCACTTGCTTCCTATAGTTCTAGACCATATTGAAAAATTAACTAATTCTCAAGTGTTATTCTGCAATAAAGAATCCATTTCATCATCAATTGCTTTTTACTAACGCAAACCATCTCTAGACCTTAAGGCTTCTTAAACAATGTCAGGATTAGCTGCCTGTGCGTAAGTCACAAAATCATCACCATATGTCATAGGTATTGTATCTCTAGTAGAGAGTCTTCTCAGCTCAATACTTTGTGAGGTTTCAGTGTCAGTCATAAATTTCCGTTGCGAATCATTTTTAGGTCTGCATACCCAAATAACGTGATAGCTTTATCTTTGATGAACACATATTCAAAGAATTCTGCATCTCTAGATTATTTTATTCGGTTAAGAGATATATCTAAAAATCTATCAGTAGCAATATCAACTGCACTACCCAAGTACACACACGTGGTTGTTCTAGGTCCTACTTTAGGCCTTCTAGGGTCAGGTATTCTAACAAATGCAATACAGCCCCAAGTTCTTATTTTGTCAAAATTAGGTGTGTGTTTATACCATAATTCATAAGATGTAGTAGACAATTTAGAGGGTGCAATATATTCAAAATGTTGTTAGCGTCAATCCAGCATCATCCCAAAAATAAGAAGATAAGCCATCAATCAATAACATACTATAATTACATTAATTGCATTACAAATATGATTGAGTTGGGAATTATGAATGAATAATTGCACTGGAGAAAGTGGGTATGTTTGGTTTTACTTTATTTTCTATTGTTTATATTTTACATTGCAATTTTGATGCTTGCAGGATGAGATCTCTTAGTGTGATGAGTAGAACTTATTTTCGAATATTATGCCTTTATTCATGGTTTTACTTTTTGCTCGAGGACAAGCAAAATCTTAAGTTTGGAGGTATTTGATGTGTCTAATTTTTGTAGAAATATTTGAACTCGTTTACCCATAAAAATTGTTTGTAATCGTCTATCTTGTTAAAAAATTCATCTTATTTCCATAGACTTCAATTTATTAATTATTTTTTAAGGAATATGATTTTTTGATGCAAAAGGTGAAGATTTTTGGTAAAAATTAACAAACAAAACAAGCAGAATAATTTATTATTTTTTATTGTTTTGTTGACTTTGAAATTTTAGAATTTGGCCATGTGAAAAGCAAAATAGAAAGTTTTAATTGTCAATAAAGGTGAAAAAGAAAAAAAACCAAATTTAAAAGGATTTAGTTGAGCTAATGCGATTATTAGTTTAATTAATTTAAGAGTAATGCTTCAGCCACTACCAATTTCACTACCATTCTCTTCACTACCTTAGGTGGCATACTCCTATTGGAGAGTTTCCCCACCTACTCTATCTTCCCCTACCTATTGGAGTGTGCCACATAAGGTAGTGAAGAGAAATGTAGTGAAATTGGTAGTTGATGTAGCATTACTCTTAATTTAAACTAATTAATTTTATTTCTATTTTTATTTTTAAATCATAATTTCTGCTTTATTTTGTGTGTATGTGGCACGTATTTCAAGAAGAGAATAGAAGAAAAAGAAGCAAGAAATAAAGAGCAAATCAAATAAGGAAAGAAATAAATGAGATGTCGGGTTTTTTGGAAAAATAAACTCTAATACCCACATTCGGATCCCTATAAATACAGTAGCCAACTACTAAAGATACGTTTTTAACAAAGAGGAAGAGCGAAGGCTAATCTGTATTTATTAAAAAAAAACAAAACAAAACAAAACAAAAATATCGAAACACAGAGAGAAGAGAGAGCGGCTTCTTCTGTTTTGTGATGCTAACGTGGGAGCGCGGAGTTCGAGGACAGCACACGACAAAGAGAGGCAGGAGCTGAAGCTGATGTGGCGTGGACGCGTGGCTCGAAACACAGAAAGACAGAGAGAGACTGGGGGGGACGTTTGGGCTGACGTGGTGACAAGGCAGAAAATGACAACAGAGCTGCTCAGTTTTTTGTTGGTGCGGAAATCGAGGAACAGCGATTCGGGCGACGCGAAATTCAACAACGAAACAGAGAGAGTAGGAGAAAAAAGTGCACGGATTTCGAAACTTCAATTTCAGTCTTCGAAAATACGTGTTCTTTTTATTCTCTTCTAATTTTTATTATGCAAATAAAGAATCTATTTTTTAGTTACAATTTTATTATGAACTAAATTTTATTTTTCTAGCGCTTTGATATAGCCTAATTTTAAGAACATAATTTTAATTTTATATTATTTTTCTATTTTTTCATAGTTGTGTGTTTGATTTTTATTCTTAATGCTCACAATTGATTGACCATTTTTTGTATGATTTATTAAATCATAGAGAGACCGAACTGATAATTTGTGATTTCGAATTAATAAAATTAAACACCATCACAAGTGCGAACCGTTGTTAATGTGACCGTTAGAAAATCCATAGATCTTAATGAATTTTCAATTAGTAATTTGTGCATGAAATATGACAAATAATTAGTTGAGAATATTTTTGATATTGCTTGAGAGAGAATATTGAATACTTAGGGGATTTTGGTCTACAACTTGCAAAAATAATATTTTTATTCACATGGAGTTATAAATTGTGTTTGATAAACTAGGTGAAATCAAAAGCCCTAGAATTAATTTTGTAATTAATAAACAACAAAATTTCAGATTCCGCTCATTTTGAATTAATTTAGTCAAGTCTTTAGTTTAACTTAATTTAGTTGCTTTCATTATTAATTTCGATTTTCCAAAAAGTAATTAATCTAGTAATTTCGGTACTCGATAAAATAATTAGTCCTTGTGGGTTCGACACTCTTTTCACTTAACTATACTACTTGTTGTGATTTTGTACACTTGCAAATAATTCACATCACCTGACGAGACACTTAGGTTTGCAGTTCCAGTATGAAGTACCCTGACTGATTCTCCATTCGCTATTAACACTGATTCATTTGCACCTTTGAGATCAGTTAATAGGACTTCATCATCGCATGTGTGGTATGTGGCCCCCGATTCCAACAACCAACTAGGATAGGCACTGGTCTTAACATGACCAACATCATAGACAAAGTTGGTGGGCTCAGTTGTTCCCTCAAGCAAGTTCAACTTTTTGTTCTTGGGTTGTACCTTTTTTAGTAGCCTACACTGAGAGGCATGGTGACCCCACTTTCTGCAATTGTAGCATTTTCCTTTCTTTTCTATAATCTTCTTTGTGACCTCCATCATAGATGATTCACCCTTAAGATTAAGCTTATTTTCATCCTTAGGAACACATTTAATATTGATTAATATATTTGCAGTCGAGAGTTGTTTGTTAACCAATTCTATCTTTATCCTAGTTCTAATCTCATCTTCAACATTAATACAACATTTAAGGTTGTAAGCTTAATCTGTTCAGCCAACCTATACATCTCAGTTTTAAAGGAGATTCACGAAGCAGGTAATTTGTAATTTATAGCACTAGCAAGAAACTCATCACATATGGTGATATTCTCAATTTTTAGTTTTCTTACTAGGTTTTCAAGATCTGTTACCTAAGGGAGAATTGCTTTCTCCTCTTTGAATTCAAATGCCATCAACTTATCCACCAAATGCACCTTGAAGACCTTCTCCTCCTTCTTGAACATATCTAGCACATTGTCCCATATTTCCTTGGTTATCTCATATTTTATATAAATATCTGCAAGGTGGTTTGTTCAACGGGAACTCTCTGCACAAGTCCTCCTCTGTCACCCAAGTTGCTTCATTCACATCCTCAATGCAATCAGGGTAAGTCGTTTGGCAAGTATAAAATGTTTTCATAAATTTCATCCCATGTTGTGCTTTCCTCTTCCAACTGTGTTAAATTCAGAACTGCTAAATCCCTTTAGTTTAGGAATTTCGTACGGACGATTATGTTTTTATAACTTAAATGAATAAATAATAAATTCGAGAAAGTAAATGGTTTATTCTGAATAATTACTACTCACGTAGTTATATAGAAAGAGAAGGGGTATTCTGTAAAATTGCTCAAAAATAATAAAATAGAAATTTTAATTAAACAAATTTGCAAAGATCGTAAAGTTTAGAATTGACCAGATCGTGATGATAATCAAGTGGGTTGTTAGGATGTAGGTATGTGGGTCGGGGTTGATTGAGTTGTGGATTTGCGGGTTGGATCTAACTCCAGTCAACAAAACACACCCAGCATAGAAGAAGATAAAGTGGTGGCTATGAGGAGAGAGGATGAGTGTGGCACTGGATGGAGCCCACAGGGCCACACGTAGGTGACTACGGCGGCGATGGTTGCGGTAGCAATAGCGGTTACGTGGATCCCGACGAATGGTGATGCTGACCACGTCGAGCTGTGGTCTCAATCAACTCTTTTCTCAATCTCACAATATATTAAATTATAATATCTCAAGATTATTGATAAATTATGAGACAATAAGAAATGAGAAATTAGGATTTGAGTTTAATATCTCTACTACTTAAGATATTATACCATAATTATCAGAATTGGAATAATCTACCAGAAGACCAGTATATGTGAGCTTTATACATACTCAACCCAGTCCAATAACTTATAGATGACATGTGAACTTACGTGCTGTCTCATATAATATTATACACGATAATATTCTATATATATTGAGAATATAGATATATATCCAATAATATGTTGATTAGATTTATCTGCAAGCCTTTGCAGAAATAGGTCTATTTATCATATATGTAACAGTTAACTACAAATTTACAAATTAAGAGACATAATAGAGGATGTTAAAAACCAAGATATTTTTTTAATATCTCCATCTTTGTATCTTAAGGAGACATCGAAGTATAAGAATCAGAGTGACTTTAGAATAGTAGAAACCAATATGCAGTTCGGTGAAAAATATGAAAGGATAGGAAAATGTGGATTAACATACTTTACAGCAAAAAAATCAAACCCAGCTTACTACAACTAAATGGGCTAAATCTAACTAATTAAATCAATGGCCCAATGACTAAATGAGCCGCACAAGTACCCTGGTAAACGGTGGTATATAAAACCGGTTTATTCTTCATAAACCGAGGTCCAATTCTTTCATTGTACTTTCTTCATAAATTAATGAGAAAATAAAGAAACAATATGTGTGAGATCTCTATACAACTATGTCTATAAAAATTGAGGCGTGCATATGTACTGCATATAGGCGTGGAGGGATGTTCGGACGTTCGATCGGACGGGAGTTGAATCTATATTGAGCTCTCGCACTGCTGCTCCGGAATATTGATGGGGTAGATCTATATTGATGTCTTCGACCTAAGTTGATTCAAATGTCACCTGTTAGTTCCCCATCTTAAGTGTTCTTTGTAAGTCTCATTTTATATTGAAATTAAAAGAATTAAATGTGTATAACAGTATACTTGCTTGTGATCATTGTATTACGGATCTCTTTATTATTGGCTACAAGGAATACATGAAGCAATAAGTGTACAATCTCGATAATGTCTATTTTGAGCTCCCAATCAATTAGCTATTGCCAGTTTGCCACTTTGATTTTTTAATTCATAACCAAAAATACTGCCACTTACAGTCGAAAAGGAGTTGAAAGGACCACGTTCTTTAGTGATCATGGATATTTATCATTACAAATTTATGCGGATGGAGTACACTGCTTAATAAATTGGAGGGTTACTTATTCACTGACCACCAAAGAAGTTTTTCTCTTCTCTTCTGTTAGCAACATTTGATATTTTATAGTAGTTTTCTATGTTGTCAAACGTAAAAATATATTATAACTATCAATATGTTAGCAACAACTTTGATCATGAGTAAAAACTCTATTTTTTCTTACAAATTGGAGAAATTTTGATTTCATGGAAGAAAAAAAAAAGTTTGTTCTATAGTGCTATTTTTAACGTAAACAAACAGAAGTTCATCAGAATCCTCGATAATAATACACTTAGATGACAAGCGCATACTCACGGCCGGCCCCTCACCTTGAGGCAGGTGAGACGGCCGCCTCAGGCTCCTAGATTTTTTACAATTTTAGGGGACCTCAAATTTGTATTCTCTTATAAATATAGACACATATTTTATATGTAAAAAAAATTATATTGTAATTAGGGGCCTCAAAACATAATTATTTCGGTCTTTCCAGGCCCCGGGAACTCAGGGCCGGGCCCTGTGCATACTTCCACATCAGATGTAAACGTTGGAATGTAATAAGAATTCATATGAGTAGCTCGTCCTTAGGCGAAACTCGGTGTTTGGTCACTCCTCAGGAGTGCAACCAAAAAAAAAAAAAAAGGGAAGAAGAAGCTCAGTCTATTAATTGTCTTCAAATAGCTAAACAAAACTGACACCCCTAATTAGTTCTGCTCTCGAAGGCATGTCATAACATTCTGTATGCTTAGAAAGTATATATGGCTTTACTATTAGTGATATCTCCTCATTTTCTAAAAGAAGTTTGAGGGAATGAAAACCAGCTGATGTACATGAGAACTTAGAACCAGATAAACTCCCTTTAAAAACATTGTGTACAGGATATAAAAAAATACTTGGATACCTTCACCATAATAAATCAATAATCCTAAGGCTGTGTAGTACCATCTGCCTATTATCTCTAAAAACACTTGCAAGAAATCACCTCGAAACCTCCTCCTCTTCAATCCTTGATCCTTCTATTACACACTCCAAAATCATCAACATCTATTACTGCTCTTCACATCCCACATTTCACATAGTATAATACGTACACTACACTTCAGAAGCCCCTCATCTAATTCCTAAAGCCCCTCCCCTCATCAAATCTATTTAAACCTCAATCTCCTTACATTCTCACATCAAACCTTTTTCTTAACACAATGCATATCTTCTTTCTACTCCCCCTCTTCTTATCCTTCCGATCGATATCTTCCGCAACCGCCACTCCCATTGAACACCTAGACCCCACCCTTCCTCCTCTCCACACAGCTGAAAAACCCAAATGCTCCATCCTAGCCCTGCAACACGACTTCGCCCACACCTTCGGCCTTCCGCCTGCATCTGTCAACTACACCCACCCTCCAAACTGTCCTGGCCCGTGGACACGTGTGCTCCTCGAACTCTCTGCCTCTGCCTCTGCCTCCGGTGCCCAGGAGAACAGAATTGCCGCTATCTGGATTGATGGCGTCGAGATACTTCGTACCTCCACTCCTCTCCCTAACGCCCCCGGAACATTCTGGAAAGTTCAGAAGGACATCACCCGGTACAATGCTGCTCTGCTGCGTCTCGCTGCGGGCGGCATTATGACCATGATGCTTGAAAATTCAAATTCTGTCCATTCTGGAGTGTACTCTGTTAATGTTACATTCCACTTTTACCGCGGTGGGTCTCCTGACAGGTTCAGCCACGCTGCTCTGCCGACTGTCAAGGGAATGTACCGCAAGCCGGCTGATTTGATCATCCCTATTTCGCGAGAAACCGGGCCCACAGAGGGCTACTGGTTCAGAATTGATGACAGAGGCAGCAGTGGTGTTTCTTGCATTACCATTCCTAAAAACACTTATAAAGCAGTGATTGAGGTTTTCTCGTCGTACCACGACAAAGACGAGCTGTGGTACACTCAACCGGTCCGTTCTGAGTACGATGGCAATGAAAACACTGGCGGATTCAGGCAGATTTTTGCCACCGTTGATGGGCGGTTTGTAGGTGGCCACATTCCACTGGCAGTAATATATCCAGGGTCGGTCAACCCATTCTTGTGGGAACCGGTAGCCGCTATTGGAGCATTTGACATGCCGAGTTACAGTATGGATATAACGCCGCTTTTGGGGTTGATGGTGGACGGGGAGCAGCATGAGATCAGTTTGGGGGTGAAAGAGGCAGCAAGTTATTGGTTGGTGGGGGGAAATGTACACGTGTGGGTGGATGAGTGGTCCGATGAGGTGAGTTACTTCTACCATTAGGATTATATATATATATATATATATCTTGCGTGCAACATCTTTATCCAGTAGCTAGCTAGCCTGGTCATGTAGCGTAATCTCCGTAAGTTGAAGGTAAATATGGTAGGTCCTATTCTGGTTATGACTTTAAGGTAGGTCCTGATCGAGGCTTTTTAATTTAACTAGACCCCTCCGAACAACAACAATATACTTATAACCAACAACAACAGTACACGTAACACAGTTGTGTTACGGGGACGGACCTAAATCATATTTTCCCTGTGAATTATTACTATTTCTGTTTTTTTTTTTTTAATTTGTTAGTCTTTATCAGTCTGAATTTCATCAAGTCTCATTCTATATATGCATACAATAAATATATATCTTCAGGTGGTGGGGGGAGTAATGGAGTACAAGATGCCCCCGGTGAGGGTGAAGAAGAATGGACAATGGAGGGAAAATGGTGAAGGGGAATCAGAGGTGGAAGGTGAAGGGGTGATGAAGATGGTCGGGTGGTTGATGTCGTCGAGGGGAAATTTGACGACAATGGTGAGGCAGAAGGTGAGCTTCAAGAACCAGGTAGAGGGGCACAACCAAGGGGCGGTCCGACAGGTGAGGATTGACGGAATTTCCTTCTTTTTTTTTTTTTTTTTTTTTGGTGGATTTATTAGTATGTTTTCCATATTTATTTTGTTTCTTTTATTCATTGTCTACAATTTGTTGTCTTTATAGGTTGAGATGATCAACAAAGAGAGCGTCACGGTAGGAGTAACAAGCGGGCACCAGTCCATCAGTCGTGTCCAGATCTTTACCGAGGCACCACTCCAAATTCAGAAAGCAATTGTAAGCGCACCAGTAGGAGCAAAGTTTGAGAGGACAAAAATACAACACCAACTACAAGAGACCCTTACCCTAAGCGAGAATGGTCTGGTCACCACCACCGTCCTCACTGATCACCAAGAGGCTGAGGGAACAGCGCTGATCATGCAAGATACACTGTCCTCGTTTGGGAGTGGAAAAACCAAGTCCCAGTACAAGTACCAGGACGGCAGTGCGTGCTACTCTAGGAGCATGACCTCGGAGGGAGGTGTCATCAAGGCCGACAATGCAGGCACTTCATGCTCGGCCGTGGCGGAGAGTTAGAATGTGCTTTTTGTAGCTAAGTCTTGGGTGAAGTATAGATATGGTTTAAGTTTAAATAACTCCGATCAATAACTGTAATTTTTGTTTACAGATACATATTCATAGAAATCTATACTACATTAAAATCAGGGAGTTTAGAATATTCTCAAAATATTCATTCTGTCAATAACAACTTTCAACCGTTGATTTTCAATCATCATCAATATATCATATTCAATGGATGAAACTTTTTCAAATAATTGACGTGCATCAAAGAGATTAAATAAGGCATTATTACTTTATATAAAAGGAACTAAATACAACTAATTATTAGTTTCACCTAATTAATCTCACTAAATCATACTTTCACCTTGATATGGGTAAAAATCGTGGCTGATTTCTGCCGAACGAACCTAGCACGAATCGTAAAGCAACATACCGAGCTCATCGCCAACTTTTCTACTGGTCCGAGCCAGGTACCTTCACAGGCCTTCCGCAGACCCATTTGCGCACACGAATGAATCACTCGCCATTTGCGCCAGACGCTCCATCGATTACACCGTAACCGCACCTCTAAAATTAAAGATCTGATCAATTCCAGATTCGGGATCAAGGGAATTTCAATACCGCCTAGGGATCTCACCATAATGGATTTTTCCCCAGACCTATAAATACAACATCTACTGTACAGTTACAAGATAATGACACTTTTTGTTATATAATCTCTTCCACTAAATCACTGTCTTCTGACTTAAGCATCGGAGGGTTTGTCGCCGGAAATACTCCCAGTGTTTCGGGCTTCTTTGTGTAGGTCGGCAAGTCAGTTACCTCACAATCAATCCACTCAACACCCCTTCGGATCCAGAACAAAGGTCAGGATCACTGTCGTTTCCCCGAATACAAAAACTCACATTACCTGTTGTTCCCACACCCGAAAAATAACAACAATAGATTGGCACCGTTTGTGGAAAACTGCAAGTTGATCCTACTCCCAATTCGAGTTTTGAAGCAATTTACTCTCATGGCTCCTAAAGCTAAGAAGACCACTGCCGCAAGGCCTTTGGTCCCACCTCCTCTAGAGACCCATAGCCCCCGCGAATACCCAAGGGTCGCGGAGGCAGCGAGCCAAAAATTTGCTGGGACCGGCTCCAAGCGCACTTCGCTCTGTCGTAAGGTTGGTCGAGCAACTAGAGGTAGATGACCTCCGAAACGTCAGCAACAACCGGCCGAACCAGGGTGACTTCCGAAACCAGCTCAGTTGTTCAATAAGCGAAGTTGGACCATCGAACCCGGCTCCGAGCCGCATGTTCATCAGTCCCAAGGTCGAGATCAACAGTGCAGCCACTCTCCAAGGGATCGCTGACACCCTGATGGCCATGGCGAAGAAAGTCACGTTACTCATGCCAAGTTTTGAGAGTTCCAGGCTGAATTCCTACGAGTACTCTGAGGAAGAGCCCGAGATGAACGACGTTCAAGCGAGGAACAAATTGAGGATTCTGGGGGAGAAGAATCCAACCGGTCGACTAGATCCGGGAATCGGCATGACGATGTCCGAATACGTCTTCTAGAGATGGAAGACCATCTTGCTCGGATAGGCGAGAACGAGGGACAATTCAATCGGGGTCGTCAACCATCCCGACCTCCTTCTCTTCCTAAATCCTTGACACCCCTATTCCGAGAAACTTCAAGTCTCTCCAGTTCGAGACATACAACGGAGAGACAGGTCTTGTTGATCACATAGAGGGTTCAAAACCCTCATGATGATTCTCAGTGCCTTGGATCATCTTCTATGTCGCGCGTTCCCAGCCACTCTACATGCCCTGGCTCGAGAATGGTATTCAAAGCTCGCCTCCAGCTCTATTTTCTCTTTCGATCAGCTCGAGGAGAATTTCCTTGCTCACTTCGTGACTAGCCGCAAGGCGGAGAAGACGAGCGCTTCCCTTCTGGATCTTAAACAGAAGGACGGAAAGTCCTTCCGAGACTTCATTCGAAGATTCACTGCCAAAGCTCGGGCGATCTCCTTGACGGTGGAGTCGCCTCAGCGGCGTTCCGACACAATGTCCGCCATGACCAGCTGAAGGCCTCCCTGGCCATGAAACCTCCCTTTGATTTTCCTGACCTTCTCTACCTAGCTGCTTCCGAGCATGTGCTCAGTGCTGTCTACAAAGCTGATCTATTATGTTAGCAAAGTCCTTCGCAATGCCGAGCTTAGGTACTCTAAAGTAAAGAAGATGGCCTACACTTATGATGGCGGTGAGAAAGCTTCGCCCATTCTTCCAGGCCCACTCCATTCAGGTCCTTACGAACCAACCTCTCAAGCCAGTACTCCATAAACCTGAGGCGTCAGGTCATTTTATCAAATGGTCCATTGAGTTGAGTCAGCACGACATTAGCTATAGGCCCCAAACTGCAATCAAGGGTCAAGCACTCGCTGAATTCATAATCGAGTGTACCATTTTCGATACATCCGAAGTTCGGGAAGACGAGCCAGAGTGGGAGCTCTACGTTGATGGGTCATCCTGCGAACGCAGAGAGGGGCCGGAATTATTCTTTGGGACCCAGACTCCTTCATTCTCCAATACTCTCTCCACCCCAACTTTCCGGCGTCCAACAACTAGGTGAAATACGAGGCAATGATCGCAGGTTTTCTCTCGGCCTGTAAAGAAGGAGCCAAACACGTAAGGGTATTTAGCGACTCGCAGCTTATCGTCAATCAGATTTCCGAGGAGTACGAGGCTCGCGATGCCCGATCCAATACCTGGCACGCATTCAACTCTTTCTCTTGAATTTTCCATAAGCAACAGTGACTCAGATCCCTTGGGAACAGAATACCCAGGTGGATGCTCTCTATAAACTGGCTTCTTCCTCCTTCGAATGATTAAATCACATTGTCTTGGTGGAGGTTCTCCTAAAACCCAACATCAAAATTGCCGAACCGCCCAAAGTCAACTGACTAACTCACCAATGGGGGCGACCACTTGGATGGACCCAATCTTGAACTTCCTAAGGGCATGTGAACTCCCCGAAGATCCATCCGAAGCCAGAAAGGTTTGGGCTCGTTTGGAGAAGTTCACACTCATCGACAACACACTCTTCAAATGCTCATACACCAAGGCGGATGGGAGACCTTATCTCCGCTGCCTAAATCCTGAAGAAGCCAAAATACGTGTTAAAAGAGATGCACGAAGGAATCAACAACTGCCACATGGACAACAGAACACTTGAAAGAAAAATACTCAATCACGGGTACTACTGGCCAACTCCTCCAAGATGCTCAGGACCTTGTAAGAAAATGTGGCTCCTGTCAAAGGTACTCCTCCATTCGACACACCCCCCAAGCCGAGCTGGAATCCCTAGCCAGTCTAGTCCCCTTTGCTATGTGGGGAATGGACCTGGTCGGCCCCTTTCCAAAGGCAATTGGCCAGAAGCGCTTCCTTAACGTCGCCATAGACTATTTTACCAAATGAGTCGAGGCAAAACCACTCACCACCATAACTGAGCATCAATGATAACAATTCTTTTGGAAGAACATCGTTAGTCGATTTGGTATTCCTTGGACCATTGTCACCGACAATGGCATCCATTTCACCGATAAAAACTTCGCAAGTTCTGTGTTGACCTGGGGATCCAACGACGGTTCTCTTCAGTCTCACACCCTCAGTCCAATGGCCAGGCTGAGAACGCCAACAAGAAGATCCTGGACGGACTAAAGAAATGCATGGAAAACTCACCAAAAGGCCTATGGTTCGAACAGCTATCGAGCATCTTGTTGGCCTACCAAACCACTAAAATAATTCCAATAGGAAAGTCCCTGTTCAATCTAACTTTTGGAATCAAAGCATTCTTTCCTTTGGAGGTCGGTCTCCCCTCTCCACACATCATAAGCTTTGCTGAGAGTTCCAACTCAGCTTGCCTAAGAGCCAACCTCGATCTCCTTAACGAGGTGCACAAAAAATCGGCTATTAGAAGGAACATCTACCAACATAGGGTCGAGCGCTTCTATAATCAGAAGGTACGACCGAAAAATATAAAAGTGGGCAACCTTGCGCTCCGATGGCTCGCCATCTCCGAACCTACCAAGCAAGCAAAACTCGCTCCAAATTTGGAAGGGTCCTTACAAGGTCTCTAAAGTGGTCCGTCCAGGGACCTATCGACTTGAAGACCTGGGGGGCAAGGCAATCAAGAGAACCTAGAACGCGGAGCACCTAATTAAGTTCCATGAAAGCCCTTAAAATGATTCAAACTCGTAACAAGGCAAATGTAATAAGCGCCAACTTTCAGTGGCCACCAAATAAAGTTGTTTCAGTTTCGTGAATCAATCTTAGCCTACTTCTTCTTAAAGCTAGTTCGAAGGGCATGTCGTGGTAACAATAGAGGCCCTTATCAGTGGTGAAAGCGGTCTTTGGCGGGATGGGAGGAGGGAACATTTTGATTTTATTGTACCATGAGAAAGCGTCGATAAAACTTAAGAGTTCATGACTGGACGTGGCGTCAATCAGGGAATCAATGTTGGGAAGGGAAAATGGGTCTTTCGGACACGTTTAGTTCAAGTTTGTGAAGTTGATGCAAATTCTCCACTTACCATTGGCCTTCTTTACCATTACTACGTTTGCGAGCCACTTAGGGTAACTGACTTCTTATATGAACCGGGTCGCTAGGAGTTTTTCTACTTCTTCTTTGATGGCTTGTTATCGATCAGGGGCAAATTTGCGATGTTTTTGCTGGACTGGCTTAGCTTCAGGGTCTACGCTGAGGCAGTACATAAGTAATTCTTCTGAAATATCGGGCATATCGGCAGCGGTCCAGGCGAATAAGTCTTTGTTCCCCCTAATTCATTTGATGATTTATTCCTTGACCTGGTGGGGGAGGACTTTGCTCACTTGGAATATCTTGGTCAGGTCCTCCTTAGAAAAGGAGATTTCCTCCAGTTCATCCACTAGTTCTGAAATGGCTTGGCTGCTCCTTTGGGGGAGTTCTAGTGCTTCGAGTGAAAAGACAAGACCTCCCATTGAAGTCATATAGAATTTTTGAGCGGATTCTTGGCTTCCCTTGACTGCTCCCACCCTACCGAAGTTGAGAATTTCATCTTCTTGTGAAAGGCCGATGTTACGACATGAAGTGCGACTAGACCGGGTCGGACAAGGATGACATTGTAAGCGGCTTTCACAGTGATGACCATGAAGTCCATCGGCTTTGTCCGGGTTGTTGGAGCTTTTCCAACAGTCACATCAAGAATGATTACTCCTTCGATTCTTATTAGAACTCCTGAGAACTCATGGAGAGTGTATCCAGTGATTCTTAGGGGATCTCGGGAGAGCTTGAGGCCTTCGAAGGATTCTAGAAAGCGGATGTTGACAGAGCTACCATTGTCGACCAGGATCCGGCGCACTTCGTGGTTGACCATGCAGAAATTGACGATGAGGGCATCATAGTGGGGCGTTCGGACACCTTCTAGATCTCTGTCTGAGAACATCACCGGAATCTCGTGGCTTTTGGGTGGTGGAAAGTTCTGTATTGAATTAACTTCTCAGATGAAGGCCTTTCAGAGAAGTTTGACTCTCCCACCATTGGAGATCCATGGATAAGCTAGAGGATGGCCCCAAGTTCGCAGTCTTGGGATTCGGCGAGCCTTTCGGTTCTCTTATTAGCTCCCCGGGGTGGAGGATGATCGGCCCTCTCCTTCTTAACGAACTTGGCTAATTGTCCTCACTGAATGAGGGCTTCAATCTCTACCTTAAGGGCCCGACAATCATCTGTGTCGTGGCCGTGGTTCCTGTGACCAGATAGGGGCTCCTTTTGATCATGGGTTTGCAGAGCCTCTTCATCCCGGATGTGCTTCTCACTCCTTAGTAGGAGTTCTGAGAAGTCCCAAGGAGGTTTCTTAGTAAGAGATACCTTTAGGTTGGTAAGGTTGATGTTGTGTCTGAATGCTGTAGATGCTACTGATTGGTCGAGAGAGGCAATAGACCGAGCTTCGGCAGTAAAGCATAATCTCTTAGGCGTTCACCTTTTCTTTGACTGAGGGCTACCAAGGATGCACTTATTTTTTCAGCTTGGCTGCTGCTAATGAAGTGGGTGAGGAAAAGCTCCTCAAACTGGTCAAATGAGAAGATGGCGGCTAGGGTTAAATGGGAGTACCATTCTCTCGCGGGTCCTTTCAATATTGCTGGGAAGGTCTTGCAAAGGAGCACGTCCGAGGCTTGATGGATCATCATAAGAGTTTTAAAACTCTCAATATGATTATCTGGGTTAGACTCCCTATTGTAGGATTCAAAATGAGGTGGCTTGAAGGTCTCCAGGATACGGGCTTCCATGATGGTCCTAGAGAAGGGGGGTCTGCTCGAGCAAAAGTTCTTGGTCAGTTGACCTTCATCGAGGTTGATCTTGTTGAGATGCATCTCCATCTCTCAAAGGTGGTAATGAACCAAGTCATCCCTCTGGTCGGATATAATCGACCATCGGGACTCTCCTTCATGAGTGGTGGCATGGCGAGGGCTGTGTGCTTGTTGGTCGTGATTTGGAGCGATGTGAAGGGCTCGCAGGATGCTATCATTGAAATTTCATAATTCTGCCTATGTGACCGGTGCCTCTCCATCCTGGTGAACCCTTGGCGCTGATCGGCTCGCAACGGTATGGCTTCTTCACAGTCGACGGGGAGGAAACTCCCTTCACCCCTTTAGGGAGGCGGGAATTCTGGATCTCGACCTTCGAGGAGAACAACTTGAGGATGAGGGACCTTGCCACGGGATCATTTCTCTTTCAAGCAGGTTCGGAGGTCGATCCCTTGTTGGCGGTTGATGATAATTTGACGGTCTTTTGACCCCTGAGTACCTTGCGAGGCCATCGAGTCGGTGGAAGGATTATGGACCAAGACATGGTCTTGGAGAGGATGTTGTTATTGACAGCTTTGACTGGAGCCCATCGGCGCAACCCCTCTGGACGTGGGGTGAGCCTGTTGGGGAGGCAGCTGTTCAGGTTAAGGCTACCGAACTTGTTGATCTCGTTGAGGGGGAAGATCCTCAAGTGGAGGAGGTGGAGGAAGAGAGGTGGCTCTTTGGCTTGATGCCGCCGCCTTCCCTTTTTTCTTTAGAGGCATGGCTAAAAACTACCTTTACCGGCGTGTTTGGTCGGATTGCTTTTTCTGATTTTCACAGACGATGCCAATATGTTGTTGCTGATTTTGGTGTGGGAGCAAATAGATGATTTGTGAATTCTTCTAGAACCAATAATAGCTAACATTTTTACTACTTGTCGATGTTTACCATTCTCAACGTTGCTACTGACCTGCAAAAAGTTTGAAACACTGGGACTAATCCCGACGATGAACCCTCCAATGCTCAAGTCAGTAATCTGAAAGATTACAAAAGAGCTTTTTTGGATAAAAATATTGATTACGTTTATTTAGTGGGGGTAAAGGGATATTTATAGTCGCTTTTGGAACAAGTTTTGAGATAATCGTTTAACTCTACTTCCCGGTGTTTTTGCATAGGAAATATAGTTTAAATTCTTCCATGATAAGATATTTAGTTTAAACCGTCTCTTAGAGATAATCATAAATTTAAATAACTCTTTAAATGATCTGAGTTTATTTATAATAGGCTACCATCATAACCCAGTAATGCAGATCCGTTTTGGGTTATTCGGCATTGGAAAAGACCTAGTTTCCATTTTTAGATCCAGTTGTTGGGGAAATTACCATTTTTTCCCTGAAAGGAGGTCATACATATTCGTTCGAATCTGATATCCTAGGGGACTCTTGATGTTCATTGCTGCAGGTGTTAAGGTTATATACTGAAAGCATCACTTTTGTATTAACTTTATTTCCTTATTTTTTTTGAATGAGAATCATATGGGCATATGTTTGTATATTGTGTTTATTATAATATTAATGCAAGTGTCTGATATTCTATAAGGTTGATAATATGGTGTGAGGTGACACACATAAGATCATATTATCAGTTCCATATGGAATATATAAATAGTTCACAACCTAGACGGACTTGGACAATCCATTGGAAAGGTTGTAGTGTAATCTGGTATTAGTCTATCTTGACTATAGGTTTACACTAGTACACTTTGTGTGTATTGAACAGGACCAGTTGAGGTTGTTCTCTTTGTACTGACTACAAAAGAGAACAAACACCTCTGTTATTATGGATGCTTATGCTCTTAATCCAGATATAATAACAGACATGTATATGCAGTGTGCATTACTTTGACTCATAAAAGAGTGAGATTCATTATGGATCAACAACCTCTATGAATTGGGTAATAGCATTGTATGTATGATGGGCTGTTGATTGTAAAAGAAATCCATGTCCCGATACGTCGGGTTGATGATGTCCCCTTAAGGAGCTCATAAGGATTTGTCATGTAAACCCTGCAGGTGGATTACATCCGACATGACAAATAAAGTTGAGTGGTAATACTTAAGGATAAAAGATGTTGATCAATATAGTTGTCAGTAACTTAATTTGATCGACGGACATTCGATATCTTAACATGGGGAGCTGAACGAGCATATAATAAAAGGAGCCCATAAATATAATTTGGGATTAGGAAGGTAGTGCAACAATAGCTCTTTAGTGGACCGAGCTATTGTTAATGGGCCTGGGTTGTGTGTTCGAGCTGAACACGGGATACCCAGATTCGTTAGGAGACCTAACCCTAATTTCTCCTCATGGTCCCTGCCGTAGCCTTATATATATCCTCTATTCTCTGGCCGTCATGTATCATCTGAGATATAAGATTTTTCTCTAAATTCGTGATTCACGTAAGGAGAGAAAGAGAGGTCAGCCAAGGAGAAGAAAGGTTGGGAGATCGTCGCCCACACGACGTCCAACCCGAGGAAGGAATACGTGCAGAAGATCTTGGGGTCGCTGACAGCTCGAGGTTGCTAGAAACCATCGTCTTCTTCTCATCGCAGGTATAATTCGTGAACCCTAGATTCCGTTATAAAGGGTTAGATCACGTATTAAATCTGTTAAGCCTTTATGATCGATACGCACATCAATCCGTAGTCCTGGGAATCATCGTTGTTCCATCAGCAGGTACACAGATCGAGGTGGAGTTTTGACAGTTTGGGATAGTCGTCATAAGGTAATGAAGGAAAGAGGGGGATTGAGCAGGGTCAGCATGACCTCTACCAGAAAACTTGGGCGAGTGTATGGAATCTCATTATTCCTAAAGCATCATCTAGTAAGACGTCACTAGAATTACTGAAGTGAGATTGCAACATTTGAATACCGTTGGAAGGTGGAGAGAGCCTTGATGTAGGTGGAGTTCATGTGGAGGGTGTCAACTCCATGATAACATCTACTGGGGTGTGCCATGAGAGGGGCATACGACTGGAGGAAAATATGTGGAGGTAGATTTTAACTAGCAGAAGAAGCCACAGAAATGGGTTGTTTACAAAGCAGAGATGAAAGGATCTAGAAGAGTTTTAATCACACAATTGTGTATTCATGAGTATGTAATCAAATGTAGAGATGTTGAGTTTATATGTCTTGCATACACAGGTTCGATGAAGAAGAAGATGAAGCGATGAGATGGATCGAAGTGAATGATTGAATATAGAGAAGACAGCCGTTAGCAGCAGTAACTGAAGCCGGTTGCGGTCGACCATACTTAAGGTCGGTCGACTGCCCAACTAGATAGGGTTTCCCGCAAGGGGACAGTCGGCCACACCTTGGGGTCTGTCGACCGTACACGGTGCTGATAGGTTTTTGGGCTCCGGTCTGGCTGATTCTTGAGAAGCCTAACTTTGTCTTCAAGTCAGATCGTACATCTCTCAGTGCATGGTTATCTCTTCAGTAGTAATCGGATGGTTAGTGTATCAAGTATATCAAACTAGGGTTTCTCTAGATCTATATATTCATGGTAATGACTCCATGAAACATATGATTCTATTGAGTGCCGAAGTAGTTCATTTGAGAGGGTGAGAGGTTTCTCCATTGTAAACAACAAGCAAGTTTCAATTAGTTTTGAAAGTGTATATTCTCTAGTTGAAATAACATGTCAGGTTCTTCCTCCCCAAATTAAATCGAAATCCCCAATCGGGACAATTCTTGTGTGCTTTGTGTGATTGGTATGATCTAGTTTTGTGTAACTCTTATATCCAATTTTTTGTATTTGGTACTATATTCTTTCTTCCAGTGTATCTTATCTGTTTGTACTCTTTCTTTTCCTGAACCGTGTATTTGATCTTCTTTCCCTATATATATTCATCTATTGTTTGATTCTTGTGATACAATTTGACTGTCAATTGTTTTTCTTCTCTGGATGATTTATTGTTTCTAATCTATTGCATTTCAGGGCCTAATTTCTTATTTATTTGATTCTGCCTTATTGGATCTGGTTTTCTACCCACTTTACCCTAATTGAACCCTTCCACCCGTCTTACTAGATCCTAACCCGCTACCCAATACCCTCTTCTTTGACCCAGTCTTCCCTAGACATTTCTTCACGTTCTCTTTCTGCCTAACAAGCAGATCACATCTCCCCCAATCTCCTCTTGATTCTCCAAATCCCTACTTGCCAAAATCTCTTTATTAAATCCCAATAAAATTTGTTATTACTATCTATAATTTCTATCTCCTAAACCCTAACCCTAATCTCTCTCTCATCTCATCTCTCTCCCTTCCCAACCTACCCACTGCATCCCGATTCTTCCCTTCACTCTGACCGCCTACCTCCGACAGTCGCGCCTCCCCGTCATCATCGCGCTGCCCTGCCCTGCCCCACGGTGCCACCACAGCGACAGCCCCTCCTGTCTCCCCCTTTTCTTTCCGAAGCCGACAGCAGCAACCCCCCAGTGGAGTGCCTTCCCTTCTCGGCCTGCCCACCGCTGACATCGCGCATCGTTCCCGTCTTCGCCCTGTCCGCTTTCCGTCGTCGTCTCTCACCGCAGTGCACTCACACCCCGACTACCCTCTCTTTGTGTACACGTGGTTGATCTCAAGAGTGTTGGATTCGTGTTCTTTGTGTTCGTGATCATCTTGTTCATCTTGTTTGAGATCCGTTCATGTTATTGTGTTCGTTTCCGGGAATCTATTCCGTTATTCTCATCGTCTCTTCAGATTCGTCGACTATCTAAAGCAAGCAACTTGTATTAATTTTTGTTGTATATACAAGTACCAAATTCCTCCTGTAGTGTCACTTTTGTTTCTAGATTCGTTCTCATGAAAAATTCTTGCTAGATCTTGACTCTATTTGTTGATTCATCCGTAATCATCATTTGTTACACACACGACATAAAATTTATTTAGATTTAACTAGACTCTTGATGCATGTATGTATGTTGTTCGTGATCCATAATATGCTGTATACTTCTTGCATGCTTAATACGTTAGTTGTAGTACCTTGTAGTAGACTTATTAAATACCCATACCATGTTGTTTTGGGTATACCATATTTTATATTTTGTTCTAAATTGGATTTGTTGCATATGAGCTATTTGATTTAATGCTTAAGAAGAGTTTCTGTTTTGCTGCTGCCCTGTTTTGTTTCAGTATTTTAGACTCTGTTAAGGTCAGTAAAAGAAACTAATTTGTGAATATAAATCGTAGATCTCGTTGTCTATTTTCCAGAATTTTTAACAGATCTCAGTTTCGATTTGTAAGGTATGAGTTATTGCTGTTTTGCTACAGATGTGTTGGAAATTCCAGATTTTGTTTTTGTGATTTCTGTATAGTTATTCATTTTAATACTAATGTTAAAGATAAAATTTGGATCCAATATTTTTCTAGTTATGACTAGACTTAACTGGGATTAACCCCTAATTTTTGTGGATTTAATTAATGACTTTTATAAACTATTCCATGCTTGTGAACAAACCAATATATTTCCAAAACTGTATGCTGTACAGTAAAGAACCATATTTTCAACCTGATTCCAATTGTTTTTGATTAAAACTTTGTGAATATAAAATCTAGCCTGTTGTATCTATTTTGCAACCCTTTTGAAGGATTTGGATTTCGAGTTACACTTTGTAATGCATTGCTGTTTTAGTACTGCTGTGTTTAAGGTTTCTGATTCATAAACTTGCTGTATCTTGCTATTTTCTGAATTTATTTGACTATGCTATCTGAATTGGAATATTATGATATTTTATTTGTTGATACTAGACATACTAGGGAATAACCCATATTTTTCTTAGATTTAATCAGTAAGCTTTTATGCCATTTTCATGCTTATGAATATAACCTTGTGATTTCTGGCTGAACGCGATTTCTGCATATAATTATGTTTTAAGCCCTGTTTCTGTAATTATTATATGACTTGTATATATGTGCTGAATTCGGCTGGGAGTCTAGTTTCTAGATTTTCTAACGGATCCAGGTTTGCATTCTTTTGGCTACGGGAATCTTGGTTTTGGTGCAGTACTGTCTTGTTGTCTAGAATTGAAAGTCTCGTTGTCGTAGTTTATTATAAGTTGTTTTATCACCCGTTCGTGTCTTCTATCCAACTTGAACTTGTCCCTTGTTATCTTACCAAGTTTTCTTTCCTTGTTGTGCACGTTTATGCTTGCTTTAATAAAATTAACAAGAAACCAACTCGGGGTTAAAGGGAAAGATCTAGTAATGGAAAATACATAAATGTGTGCTCGGAAGGGATCCTTGACATGTGATTACTTGACACTTGATACTTGACACGTGATTACTTGACACATGATACTTGATACTTGACACTTGACATGTGACTACTTGATACTTGATACTTGTACCTGAGTACACTACCCTCTATGATCCACTATGAAATCTAAACATAACTTGTTTGAATGTAGCAACCATGTGGTAAAAATTTGGGACGCATGAAGTGCTACCTAGATAGGATTATATACAAGACTTGAAAATAATATGATCACTTGCTCATCCTTGTACTTGCTTGAACATGCTACTTGACACTTGTTACTTGTTACTTGTTTGCATGTTACTTGACACTTGTTACATGCTACTTGCACCATGTTATTTTATCATGTTACTTGGCTCCATTTCTTGATTAAGAATTGGTTGCCCTATTTTACTGTCACATTCCTTCCATGCTCACTTCTGTACTTGCTTCCGCTATTACTTTATACTTATCTATCTGTTTTTCCTGTACTTGTTGCCTGCACTACAAGCGGCCTGTAACTTGTATTAACGGGCATTTTGTTTCTCTTTCCTCTTCCTGCAATTTATTAAACTTAAAGACTTTGATGACCAGCTGCCCGAGGGAGTAGGTGACCAAACATTCTATTTGGCTGGAATTCTTGCTACAATTTATTTTATGTTGTTTTTTTTAATAAATTGTAATTGTTCATGGATCTTGTATTGGGCATTTTGTCTTAGATTTGTGTTTTGTTCCAGACTTGATTATTTGAGATTCAGTATTCTTGTTTTCAAGTAATCCTGTTGGTTATGTTAATTCATTTATTCATGAGTGGTTGATTATTTTTCTTGTATATCTCTTGTTTATTCTTGTGCATGTTGTAAAGATCCTTACAGCTTATAAATGGTTAAAGCCATTTGCTGGACTTGTGTTGTGTATCTGTATTCCATATTTCTTTTTGGAAAGCGGGACGTGACAGGGTTTTTAGTGGTATCAGAGCCCGGTTTGGCTAATGTATTAGTATGATTAATATGTTAGACAAGTTTGGCTCGATTAAGGATTGGCTCAACAACGCACATACCATGCAGTAACATGAATAAATTATAATCAACATTGGTCTAGATGCTACTTGTTTTTGGTTTGTACAGGTCATGGCTCGCAGAGGTTCCACTTCCCGTCCACAGGAGGAACAGCCTGGATTAGAGGCTGTTAAGAATTTGTTGGAGCGATTGATCTACATGTAGCAGAATCACAATGACCTTGTGATGGCCGCATTGGAAGTTGCTCGGAACCCGACTCCCGTTGTGCCTACGCAGGCAGCTCTCCATCCTCGTCCGGGTACAATTGCAGATTTTATGAGGCTGCACCCTAACAAATTTTTCGGCAGTGAGACACCAAGACCGAACAGTGGTTGACTAGGACGGAGCAGCTGTTGTTGGTGGCGAGAGTTGTTGATGCTGATCGCGTGGATGTGGTGAGAATCCAGCTAGTGGACCTTCCCCAAATATGGTGGAGGGCTGAGTCCGAAAGGCTCGCGAGACCCGTTGCTTGGACCGTATTCACCAGGAGCTTCTTGGAGAAGTTCTTTCCTAGCAGCACTCGAATTGAGATGGAGCAGCTGTAACATCCCGTATAAAAATTTTAAATGAAAAATAAATTTCTTATTTTTATACGTGCAACGCATGTGCAATTTCATCTTATGATTTTTTATTCAATTTCATCTTATGATTTTTTATTCTCAATTTTATTTAAAAATTATGCACAATTTCCTATCATTTATTTTTGTTGTATATTAGAACCCATAGGCCTAATAGAAGACTCTAAGCCCAATGAAATAATTGAAATAAATAAAAATAGACCAAGCCTACAAGAGAAAGCCCACTAAGAAAAATCCTACTATTAGTTGTACACTTGTCATGTATACAACATGTACAAATAAATAAATAACAACTGGCAAATGAGAGTGTGTGCTTGTGGGTTGTACGTGCACGTAGTGCAAACCAAAAGTCACTAGAAGAGTTAGCCATGCATAAGAATGGAAAGAGTTGGGAGTTTGTGAGAGTAATGGTCAGTGGGCAATTAGTGAAGGGGGTTATGTAGGTTATGAATTAGAACACTTAATTTGAGTAGTAGAAGAACCTTTTCAAACCCTATAAATACCACCCCCTTTCCTTCATAATCTTACACAAAAAATCAAAATTAACAAAAAATAAGAAAGAGTGGAAAAGAAAGAGAGAATTGTTTGAGTTCTTGCTTGGAGGAAGGAGAGCTTGCTAGGAGAAGAAGAAAGTCTCATTCTTGGAGCTAGGAGCAACCTGTAGGAGTCTTCTTCTACTTTAGAATCTTCATTTGGGGTGGGTGTCTTCTTGAGCTTTCTAATTTATGGTATCATGTATGTGTAGATAAATTGATAGATAAACATGATATGGATATGAGTAGTAATTAAATTGAAATGATGATATTTAGAATGAAGATGCATGCTAATTGAAAAATTTTCATGAAGATAAGTTGAATTGATGTTGTTTAATTGCATGGTAGTACATCTTGATTAGATTAAATGATATGAAAATAGATTTGTACACAAAATTACTAATTCATGTAAAGAAAGTTACTGTTTTAAATTTTGTTTACACTTCAAAAAATCATATCTAATAAAATAGTAGGAATTCACTACAAACGATACTCGATTTCCAGGCTTTTTTTGCGTCTTTGCCGGCATTTTTTTTACGCCGGTGAAACCTTCACCGGCGTTTATAATAGCGCCGGTCCAAATGCCGCCGAAGCGAGCGTCGCGGAAAGGAAGGGGTCTACACCAGCGGTTTTACTGGACGCCGGTAAATATTACAACTACACCGGCGGTCATAAAACACCGGTGTATGGGGGTCTCTGAGTGTCGTTCTTTTACCCCCAATATACATTCACCGGCGGCCATCAACCACCGGTATTTATCCATTCACCGGCGTTTCTATAAACGCCGGTGTAGAACGAAAGTATACCGGCGGTCATAGACCGCCGGTGTGTGTGCATTTATGAGTGCCCGATTTTCCCTACTTACAAGCACCGGCGTGACCAAAAAACGCCGGTGTAGTTAGGTTCACCGGCGTTTTATAAAATGCCGGTGTTTCTTGGTGCCGTTACAGCTAGCGACATACACCGGCGTGTGTGGGAACGCTGGTATATCGCACACTGCAACTAATTCATTAGATAGACCGGCATTTTACAAAACGCCGGTCTAGCTATGCCCATTTGTTTTTCATGCTCCGGTTTTCCGTTCGATTTCAATTCACAGTTTCATTTACAAAACCTGTAAACTAATTCACAACTGATTCAACCAATTTCGTTGCATATTACTGCGCAAATCATAACCAAACACAAGAATAATTAAAGATAATAAAATTTCACACGTGTCATATCAACGTCCAAATTCACCGCAAAATTAACAGTGTCATAATTAACAAATTAATATAGTGACGAACATCCCAAATATCCAAACAAACCAGTCTGACAAATATCCCAAATATCCCAAATTAACAGTCTGACATAACTCTCATAAAAAAAACAGTCTGACATAACAACAGCAAGGAGGACATAAGAACAACAACCATACAGCAAGGAGGACATAGGAACAGCAAGGAGGACCGCAGATTCATACCCCTCGAGTAGCTTCAGTTCTGATCATCAGAATTTCCTTCATCTGGGCGACCGCTCTGTGAAAAAAAACAATAGTTTAATTCAACAGTAGACCACAATACAGAATATACATATTTTTTGAACTTGCAAAAAGATCTACCTGTATCTTAAATTATAAGATCAAAGTGCCAATTGCAATTGGAATTGTTAATGATATATAGAGAGGTAAAATAATTACATTGCAATGCTAAAAATCTAGTACATAATTTTGTTTTTAAATATATCTAAAACAACAAAACAAATGAAAATTCAGTATCTAACTTGAAACCTTAATATTCTCCGCTGATTGGGAATATCTACTATCTAAAACAGTAAAACAAATGAAAATTCAGTATATAAGCATGTCTTTCATGGATTGTTCAGACAATCCATGAAACTGTCATCGTGGAAGGAAACCAAATATAAGAAAAATAAGAAAAATAAGATAGGGCTCATATCAAGTGTATTTTTAGGGAACTGTCATCGTGGAAGGAAACCAAATATAGAAGCCAGAAATGGAAACAGAAAGAAGAATGGTAGAGACTTTAGATACACCAGGCTAACATAGCGGCATTTTCCTCATCTCTCTCTCATCCCTTGTTTCCCTTCAGCACACGAACACAAAGAGACATCAGCAACAACAACAAGAGCGACAAGAACAACAATAATAATAAATTATTATGAACAAGATGTCTCTATATGGGTTTCCAGATCTCCACTCGAGCCCTCTCTTTCTAATCACAGCCCAATTAAGAACATAGACAACAGCCACTAAACAATCCAATCACAGCCCAATCAAAATTTGCCAAAGATGGCAATCAGCTTCATTAACAGTATCTGAAAATGAAAATATCCATTATCTGAGCATATATGTTGCTCTACTAATTCTTTAGCCCAACTAAATCTAAAACCCAATTGTTGTGCATATCCGGAGGATTTTGGTATACTGCAGCTATAGCATCCTCAGTTCACAGTGAACCCATTTTGGTTAAAAAAACATGCCAAGCTGACAATCAGATGCATGAAATCAGCTTCATTAATAGTAAAAGACGATGAGGATGCTAGCAGCATACTTAGTTTGGAAGTGAACCCATTTTTTGTTAAAAAATCATGCCAAAGATGGCAATCAACTTCATTAACAGTATCTGAAAATGAAAATTTTCATTATCTGAGCATATATGTTGCTCTATTAATTCGACTACCTAACTAAATCTAAAACCCAATTGTTGTACATATCCGGAGGATTTTGGCATACAGCTATACCATCCTCAGTTCACAGTGAACCCATTTTGCTCAAAAAAACATGCCAAGATGACAATCAGATGCATGAAATAAGCTTCATTAACAGTAAAAGAAGATGAGGATGCTAGCAGCATACTTAGTTTGGAAGTGAACCCATTTTATGTTAAAAAATCATGCCTAAGATGGCAATCAGGTTCTCTAACAGTATCTGAAAATGAAAATTTCCATTATCTGAGCATATATGTTGCTCTACTAATTCTTTAGCCCAACTAAATCTGCATCCCAATTGTTGTACATATCCGGAGGATTTTGGCATACAGCTATAGCATCCTCAGTTCACAGTGAACCCATTTTGGTCAAAAAAACATGCCAAGATGACAATCAGATGCATGAGATAAACTTTATTAACAGTATAAGAAAATGAGGATGCTAGCAGCATACTTAGTTTGGAAGTGTACCCATTTTTTGTTAAAAAATCATGCCTAAGATGGCAATCAGGTTCTCTAACAGTATCTGAAAATGAAAATATCCATTATCTGAGCATATATGTTGCTCTACTAATTCTTTAGTCCAACTAAATCTAAAACCCAATTGCTGTACATATCCGGAGGATTTTGGCATACGTACCTATAGCATCCTCAGTTCACAGTGAACCCATTTTGGTCAAAAAAACATGCCAAGCTGACAATCAGATGCATGAAATAAGCTTCATTAACAGTAAAAGAAGATGAGGATGCTAGCAGCAAACTTAGTTTGGAAGTGAACCCATTTTTTGTTAAAAAATCATGCCAAAGATGGCAATCAACTTCATTAACAGTATCTGAAAATGAAAATTTCCATTATCTGAGCATATATGTTGCTCTACTAATTCAGTAGCCCAACTAAATCTAAAACCCAATTGTTGTGCATATCCGGAAGATTTTGGCATACAGCTATACCATCCTCAGTTCACAGTGAACCCATTTTGGTCAAAAAAACATGCCAAGATGACAATCAGATGCATGAAATAAGCTTCATTAACAGTAAAAGAAGATGAGGATGCTAGCAGCATACTTAGTTTGGAAGTGAACCCATTTTATGTTAAAAAATCATGCCTAAGATGGCAATCAGCTTCTCTAACAGTATCTGAAAATGAAAATATCCATTATCTGAGCATATATGTTGCTCTACTAATTCTTTAGCCCAACTAAATCTAAAATCCAATTGTTGTACATATCCGGAGGATTTTGGCATACATACCTATAGCATCCTCAGTTCACAGTGAACCCATTTTGGTCAAAAAAACATGCCAAGATGACAATCAGATGCATGAAATAAGCTTCATTAACAGTAAAAGAAAATGAGGATGCTAGCAGCATACTTAGTTTGGAAGTGTACCCATTTTTTGTTAAAAAATCATGCCAAAGATGGCAATCAGCTTCATTAACAGTATCTGAAAATGAAAATTTCCATTATCTGAGCATATATGTTGCTCTACTAATTCTTTAGCCCAACTAAATCTAAAACCCAATTGTTGTACATATCCGGAGGATTTTGGCATACAGCTATACCATCCTCAGTTCACAGTGAACCCATTTTGGTCAAAAAAACATGCCAAGATGACAATCAGATGCATGAAATAAGCTTCATTAACAGTAAAAGAAGATGAAAATTTCCAGTATCTAAGCATATATTTTTCTATTCATTCTTCATCCCAACTAAACCATTCATGTTAAGGAATCAAGATGCATAATCTGAAAAAACATGCTTTTTTTGAAAAATAAGGGAAATCAAGATATGATACCGAAGAGAGAGAGAGAGAGCGGGGCGACGAGCGCGGAGGCGTAGGAGATAGGGAGAGAGCGGGGCGACACGGTGGTTTCCGATCGCCGATTCACCTCCAAATAGAGAAAGGGAGGAGGGAAATCGAAAATGACGAAGGGAAGAAGGGACGTTGACGAAAGGTCGAAGGCTGTCGAAGAGGACGAAGCGGCGGAGGCAAACGCGCGGGAAGTAGAGTGAGGAAGGAGGGAAAACGAAGCGCCCCTTTTTTTTGGGGTTTGGGAAAATGGTGAGCGAAAGATTAGGGTTCGCGGGATTTATCGCAGCTTATTCACCGGCATTTCAATTAGACACGCCGGTGAATAATACACTTCACCGGCATTTTTAAATAAAACGCCGGTGACTACGAAGATTGCCCGGCGGTTTAAAGCGACCGCCGGTGTATAACCTTCCCATCTGGCGCCCCATTCCTATTCGCTCCCTACCCCGGCACTACTAGTAAAACGCCGGGGAATATTCGCCGGGAAATCGAGTATCTTTTGTAGATTCGAATCTGGAACTAAAACTTTTTGGGGAGCATCTTGTATATGTCAGTAGCATCCCTTTAAAATTTTATAAGATTTGGAGTTCGTTTACTATTTTAATAAATTCTAAACTCAAAACTTGTTAGTAGTTGGCTGGTTGCAGAAATTATGCACACGTTTCAGTTTTTGATTATTTTAGCATTGTAAATGAAATAATTTGAGAAAAGTCAGAACTAAGAAATTATAGTAGACACGTTAAACTTTCAGAGAAGTCCAAGAACTCAAATTTTCATAAAGAATTGGATTTTATATGAATTTTACAAGACTGTACAGTAGCACTATTTCAGTATCTCGACCCCACTGTATATTTTGAAGAATTCAGGGTTATAGATATGGTATTTTGAGAAAACTTATAACTGCAAAATGAAAGTAGACTTGTATACCTTCAGTTTGATATAAAGAACGCTAGGTTTCGTGAAGTATACAATTTTCTATGATTTTTACAAATAGCATGAAATGCAGTTTTCTAACTTTGGATTTACTGTTTTGCTTAAACGACTTGATTGAAAATATATTCTTGCTGTTTTAAGTTATATTTTGGGAAAGTAAAGATCATATTCATGAGTAGATGAAATGTGAACTTAAGAAATACATATATATATAGGATTAAGATGTTAAGATTAGTTCAAAATAAATCAAAGGAAGATGATGAGATTGATTTTCAAAGATAAATTTTAAAGAGATTATGTCTTAATCTTAATTAACTTGATTCAAGAAAGTTTTTGATTAATATGAAAAGTGTTTGTGCAAATGAATAGGTTGAGATTGTACCTATTGATGAATGAATAAGAATGCATGAAAGAATTTGAATAAATTATGAATACATAAAATTTGAGAATATGAATTATAAGGGGATGAGTACCCTAAGTTGTTGAATATGGAAAGATGTTGGTTCTAGAGGCTTAGTGATACCTAGGTACCGGCAAAAGTAATGGTAATAAATAATTGATTTTTGAGAAGTGGCCAATAAGGGTGTCGTTCTCGGTATTTTTGTGTAAGATCGGCAGGAGGGTAAACAAGCTCTAGGTAGTATTATTTATTCATGTTCAAACTTAAGAATTAGGCACTAAGTGAAGATGTAATAAACTTGGAAAAACGTAAGTAGTTGCTTGCAATGGAGGCGAGCCTTAATTAAATCCAGAATTATGGTGGATTCCGGGATCATGAATAGTTGGGCGGATAGTAGGCCGTACTCCAGTGTATATGTGTATACCGGGGCTAGAGGAACACTTGCGGGATGTTCGCACGATGAGAATTCTGTATAGTCAGGCGGTGGATCTCTGGGACTGGAATCTGTACTCGTGGAATGTATAAACATTGTTTTATTACTAGGTAGTTATCATGGCGATAGATTAAACCCTTTAATGTGGAGTGCGTAGGTGCTTTCCCTCGGACCTATGTAGTATGGGATGCATAGAATCCGAACAAGTATGCATTAGTGTCATTGTAGTATAACACCTACATTAGGCATTAAGTCATGTCATACACTAACATATCTAGGGTATTCACTCTTTACACTTTTATATGCATTCAAGTTTGATTTGTTAAAGTAAGAGATTTCGTTATAATACAGCATAGAGAGGATCGCTGTTTGTAATATTGCGTCGGTTGTAAGCAACTGATGTGCCCACAGTTTCATATACAGGACTTGGATCTTACAAGGAGATATAGAGATGCATTTGATGCTGATGATTAATTACATGTTCAAGTTATTGAAATTGTATATTTATCATGTTGTACTTCATTTATTTTCCGCTGCATTATTGATGTAAAAGAACAATAATGTAATAAAAGTTTCAAAATTACTTGTAAAATTGTACAAAGTGAAGTGTAGATCCTGTTGAGCTACGAATTACCGTATTTTGGTATTCGGGGCGCTACAGCAGCAGTTCCTTGCCCTGAAATAGGGTGCCAGGTCAATGGATGAGTACGCGGCAAAATTCACCGGGCTTAGCCACTTCGCAGCCGCTTTAGTGAAGAACGAAGAGGATCGGGCTCGGAGATTCCTTCTGGGACTTGAGCGAGATATTCAGATGCATCTCGTTTCCTTTCACTTGCGTACTTCTGCTGAGGCTCTTGAGGCTGCTCGAGCTCAGGAGCAGGCTCGCAACAGGTTGGCTCCTCCCCAGCGGACTGTTCAGCACCCCGCTGTTGCTGTTAGGCCATCTGGTGTGCAGATTATGAGGCCTGTCCCAGCCTATCCGGTCAGGGCAGATCCTTACTCTTCTGTTGGTCCTTAAAGAGGTGTTTTTTGTGACTTTTGCTGACTTGCTGGGCATGAGAGCAAGGACTGCAGGAGGGCAAATTGTCGTTGATTTGGCTGTGGCGCTGCTGACCACTCAGTGCGAGATTGACCACAGCAGAGGATGGCTCTTCCAGCCAGGGATCCGGTTCAGTAGGTGGCACCAGCTCGTGGTCTGTTCAGACCACCGTTTCCCCCTCAGCGCCAGATCGTCGGTCAGAGGACCGCGGCTCCCAGGAGAGGCCAAGCTTACAACCTGACATCTGTAGATGCTGAGACGGCAAAAGGAATTATTGCAGGTATCTTTTCATTTCTTTGTTTTGTTATTTCTCTGGTTTCTTTCATTGCTTTGCTCTGCTCATTCATATTATATGCTCTGCATTGTTCTTCCTCATTCCTTAATCGTCATTTCTTTTCCTTTGCTTTTTGACTCTATCTTAGGTGTTATCCTAGTTCGTTCTTTCCCTACTCATGTTCTCTTTGATTCCGGGGCAACCCATTCCTTCGTCTCTTCCCACTTTGTGGATCGACATCAGTTGGACTACAGCATCATTCCATAGGCTTAGAGCATTGTCACAGGTGGCGGTGTTGTCGTCTGTTCTTGGGAAAGCAAACAGAGTCCCGTGGTTATTGGTGGTGCGGATTTCAAGGCTGACCTGATCGTCATTGGGAATTCTAGATTCAACGTCATTCTCGGTATGGATTGGTTGGGTGAGTCCCATGCTATATTGAATGTCGTGCCAAGAAATTTGTATTTCGAATCCAAGGTCACGCAGAGTTTGAGTTCCATGCCGGAGAGATGCTGCTTGGCCGCGCTGAGATTGCAGTTGATCAGGAAACTTGTGCGATGGAGTTGCACACAGCTGTAAGGCCGCGCCTCTAGTAGTGCAGGAATTTCTGGATGTGTTTCCAGAGGAGTTTTTGGGGCTACCCCGAGATAGGGATGTGGAATTTGGTATTGAAATTCTGCCTGGTACGGTGTCGATATCAAAGAGTCCCGAAAGGATGGCACCAATTGAGCTAGCAGAGCTGAAGGTGCAGATTCAGAATTTGCTAGATTTGGGGTTCATCAGGCCCAACGTTTCACCGTGGGGAGCTCCAGTTCTTTTTGTCAGCAAGAAGGTCGGTAGCCGTCTACTGTGCATCGATTATCAGGAACTGAACAGTGTTAAGAACCGATATCCGCTGTCCAGGATCGATAATTTTTTTGATCAGTTAAGTGGAGCATCTGTCTTTTTGAAGTTTGATCTTAGCTCAGGATGTCATCAAGTTAAGGTGAAAGTAGCTGATGTTTAGAAGACCGCGTTCAGGACCAGGTATGGACATTATGAGTTACTAGTGATGTCTTTCGGAGTCATGAACGCACCAGCTTTGTTCATGAGTCTGATGAACAGGGACTTTTCCCTATTCCTAGATAGATTTGTGGTGGTCTTCATCGATGATATTCTGGTGTATTCTCATAACTAGAAGGAGCATGCTAAGAATCTAAGGTTGGTTCTACAAATTTTGAGGGAGAATCAGCTCTATGGGAAACTCAGCTAGTGTGAGTTCTGGCTCGACCGAGTTACCTTCTTAGGGCACATTATCTCGGGCGATGGCATCTCAGTTGATCCATCCATGGTTGCGGCTGTGAGAGATTGGCCAGTGCCCAAGTCAGTTTCAGAGGTAAGAAGCTTCATTGGTCTAGCTGGATATTATCGAAAATTCGTCCAAGACTTTACGAAGATAGCTGGGCCATTGAATAAGCTGAAAGTGAAGGATCAGAAGTTCTGTTGGGATGAGTCTTGTGGCAAGGCTTTCGCAGAGTTGAAGAGCAGGTTGGCATCAGCGCCAGTGTTGACTATTCCAGATGGTTCAGGCGGATTTGTGGTTCACTGTGACGCTTCTAGCAGGGACTTGGTGCAGTTTTGATGCAGAAGGGCCGAGTAAATTGCTTATGCATCGAGGCAGTTGAGGTCGCATGAGAGGAACTATCCGACTCATGATTTGGATTTGGCAGCAGTGATCTTTGCTTTAAAGCTGTGGAGACACTATTTACTTGGAGACCGAGTGGAAATCTTTACCGACCACAAAAGTCTCAAGTATGTTTTTACCCAGAAGGAGTTGAACATGAGGTAGAGGCGTTCGTTGGAGCTGATGGCCGACTATGATATCAATCTGCTGTATCACCCCGGCAAGATCAATCTGGTACCGGATGCTTTGCGCAGGAGACCTGTCGCCATGTTCCTGACTCAGCAGAGGGAACTGGTTGAGCAGATGAGGAGGTTGGAATTGGATGTGCTTTTGCCAAGTTCTGATCAGAGTTGCATGATGCTTTCGTCTCTTGTTGAGCAGATTAAAGAGGCTCAGTCTGGTGATAAGAAGTTCCAGGGATTCAGAGCAGAGGTTGAGGCTAGTTCCAGAACGGATATGGTTGTTCATGAAGATGGATCGCTTTGTTTTGGGTCCAGGTTGTGTGTCCCGAAGGGCGAAGTTCGTCAGAGGTTGTTTGAGGAAGCCCACTAATCGTCGTACTCTATTCATCCTGGAGGTACTAAGATGTACCGGGACTTGAAGCTTCACTTCTAGTGGCATGGTATGAAGAGGCTGTGGCTAGGTTGTGTCTCAGTGTTTGATCTGCCAGCATGTGAAGGCAGAGCATTAGAGAACTGTCGACTTCTTCAACTGCTTTCCATTCCGGAGTGGAAGTGGGAGCACATCACTATGGATTTTGTGACCTGCTTTGCCGAGGAGTCCCAAGGGTTATAACACCATTTGGGTGATTGTCGACAGACTGACGAAGAGTGCTCAACTCATCCCCTTCAGAGTCGAACAGTCGACTGAAAGCCTAGCTGAGAAGTACATGCAAAAGATCGTCAGACTTCATGGGGTTCCAGTCAGTATTATATCCAACAGGGATACGAGATTCAGGTCTCAGTTTTGGGAGAGTCTTCAGAGTAGTCTGGGGAGTAAACTGAAGTACAGTACAACTTTTTACCCCCAAACAGATGGACAGTCAGAGAGAACCATCTAGACTCTAGAGGACATGTTGAGGTCCTGTGTGTTGTAATTTGGTGGATCATAGGAGGACCATTTGCATCTTGTAGAGTTCTCATACAATAACAACTTTCAAGCCAGTTTTAAAGCTGCACCGTTCGAGGCATTATATGGTCGGAAGTGCATATCACCAATGTGCTGGGATGACATTAGTGAGAGAAAGTAGTTAGGTCCGAAGTTGATCACCAGGACTGTTGATGCAGTGACTCAGATCAGAAAGCATCTTCAAACAGCACAGGATAGGCAGCGGAGATGGGCAGATGTCCATAAGAGAGCCTTGGAGTTTGATTTTGGTGACCATGTTTTTGTCAAGGTGTCTCCGTGGAGAGGTATCATTCGTTTTGGTGGTGGGGGCATGCTAAGCCCTAGGTTCATCGTACCGTTTGATATCGTGGAACGAGTAGGCAAGGTAGCCTTTCGTCTTGCATTGCCACCAGCTTTATCGGGAGTGCACGATGTTTTCCATGTCTCACAACTCAGGAGATATATCCGTGATGAGGGCCACGTGATCGACTATTCGAAGTTATCCGTGCAGTCGGATCTGACTTGTGAGATTCCGCCAGTTGCTATTTTGGATCAGCGAAAGAAAGTGCTGAAGAACAAGGTCATCAGGTTGGTTCGGGTTTCTTGGAATCCTCACTCGCCGAGTGAGTCGACTTAGGAGCTGGAGGAGAATATCCAGTGGAGGTTTCCTCATTTGTTTGTCTAGTTGTTTTGTTTTTGTTGTTGTTGTTTCTTCTTTCTCGGAGTTACCCTATGTACCTCTTGTTTGAATTTCGAGATCGAAATTCTTCTTGTTAGGTGGGTAGGATTTGTAACTCCTGTATCACACTTTCTGTATTTGGTACTGTATTCTTTCTTCCAGTGTATCCTATCTGTTTGTACTTTTTCTTTTCCTGAACCGTGTATTTGTTCTTCTTTCCCTATATATATATTCATCTATTGTGTGATTCTTGTGATTCAATTTGACTGCCAAATGTTTTTCTTCTCTTGATGGTTTATTGTTTCTAATTTATTACATTTCAGGGCCTAATTTCTTATTTATTTTATTCTGCCTTATTGGATCTGGTTTTCTACCAAGTTCACCCTAATTGAACCCTTCTACCTGTCCTACTAGATCCTAACACGCTACCCAATACCCTCTTCTTTGACCCAGTCTTCCCCAGATATTTCTTCACGTTCTCTTTCTGCCTAACAAGCAGATCACGTCTCCCCCTATCTCCTTTTGATTCTCCAAATCCCTACTTGCCAAAATCTCTTAATTAAACCCCAACAAAATTTGTTATTGCTATCTATAATGTCTATCTCCTAAACCCTAACCCTATTCTCTCTCTCATCTCATCTCTCTCCCTACTCGACCTACCCACTGCATCCCGATTCCCCCTTCACTCCGACTTCTTGTCGTGCCCTCTGACAGTTGCGCCTCCGCGTCGTCGTTGCGCCGCCCTGCCCTGCCCCACGGTGCCACCACAGTGACAGCCCCTCCTATCTCCCAATTCTCCTTCCGAAGCCGACAGCAGCAACCCCCTAGCGGAGCGCCTCCCCTTCTTGGCCTACCCACTGCCGACGTCTCGTGCCGTTCCCACCATCGCACATATTCACTGTCCGCCGTTGTCTCTCACCGCACTGCACTCACACCCCGGCTGCCCTCTCTTTTTGTACACGTGGTTGATCTCAAGAGTGTTGGATTCGTGTTCTTTTTGTTCGTGATCATCTTTTTCATCTTGTTTGAGATCCGTTCGTGTTATTGTGTTCGTTGCCGGAAATCTATTCCCGTTATTCTCATCTCCTCTTCAGATTCGTCGACTATCTAAGGCAAGTAACTTGTATTAATTTTGTTGTATATACAAGTACCAAATTTCTCCTGTAGTGTCACTATTTTGTTTTCTCATCCCCTGTTTTGTTAGGGTCAGTAAACGAAACTAATTTGTGAATATAAATCGTAGATCTCGTTGTCTATTTTTCATAATTTTCGACAGATCTCAGTTTCGATTTGTGAGGTATTAGTTATTGCTGTTTTGCTACAGATGTGTTGGAAATTCCAGATTTTGTTTTATGTGATTTCTGTATAGTTATTCATTTTAATACTAATGTTAAAGATAAAATTTGGATTCAATAATTTTTTGGTTATGACTAGACTTGACTGGGATTAACTCCTAATTTTTATGGATTTAATTAATGACTTTTATAAACTATTCCATGCTTGTGAACAAAACAATATATTTCCAAAATTGTGTACTGTTCAGTAAAGAACCATATTTTCAACCTGATCCAGTTGCTGTTGATTAAAACTTTGTGAATATAAAATGTAGCCTACTGCATCTATTTTGCAACCCTTTTGATAGATTTAGATTTCGAGTTATACTTTGTAATCCATCTGTCACGCCCCGCTTCCCAAAAAGAATACGGAATACGGATACGTAACAAAAGCCCAGCGAATGATTTTCATCATCCATAAGCTATTCAAGAAATCTTAACAACATGCACAAGAAACATTTAGAGTCAGAAGCGAATTAATCAACCACATGCACATAATGAGTCAAAATACCAACAAGAATACTTGAAACCAAAATACATAAATCTCAAATAGTCATGATCTGAATAAAACACAAGTCTTGGGTCACATCGCCCAAATACAAGAATAATCCAAGTTTCAAATACAATTATTGTTCAAGCACGATACAAGAAATAATAATAAATGCAGCACTAATACTTCAAGTCTTCGATACATCTGGAACCTGTTCTCTAAAATCTGCAATTCATCGAATGCAGGAAAGAGGAAAAGAGAAAACACAAGTACCCATCAATTGCAAGTCACGGGTCACTTATAATGTAGGATACAAACACATGGGGAAACTAACTAGCACATGGTATAAGTGTGATGTCAAAGTAAACAACTAGCATGGTAAAAGTGATCAAGTGTACATGGCATAAATCAAGTGTCAAGAAATCAAGTATTATGTAAACATGCATCAAGTGTCAAGTGTCATTGTTCATGTATCAAGTATCATGTTTCAAGTCTCATGTAATCAAGTATCAAGCAAGCATGTATAATGTTCATGTATTATGTTCAAGTATCATGTTCAAGTAGCATGTGTCAAGTCTTGTAGTGAATTACTATCTAGGTAGCACTTTATGCAGCCCATACGACATGGTTGCTTCAATAAAACTGTTTCGTTTTAGATTTCATAGTGGACCATAGAGGGCAGTATACTCGGGGACAAGCAAGTAATTGAGCTCCAAGCTCCAAGTATCATGTATCATGTAATCACGTGTCAAGTAGTGCAAGTGGCAAGTATCGTGTCTTTTGTTTAAGTATCAAGTAATCACGTGTCAAGTATCATGTCTCAAGAAATCACGTAGGATCAGTGGATCCCCTTTCAAGTACACATTTCTGAATTATCCACTATTAGATCTGTCCCTTAAACCCCTGCTTGGTTATTTATTATTAATATCCAAAAAGCATGTATATGTGCAAAATATATCAAGAATAACATGGCATGATCATGTGACAAGTGCAAGTTACAAACCAAACATGTACAAGTGTAAGATATCTCATAAAAGACTAAAATAAACACATCTCAAGTTCAGGACAGCAAGACCATGCTGTAGTAAAATAGTGATTCCAAGAGTTACAAACAAGAAAATCTAGATCCGTCAAAGGATCTGGAAAATAGACTTCCACACAAATCCAGAGAGTATAATTAAGTTATATATTAATTCACAAAAACACAGCTCAAAACTGATCTGAATACAGAAATTAGGTTCAGCCAGAAATAAAAAAAACGAATTCAAGAACAGGAAAACATTATGAAAATACATTAAATAAATCCACGAAAAATCTGGGCTATTCCCCTATATGTCCAGAATAAAAATATAAAATTTCAGAATTTTCCAAGGAAAATAGACCAGTCATCAAAAATACGAAAGCATCAAGAAAATATAGTTTGGCAAATCTGAAAATTCCAACACTGCTATATACGAAAACTAAGATATCTCGCAACCAGTGAAACAAAATCCAATTCCGCCAAAGGGATATGAAAATAGATATAATTTACTAACTTTCACATTTCACAAACATTTTTCATTCAGTAAAAGGAATTATAGTGAAAATAGGGTTCTTTACAGAACAGCGAGCAAAATACAACATGTATAGATTTTAGAAACGAGCATGAAACACCACATAAAACTTATCAATAAAATTCACCAAAATTCTTGGTAACCCTTAACTAGATAAAGAAACACTGACTAAAGTTTCAAATCAAAATAATATGTATAGCATGGTTCTTGAAAATAGTTTGTTATCAAAATTATCCAAAAACAAAATCTGGAAAAGATCGACACCTCTGTACTAAAACAGTCATAACTCAGTCATACAAAATCAAAATCAAGCAAGGTTATAGGGGTTTGAAAATAGACAAATTTATCTAAAATTCATGTTTTATACCGAAATTAAAATACTGACTGCAACACAGTCGAAAACAGCAAACAAAACAGAACAGTGCCAAAAATACAGATTTTTCCCCTTAAAACAAATTCAACATAACTTCAAGAATATTGATCCAAACACATCCAAACTTGAAATATAGTCTACCAAGTGTCTAAACATCAGGATTTAGGGTATCTAGCATGTTCACACCAAATATATCATATGAGTATCAACCAAAACACAAAATCAAACGAAAGTCACACATACACGATCCAAAATTCAAGAACGGCAAATCCTAGGTTATTTCATGTAAAGATTTGTGTCGTGAGTCTTCTATGGTCAAAATATCACAATAGAGACAAAATCCATCAAGAAAAACATAATCAAGAGTTGTCTCTAGACCCAACTATACTATAGGTGAACTTTTTGACTTGTATCAAACAAATGAATTGGAGTACAAGTTACTTGCCTTAATTTGGGGATGAAGAACGATGCAAACAAGCCTAGAAGCAAAACCCACGAACGAAATTCGCTAAATCCGTGAATCCAAGCAATCACGAACAAATCTCCTCACGAACGAATCTCCTTGAAGCGACGATGATCAAAGTGGCAAGCGACCACTTTGAGAACACCACGAAGGAAAGTAAGGGACCAAATAGTGTAAGCTTGATGTTGGTGATGGTGGTGTGGTGATCGGCAAGGTAAGGGAAAGGGAGGTTCGGGTTTGGTGTTGATGGGTGGCCGGAGCTAGGGTGTAGGCCGGCAAGGGTAGTGGTCGGCCTGGTGTGGGAGGCCGGGATGGGGTGAAGGTGCTGGTCGGTTGGGGGTTGCAGCTGGACAAGGAGAGGGAGAGAGTAGGGGGCCGAAATTAGGAGAGAGATTAATATTAGGGTTAGGGTTTGTGAGGGTATGGATATATATATAGGGTTTAGATGTGGGCTAATGGGTAATGGGTATTAGGAGTTAGTGATAGGTATACAAATTGGTTTTGGACTTTGGGTCAAATACAAATAGGAATGCAAATAGGATAGGGAATTCTTTGGCTTTAAAAATCTTATTAGGGATAAAAATAAATGGGAATGGAAAAAGGCAACCACAACACCACCACAACACCAAGAAAAATAAAATTAAAGATAACGAGAACAAAAATGAGGAAAAGATCAAAATAACGAAAAACAAACAAAAAAAGACCATCAATCAAACACAAGGTGCTCACAATGAAATAAAACGAATATATATTGAAAACAAATCCAATATACGGTTCAGAAAAATACAAGAAAGAAAAATACATCAAAACAAAAAATACATTCAAAAAATACACAAAAATGAAAAACAGGGGTTACACCATCTCTGTTTTAATACTGCTGTGTCTAAGGTTTCAGATTCACAAACTTGTTGTATCTTGCTGTTTTCCGAATTTATTTGACAATACTATCTGTATTGGAATATTATGAAATTTTATTTTCTGATACTAGACATACTAAGGAATACTCCAAAATTTTTCTTAGATTTAATCAGTACGTTTTTATGCCATTTTCATGCTTATGAATATAACTTTGTGATTTCTGGCTGAACTTGATTTTTGCATATAATTCTGTTTTGAGCCATGTTTTGTAATTATTATATGACTTATATATATGTGTTGGATTCGGCTAGGAATCTAGTTTTTATATTTTCTGACGGATCTAGGTTTGCATTCTTATGGTAATGAGAATCTTGGTTTTGGTGCAGTACTGTCTTGCTGTCCAGAATTGAACGTCTCGTTGTCCTAGCCTATTATGAGTTGTTTTGTCACCCGTTCGTGTCTTCTATCCAACTTGAACTTGTCCCTTGTTATCTTACCATGTTTTCTTACCTTGTTGTGCACGTTTATGCTTGCTTTAATAATATTAACAAGAAACCAAGTCGGGTTTAAAGGAAAAGATCTAGTAGTGGAAAATATAGAACTGTGTACTCGGAAGGGATCCATAGATCTTACTTGACACGTGATTACTTGACACTTGATACTTGACACGTGATTACTTGACACTTGATACTTGACACGTGACTACTTGACACATGATACTTGATACTTGACAGTTGACACGTGACTACTTGATACTTGATACTTGTACCTGAGTATACTGCCCTCTATTTTTCACTACCAAATCTAAACGTAACTTGTTTGAATGTAGCAACCATGTGGTAAAAATTTAGAACGAATGAAGTACTACCTAGATAGGATTAGATACAAGACTTAAAAATATCATGATCACTTGCTCATCCTTATACTTGCTTGAACATGCTACTTGACACTTGTTTGTATGTTACCTGACACTTGTTACATGCTAATTGCACCCTGTTATCTTATCATGTTACATGACTCCATTTCTTGATTAAGAATTGGTTGCTCTATTTTGCTATCACATTCCTTCCATGCTCATTTCTGTACTTACTTCCGCTGTTATTCTATACTTGTCTATATTTTTTCCTATACTTATTGCCTGCACTACAAACGGTCCATAACTTGCATTGATGGGCGTTTTATTTCTCTTTCCTTTTCTTGCAATTTATTAATCTTGCAGACTTTGGTGACCAGCTGCCCGAGGGAGTAGAGTGACCAAACATTCTAGTTGGCTGGAGTTATTGCTACAATTTATTTTCCTTTTTTTTTGAATAAATTGTAATTGTTCATGGATCTTGTATTGGGCATTTTATCCCAGATTTGTGTTTTGTTCCAGATTTGATTATTTGAGATTCAGTATTCTTGTTTTCAAGTAATCCTGTTGGTTATGTTAATTCATTTATTCATGCATGGTTGATTATTTCCCTTGTATATCACTTGTTTATTCTTGTGCATGTTGTAAAGATCCTTACAGCTTATGAATGGTGAAAGCCATTCGCTGGACTTGTGTCGCGTATCCGTATTCCGTATTTCTTTTTGGAAAGTGGGGCATGTCATTTTTCTTAGTGGTTTGTGTTGATTGTGTAGGAGACTTAACAAGATTCAAGGAAAGAATTCCACTGATTCCCTAAACAAGTAATGTCGTAGCACCGCTTGTTTCCTAACAAATACCGTACAAGTTTAGATTGAAGAATGAGAGTTGAGAGCTTGTTCTTGCAAGATGGAGAGCAGTTGATTCTTGAGAGAGTTGAGAGAGTTGTTGATTATTGTTGATGTTGATTTCACAATTTATTGAAAGAGTTGAGAGAGAGTTGAAAGAGTGGAGTGAATCTGTGAAAAAAAATGAATGAAATTGGGATGTATATATAGATTATGTATATTTTTGGATTTTCCAAAATGCCCCCAAAAAACTAGCTAGTAAATATCCGTTGGGGGGTAGTTTGGTAATTATATATATCCAACTTTTTACTAAAAATTTTTATTTTTTTAAAAAAAAGTTTGGCCTAGACCGGACCGGGCCAATTCATACCGGTCCCGGCTCAACGTGGGTCGAGCCACAATCGGCTTGGGCTGCCACGGTGTTGGGGGGGGGGGGTGATTAGGCTCCGGGTCGGGCTAGTCGGTCCCGGGCTGACCAGCATCGATGCTACCGCAAACACCTATTTTAATCGAATATGGATTGATCCTAGACTAGCAAAAATTAAGTGGATATTCACTTGATTAATTGTGGGCATCCATCTTAACTAGCCAAGTTAATCCAAGGAATTTTGTAAAAAGAAAATACATGTTTTTAGTCAGGAATCAAGATTTCTGTTTTCTTCAAATTTTTTTTTTTGGGGGGGGGGGGGGGGGGGGGGGGGGGGTGACATCCAGATTATACTGGTTTTCAAATAGCACACAAAATTTTTAAAATACTCAGATAGCATTCAAAGTTTTTAAATATGGACGAAACTGCACCTGCCGTTAAGTTTTCCATCAAGTTAATGAAATATTCACCGAATATAGCTCTTAACAAGTTTAAACTCGTTAAAAATAATATGAAATATTGAAATTGCCCTCACATCTTAATGGATTTAAATTCCAAACTCATCTCCACCGCCAACCACCGCCGACCACCACCGACCACCACCTCCCCCAGGACCCGCACCATCTCCAAATGCTACTATCTCCACCATCTTCATCGACCACTAAGAAAAAATGAAAATAAATGAAAGTGAAATGAAAATAAATCAAAATAAAAATGAAAAATAAATCAACTAAAAAGAGAAGAAGAAGATAGTGGAGGTATTTCTATAATTCATGTTATTTTTGCTAAAAAAATTAACGGAATGAGTTTTCTGTATTATTTTAAAACTTTTGGGTGTTATTTAGGTATTATAAAAAATCTGGGTGCTATTTGAAAATTAAGGTAAATTTTTGGTGAATAGTTTACCAAAATGACCCACTTTTGAAAGTGTTTACGAAAATGTCCAACTTTCGAAAGTATTTACCAAAATGCCTCCCTTGCTATCTTCGATAGCAAGTTTGGTGAAAATACCCTCGCTTTTTGAGATAGCAAGTGTATCCTTAGGTATTTGAAGAAAAAACTTGAAGAAAAAATATCAAAGTATGACCCGATGTCTCAAACAACGAGAGTAATTTCACCAAATTTGTTGTCTCAAACAGAGAGACAACAAGTTTGGTGAAAATACCGCCATTATTTGAGATAACGAGTGTAGGTTTAAGTGTTTCTCGACAATTTGAAGAAAAAACTTGAAGAAAAAAATATCAAAGTAAGACTCGCTGTTTGAGACAGCGAATGTAAGATTAGGTATTTTTCCACAACTTGGAGAACAAACTTGAAGAAAAAATATCAAAGTAAGACTCGCTGACTTAAATAGTGAGTGCAGTTGTGATAGCGAGTCTGACTTTGAATTTTATGTTAGATTAATTTAACAAAAAAAAATCAAAGGCATGCTTGCTATCACTCGCTGTTTGAGACAGTAAGTATTAATTTGATATTTTTTCTTTAAACACTTAAGTCTATACTCACTATCTAAAAAAACGAGGATATTTTTACCAAACTTGCCATCTTTTTTTTGGAGAGATAGCGAGTGGGTCATTTTGATAAATACTTTCGAAAGTGAGTCAGTTTGATAAATACTTTTAAAAAGTGGGTCATTTTTGTGAAAGATTATCTTTTGGAGCTATTTCGTCATTGCCCTTTAATTTGATAGATAAACATGATGATAATGAGAAAAGTTGTTCGCAGTTGCTCAGATAGTGAGATTTAAAGCTTCACTCAGGTGTTAGGGTATACCTTTTGTCGTCGATGTTTATACCACCTTCTCGAAGAGAAAGAATCTCAAACCTTTCATCCAGTTTATTAGTGCATGCAAAAGCATTTTCTTTTTCTTTTTGAGTGGACAGGCGTTGGTAGCGAGGGAAAACATCTTATTTGCTTTTGCATCTGATCCTAAAAGATTGTTTTCCCCAATATATTCTCAAAGAAATAGTTTACGTTATTTTTTTTATATTTAATTTAAATTATTGAACAAAATATCTGAAACCGAATCTATGTTACTATGCCGTCTAATAGAACTAGTTACTCTTAATGACACAAACTTTTATTTTATATGATTGTCAATTTTTTAAAGGATAAAAGGGATATGAGCAACTTGCTCATTTAGTAAATGAGCAATTGATTATGTGGCATCATGTGAGACATTGGACAGCTAACCCTTTAAAGATTTTCCAATCACATGTTTGCCACATCATCAACTTGCTCATTTACTAAATGAGCAAGTTGCTCATACCCTTTTTTTCCTTTTTTAAATAATTATATCATACATAAATTTGAACTTTGAGGATATTATAGTGACTAACAACAGTTGAGTAAATGAATGATTATTGTAACTCCCACTTAAAAATGAATAGTTGAGATTAGATGGTTGAATATATACAAATTACAAGTTACCTATAAATGACAACCTCAACTCTCCTATTACAAATACTGTTGAGGAGGTGACTATTACATCTCCCAGTGGCGATGGTGACTTTCCATCCCCCATTACTACTGTTGAGGAGGGTTGTCAATCCGATGTCCATTCATCGTCAAGTTTTAAGCGTAGGCCTCGTCTCATTAGATCTAGTGCTCGTTTAATGGCAAAAAAAATAGCGCTAGCAGCCGTCTCCCGTTCTCCCGGGGAGTCGGTTACTCCGGTAGCTACCCTTGGAGACTCTTTCTCTCTTCTCCTTCCCCCGCCTGATCATAATCCTTTAGGTTCGGTTTTCCATCTCCAATTTGCCGATCTATCTGATCAAGATTTTGTTAACCTTTCCCAAGATTTGGGTTTTTTGATCAACTCTAGCCCCTCGTCAGCTTTTTGCTCCATTAGGGAGCAAGAACATCTCAGAGTTTTTGAGAATTCGGTTATCCATGATTAGTCTTTTTTGGAACATTCAGGGGCTCAATTGTCCCGATAAGCATAGGGCGATCTTCCATCTCATATCGTCATCTTACTGTGATCTAATCTCTATTCAAGAATCTAAACTCGAGGACCCTTCCCCTGCCATTCTACGTTCTATCGGAGGTTCCATTATCTCTAAATGGATCTCATTAGACGCCATTGGATCTAGGGGAGGAATCCTCCTTGGTTTCAAAGAGTCAGTATTCTCGCTTATAGCAGTTAAGCATCTCAACTTTTTTCTCATCGTCCAACTGTTTTGGGCGTCGCTCGGTTGCAATATCACGGTAATCTCGGTTTATGGGCCCTCTTCCTCTGTAAACCGTCATCTTTTTTGGAACGAATTCCGTTCGCTCCTCCCCTATTCGGACAGGCTCTGTGTGTTCTGCGAAGATTTTAACGTCACCAGATTCGCGTCCGAAAGGTCGAATTCTTCTCATTATAATAACCTCTCCGTTTCCTTCAACGATTGCATTCGCTTCCTGCAATTAACCGATATCCCTCTTTCGGGTAGATCTTTCATGTGGTCGAACCTTCGTCAATCCCCGACGATGGCCGAACTCGACCGATTCCTGGTCTCTCCTAACTGGATTAACCAGTTTCACAACTCGTTTGCCAAGGCTCTACCCAATCCCTCCTCTGACCACGTTCCGATCGCCCTTTACTCTAATTTCCCCTTCCATCATTCTCATAAATTCAGATTTGAAAAATTTTGGTTACAAGACCAATGTTTTGTCAATTTGATTGTTGAATGCTTATCTGCAGTGACAGGATCTACCGGTCTGGGTAGCATCCTCCTGAAGCTTCATGCGATCAAATTCGGATGTAAGATTTGGCATAACGAAAGACAGTTTAATACCAACTTCCTTAAAAAAAATTTCCTTTCCTCCATTGAATCTATTGATAAATTGGAAGAACAGGGTCCTATCTCTGACGATCTTTTCTCCGAACGGCGGTCTTGCAAACGAGAATTTGCCGACCTTCTTTACCAAGACCATCTGAAATGGGCTCAAAGAGCCAGATTTCGATGGCTCAAGGAGGGAGATTGCAATACCGCTTTCTTTCATAATTTTGCCTCTCATAGGCAACGGAGTAATCATATTTCTTCGATTCTTGATAACGGTATCGAATTATCGACCGATAAGGAAATCCATCAAGCATTCCTTTCTTTCTGTAAAAACCTTATTGGCACGCCCAAACAACGTGCCATGCGTATTGATTGGAATCAGCTTTACGGTCCTCCGATTCAGGACTTTCGTCCCTTGAGGCCCCTTTTTCCGTAGAAGAAATTAAAACGGCGGTTTTCGCTTTAAAAAGCGATGCTGCGCTGGGACCAGACGGGTTTCCCGCATTCTTTTTCCAAAAGTTCTGGCATTGGCTGAAAGATGATCTCCTCCGTATGTTTTCTGAGCTTCACCAAGGCTCGTTCTCGTTTGACCGCATCAATTATGCTCATATTGTTCTTATCCCTAAATTGATGGGAGCGAACTCCATGGCTAATTTTAGGCCTATCAGCCTTATCAACACCTCTTTTAAAATCATTATGAAAGTCCTTTCCGCTAGACTTGGGGAACTGATTCCCCCCCTCATCGATCCTACCCAATCGGGTTTCATCAAGGAACGATTCATTCTCGATAGTGTCGCGACGGCCCAAGAGATCATTTCCCATTGTCACCATTCTAACTCAGATGGTATTCTGCTCAAGCTTGACTTCCAAAAAGCGTACGACAATGTCAGCTGGGAGTTTTTATTCGACATCCTTTGTAATAGGGGCTTTGGTCCCAAGTGGATCGCTTGGATTAAATCCTGTCTTTTCGCTGGTACATCTTTTATCCTTATTAACGTTTCGAAAGGCAACAAATTTTAAATTAAATGTGGCCTTCGCCAGGGCGATCCGCTTTCTTCCCTATTATTCTCTCTGGTGGCTGATGTTTTTAGTAAACTCCTTTGCAATGCCTGGGAGGTCGGGGTTATTGAAGGTCTAGGCAATTCGCGTGGCTTCCACGGTGTCCTGAATCTCCAATACGTCGACGACACTATCATCTTCGCCAAACCGAATCCCCACTTGCTTCGGAACCTTAAACTCCTTCTTTACTGCTTTGAATCAGCTTCGGGGCTTTTTATCAATTTTCATAAATCTTCGGTTCTCTGGCTGGGAGGTTCTCCTAATCGCCAGAGCGAAATTTCCAACTTCTTTAACTGCTCTATAGCTTCTTTTTCTATCACGTATCTGGGTACTCCCCTGAGATGGAGTAAACTGCATAAGTCTGACTGGTCTCCCATGATTGATAAGGTTGAATCCAGGCTCTTTATCTGGATCGGGAAACTGCTCTCCCGAGGAGGTAGATTAATTCTTCTTAATTCAGTCCTTTCATCCATCCCACTCTATATGATGTCTTTCTATTACGTTCCCTCTTGGGTCATCAAAAGGATCGACAAAATCAGAAGTAATTTCTTCTGGACTGGCTCATCAGTTTACAAGCCGGGTTCACACTTAGGTAACTGGAAACTTATCTGCTCGTCCAAGGAAGCTGGTGGATTGGGAGTGTTAAACCTCAGGCATCAGAATTTGGCACTGCTGGGTAAATGACTTTGGATGTTCCTTAAAAACGAGGACCTTCCTTGGATCAGTAGCATCAAGGTCAGATGCTTCGCGTTTGATCAGTGGTGGACGTTTCCAACCACGAGCCACCGTAACGCCTCCCACTTATGGAAGGGGGTGTGGAAAGTGACTGCAGCTTTTCAATGTGGTTTAGCCCATGCCTGTTTTGACGGATCCAAGGCCAAATTCTGGACTGATCTCTGGATCGGTAAAGCCAAACTTGCCACCTCTTTCCCCGCTCTCTTCTGACTGGCCTCTAATCCACAAGTTTCGGTTGCTGCTCTTTCATCACTACCAACTTGCATCGACAGTGGGTGATCCGATTCTTGATCAATCTTACCTCACAGTTAACTGAGGCTTTTAACGATCTCCTTTTATCCCTTAACAACTTCGTTTGGAGGGATAAAGAAGATTTTTATTGGCGATGGAATTCGTCAGGGGACTACTCTGTTAAATCATTCTATCACTTTCTTAACTTTAGGGGCATTCTATCTCTTTTTGCTGACCTCGTTTGGAAGTCTGACCTCGTTTGGAAGTCCTGTGCCCCTCTTAAAGTGAAAATTCTTTCTTGGCTCGCTCTAAACAATAAGCTGCTTACCGTCGAAATTCTTAACAAAAAGAATTTAGCGTGGGGTCAATTGTGCCCACTGTGTTCTAACGAGTTTGAAACAGCAGATCATCTGTTTGTGGTTTGCAAATTCACGCGGCTACTTTGGAAAATTACGGTTCTTGCTTGGGAAGTGACAGCTTTACCTTCCAAGTTAGCCGAGTGCTGGTCTAAGCCTCCCTCCAATGTAAAGTTTCACAGATCGTGATTTCTATCGTTCCAAATTATTGTTTGGATTACGTGGATGGAAAGAAATAAGAGGATTTTCAGTCAATCTGCTTCTCCCTCCCGCTCTATTATTGACGAATTCCTTTTTCTTTACAATCTTTGGTTTTCGTCTTTAAATAACGAAGCGAAAGAGCCCCTTCTCTACGGTAGACTGGAAAATTCATTCCATTGTCTTTGAAACCTTAATATTGTTTAATGTTTATTCTATTTGTCATGCGGTAGAATTGAAGTTTTGATTGGTCTTTGCTTTTTCTTTATACTGCAGATGATGTTCAACTTCCATTTTCTACTATCGTATTCTTTATGTATGATGCGAGTCTTCTATCCTCTTTCTTGCAGGGTTAAGAGCTTTTGGGCAGTCCTTCTTTTGTGATTCTGTGCTAGTTGCGCAGTGGGTTGGTCGTAGGGAGTTCTACTCCCCTATCCCCCTTCTCTTTTTGTTTTTGATCATACTGTAGGCGCATTTTGTGGTTCTATCGCATTGGTTGCTGGTCCTTTCTTCGTGGTGTTTCAGTCTATGGTTTGAAAGGGTCTAGGCTACTATTATACTGTGAAGTAGCCCCCCTCATGTTTTGTATCTATCTGGCTTATGTTGGTTTTTCTATGTTCATATTTCTTCTTCACTTCTCAGGAAGTGTTTGCGTATGACTATTTTGAGCTGGTTGTCGGATGTCTTTTTAAGGGATGGACCTCTTCCAACTGTTATCATCTTCCTTGTAGGGTGTTTTTCATTGGTGCATTCTCCACTATCCTACTGTGTTTGTTCTATTGGCTTTAGACTGTGAACCGTCTTGTTTGTTTTCTTCGGGATGCGGCTGTACGTCTTCAGCACGTCGCCGTATTGCTTGTCAGTGTTGTTATCTGACGTTATTTCCATGGGTTCACTGTGGTGTTCATTGATTGAGTGGAAAGGTCCAAGCGGGGTCGGTGTGTTCTTTCCCTCGCTGTCGTCAGAGTCTTTCTGGTCTCCTGAGATGGATTGAGGCCATTTCGTTGGGTCCTTTCTGAGTCCCGTGGTTTTTTTCCGGCGACCTCTTAGCCCTCCCCGACCGAGCGATCGCTAGTTGGTTAGTGGAATGCTGGCTATCAGCGTTCTTCCTCCTTGTGGTGACCAGCTTCCAGCGAACAACTCTCCGCATCAGTTTAGCCGGTTGCTTTGTCCTTACCTATTGTTTGCTTTTTGCTGGTTCTATTGGCACCGTTGTAGTTTTATGTATCATCTGTCTTTCTGGCGTGGTTAGTTAGGTTTGTTTGGTTATCGCATCGTTGCGATCCTGCTTTACTCCTGGTAAAACCCGTCTTGTAATTACTCGTTGTTAATATATTGTTTGTCTGGCTGGAGTCATTAGACTCTATCCGTCCCATAAAAAAAACTCCTATTACAAATACTAGTAATATACACGTACGAGCACGTATTAATTTTTCAAAAAAAATTAAAGTCTGAACTCTGATTTACACGTGCGATGCATGTCTTAATAAATATGATTATATATTTTTAAAAGTTAATGTAAAGACTATAATGAGAGAGCTGGAGTTACACGTGTGTTGCAGGTAAGTAGGTAGATTTACAACTCCAACTCTTCCATTATAATAGTTATTATATATTATATTATAGATAGATAGATAGATAGATAAATAGATAGTAATTTGCACGTGTGATGCATATTTAATATATATTAAAAAAACAAAGTAAAAAATCTGATGTAGTGAGGACTCGAACCCGAGATCTTCTTCATATTAGTAGTGCACGTGCAGTACACACATTGATAGATTTATAAATTTAGATTTGTAAATTTAGACATTACAGTAAGACTTTCTTCCATTATAATATTAGAGATTAGAAATAACAGAAGTGGTGTATTTTGAACAACAGCTCTAACATATTATTACACATATATTTCTATATTTTGTTATCACATTGAAAATAAGACTAATCATATGCACTGGGAAGTGCACCAGTAAAAATACACTACTTCATTTTTTGATGATACGGATAGAGTCAACTGACTCCAGCCATGCATTAATCAATCAAAAATAAATTACAATGAGGGTCTTACAAGTAGTAAAACAAATAATAAACAGGAAAACACTAAATACAGTTATAGAACAAAACAAACTAAACTCGGCTACAGAAAAATAGACACAGACGACGATAGATGTAGCCACCAAGACGGATCGCGGCTGCTGCTGAGCAAACATCCGGCGAAACCGAAAATCCTTACATGATCAAGGGAGAAATCATCGATCTCCGGCCTCAAGCACCGACGCAAATGACAAACAACATCGCGGCCCACTGACTGCCCTCAGAATATGCGTCCATGGGAAATAAGGAGAGGATGCCCGCAGCACACCATACAACCAGGGCCGAAGCCAGGGAGGGAAAATAGAGCAGTGGAAGATAAGGCAAACATAGCCTAAAACGAATAGATCTAGAGTGTCTAAAATTAAATAGACTAGTCGGACCAACCCGACCCGTCTAGCAATCAGCCACAACCATGAGAAAATTAAGGTAACATCAAACATGAATTACACCTCAGCCAAAAACGATCAGAACACAACAAATATAGAACATCCAAACCATAAAAGAGCTAGAACATGAGAAGAATAATTACAGATGAGCAAGAAGCCAAGTAGTAGCCAAAAAAAACCAAACAACTGAACCCATAGTATGATAATTACACATTGATCAGAGCATCAAAAAGAAGGAAAATAGGTGGTAAGAGACCAACACCAGAGAGGAAGGATGGACGGAGGCAGCAAACCCTCCTAACCAAAAAGGCAGACTAACACCAAAGCCATAGGATGCCAGTCCAACCAACAAAATATGGGGAGCCCTACACAGTCAACCCTGCAAACATACATGATGAAGACAGAAGTCATGTCCACATGAATCTCAAGAACTGTGGAAAATAGCAGATAAAGATTGCTACAATAACTGAAACGAAATGGTCGAAATACAATAGACAGTAACACCATTGTGGCCACAAGGAAAGACAACGAACATTAAATAGCATTGAGGTTATGAAGACAATGGAAGGCATCTTCCAATCTCTCATACATGAGGGCTTCTTTGGCTTCAACTTTTAAAGACGAGGACCAAAATTTGAATAGATAAAAGAATTCATTAGTAATCGAACGTGAGGAAGAAGCTCTGTGACGGAAAATTCACACTATTACACATATTTTAGCTACTTCATAATACCAAAAGAATTCATCAGTAAAATACACTACATAATACCAATAGAATTACAGTGAGCATTATTATCAACTATTACACATATTTTAGCTAACCTAGTATGCATATCAACCATTACAAGACGAAGTAAAGTTCAATACATACGCCTCCACGATAATTCAGAGGAGAACAAGGAAAAACAGAAACCGAAAAAGAAAAAGAGAAAACTAAAACCAAAACCCGAAGGATCTCCTCCATGGCCTGTTATTATTCCCACCCAACCCGCCTCCACTATCGGATCCATCCCCACCAATCACGATCCGATTACTTCCACCCGCATAGTTCCCACTCCCAACCCGCACCCGACCAAATCCGTCCCGAAAATCGTTATTCATCACCCGAATATTATTATCCCCACTCCCCGAATAATTATCTACCCCGATCATCAAATCGTCCGTATCGGCCATATTACCTGATATCTGCCCAATATTGGATCGGGCAGCACAGTTACCCGACCCGATCTCGACCCGCCTCCGCCCGCCTCTCACCAAATTATCGCGTACGTCTATGTCGATATCGGTATTGGAAACATTACCCACTCCGATCCGAACCGTACCGGCCGACCTATTCGGTTCCGGGTTAGGCCCGGAGCGGAAATTGAAACGGCGCCAGAAAGACTGCGGGTTTGGGTTATAATTCGGGCGAGGCCCGTAACCAGGATTGTAGTAGTTTGGATTCCGGTAGTAGGAGGCTTGGCGGGCGGCGGGGCAGCCTAGCGAGTGGCACGGGTTAGCGGGTTCACAAGTTTGCGCACAATTCTGAAAAAAAAAAATAAAAAAATCAATGATTAGAAAAATAATGATAATATTTACTAATGAAACACCAGAGGAATTTTGGACTTCACAATTTTGTCTTAAAAAGTTAAAAATAATAATGATAATAAGAGAATGATGAGATGATATAGAAAATAAGAGTACCCATCCTCTTCGAATTGTAACCATGACTGAGAAGTGTTGAAGGGTTTTGGGAAAGTGAGGAGATGCTTAAATAAGAGAGGGTAAAGGTTAAAGAGAAAGGTTATGGATTTGTGAGAATATATGAAGAGCTTTGGTGGGATTACTTTTTGAGTGTGGTGGTTAAAGTATGGAATATGTCATTTTCTACTGTTGGAGGTTGGGGGTGTGAGGGAAAAGAGGGTTGTGAATGGATTCTGATTTGGAAAGTGATTTAATGATACAATTTTTTACTAGAATATTGCTTTGTGTACACAAATTTTATAGCGTCGTGTGTTTCGATGGTGTTGCTGCCTATTTTCTATGTGGGCGCAAATGTATGTTCTGTGTGTGCAAACAACATCCTTCTCCTTGATTGCCTCATCTTACTTCTTTAGCTTCGTCTCAAGCTGAACAACCCGCTCGCTAAGGGCCACCTCCGGAAGCTTTGTTGCCTCCCAGGCCTTCACGACCTTCGCCTTCTTCGAGTTTGCCTTGTCGAACAACTCCCAACGTCTCTCATCCTCCGCCACCTGTTAGAATAGGTTTCTAAGGTGGCAGGTAATATACAAGAAAAGAAGACAAGGACATTCAAAACATAGAAAAAATATATAAGAGCTTCAAAAAATATACAAAAGAAACAACATTACTATACTCATCAACCTATTGGCCCGAGACAACTCCATGGCAGATGAGCCAGGTCCCTTAGGCTTCTAGCCATGTCCTTCAGGGTCGGAAGGTACCAGCAGGGGTGGGCATCGGTCGGTATCCGACCTAATATGGATCATCCACCCCCGATCCAAAGAAATTTTGTTTTTAATTATTTCATCTGCAACCATTCCAAGCTTTAATTGGATCGGTTTCCATCCAAGCTGATTAAGCTCGGTTTGGACTGAATTGGATGGTTAGTTTGGCATGCTACTTTTTACCTCCAACATCATTCACAATTTCAATGAATATTAAAAGATCAATTTCAAGCAATCTTAAGAAATAGCATGCTAACAACCTGCTATTTTTGACATAATATAATCTGATTCAATCTGAAAAAACGACAAGCTATTTTCAGTAGCATATAATACAACCTGCAAAATATTTTTTTACAATCCTATGCATCTAAAAAACGAGAAACAAAATCGAGGGGAGGGTGTTGACCTGTTGGCTGGAACTAGAGAAGGACATAAGAATAAGATGAAGAAGTCGAAGAACTTCAGCCGTTGGAGCTTTGGAGGAGGAAGAAGATGAATTATTAATTGATTTAGTTAATGTTTCTATTTTCTTTCAATCCTTTCCTTTTATGATCTTATTGTTGGCTATTGGGTTGCCTCATTGGGATTCGAAGTGTGGGACTTGGTGTGTGAACTGAACTGAAAAAAATTAAAGAAGATTGTTTGCCTCTTCCAGAAGACGGTTTATATATTCAAGAAATTAAAGGAGAATTAGACTTTTTAGGGACTAATGCATAGATGTACGGTCGGTTCGATTTTATCGGTTATATGGAAGCCTCATCCAACAACCAAACCGGTACAATCGGTTATTGGAGATCAAGAACCGGGACAACCCAATCCCCCAATTAGTTCAGTTAAAAACTAGTCGGTTCGGGTTGGATTGGTTCGGACTAGTCGGTTTGGATAATAGTTGTCCACCCCTAGGTACTAGATAACCTCCATGCAGTTATCCCCGTCACCACGAAAATTGTCGTACTGCTTGATGGTCCAGTCGAGGGTGTAGACTGACTTAAGCATGTCTGGGAGGATCAATTCGGCTGTAGCGGTCAGGGGTGGGCGCTCCCTCTCAAATACGGACACAAGGGTGAGACCCACCAGGGCGGGACTCATGGAGGACTCCTGAGGTGACTCCAGATATGTTGCAAGGATAGAGGTCGAGGGGCTCCTAGCCGCCTTCGCGCTGCTAGGCCTAGTCACCATTTGCTTCCTCTTCTTCCCTTCGGGCGCTATGTAGCTGAGCCAAGTACGCTTTGCCATCATCGCCGCAAAATCTATACTCTCCATCTCTAGCAAAAAAAAAGGGAAGATATGAGAAAAAGATAAGAGCAGGAAGAAATAAGATACTAAGTACTGAAATAGAAGAAAGCAATTAAAAGCTAAAGCCACACTAGGGTCTGTCGGGATCAGACCCTTTTGAAAAAGGACCTCTTCTGTAACCTACCGTCACTTCAACGGCTCCCGCTTGAGGAGTTCTTCACACATCTTTTTCTCACCCCCACTCAATACTGGCTCCGTTCTCACCCTCTTCGGAACAAGAGTCTGCCACTTAGTATGGATCCCCCATGGCGCCGGACTACGCACAATGAAGAACTTCTCATTCCAAACTTGATCGAGTTCGGAACATCAATCGACTTCACACCCGCACGGGAGTAAGATAGAACCAATGCTCTGATTTTATCTTCTAAAGTAGCTTGAAGAGCGCCCCGAGCACACTCAAACTCGGCTTAACTCCCACCTCCTGACAATGTAACATGACGGCATTCACCTGCCTCCATACATTCGACATGAACTATATCGGACTGATGGTGTACCACCTCAAAGCTTCTCTCACGAAGGGTTGATGAGGGAGACGAAGTCTGGCATGAAACGCATCAAAATGGAAGAAACATTATACATGGAGAAGCTCTGATCATACCCTAACTCCCGGACTGGGTAGAAGAAGCTCATACTAAGAAGGAATCTCAAAAAAGGCTATAATATGATGAAGATCCTCATCTGTCAAGATGCTCAAAATCGATTCGGCCTCCGTCACATCCTGATACTTCAGCTCTTCATATCGAAGACCATGCTCATCTAGATCCCCCAAATCTTTAGGTATTGCCAGATGCTTGTTAGCCCCGAAAGAACAGTAGGGTATCTCCAGAACTCCCCCAACCTCTTATCCACCTCTACAATCTCCTTAACTTTCATTGAAGAACACCCTGCTATCCCCATTGTCTTCTCACATTTCGAAACACGAGGAGCGGCTACTTATTCAACCAACCGATTCAAAGTAGAGGATTTGTCGCCCGACGAAGCCCTGGACATCTTATAAATAATAATATATTTATAATTACTTGACTTGACTCCCACGATCGGACGGAAGCTCGCCGCAGAAAGAAGTTGTTGGAGACCTTCCAGAGAGAGAAAGAGAGATTATGAATGAGAGAGAAAGTGAAAGAGAGAAAATGAGATTGAAGTGAAGAGGATGGGAGGAGGGAGAAACATGTTAGGGGAGGAGTCGTCGGTTGGGCTTCCCGATCGTTGAGGGGACAACAGTTGGGAGAAGCCTAACCGACTAAAACCCAATCACCCAAAAAAAAGGAAGAAGAGAAGTGCCACGTTGGCACCAAGTGACACAACATGAAGTGCCATGTGGCATGCCACATCCGTGCCTAGAAACAGGCGGTCAGTTGACGCCAGCTCAGTGCCACATGTCGTGCCACATCAACAAGAACCCAACAGCAAGTCAACTCCACATCAGCACCATGTGGCAGTTAATCAACGCTAGATTAGTGCCACATGTTGTGCTACGTCAGCAACAATCCAACTGTCAGTCAACGTCACATGGTATATCACATCAGCATCAAGCACCCAGTCCGTACCTCACACCGTGTAAGAGCTGCACCGACCATCACTACGAAAACTCGATTGCGGCACAAATCTCAAAACTTGGAGGAGTGAAACAATAATTTTACAACGAATATAAGCCTGTATAGAGAACAAGAGTCATTTCCAAGCCAATCAACCCAAAACAGACTAACAAGCAAGAAGTAATCTGCAGTCCAGTAAGAGAAATCATGATTAGTCAAAAAACTCTTGACCAAATCCTCAATCCAAAAGAGAGTTAGTAACAAATCATATCTCATAACCATGAGAATCAGTAAGATGCACTACAAACGAATACACTTGTCCCAACATTTTTTTGGGGCAACCCTAGTGTTTTTAAACATCGGGGTTGATACCCCCGGAGTTTTTAAAAATGAAGCCGCAAGCGCCATCCATGATCCCATTGGGGCTGCAAAAAGGATACCTCGACGTTTTCAAACGCTAGGGTTGGTATCCACCTTGTCAAGCCCCGCTTCCTAAAATACAGAATGCGAATACGTTACGTAAGCCGAGCAAATGATGTAAACACCATTCATAAGCTGTACCAGACTAACTCAATAATATGCAACAACAAACACAACCACGCAGGAAGATATAATCACATGAATCAAGATAACTTTAATAATAAATAAAATAATCCAACAATAATAATATCCAACACACAAAAAATTCAACATCTGGGAGAAACAAACTCCGGGAACATAGGTCCAAAACAAAGTACAAGTCATAACAATGTTCAAAACAATAAACTAGCAAGAAAGTAAATTAAATAGCGCAATTAAGCTCCATCTTTAGAATCGTTGCTCACCAATTCCTTCTGGTATAGCTCCTTCAGTACTTGTGAATACTTGATCTAAAAAGAAAGAAAAGAGTGTCCTTAAAGCAAGTCGTGGACAGCAAGTAGAGGAAAACAAAGGATAAAGAAAACATGTATATCAAAGGAAAGAGACATGATCAAAGTCAAAGAACAAAGCAAAGGCAAGCAATAATATCAAAGGTCTATGTTTAATCAGTTCTATATAGGATCAAGCATGCAGGTTATCAATTATTTTATTAATCTATCTAGTGCACGTACTACTGCATCCTATACCACAGGTCTGGTGCAAGCACACAGTGAACATTTTAGAATGATGATGAATTCACGGTTCGTGTACTCGGCCCAGTAATCAGTGTTTAATGTTCAGTGTCAGTGTTTATCAGGTAGGATTTTATGGCCATACAGTACAGGTCAGTACAGTAGGGCCCGACCGAGTACAGTTTCCGATTGTTCACTACCAAATCATCTCATAATACCCCGGCTTGTTATCATTTTATTTCTTCCTATGTGAGCATGCAAGAAGGTTTCAATGTTTTATGATACTAAGTGTGACTAATTCTATACGTTACAGACAAAGCATGAAGCAAACAAGTCAATTACATACAATTTGCCTAATCAAGATAGCATGACCTTACTGTACTAAAACGTGGATTAATGCTACAACAGAAAAGTAAATCTGGATCCTTCAGAAGTTCTAGAAACTAGACTTCCCCACGGCTCCAGCAAATATATGTCAGGCATATAAAAGATACAGAAACTAGATGAAAACTCTATTTTATTCAGATTTTATGTCCAGGCAGCATGTTGCAAATTGTGTTCATCTATTTGTTTCAGGTCAGAAAACTCATCAAATTAATTTTTAAAAATTCTGGGTGGTATCTACACATGTCTAGCTTCAGCCTAATTTATTTTAGATTTTTATTTTACTGTTAACATGCTTAAATAAATTATAGAACAGCAGGATACGCATGTATTTGTAAATCTGAAAATTCTGACACAGGTGTACTAAAATGATGATATCTAAAAGATTACACATAGGAATTCAAATCCGCAAAAAAGGTAGTAAACTTGACATCTGAGGCTAAATTTCATGTTTAGAAAGTTATTTCAAAATATGACAGCAACATGGTCGAAAATCTAATTGAAAAAGGAACAACTAGCAGTCTGGAATTTATTTTGACATGAATAGGTAATAATTAAATCATACAATCATATATTTCATGCAAATTATTGATCAAAGTGTCAATAAATGTTTAACATGCATAATTTTAGTTTCTTAGATGTAATTTCACAGAAATGGTAATCAATCGTATTCAGTCTAACAAGTTCCGTTCATCAACAAGTCTAAAGCATGGATCTAGTTAATTTTTCATGTAAGTGCATATGCATGAAACAATATGGACTAGGTTTTAGATCATAGAGAGCAGCATGATGTTAAGAATATCTCGGGTTAGCTCGTATAAACCCTCAATAGACTTAACGAAATTGTCAAATAATAGCATGATAAGGAAAAGGACGAGATCTACTTGTAGAGATTAAAGAAATCTTGAACAAAATAAAATACTAGTTCAAGAAGAGAATTACCTGTTATTTAGTAGATTCGAATAACTTAGAATAACGGGATAAGAATCCCGGGCGAACAACCAAAGCACGGCGAGACACGTGCAAAATACCAAACAGAAAAACACCACAGCAACACGGTGGATCCAAGGCAAAACAGCAAACACCGAATTGGATCCGCTATGCCAAAACAGCCAACACCGAAACGGACCACTCAGGCTTCTTCTTCCCTACTTCGACAGAGAGAGAGGAGGAGAGAGCGGGAGAACTTCGGCGACTGCGACACGACGCTATGGTCGAGAAGCGACGACAGCGGCGACCATGGCAAGGCGGAAACGGTGGCGCTGCGGTCGGGAAGCGACGCAACGACAGCATGGCGACTCTGTTCTCGATGAAAACGGAGGAGCAAACAGCAATGGATGTTCGGGCTTGGACGACGACGACGATGATGGATGTGGGGTTCTCCGGTGGTTGCGAGGGTAAGCGGAAAGCGAAGACGAAGGCGATGGACGAGGAATGGTGGCGGCGAAGACAGCGGTAATGGGTTCGGTGGAGGAGTTGACGACGGGAGTAATGGCAGGATGGGGGTGATCAGAAGGTGGCGACGAGATGGAGGTGACGAGGATGAAGGTGATGGACGGAGGCGATGGGATGGAGTTGCGGGATGGAGTTGACGGGAATGGGGTTTGGGCGGTTTGGGTGAAAACAGAGAAGAGAGAGAGAGATGGGATCGGGGAGAGAGAAACGGCAGAGGAGAGAGAGGGATAATTAATTAGGTTTTAATGATGTTATTTATAGGAGATTAAGAAAATGGGTTCTGGGTTGTGATTTAATGGGTTTTGGGTACCGATTTTGGCCCCAAAAGAAACGAACACGCATAAAACAATGAGATGAATATATAGCGGAACAAATTAAACTCAAAATAGAAAGAGCGAAATTTTGCGATGAATCAAGAATAGCAAAATCCCACCAAAAAAGCACAGAACAATCAAGAGAAAATAAAGAGCCCCAAAAAAGCAAGATATATTATAATAAAAGAATTCGGATACAATAATCAAGGAAAGAAATAAAATATAATAAAATCCAAAATAGGGGTTACAAATCCTACCCACCTTATAATAAGAATTTCGTCATTGAAATTTATACAAGAGGTACATAGGGCGAACCCCGAAACAAAACAAAACAAAGCAAAACAAAGCACTACTCAAACAAATGAGGAAACCTCTCCCGAATGCCCTCCTTCAACTCCCAAGTCGACTCACCTGTCGAGTGAGGATTCCAAGAAACTCGAACTAACTTGATGACTCTATTCTTCAACACCTTCTCTCGACGGTCCAAGATAGAGACTGTTCGAATTTCACAGGATAAATCTGGCCTCACAGACAAGTTTAAGTAGTCAACCACATGACTGTCATTCCTGATGTATTTCCTGAGCTGAGAAATATGGAATACATCATGGACACCCGCTAAAGCTGGCGGTAGCACGAGCCTATAAGCTACCTTGCCCACACGTTCCACAATATCAAATGGACCGATGAACCGAGGTCTCAACTTGCCCCCAGCCTCCAAAACGGATAACACATTTTCAAGGCGATACCTTGAGGAACACATGCTCGCCTGCCTCAAACTCCAGAGGTCTATGACGACAGTCAGCCCACTTCTTCTACCGATCCTGAACGGCCTGCAAATGCTTCCGGATCTGAGCCACGGCATCAACTGTCTTCGTGATCTACTCAGGAGGCAAAAGCTTCATCTCGCTGATATCATCCCAACAGACCGGCAATCTACACTTGCGCCTATACAAAGCTTCAAATGGAGCAGCCTTGAGACTCGCCTGGTAACTGTTATTATAAGAGAACTCGGCTAAGTGAAGATGATCTTCCCACGAACCTCCAAACTGAAGGATGCAGGATCTCAACATGTCTTCTAAGGTCTGAATTATCCTTTCTAACTACCCATCCGTCTGAGCATGGAATGCTGAACTGAAGCTCAACTTAGAACCCAAGCTCCTCTGCAGACTGTCCTAGAACTGAGACCTGAATCTCGTATCTCTATCCGATACGATGCTGACAAGAACTCCATGCAGACGGACAACCTCCTGAATTTACTGCTCGGCTAAACTCTCTGTTGACTGACCCACACGAAAAGGAATGAAGTGAGCATACTTCGACAGTCGATCCACGGTCACCCAGATAGCATTGTGACCCTTAAGACTCCTCGGTAAAGCGGTCACAAAGTCCATCGTGATATGCTTTCACTTCCACTCTAAAATTGGAAGACGTTGCAAAAGTCCTGCGGTCCTCTAATGCTCTGCCTTCACTTGCTGACAGATCAGGCACTGAGCGACGAATCGAGCCACATCCCTCTTCATGCCGTGCCACCAGAAATGCTGCTTCAAGCCCATGTACATCTTGGTACCTCCAGGATGAATAGAATACGGGGACCGATGAGCTTCCTCCAGTAGCATCTGCCTGACTTCCCCTTTAGGTACACACAACCTAGAGCCAAAACGAAGTGACGCATCAGCATGAATGACCAAATCAGATCTCAAACCAGCTTCCACTTCACCTCGGAACTGCTGCAACTACGGGTCACCCGCTTGGGCTTCCTTAATCTGCTCAATCAAAGAAGACTGCAACTGCATCATCATGAACTGCCGATCTGATCCAGGAAGCAACACATCCAACCCCAGCCTCCTCATGACCTCCACTATTTCCTTCTACATAGTAAGGAACATAGCGGCAGGAATCCGTCTCAATGCATCCGGCACCAAGTTTACTCTGTCCGAGTGATACTACAAATTGATGTCAAAATCTGCCATCAATTCCAGCCAACTCCTCTGCCTCATGTTCAACTCCTTCTGCGTGAACACATACTTGAGGCTCTTGTGATTTATGAATATCTCCACTCTATCCCCAAGCAAATAATGCCTCCATAACTTCAAGGCAAAACCACGACCGCGAGCTCCAGATCATGCGTGGAATAGTTCTTCTCATGAGATCTCAACTACCTCGATGCAAAAACGACAACCCTGCCATGCTGCATCAGCACTGCTCTAAGACCTCTACCCGATGCATCACAATGGATCATAAAACCACCTGAACTGTCGGGTATAGTCAGCACAAGCGCTGACGCCAACCAAAGCTTCAACTCGGCAAAAGCCTCATCACAAGCTGCATCCCAAACAAACTTCTGCTCCTTCTTGGTCAAACTGGTCAGAGGTCCAGCAATCTTCAAAAAATCCTGAAAGAACTTTTGATAATAGCTAGCCAAACTAAGAAAACTCCACACCTCAAGAACAGACTTCAGAATAGGCCAATCCTTGACCGCAGAAATCTTCGTAGGATCCATAGAAACACCAGCACCAGAAATAATGTAGCCAAGAAAAGCAACCCGATCCAGCCAGAACTCACACATATTGAGCTTCCCAAATAGTTGGTTCTCCCTCAAGGTCTGTAGAACCACCTTTAAATGCTCAACATGGACTTCCCTATTTCGAGAGTACACCACTATGTCGTCAATGAAGACCACAAAAAACTGATCCAAGAACGGCGAGAACACCTAGTTCATCAGACTTTATGAACACTGCCAGTGCATTAGTCACTCCGAAAGGCATCACCAAGAACTCGTAATGTCTGCACCTTGTTCGGAAAGCCGTTTTCGGAACATCCTCTGACTTGATGATACCCGGAACAAAGATCCAACTTCGAGAACACCGAAGCACCTCCTAATTGGTCGAACAAATCGTTAATCCACGGTAATGGATATCGATTCTTGACAGTGACATTGTTCAACTCTCTGTAGTCAATACAAAGCCTGCGGCTTCCAACCTTCTTGCTGACAAATAGAACTGGGGCTTCCCCAAGGCAAAATACTAGGCAGGATGAAACCTTTATCAAGCAGCTCCTGAACTTGCACCTTCAGTTCTGCCAATTCAATCGGTGCCATACGATACAGAATCTTGGAAATAGGTGCCATACCTGGCTGAACATCAATGCTAAACTCCACATCTTGGTCTGGCGGCAAGCCGGGCAAATCCTCGGGAAACACATCTAGGAAATCTCGCACAACTAAGGGTGCAACAATCCCATCAGATCCCAATGACACAAGCAAAACAACCTTGGGATCCATCGAGTTCTTGACACGCCTTGACGGTATCTCACCCGCATGGTAAACAAACTCTGGTTGACCAGAAAGCCTGAAAGTCACCTTCTTCTCCCGAAAATCAATCACAACACAAGAAATACCCAACCAGTCCATGCCCAGAATGACATCAAAATCAGAATTGGGAATCACAATCAGATCAGCCCAGAACTCCACACCACCAATCAGCAACGGACTCTGCTTGCATACCCTAGAATGGACAATAAAACCTCCACCTATGGTGATGTTCCAATCTGTGGACATAGCATCGCTAGTCAAACCATGCTGATCGACAAAACGAGAGGAAATGAAAGAGTCTGTAGCACCAGAATCAAACAAAACATGAGCCAGAAAGGAGAAGACTAAAATAACACCTAGAAGAAGAAGATTAAACAAAAGAATAAGGTGCTAGCAAGATATATACACGAGTAATTGTACAAAGAAGGAAAAATAACTTGTAGAAAACAAAGAAAAGAAAGTACAACTACTGATGATATACCTGCAACCACTCCAACAGCAACCTCTGCTTCCTCAGCTGTTAGGTTATAAGCCTGACCACGACTCCCAGTCTGACCTCCTCTAGGAGTCATATGCCTCTGCTCAAAGGTCTGCCTCTGCGGGGGAAGAGGCGACCTAGCCTGACCATGAGCCAGTGCTCCCTGCTGAATGGTACCTCTAGCCTGAGCAGCTGTGCTACACCTGGGGCAGTCCCGAATCATATGATCACTGCTGCCACAAGCAAGGCATAGTCAATTAGCTACCCGGCAGTCCTGCTGTGAATGCCCAACGTTATGACAATAGCCACCAGTCTCAACAGTCCTTGGGACAACAGGTGCGTACGACTGTGCCTTCGCAGGAGGAGGTGGAACTGGCATCCGAATAGGTCCTCCGGTAGACCGAGCTGCAACAGGGTGCGAAACAGTTCGCTGGGGAACACCAAATCTGCTGAGTGTCTTCTCCTGAATCCGAGCAGATCCAGAACATCGGCATAGGCACGAAGTCGAAGAGCAGCTAAACGATCCTGGACAGGAAAACTCAAGCCCGACTGAAATCTGCGAGCCCTATCCTCATCAGTGGCTACGAGGGTAGGAGCGAAGCGACTGAGCCAAGTAAACTCTGCAGCATACTTGTCCACGGAATGGTTTCCCTGATGTAGACAATGCTCAAATTAATACTGTCACGGGTGAAGTAAGCAACAATAATGACATTTAAGAACATTATCTAGCTAACCTGAGTTAGGAAAATAAATTGTCGTTCCATCTCTGCCTTAGTAACACTGGGAAAGAACTTCGCCATGAAGCTCTCAGAGAAAGTGGCCCACTCGATGGGTCGCGCCATCCTTTTGGATTCAACCCACCACCAGATGTGAGCGAGATCCACCAATTGGATGCGAACTACATCCACACGATCTGCCTCGGCAACACGAGCGGTAATCAGCAGTTGCTCCGTCCGGATAAGCCATTGCTCGGCCTCCAACGGCGACTCGGTACCCAAAAACTTATCCGGCTGCAGCCTCATGAAATTCGCTATTGTACCAGGCCTAGGTGACAGAGGCCCAGGTGCAGATCCAGCGGCAGGTCCATTGGCCTGCAAAAGTGGCCCTCATCAACTCATTGTGCTCCTGCTGAAGAGCCATCATCTGCTGAATCGTCTGGAGAATAGTAACATTGTCTGGCTGCTCATCCCTCAGGCGAGAAGAAGAAGAATTCCCACGAGTCATAGCCTGAAACACGAGCAAGGATGGTCAATACCCAGATGATATATTGGTTATTATACATGCATTCATGTGTTCATCGTGGTGTGCACATTACTAAGTTAACCCGGCTAGAGCCAAACTCGACTAATATATCAATTAAAGCCAACCTCATAAAATATTCATGTTTGACTGATATATTACTCAAACCTAGTGCTCTGATACCAATAAAAACCATGTCACGCCCTACTTCCCAAAATACGAAATACGAGTACGTAACGTAGGCCTAACGAATAATGTAAACACCATCCATCAGCTGTACCAGACTAACTCAACAAAATGCAACAATAAACACAACCACGCACGAAGATATAATCACATGAATCAAGATAACTTCAATAATAAATGAAATAATCCAATAATAATAATATCCAACACAAAAAAATCCAACATCTGGGAAAAACAAACTCCGGGAACATAGGTTCAAAATAAAGTACAAGTCATAACAATGTTCAAAACAATAAACTAGCAAGAAAGTAAATTAAACAGCGCAATTCAGCTCCATCTTTAGAATCGTTGCTCACCAATTCTTTTTGGTATAGCTCCTTCAGTACCTGTCAATACTTGATCTAAAAAGAAAGAAAAGAGTGTCCTTAGAGCAAGTCGTGGATAGCAAGTAGAGGAAAACAAATGATAAAGAAAACATATGTATCAAAGGAAAGGGACATGATCAAAGTCAAAGAACAAAGCAAAGGCAGGCAATAATATCAAAGGTCTATGTTTAATCAGTTCTATACAGGATCAAGCATGCAGGTTATTAATTATTTTATTAATCTATCTTGTGCACGTACTACTGCGTCCCATGCCACAGGTTCGGCGCAAGCACACAGTGAACATTTTAGACTAATGGTGAATTCACGGTTCGTGTACTCGGCCCAGTAATCAGTGTTTAATGTTCAGTGTCAGTGTTTATCAGGTAGGGTTTTATGGCCATACAGTACAGGTCAGTTAGGTAGGGCCCGACCGAGTACAGTTTCCGATTGTTCACTACCAAGTCATCCCATAATACCTCGGCTTGTTATCATTTTATTTCATCCTATGTGAGCATGCAAGAAGGTGTCAATGTTGTATGATACTAAGTGTGACTAATTCTATACGGTATAGACAAAGCATGAAGCAAACAAGTCAATTACATACAATTTGCCTAATCAGGACAACATGACCTTACTGTACTAAAACATAGATTACTGCTACTACAGAAAAGCAAATCTGAATCCGTCAGAAGTTATAGAAACTAGACTTCCAAATGGCTCCAGCAAATATATGTAAGGCATATAAAAGGTACAAAAACTACGGTGAAAACTCTATTCTATTCAAATTTTATGTTCAGGCAGCATGTTGAAAATTGTGTTCACCGATTTTTTTCAGGTCAGAAAATTCTTCAACTAAATCTATAAAAATTCTGGGTGGTATCTACACATGTCTAGTTTCAGCCTAATTTATTTCAAATTTTTATTTTACTGTTAACATGCTCAAATAAATTATGTAATAGCGGGATACGCATGCTTTTGTGAATCTGAAAAATTCTGACACAACTGTACTAAAATAATGACATCTAACAGATTAAACGTCGGAATTCAAATCTGCAAAAAGGGTAGTAAACTAGACATCTGAGGCTAAATTTCATGTTCAAAAAGTTATTTCAAAATATGACAGCAACATGGTTGAAAATCTGATTCAAAAAGGAACAACTAGCAGTCCAGAATTTATTTTGACATGAATATGCAATAATTAAATCATACAATCATATATTTCATGCAAATTAATGATCAAAGTGTCAATAAATATTTAACATGCATAATTTCAGTTTCTTAGATGTAATTTCATAGGCATGGTAATCAGTCATATTCAGTCTAACAGGTTTAGTTCATTAACAAGTCTATAGCATGGATCTAGTTAATTTTTCATGTAAGTGCATATGCATGAAACAATAGGGACTAGGTTTTAGATCAAAGAGAGTGGCACGATGTTAAAAATATCTCGGGTTAGCTCGTGTAAATCCTCAATAGACTTAACGGAATTGTCAAATAACAGCATAATAAGAAAAAGGACGGGATCTACTTGCAGAGATTAAAGGAATCTTGAACAAAATAAAATACTAGTTCAAGAAGAGACTTGCCTGTTATTTCATAGATTCGAATAACTTAGAATAACGGGATAAGAATCCCGGGCGACGAACCAAAGCACGGCAAGACATGTGCAAAATACCAAACAACAAAACACCACAGCAACACGGCGGATTCAAGGCAAAACAGCAAACACCGAATCGGATCCGCTATGCCAAAACAACCAACACCGAAACAGACCACTCAGGCTGCTTCTTCCCCACTTCGAAAAAGAGAGAGAAGGAGAGAGCGGGAGAACTCCGGCAACTGCGGTGCGATGCTGCGGTCGGGAAGCGACGATAGCAGCAACCATGGCAAGGCGACCACGGCAGACGACGGTGGCGCTGCAGTCGGGAAGCGGCGCAACGATAGCATGGCGACTCTGTTCTCGACGAAAACAGAGAAGCGAACAGTGGCGGACATTCAGGCTTGGACGACGACGATGATGGGTGTGGGGTTCTCCGGTGGTTGAGAGGGATAGCGGAGAGCGAAGACGAAGGAGATGGATGAGGAATAGTGGCGGCGAAGATAGCGGTAATGGGTTCGGTGGAGGAATTGACGACGGGGGTGATGGCAGGACGGGGGGGGATCAGAAGATGGCAATGAGATGAAGGTGACGAGGATGAAGGTGATGGATAGAGAGGCGACGGGATGGAGGTGACGGGAATTGGGTTTGGGTGGTTTGGGTGAAAACAGAGAAGAGAGAGAGAGATGGGATCAGGGAGAGAGAAACGGGGGAGGAGAGAGGGATAATTAATTAGGGTTTAATGATGGTATTTATAGAAGATTAAGAAATTGGGTTCTGGGTTGTGATTTAATGGGTTTTGGGTACTAGTTTTGGCCCCAAAAGAGACGAACAAGCATAAAACAATGAGATGAACATATAGCGGAACAAATCAAACTCAAAATAAGAAGAGCGAAATTTTGCGATGAATCAAGAAGAGCAAAATTCCACCAAAATAGCACAGAACAAGCAAGAGAAAATAAAGAGCCGAAGAAAAAGCAAGATATAATATAATATAAGAATTCAGATACAATAATCATGGAAAGAAATAGAATACAATAAAATCCGAAATAGGGGTTACACACCTATCCCATCATTTGTTTGAAAACACCGGGATAGGTTATTTTTAATTTTTCCTTAAATAACCTATCCCGACATTTGAAAACGCCGGGATAGGCTATTTAAAATGCTGGGATTTTTATTTTTATTTTGCATGTGTTTTTAGTTGGGTTGTTGTTGTTGTTGTTGTTGTTGTTGTTGTTGTTGTTGTTTATTTTACCAAATCAAAATACCTGCATTTCAATTCACAATCGTTTTCAGGAATTCATTTTAATAATCTCCACAAATCCATGAATTAAACATAATAATTAAACAATTCATTCCAAATCATCCACAAATTCAATTGATTCCAATAATTACATATATGTACAAGTGCTTAACAGCACAAATTCACAAAAAACTTAAGTGCATAATCACAAGTGTATGCCTTCATTGGTTGCTTCCACTACCTCCATGCTTATTGGTAATTTCATTTCCTAGATTGTTGTGAAATAACAAATTGAAAAGATACAAATTGCAAGATGATTCATTGATTCGCATTCTAAACTTACTAAATTAAGAGTTGGACAAAATAGGTAAGGAGTAAGAACAGTGCGTGTTTTACCCAAAATAAGACAATTATCATGTATGTGTAAACATCAAAATTGGACAAGTAAGAGCATGCCGAAGTACACCAGCATATCACATTCAATAATGTATATGGTGGTGGAAGTTCAACAAACATGATCGACCTTACAAAGATTATTCTCTATTGATGAAAGTGCCTCACGTTCTAAGAGTAACGGGTGTTGATGATTGTAATATCCCGGACGTATATTACCGTGTATAAATTATTATTTTATTATTATTTTATTATTATTTTGTTTTAATTCCAAAATTAGAATATTTTGGTGATTTTCACCCGGGTTGCTCCCAGACATTATCTGTATCCAGATATCGGTCAGTATATATTCGTATTGTATCAAATTGATACCTGTGATCTTCCGAACTAATAATAAAATTTATTTTATTATTATTTCTAAGATTTAATTATTTTTATGTGGATTATGCGAAGATTTTTCGGTATACGGACAGATATGCGCACATACGAGTAGTATGTCGATTAGTGCATTATACGAATTATGTGTTGTGTATTTTGGACAACACTTATTTTGCTATGACAAAACCTAGTAGGGATGGTTAAGGGTTTGATTAGGAGGATTAACCTAGGTTAAGTATACATGATAAGGTTAAGAGAAACCCTTCTAGAAACCCTCATATAACACCTCCCCCCACATATCACCTCCCTCCACCTCACCCCTACCTCTCCTAGGGTATGGCCGGCCCACCTTTTGTGGGAGGGGTTTTGTGCAAATGTGTGTGTGCTCATTTACACTTTCCACCCTTCTCTCCACCTATAAATACCCCCTCCTTCTCCTCATTCTCTCATTTTAGAAAGATCAAAGAAAGAAAGAAAGAAAGGAAAAGAAAGAGAGATCACCATGCTAACTTGAGAGTTTTATTTGTAGGTTTTGTTAGGAGTTCTTAGAAGCTAAGGGGAAGGAGAAGGAGTGCTAGGCAAGTCCTTCCTTCAAAGGAAACTAAGGTGGGGGTTCTCCATTTGATTCTTTGGTTGTTGTTTGTTTGTTTGTTTGTTGTTTTGTTGTGTGACTTCTTCTTCTACCTTCTTGTTTTGTTTTGTTTTTTTTTGGTTTGTTCTTGTGAATGGGTGTGTGAATGTTGTGATAAATAAAAGAAAGAAAGAAGGTAGTAGTAGTAACTACTAAAAAAACATATAAATATCACATCTTTAACATTGTAGTGTTGTTTATGTTGTTATTGGACTAAAATTCACATATGACATATGGACTTGAACATACAACCACTTAAGGTTGTAGGACTTGGATGAGAACTACACATAAGCATATGAATACATTTTTACAACCATTTTGGTTGTAGGACTTTATGGAACTTGGACTAATAATAATAAGCATATGTTTGTTGTAATTTTCTTTATTGAATAAAAAGATCTTTCCTTTTTTTATTAATCACTAGTTGTAGATTAAAAAGATCTTTTCTTTTTATTAATCACTAGTTATAGATTAAAAAGATCTTTTCTTTTTATTAATCACTAGTTAAAGAAATAATAAAAAGATCTTTTCTTTTTGTTAATCACTAGTTGTAGAAAATAAAAAGATCTTTTCTTTTTGTTAATCACTAGTTGTAGAAAATAAAAAGATCTTCTCTTTTGTTAATCACTAGTTGTAGAAAATAAAAAGATCTTCTCTTTTGTTAATCACTAGTTGTAGAAATAATAAAAAGATCTTTTCTTTTATTATTTACTAGTTGTAGAATGAAATAAAATAAAAATGATCTTTTCTTTTATCACTAGTGATAATAAAGACCAATAGGCAACTAAGTAGTAGCATGCTAAAATATAAAGTAGTAGTATGTGATTAAATGAGGTAGTAGTAGCATGTTGATTAAATAAAGTAGTAATAGTATGTTGATTAATAAGGTAGTAGTAGTATGGTTGGTTAAATAAAGTAGTAGTATGTTGATTAAAGGAAGAAGTGGTAGTAAGTAATTATAGATGTTTTATGTCCATAAAGAAGTAGTAGTAGTAAGTTGTATGTTGTGTTCTTGATAAGAATGAAGTAGTAGTAGTAGTAGATAATTGTGTGTTATGTTTTGATTAAAATAGGAGTAGTAGTAGTAGTAAAATGTTGTGGGACCACTTCTAAAAATATTTAGAAGCAATATTAATGCTTCAAATGTTGTAGGATCACTCCTAAAAATATTTAGAAGCAATATTCATGCTTCAAATGTTGTAGGACCACTTCTAAAAATATTTAGAAGTAATATTCATGCTTCAAATGTTGTAGGATCACTCCTAAAAATATTTAGAAGCAATATTCATGCTTCAAATGTTGTAGGATCACTTCTAAAAATGTTTAGAAGCAATACCCATGCTTCAAATGTTGTAGGATGCCTAATAAAAATATCCTACCATGTTTTTATGCTTAATTAGTTGTAGGATGTTTTCTAAAAATATCCTATCATGCTATTTCATGTTAGAATGTTGTAGGACTTTTTCTAAAAATATCCTACCATGTTTTTATGCTTAATTAGTTGTAGGATGTTTTCTAAAAATATCCTATCATGCTATTACATGTTAGAATGTTGTAGGACTTTTTCTAAAAATATCCTACCATGTTTTTATGCTTAATTAGTTGTAGGATGTTTTCTAAAAATATCCTATCATGCTATTTCATGTTAGAATGTTGTAGGACTTTTTCTAAAAATATCATACCACGTTTTCATGCTTAGTTAGTTGTAGGATTTCTTCTAAAAAAATATCCTACCATGTTTCCATGCTTAGTTAGTTGTAGGATTTCTTCTATAAATATCCTATCATGCTTAGAATGTTGTAGGATGCAATCTAAGAGTTTCCTACCATGCTTGGATTAATTTCATTATGCTTAGGATGTTGTAGGATTAATTCTAAAATTCCTACCATGCTTAGATTAATCTATTTATGCTTAGGATGTTGTAGGATGCAATCTAAGAGTTTCCTACCATGCTTAGATTGATCTATTTATGCTTAGAATGTTATAGGATGCAATCTAAGAGTTTCCTACCATGCTTGGATTAATTTCATTATGCTTAGGATGTTGTAGGATTAATTCTAAAATTCCTACCATGCTTAGATTAATCTATTTATGCTTAGGATGTTGTAGGATGCAATCTAAGAGTTTCCTACCATGCTTAGATTAATCTATTTATGCTTAGGATGTTGTAGGATGCAATCTAAGAGTTTCCTACCATGCTTGGGTTAATTTCATTATGCTTAGGATGTTGTAGGATCCATAATAAATTACCTACCATGTTAGTTTAATTGTAGGTATGTAATATACCATGCTAGTTAATTGTAGGTATGTGATATACCATGCTAAGTTCAATTGTAGGCAAGCGATATACCATGCTAGTTTTATCTATGCCATGCTAGCTTAATTACAAGTAAGTTGTATGCCATGCTAGCTTAATGGTAATTAAGTTGTATACCATGCTAGATTATATGAATACTCATGTTTACATGGTACCCATGCTTAAATAAGTGTTTGTTCATGCTATGTTAGTAGATGATCAGGATTCATGCTAAGTAAGTAGGTATCATGCTAATTATTGATCATGTTAAATTAATGACATCCATACTATGATATTCATGCTTAGAGTAAAGGAACTACCCATGATTAGTGTAGTGATTTTATGTTGTGCTCGATACCATGCTAAAGTTCAAATACTTGCTTAGAATGTTGTAGGAGTAGTGTTAGAACTACCCACTATGCCTTGGAATGTTGCTTGTTCATACTAGTTGGGTTGTGGTGATTAGTCATGATAAGTAGTAAGTTTTCATGATCAATTTGTAACCTACGCTTGACTATAGTGGACTTCATGTCTAGGTCGTAAGTGATTTTCATGCTTGAGCTCGATGTAAGCATAAGCATTAATCACATTCATACATAGGAGTATCATGGTGGTTGAGTTATATGATTAGATTGTCGTAGGAAGATGCTTGCAATTGTGTGCCGTACTTAAGGCGCTATAGGTTGAAGTAATAGGGATTAGGAAGACCACTAATGATAGCTAGTCCGATAAAGGCTGTTATGTCGCCTTCGGATTCTTCCATAGTAGAACACCGATCATAGACTATTGGTAGATCCCTCTGTTGCTTCTAATAATAGATGACCAAGTTTGTTAGTAAGCACGTTTGGTTGCTTCTAGGATTGATTACCTGTATGGTTGTTTGCATATGGTTGTGCTCGTACGTGGCTCGACTGGCCCGTATGTAGCTGTGGGTCTCATACGTAGCTTAGTTGGCTCGTATGTAGGTTATTGTCTCGTACGCGGCCCGACCGGCCCGTGCGTAGCTGTTGGTCTCATACGCGGCTTATTTGGCTGGTATGTACGTGGTTATCTCCTACGAGGCCCGCCTGGCTCGTAGGTAGTTATTGTTTCATACGTAGCTTATTGGCTCGTATGGGGTTGTTACTCGTGTATAGCTTGTTAGCTAGTACACAGTTCGTTGTGCTCGTCTAGGGTGATATTACCACCCTAAGGGCTATCGACCATCAAGACATATGATTTCTTACCCTAAGGAACTGTGGAGGAGTCACTCCTTGTGTACCGTCGAATCTTAACCAGGGTAGGTTAATCGAGGACTGAAGTATAGACGAAATCCAAGTCTAGGGTAGCGGCATGCGTGTATATTTGCACGGCCAAAGTCTTGGATCGATGAGCCACGAACCGGATCCTGAGGGATTCTGGTAAGTCTAGGTTGAGCAGCCTAGTAGAGTTGTCTTGCGAAGCCTAATTTAAGGCCTAGCATGTTATGTTTATAATGTTATCGTCCCTAGGATCGTCGAGTCAGGGACATCATTAGGGTAGTGACTTATGAAGGTCATTTTGCTCAGACCCTTGCCGAAGAGAGAGGAGTTGGTTGTAGGGGGCACCTTACGACCAACTTGTCCCTTGAGGCAGGCCTTAGGTGGTGATAGTGGGTTGTACCTTCCCGTCAAAGGGATACGTACGGTGCCGTCTCACAAGTTGAGGACACGGGTTGCGTATCTCGCTCTGTTAATTCCTGAAATACCGTGGCTGGGTGCCACAGGATGCATGGTGCAGTCCTGCGCTTGCTAGACCCCAGAGGGTGCCACAGGGTAGGCTTCGCGCTGTCCTGCGCTTGCGAAACCCTATGGTTTGATTTTGGAACGATGCCCGATATACTGGGATCGAGTGAGGCCCGGCTTGCCGGGTAGTAGTGGAAAACGGAGACACCATAAGCAGACTGCATAGGGGGACTTGACCCCTTCTGCAACCTCACAGAGTCATGGAGTATTGTCAGGAACAGGTCGTGTACAATTAGAATGCGTAACGCGGGTTCAAATCCCTATATATGGAGAAACGGCTTGAGATGGGGTCGCATGTAGTATGGGATGCATGTTGACTCCGGAGACTTGCTGACATTAGAATAGGAAGCGTCCTAGTTCTACCTTCCTGTCAAAGGGATACGTACGGTGCTATTTCACAAGTTGAGGACACGGGTTGCGTATCTCGCGCTGTTAATTCCTGAAGTACCGTGGCTGGGGTGCCACAGGATGCATTGTGCAGTCCTGCGCTTGCGAAACCCCAGAGGGTGCCACAGGGTAGTCTTCGCGCTACCCTGCGCTTGCGAAACCCTATGGTTTGATTTTGGAACGATGCCCGATATACTGGGATCGAGTGAGGTCCGGCTTGCCGGGTAATAGTGGAAAACAGAGATACCATAAGCAGACTACATAGGGGGACTTGACCCCTTCTGCAACCTCACAGAGTCATGGAGTATTGTCAGGAACAGGTTGTGTATAATTAAAATTCATAATGCGAGAAACGGTTTGAGATGGGTCACATGCAGTATGGGATGCATGTTGATTTCGGAGACTTGCCGTCATTAGAATAGGAGTATCCTAGTTCTATTTAAATATCACGTTAGAGTCTAGTCATAGCACTCACGAACACTTAAACTACACCAACACCATTGCTATATTTTGTATAGTGTTTGGGAGATTCGCTGCTATATGATCAGCCTTTAAGCGTCAGTGAATACCGACGTCCCCACTTCCATAGGTACTGGATCGCCGAAGTACAAAGGCGAGATTCAGGAGGACTCAAGGCAAGGAAAGCAAGGAGTCAGTGTTATGTTTAGTTCCGCTGCAGTATATGTATTGATTATCTATTAGTTGAGAAGTACTCAAGTGAGAGTTACCAAGTGTTGTTCTTCATTCCTTGTACTCTGATGTAAATTGTTGAAGGTTGTAATACTTGGGTTTGTAAAGGTATTATTGTAACACTATTGTAATGTATTGCAGTTGTATGATATTCAGACTTGTAATACATTGGGTGTTGAATAAAAAGTTTTAAATTCTCCTGTTTTTCTGTGTATTGTGACTAATTGAAGAAAAGAACTTGGCTCGTGTCACGGTTTCCCAGTATATGGAAATCGGGGCGCTACAATGATCAACTAGTCATAGATAAAAAGAGTAGATACAGTAGTTGCTTTAGCATGGAAACAAGATACTAAAGAGAGAACTTACAATTAAACAAGATACTAAAGAGATGACAAACAATTAAACAAGTAGGTTAAACTAATCACACAAAGCACACAATGATTTGTTTCTGTTCGGGCGAACTAATCCACGGAAGAAAGGAGGAAAATATTATTTCAACTAGAAAAGATACAAAGTATTACACTTATACCGAGAACCTATTTATCTCTCAAGTCTCACTAAAAGATAGTTGTTTTACAATTGAGAACTCTTAATTACACTTATCAATGAAGTACTCTCTCATGTATCTCAATAGAGACTTACACAATAATATATAGAGATCTAAAGAAATCCTAGGTTGTAGTCTTGATACACAAGTCATCCAATATATCTTGAATTAACAGACATATAATATGAGCCGCACGATCTAACATAGAGATAAAGTTGGACCCAAAAGATGGCCTATGCCCAATACTGCAGTCAGAGGCCACTATCGGTTGACTGTCATATTTGACAGTCGACTGCTCCTAGTTGTTGGCAGCTGCTGTGCTGCTATTTCTACTTCTTCTCACAACGACAGTTCGTTCTTCCTTCGCTTGATCATCTTCTACTCATCAAACTACAAACATGCAAGACATAAAATCCAACAATCTCCACCATGGATTTCATACGCATCCTATCAACACTGTGTGATCAAACTTATCTAGACTCTTTCATTCTTCACCTTCAAACGAACTCGGTTCAGTGGTTCTTCAACTAGTGGAATCAACATGCTACATTTTTCTCCAATCAGTATGCCTCTTCAAGGGCACACCCTAGTAGGCGTTAAAACGAAGGCGCCGCCCTCCACACGAACTCCACCTACCCCGAAGCACTCCACCTCTTGATAGTGTTCGAACGTCCCAGTCTAGCTTCGATAACTCTAGTCATGGCTTACTAGATGACGCTTTATGGACATAGGGCATAAAAACATTTGGCCAAGATTTCTTGATCCCACAAAAATTGTGGAGGTTGTGCGAGACACCCCTCTTTCCCAACATCACCTTACGAAGACATTCCCAAATAGACAGAACTCCGCATTGAGCTTTGTACCTGCAGCATCGAGCTTCAAGAGTTCCGAAGCATATAAGGTTCTGTTTCAATAAAGGAATATGCATGACTTTCCCTCACCCACCATGTAACCCATGTTTCCGATTTTACGGATTCCTATTTGTAATTCTTTCCTTTTCTTAAATTCTTGTATTCTGATTTATTTAATAATAAATCTTGCTGTCCTCTTCAACCTATTGCATTCTTTTAGTCAATAAATTCTTAAGTTGAACCCTGATATTCTAATACATCATATTTCATTTAAGTATGTTGATTATTTTATTAATCTATTATATTCTTATTTGATTTTCTTATTGAACCTCATCCATAGCCCACTTTCTAAACCCGTTAACCCTAATCAAAACCCAAAACCCAATGGCTTAATCCCCTATATATACTAATTAATCTCGTAAACCCAATATTAATTAACCTAATCTATCACTGCCGCCTATCCCCTCTCCTTTGCTTCTTCAACTCTTCTGAACACATCATCATCCTCCATCGACAACCGAGATCCCCCGCCTTCGCAGCTCCTTCCGACCATCTCTGGCCTCTCCCATAACTGCAACCCCTCCACGTTGTTGCTCCTCCCCCTCGCCTTACCATCCCCAGCACCCCGACAACCTCTCTGCTTCTCCTGCGTGCGACCACCACCCACAACAACACCATTCTCTGCCCATTGCCGCCCACGCACTCAGCACCGTTGCCATTGTCACTGTCTCCGCCAACCGCGCGCTAGTAACCTCGAGCATCACCCTGCCATTGCTGACCACCACAAAGCTCACCCTCACTATTGCTACATCCCAACACTCCTTCCATGTCGCCGCAACCACCCGCGACCCCAATTGTCACCACAACACCGCTACAGCCACCTCTATTGTACCCCAACCTCCTCTTGCGACTGCCCTCCAATCGAACCAGCACCCGAGGCCACCTTGCCGCAATCCTATCTTCCTTGCTGCTGCACTGAAGACTTTGTTGTTCATTGACTTCGCCGTTGCCGAGCTTCCGTTGTGTGTTCTACCATCTCGCTCGTCGTCTCTCACATTTCGTCATGTGTCATATTAAGGCAAGTTCCTTTTGAACCAACTCATTTCTCTAGTTCAAGAATTCTTTTGATCTCCGCAAGTAGTTCTTATTTCATTTACCATAACTCAATTTGCTTGTTACCCTTCAAGAGATTATTACAGATTCACCAGCGAAACCAAGTAGTAACTCTCTTTTTGTGTCATACCCTTGACTCAATCTTAAGCCATGTTATATGTCGTCATATACATACACTACAAACATAAACTAGAAACATGTATATGTAGAAGAATAATGATTTGAATACATTTCGGTGTATATGATGTTATAACTAGATTCGTGAATTTAATGCTATAGTGATGATAATTTGTCATGATAATAGTAGGAATCCATCCTAATTATTGAGTATAAATGTTAGTTCATTTCTTGTTATATGTATATGTGGATTGATTATCATGATTGTTGTGTAGGAGTACATTTTACTGTTGTCTTGTTGTTTATCTCATGTTGTAGTGAGTTTTTGACCCAGTTTTTGTTAGAATTAATTTAATCTTTATAAATTAAAGTCATAGCCATTTGAATCTAGTTTCTAGAACATTCGACGGATCTGAGTTCTAGTTTGTAGACTGTAAGTTATGCTATTTTCAATACTGTTAGGTTTTTAATTCCATATTTCTTTCTAGAGGCTTATCGACACGATTTAATATCAAAAATAGTGTATTATCACTAAAATGAATACTTGAGATTAAATAGTTTATTAGTAGACATGATTAAGAGTCACTTTAAAATTTTATAAGATTAATTGATGAACTTTCAGACCCGTTATATGAGAACATGACCCTAGGTTCCTGAGCACTAGTTCAGTAAAGAACCATACTTTTGACCTAGTTACTGATAATATAATTTAAAACTTATTAAATGAGATTTGTAGCCCTCTGTGTCTGAAATCGAGAATATCTGACAATTTTATAATCCGACATACGAATTGTAAGATATACAGACACTCGAGGTGTAACGTCTGAATTCCATAATACAGTATGAATATACATTAGTATGTTTAATTAATTGAAATAGTAGATTAAATTAAGAATTAAGACCTGAGATTAATTATGTTGTTACTAAACAATGTTAAGAACTAAATTATGGTTTTTATAAAAATTTTAAATGAATTTACAATCAACTTTTATATATAAAAATTTGTCCCTAACATATTGCATGAACATAAAACCAGTAAAGAATGAAATTATACACATAGCTACTGTGATTATAATATGTCATGTGAATATGCATCGGAACCGATAGGGAGTCTAGATTCTAGAACCCCTGACGGAACCTGATTTAGTTTCATGTAACAATGAAAAAGTCTTTTTTGGTACAACGTCTTGTTGTCCAGAATGTATGTTTTTGTGTTATTAAGTATAACCATGTTTGATTTTGCATATAATGAATAAAATTAAACATACCATGCATTGCATAGCCTTGACACCTTCTTGACATCATCGTGATACTTTTATACCCATTGCATATACACATTTCAGTATAATAAAATAATAACAAGCCCGTGTAATAAGGTTCGACTTAGTAGTGGACAACGTCAGAAACTGTACTCGGAGAAGGGTCCCTTATTGCTCGACTGATTATAGTTATGGATTATTGATTATGAATTATTGATTATTGATTACTGATTATTGTTGCCAAGTACACGATCTGTAGAATTTACCACTATAGTCTAAATGATCACTATTTGCATGCACCGAACCTGTAGTATGGGACATGTGTATTAGATAGGATAATAAAAGACTAATAAACTTAGGATTGACACATACATTCTTGTCATGGTTATAGTTATCAACTTGATTATGGATTGTTCTCGATCATTGCATCATTGATTATAGTCTTTTAATCGTATTATCAACCCTTGTTATTATTGACCTTTGATTTTGTTCTAGTTCATTATTCCTTGATATACCATGTTCCCTTGTTCTTTGCTTTTCCTACTTGATGTCCATAACTTGCTCTGACAGACATTTACCCCCTAACTTTAGATGATGAAATTGCAGGTACACAAGGATATTTGACTGAAGGACTGGGTGAGTAAATCTTCTAGAGAATGGAGTTGATTACTAACCTACAATAACTATTTCGTTCATGTTATTTCATTTCCAGCATTGTTATTATTGTCCTACTTTGTATTCCAGGCATTTTGACCCGAAGTTTATTTTCTCCAAGATGTTGGATATATTTTATGGATTTATTTCATGTATTATTCAAGTTTATTCATTGTTTTTGTGATTATTTATTCATGTGTGGTTGTGATCATATTTTTTATAGTTGAGTTAATCTATTACGGCTTATGGATGTTGTACACATCATTCGTTGGGCCTTATTTATGTGCTTGTATTTTCGTATTTTGGGAAGTGGGGCATGTCACACTACTTCACAAATCTCACCAACCACTGTTCTTACACAATGATCTCCTGTGAACTTGTAAGTAGAAAATATCTTCCTTTTGGAGCATATATAAGAAGAACTCCCTGAATCAAGAAACCATCCTGAATACACATCCATAGAACTTGAAACAAATGCATAATCTAAAGTATCACATGATTCAGCAGTACTGGAAACACTAGCAATGTTGTGGCTTTTGCGATTCATCAACTTTCGATAATCCCTCTTTTAATTTCCAATCCTTCTGCAATAGTGCAACAGATCCTTCCCTTACTTGCACTTTCTCTTCCACTTGAAATATCATCCACCAAGATATCTTGTAGAAGTAGACGTCAATCTCTGAGTTCTCCTCATAAGTCCATTCCTCCTCCAAGCCCTCGATCACTGATGTGTGGAAAACTTCTTGGTATACTCTCTATCTAGCATGGTTGTTATAAAATACTTGTATGGATCTGGCAGTGAATTTATCAAGATGAAAGTTTTAAGATCATTTGTGTTCAATGCCTTCAATTTAGTTGACCCTGAATTGAATTCCCTAATGTGATCTTGAAGAGCGGTAATTTTCCATTATTGAATAACTGAACGGTTTTCTCTTTTAATACATTAGTTTTTGTAATGGCGATTCAACAACATCAGTTATGAATCTTGCCGAAAGACTTGCCGTGCTTTTACATCTGATTCCATTCACCGAAAACATCTGAATTAAATCAAAGGCTTTTGCATAATTCTTCAACCGAATCTCCTTCTTTATGTCAAACGTCCTTCCCTACTCGATCTTCGTGAAACTCTGATCAATCATCTTTTACAAGGAAACTCAAGAAACTCCTGAACTGCAGAAGATTTCTAACATGATGCTCTGATACCAATTGTTAGGAATTTGTTGTTGAGTTAAGCGGCAACCGATCATTATGACGAACAATCACAAAAGTTGATTAAGCTAATCACACAAAGCACACAATGATTTGTCCCGGTTCGAGCGAACCTAATCCGGAGTAGAAAGAAGAGAAATATTATCTTAACTAGAGAATATACAAAGTAGTACACTCGAGCCAAGAACATATCTATCTCTTAAGGCTCATTAGAAGGTAGATGGTTGTTTAGAATGGAGAACTCTTTATTGCACTTATCAATGAAGTACTCTCACTTGTCTGTCAATAGAGACTTACAAAATAATATATAGAGATCTAGAGATACCTAATGGAATAATTAGCAAGCGTACAAAATCGTAACATGTAATATAGTTTAAAAGAAAAGAGTGTCAAACACACGAGGAAAAATTATATTATTGAGTATCGAAAATCACCAGGTTATCTACTATTTGGAGAATCGAAAATTTGATTAAAACAACAACAAAATTAAATTAAACTAAAGGAAAAAATAAACTAATTAAAATAACAAAATCTGAAATTCTAGGATTTATTAATAGTAAAACTAACTCTAGGGCTTTCGGTTTCACCCAGGTAATCTCACACAATTCATAATTCCATGAAACTCAAAACTCTAGTCCTTCAAGTTGTAGACCAAAATCCACTAATTATTCAATGTCTTCTTCCGAATAACACCAAACATATCCCCAACTAATAATTTGTCACATCTCTATGAGAATTTAATTATTTGATGATTTATTAAAATCTATGGATTTCTCTACAGTCACATTAAGCACGATAAATTATCTCTAATTTCGCTCAATTAATGTTGTTCAATTCCAGAATTCTAATTCCCAAGTTACCTCTCGGGCATCCCCCATGATTCAATCAATAAAGCAATAGGTGGCCAAACAAATTGTAAGCATTAAAAACAAAAATTAAACACATAATCATGAAAAAGTAGAAGAATAAAGTAACAATGAAATTTAAATTGTGATTTCAAAGCTAGGTTGCATCGAAGCCTTAGAAAAATAAAATTAGTTCATAAAAAATTTGAAACTAACAAAAAATATATTGAATTACATAATGAAAAATAGAAGAGAAGAAAGAACTCTAGACGATCTTAATAAACACTATGTCTCTTGCTCTTCAATGGTGTGATGAGTCGTCTCCTCCAATTATCTTAGCCTCCAACCTCTTTATGATTGCCCTAGAGTTCACATCAGCATCTATATATAGCACCCAAAGAATCCCTATATATATATATATATATATATATATATATATATATATATATATATATATATATATATAACTCATTGGACTATAAACCCGCATTCAAAATATAACATCAGCTCTGAAGTGGTCAACAGCATTTTTAGGTGATCAACTGCTATTTTATGTTTTTTGCATGCATCTGTAGAAAAAATGGTTTTCCCGGAGCTACCGAACTCCGTTTGTGACATATGACCACTTGTTTCGAAGAAGACTCGAAAACCGATATCTTTCATTTAGATCAAAAATTTATATTCATCCATCTTCTCGTTCAAAACAGTCGTACAAGTTCTAGGTGGCATTATTGCTATTTTTTCGCATTGCTTTGTGTCTTCTCTTTCTCCAACTCCAAGCCCCGTGACTTCGTGTGTTTGAGTCTATAATCGTAAATTCCATCTCATTCCTTCAAAAACGAACTAATAAATCAAATTAAGAAAGAAGATGAAATTCAAAGAAATAAACGAGACTTCACAATTTTAATGCGTAAAAAAGGTAATAAAATCATGTAGAAATTACACTCATCAAATACCCCCAAACTTAAGATTTTGCTTGTCCTGGAGCAAAAAGGAAAACTAGAAATCAACGGATAGTAATCATAATTAGGCTTAACTCATCACACCCAAAAGACTTATCATGCAAATATCAAACCTTCAACTTAATACATAAACAATAACAAATAAAGGAAAACTAAGCATACTCACTTTCTTCAGTGCAATTATTCATACGTAATTCCAAGCCAAATCAAGTCTGTCAAGCAATTAACGCAACTAAATCATGTAACAACTCAATCTGCGATCACCTCTTCTCACTACTACAAACCGGGTACCAAACTAGAGCTATCTCTCCTCTCTCTCTCTCTCTCTCTCTCTCTAAGTTGTGACTTTCCTTTTGACATGATTACAAATATTTGTGATGGATTCTCCCGGTTACTCAACAAGTCACACACTTAGAGTTCTTTTTACATACTGATATTTCAAGTTGTCGTTTATCGTAAAAGTAAACATTGGTAATGAATTTCTCTTGTTACTAAGCAACTCAAAACTGGAGTAGATAAAACTTTATTATTTAATTATTTGATATTTATCACTTTATTTACTTAAACCCTGTTTAGGACTAGATCAAAGGGGATAATCACAAGAAAATCATCACACTCCTCTTTTATGCATAATCACATGACTCTCACAATTTTATAAGAAATTTTGAACTTCAATAATCATAAAAAACAAGTATTCTTAATCTTGCTTTATACGATATTGTATTGTTAGTGTAGGTGCCCTAGAGGCAATACAATGATATTATGTAATCAGTATTATTGACATTATGTTCTTTTGATTATATTAATAATTTGTTATGCTTCGTATTTACTGCGTTATAAATATTCGCATGATAAATGTCCTTAGATTATTAATACGAACTATATGAACATGAGATTATATATAGTATAATAATCTTAAATGTCCCTAGTCGAGTATTATTATTATTAGGACAGTAATAATACATTGAGACTAGTATGTTGATTGATTGATGACCACCTCTCATGGGTCATTAGTATAGAGATACTAAAATCAATACATAGGTAAATGTAAGAGTACATTGTACTGGACAGACCCACTGTGAGATTCTACATGGAATGAATTAATAAGTGTCATAAGTAATCTCACTGTGATAATGTTGTAATGGTCCTCTGACCTGAAATCATTATATTTCTACACAAGAATTAATGTACTTTGATTCTATCAAAAGTTATCTTTAATCGGGTAATGATAAAGATAGTATTGGGTTCATTATGAATCGTGTGAGAAATATGAATGATCTAGAAGGAATTTAACCCTCCTAATTTTAGGAGCGATATTATCGGCCTCTTGTTTGAGTGAGACTATGAAATGCATGGCCATGCTCAAATATTGATTTGTTTGAATAGTCTACTCATCGATCAAGAAAATAAAGATTAAATTATTAAGAGGATGACACGTCCCATGCCTCTAGTTTAATCTATAATATCAAGGTTAAAAGGATTATATTACATGGAGACATTAGTCACGAAAGGTTTAATTGAATCACCAATTATTATTATTACTTGGGTAGCAATGATGTATTACTAGATGCCGCTCATTGTTTATAATTTTATTATAAGATAATAAAATTATTGCCAACGTAATAATAACCTAAAGGGTCACACACTTAGAACGTTTAAAAGGAGTATTAATTTAAATTCGGAATTTAAATTAAATGATTCGAAATTAGTTATTTAATTAATTGAGTTGGACTTAATTAATTAAAGGATAATTCGAATTTAAATGATAAAACCAAATCAGATTGGTCTTATCAGAAGCCAAACTGATTACGGTTAAGCCCACCTCTTATCTCTCCCTATAAATACATAGAGATGTATTGGTTTAGGATAATCTTTGACAAATCCGTTTTCCACAGAAAACCCTAGCCGCTCAACTGTTGAGAGGCAAAAGAGAGAGAGAGAGGGGCAAGCATCATCGGCTAGTACCGGCTCCCTTGATCGTTGGACGATCGGACGTTCGTGTGGACTGCCTTAGAGACGCGGATCTAGCTACTAGGGCTGCGTGGTGATTGCAACCTCCATCTTTCAGCCTTCGTAAAGCTCCGAAAGGTAAAATTTTATTTCTCCATTATTAGCCATGTCTTGTACACGGATCCTAGGGTTAGGGTTTCGGATCTGTTTTCATTTCTTTTTCGCTGCGTTTGTGCCCCGAAACCCTACATGTATATCCTAAATAAAAAACAAAACAAAACAAAACAAAACAAAACAAAACAAAACAAAAAACAAAAAACAAAAAAACAAAAAAACAAAAAAACAAAAACGCTTTAGTACAATAAAGACCCCAAAAGTGTGATGGTAATCCTAATTTAAGTCTTTTTTTATATATAAAAATTTTAACCACTCCCCCCAAACTTAAATATCACATTGTCCTCAATGGAAGAAGAAAAGCAAAAAGAAAATGAGTGAGAAAAGTTTAGAATTGCTCTCTTGATTCATGTTGAAATTCTAGATGAGTGACGCTCATTGTTTCGGTGATATTTTGAGTTTTAGATGTCCAAATTCCATTATTCTTTTTGAATTTAAAAGCTAATACAATTTCTTTCGACTGGTATTTAAAACATTTTTCTAGATTTGGACTCCATCGTGCCAAAAATAAGCCATCAAACTCGGTCTAGAAAACAACTCTGCCCGGAAACCCTCAAAGTTATGCAATCCTATAAAATAGAATCAAAAATTAAAATTAAAGTAAACAAAAAGAAAAAAAATCTAAAGAAAGTAAAAAGGAAACAGGGGCTACCTCCCAAGAAGCACTAAGTTTTATATCTTCAGCCGGATATGGTAACCGAGATAGTTAGGTGATGTCAACTTCTAATAACATAAGAATCTCTTTTCTAACAACTTTCCTTCATGTGTGGATTAGGTTTTCTATGTGCATCCCGCAAACTAGATGGTTGTGGTTTAAGCTCGAGTTTGAGTGATTTCTTATTTGAAGATGACATCTCTGATATCCCCATATCTTCAAATTTCAGATATAAAGAAAGATGAATAGATGGTGCAACTTCCAAATACCGAACACACTCTAGAATTTCTTCATTCTCGGCTTCAAGAGTTGTTGATTTTGTTAGACACACTTCTAGCAATAACTTTGCAACTCCAGCCATATGTGTCTCGGCCACAACTTGACCAAGTTCACTGATTTGAAAACAAAAGTGGACTTCGGAAGGAAATTCCATGGATTTAAATAAATGTTACTTGCTCATCCTCAACCCACAAAATAAGTTTTCTTGTTGGACATCAATAAAAACTCTCCCCATAGCTAGAAAATGTCGCCCCAAAATTAACGAAATTTGTTCATCTTCCTCCATGTCAAGCACTATGAAATCAGCTGGGAATATGAACTTGTCTACCTTCACCAAAACATCTTCAATTATACCTCTTAGGTGCTTGATAGATCTGTCCGCCAATTGCAAAGAAATTATAGTAGGCATTTCTTCTCCAGGATCAGGTCTTCAATTATACATCTTGGGTACTTGATAGATATGTCCGCCAATTGCAAAGAAACTATAGTAGGCTTTACTTCTCTAAGATCACATTTTCTAAAAACCGAAAAAGGCATAAAATTAATAATTTACCCAAAATCACACAAAACTTTATCAAAATAAGAATTTCCAATAGTACAAAATCGTAAAACTCTCTGGATCTTTCAGTTTATGAGGTAACTTCTTTTCTAAAATTGCACTACTCTCTTCAGTTAGCATCACCATTTTATGCTCCTCCAACTTTCGCTTGTTTTGATAAACATCCTATAAAAATTTAGAATATTTATGCATTTATTATAAAGCTTTAATAAGAAGAATATTAATATGCAATTGCTAAAAAATACTTAAAATTTTAGAGAGTTGATTATCAAGCTTATTCTTTTTAAGCCTTTGCGGAAAAGGAATCGGTGGATCATAAGGAGATTTAGAATTAATTTCAGAATTAAACTCCTTGGAAATTGTGGCATTTGAAGCTCCTTTAATCTCCTTAGAATTCCCAACTTGGTGGTTAGCCACCTGCAGCATTTGTTTCTCTAAAACTAGCTCACACTCATCTTTCTTTTCAGCCACATTTTTTTTGGTAGATTGTGCTTGTGGCTACTTAATTGTTCTCCCGCTTTTCTGTTTATTGCTTTGACATGCTTCTTGGGATTAGACAAGGTGTTGCTGGGCAAAATTCTGTGTCCTTTCTGTAAGAATATTTGAAAGTTGACCAATCTAAGACTTAAGGTTGTAAATTGAAGTCACGTTATTTTGGATCGTCAAATCTATCTTTTGCATGTATTGCATGAACATATCCTCGAGTGTCGGCTTCTTTGCTTAGTGTGGAAAATTTTGAGGAGGTCTAATAGCCTCTTGATTATTGTTCCATGAAAATTGGGGTGATTTCTGCATCTTGAATTATACGTGTCCGATAAGAATTGTTTTGCTGTTGGAAGTTGAACATGTAATTTGCTTATTCAGAATTTGGTTGAGCAAAAGGATTTCCCACTTGGCAATCGATACTTGAGTGATTTCCTACACAATAATCACAAATAATATTAGTTTGAATAGCATTAATATTCATATTACCTAGTTGTTTAGATAAAGTAGCAATTTGTGCCACCAATTTTATAATAGGATCATGCTCAAAAATTCCAGCCACCTTTCTTGGCATTGCTCTCTCCGAAGACCATTGTTAACTGTTAGATGTCATCTCCTCCAAAAGCTCATAGGCCGCTTCATGAGTTTTGCTCCTAAGAGCTCCTCCAGCTGCTGCATCTACCACAGACCGATTTGTAATTCCCTAAACTGTTATAGAATGTTTGGACTTGCAGCCATTTCGAAAGTTCATGATGATGACACTTTCTCAATAAATCTTTATATCTCTCTCACGCATCATACAAAGACTCAGTCTCAAATTGAGTGAATGTAGTAATGTCATTTCTTAGCTTCACTGTCTTTACTGGAGAAAAATATTTAGCCATAAACTTTTGTGTTAATCCCTCCCAAGTGGTGATGACACCTTGAGGTAGAGAATTTAGTCAAGCCTTGGTCTTACCTCTAAGTGAAAAAGGAAAGATTCTCAAATGATAGCATCGTCCGAAAATCCATTGTGCTTAAAAATATTGCAAATTTCTAAAAAAGTTTGCAATAAGAATATCAGGATCCTCATGTGACAATTCCCCAAACTGAACAGTCTGTTAAATCATTTGAATGATCATTGGTTTAATCTCAAAGTTGTTAGCTTTTATTGCCGGCCACTTTATGCTTGATGTTGCTCCATTAACCGATGGCATATCATAGTCTCTCAAAACCTTATTTTCTTCTCCATTATCATCGTTCACCATTGTGATACGCTTCTATGTTCTGAAATTTAACTATTAAATAACAGAAAAACTAATCAAACCTATCTTTCTAAACAAAATAAACCCCAAATTAGTAAAATTCTAGCTAATATCAATATCAGTAAAAGAATAATTAGTTCCTGGCAGCGGCACCAAAAATTGTATTGAATAATTTGCAATTGCACAAAATCGCAACAACAAGTATAGTTTAAAAGAAAGAGTGTCGAACCCACGAGGACTAATTATTTTATTGAAAACCAAAAATCACCAGATTATCTACTATTTGGAGAATCAAAATTTTGATTAAAACAGTAACTAAATTAAATTAAACTAAAGGCAAAATTAAACTAATTGAAAATAATAAAAAAAATCTGAAATTTTAGGGTTTATTAATAGTAAAACTAACTCTTGGCCTTTCAGTTTCATCTAGCTAATCTCACACAATTTATAATTACATGAAACTTAAAACTCTACTCTTCCAAGTTGTACCAAAATTCCCTAATTATTCAATATTTTCTCTCGAATAACACCAAAAAAATTCCAAACTAATAATTTGTCACATATCTTTGCGAATTTAGTTATTTGAAGATTCATTAAGTCCTATGGATTTCTCTACACTCACATTATTCGCAGTAAATTATCTCTAATTTCGTTTAATTAATGGTGCTCAATTCTAGAATTCTAAATCACAAGTTACCTCCCGGCATCCCTGTAGCAACCTGAATTTTCATTTATAATTAAATATAAGTTTTGTTTGATTTCACGTGTTTTGCACATGCAAATTGATGAACATTTTTTCCTTAAAAAATTATTTATTTTTATCATGAACAAGTATTTTATTTCTTCTCTTTTTAATTAAAGCCTATTTTAATCTCTAGACCTAATTATTTAATTCTAGTCCACACTAATTAAATTAATTAAATAAATTAAGAGCCCATAGGACTTTTAGCCCACTAAAATGAGCCCAATAGTTTATTCTCATTTAAATGAGACAACTTGTAGGGTAGACTTGTTTTTGTAACAAATTAATTAATAAACATGAACAATTAGTAATTAGGTGTGCATTGTGTGACACGTGCATTGCACTAGCACGTGTTTTGGGTGAGACAAGGGTAGGCCAGATTGCTTCATGGAGAGTGGGAGAGATGGAGAGTGTGGAAGAGTGGGTGTGTGATCATGGGTAGTTGTTCTAACTCCCTAATGCATCCTAGCCTCTCATCTAAACTCATCTAAATCAATCTTAGCCCTCCATTTGTGTTTGAAAAGTGTATAAATACCCCCCTCATCTTCTTCATGAAATGCACTCGAAAAATTGCAAGAGAAAAAGAAAGAAAAGAAACAAGTTGTGAGTAAAACATTGAGAGAAGTGTGAGTAAAAGATTGACAGTTGGGTGCTTGTGTGTTCTTGCAACTATTGGAGGCCAGCCTACATCAAGAGGAGCAAGGAGGAGCTCGGGTTCCATCAAGCAAGGAGGAGAAGGCACATTTTGGTGGCACAATCTAGGAGGAGAAGGAACCGTTCGTGCATTCAACAAGTTTTCTAGGAGTTTTCTAATTGTTTCTTCAATAAGGTGGGTGATTTCTCAAGCTTCTAATTTAGATACCATGCTAGGGATTGAAATTGTGATTATGATAGAAACAAGTAGGAAAGATTGCCCATATTTAGTTAGAAGAGATTAATAAGAAAAGAAGCTCTAACTGATCTACATGAAAAATGAATAAAATGAATGGGAATGTATTATTTAAAATATGTTATGATGGTTTGTTAGTATAATTGCATGCTAGAGTTGACGAATTATGATTTTATGATAAATTTGTTTATGAATAATTGGTAGAATGCAACATGTGAAAATTGTGCCTATGGATAATTCATAGAATGCAAACTAGCATTTATGGATTAAGAAATAGATTGGTTTGTGGTAAAAAGTGTGTTCTAATTGCCATATGTGAGTAATATTGTAGTCTCTACGTTATCATCCATGTTGTTCCTTGAAATATAAACAAAAGATTGGTTTTGTAAGAATATGACTAATTTAAAGAGTTTAATCTTTGTTAAAGAACGAAAAATTATATGAACTCATTATGAATGAGGGGGAAATTTGTTAAATTCTTATAAATAAAAAGAAATGCTTCCATGTCGAAATGTATTCATGATCCATTTTTTAAAATAAACCAAGGGAAAAATAGTCTTTTATGTTTTAAAAATGAGTGTTATACAATTTATGAAAGTACAAGTTACTGGTTTTCCAAGAAAATATAATCAGGAAAAGATCTAGATTTTATAAGTGCAATCTAGTTGAAAAAAATCGAGTTTTTCCAAAAAAGAACTAGTAACAGTACAGTCTGACACAAAAACATTTTAATCAATTTCCTATACGGGTTAGTCACTCAGACCTACTCGTCAGTGGGTGCATTTTAAGAACGTTATTGTAGCTCAGCGGAGCTGTTGACCTGGGTTTGAGTCTCGCCAGAGACTTTTTTTTTTAAAATCTGACTTTTACTCCAAAACCGAGAACCAAACTTATGTAGCAATTACGTCCTTCGTGTGACAGTTAGTCACTTAAGACCTTCTGGTCTCTGGGTGCGGTTTAGTGACGTTACTGTTCACTGGCGGAGGGGTTGTGCGTGGGTTCGATCCGGCCTCTGACCAATTTTTTTTTAGTTTTTGATTTTTTTTCTTCATATTTTTGATATTTCTAAGGTTTTTAAGTGTTCAAAAAAATTGAGAAAAAATATTAGAATTATTCTAAAAATACCTAGACTTCAGGAAAAATTATTTCCTAAATATTGACCTATTACAATAAGAATTAGAAGTAAAATTTTGAGAAGAAGAATTAATAAGTTTTTAGAATGTAATTTCTTTGTAAATAAAGATACTAATATTTTGTTGAACATTGAGAAATTTGTGAAGAGTTCAAAATGAGATTTTTGACATGTAAAATATAGAGTAAAATTTAATATAAGATTGTTTAAGATTATGCAAAATGTGCATGGAAATAAAGTAGAAGAAACATGATGAAATGTGAAAATTGTGAATATGAATACTCTCATTTTAATGTACATGAAAAGAGAATTGAGACTAGAGTTTTAGCTAAGTCCTCACATCGGCATTTTGAAAAGAGGAATGTGATAAATAAAGACCAAGTTTGGGTCATGATTGATATTTAAGACCGATGTAGAGGTAACGCTAATTCTAGAGTATTGATTTTTATTCATGATTCTATTATCTAAGGATCAGATACATAGTAGAGATGTGACGAAAATAAGAGAAAAACATAAGTATAAGGGCCCTCGAATCTACGGTGTGAGAGTGTTCACAGGATATCCACATGATGCGTCATGCTAGGGCGTGGATACTACTCCAGGATATCGTACCATCGGCAACGCTTTGGGGGTGCTCAGTGACTACGTAGTGCCATCGTTCCATGGCAGAGGCGAATTGTCCATAGGATGTCTGCATGATGCGTCATGTCTGTGCGTGGGATTCTCTCTACAATGTCTGGACATGGGCTCGTAACTCATTGAACATCCAGGATACTTACCATAGTTACCGTTGTAGTTTAGCTTATGGCGAGGGAATCAACCCTACAAGATGAAGAACGATTAAGGGCTTGCCCTCGGACCTATGTCGTATGAGATGTATAGAATCTGAACAAGTGCGCATTAGTGTCATCTAGTATAAATAGCTGCATTAAGGACTAAGTGCACAATCACACACGACATCAATAGGATAGTCTCCCTTAGCTTTGTTTGTGACAAGTGTGTACTTTCTAAATAAGAGAAATTGATGTATTATATCCTAGCATCAGTTGTATGCAACTGACATGACCAAAGTTTTTGTGCAGGATAAAGTGATTAAGAAGACAAAAGAATGAATGCTGCTTAAAGAAATGTTCAAGTTATTATTTAATTCATGTAACATGTTGTAATTTTTAATTGCGCTGCATTGATGTAATCTTTGTTGTAATAAAAGTTTTTAATTCCTTGTAAAATTGTACGAAGTGAAGTGCAAAGATCCTGTAGAACTTCGAATTCAGTCTTATTTGGAATTCGGGGTGTTACAATCCCCATGATTCAATAAATCAAACAACAGTTTTCCAGACAATTGTAAGCATTAAGAACAAAAATTAAATACACAATCATGCAAAAGTAGAAGAGTAAAGTAACAATGAAATTCAAATTGTGATTTCAAAGATAGGCTACATCGAAGCCTTCGAAAAATATAATTAGTTCATAGTAAATTTGAAACTAAGAAACATTGTATTGGATTGCATAATGAAAAATAGATTAGAAGAAAGAACTCTAGATGATCTTGATAAACGCTATGACTCTTGCTCTCCGTGTGATGAGTCGTCTCCTCCAATTCACTTAGCCTCCAACCTCTTTCTGATTGCCCTAGAGTTCACATCACCATCTATATATAGCACCCAAAGAATCCCATAAAAAGACATACAAATACAGCCCATTGGATCCGAAACCCGCACTAAAAATATAACATCAGCCCCGACGCAGTCGGCTGCATTTTTTGTGCGGTCGACTGCTAACTAGCTGCTTTCTACGCGCAGCTGCAGAAATAATAATTTGTCCGGAACTATAGAACTCCATTTGTGACATATGACCAGTTGTTTCAAAGAACACTCGAAGCCCGACATCTTTCATTAGATCAAAAATTGAGATTCGTCCATCTTCAAGTTTGAAACAGTCGTACAATTCTAGGTGTTGTTATTGCTACTTTTTCGCATTGTTTTGTATCTTTTCATTATCCAACTCCAAGCCCCGTGACTTCGTGTATTTGAGTCCATAGTCCTAACATCGATTTTTCTTAATATGCCACTTTTCAAAACTATTTTCATAAAGAGGATAGTTTCCAAAGTATTTGCACTCGTGGACTCAACAACAAAATTTGCCGTTCCCAACGGCGAGTTTAGTTTTTTCATGCTCGCCATTGGAAAACAGTGAGTTTAGTGATACTTTTTTTAGAAACTCGTCGTTCCCAACAATGAGTTTAGTTCAAAATTTTCAATAAAGAATCGCTGTTCCCAACGGCGAGGACATTTATACTAGACTCGATGTTGGAACAACGAGTTTAGTTCAAATTTTTTCATTAAGACTCGTCGTTCCCAACAACAATGAAATTTATACTAGACTCGCTATTGGGAACAACAAGAATTTAGGAAATTTCACAGAGAGTGAAACACTCTGTTCGACTTAGTAAATTTTCGAAAAAAACTCCATAGAATTTTTTTTGAACTAAACTCGTTGTACCCAACAGCGAGTCTAGTATAAATGTCCACGTCATTGGGAACAGTAAGTCTTCATTGAAAATTTTGAACTAAACTTGTCGTTGGGCAAGGCGAGTTTCTCAAAAAGAAAGCTACACTTGCCGTGTTCCAACAGCGAGCATGAAACAACTAAACTCGCCGTTAGGAACAACGAGTTTAGTTGTTGAGTCTAGGAGCACAAATACTTTGGCAATTTTCTGCTTTATGCAAATAGTTTCGAAAAGTGTCATAAAAAAAGAAATTCTCTAACATCCATCTCATTCATTCAAAAACAAACGAATAAATAAAATTAAGTTGAAAGAATATGAAATTCAAATAAATAAATGAGAACTCACAATTTTAATGTGTAAACAATGTAATAAAATCATGTAGAAATTACACTCATCAAAACCCTAGGTTGTAGTCCTGATATACAAGTCACCAGATATATCCTGAATAAAGAGACATACGATAGAAGCTGTACGATCTAACTTAGAGATGAAGTTTGGCCCGAAAGATGGCCTATGCCCAATACTGCAGTCAAAGGCCGCTATCGGTCGACTATCAAGATAGAAAATTGACCGTGTTTGGGTATTCCCAAACACGTGAGTAGGTCGGTCGACTGACAAATAATATCGACTATACGTATCTGTTGGATGCTGTTATGCTGTTGTTTCCGCTTTTTCTCATAACGATGCTTCTTTTTTCCTTCACTTCATCATCTAGTACTCATCGAACTATAAGTATACAAGACATAAAGCCCAACATGTGGAATAGTTACCAAGGTAAAGCAACCCAAGACTCTGCATTTCAAGCCTTAGAGAGATTCTTTTAAAAATTCAAGGGAGTTTCTGCTATGCGATTTCTCAAAGTTTGACCGCCCACCTTTGTTGCACCTGGCTTATCAAGCTTTGGATTCATTTTGACACAGTTTGGGACGTTCCCTGTCACTGAATGTGAGGAAGATGTGGAGTAAGAGCATCCACGGTCGTGATTGTTTAGAAAATGCATATAGCATTTTGCCTCTTTGCTGCAGACGTTGAATGGTAATTTATAATTTAAAATAATAAAAATCTCATATCAGACGAAGTTTGAAGTTGCGTCGGAGGAATTTAATTATTTTTTTAATAGGTAGACGGAACTTCACTTTGCGTCGGAAGAGAAAAAAAATTACAGTTGTCAGACACAAAATTACAGATGATCAAGCGAAGTGAAGAGAGAAAAAAAAATTCAAAAAATGGTCAGACACAAAGTGATGTTGCGTCCGACACTTTTTGTAATTTTTATTTTCTTTATTGACCTTTTTTTAGTTTTTTTATTGCGGTTTATTTGATTTTTTTTAGGGACAGAAAGTGAAGTTGTGTCGGAGGAATAAAAAATATTTTTTTTCGTCGGACGCAAAGTGAAGTTGCGTCCTGTATAATATGCATTTCTCTCAAATCCACTCTCAGATATAGCAATCTACTGTAGCAAAAAAAGCAAAAAAATGCATAAATAGCAAACGACTGCAGCGCTTTTTGAGCGGAAATATGCATATTATGCATATTTAGCAAACGACTGTGGATGCTCTAACTGATGTCTTTTGCTGTTGATATAAATGAAAATTTGGGTGATAGTAAGCTTGAAGAAATTGATAAGAGACTGATGCGAATTTTTTCTCTTGGTTCCAGGGCTACTTTAAATCCTGTGGTTACTATGTTTGGTGGCATTGTTGTGTTGGGTTTATTTTTTGCATGTTAAGTTCGATGTGAAGAAAATACGGTGAAGCAAGAAGATATTCGAAGCAGATATTGGAGCAATAAGATGTTGTTTCTAACTGAGATAGAGCTTCTATATTAGCAATCGACCGCAAATAGATAGGGGTTGTCTCAACTCCAGGTGCAGTCGACTGCTCTTGAAACTAGTGAGGCATAGCGACAAATTTGAGTCCAGTCAGGTGGATCTGTTTGAAGCTCAGTTACTTCTCCAAGTTAGATTATACGGCTTCTATCATGTGGCTTTTTCTTCAAGGTATATCGGATGGTTATTGTATCATGACTACAACCTAGGATTTATTTAGTTCTCTATTAGTGTAATGACCTCCATTGTGTGGTAGTACTTCATCTGAGAGTTTTTTCACTGTACACAGCAAAGTATTTTATTGTGAGACCTAAAGAGATAGATAGGTATTGGATATTTATTGATTAAATGACTGCACAAAAGTCATTTTAAGTGATGCCATATTTCCTTAGGCCCAAAATTAGCCCACTACTCATTATGATCATTTTGAATCCATCTGCCATTAGTGGACATTTAGAGCATCTGTGGTCGTTGCCCATTTATCCAAATTTTGGAAATTTTGGAAATAACGTCGCTGTAGTCGTTGGCCATTTACTCAAATTTTGGCGATACGATGGACAGTGGTCTGCCAAATTTGGGAGACGAAATGGCTTTTGCCAAAATATAGCAGACGAAAGATTATCTTTCGTACGTCTAATGGGACGAAAGATTATCTTTCGTTGGAGACGTGGGACGGAAAATAAAACATCGTCTCTACACAATTGCAGCTGAGATATCGTCGGACGAAGAATAATTTATCGTCTGTTGAATTAATTAAAAGAAAACAAAAAAAAATTGAAGGACAGGTAAATAATTTACCGTCCCTTCAATTTGAGCAAAAGACAAAATGGGTGGGACGGTAAATAGTCTACCGTCCCTCCATTTTTTTTTTTTTTGACTTTGAAAAAATTAACCCTGTTTATTTAACTTTGTTTTTACTTTATTTTTTTTTAATGGTTGGGACGAAAGATTAAGTCTCGTCCAGTACAAAAACTTTCGTTGGACAGGAAATGATTCTCCATCCGTTCTAATTTACCTGTACATATCACTTGGACGATAGATAATCTTTCGTCTGACCCAAATTTTAGCTTTCGACGACTACTGCACCAACTCATTTTTCTATTTCCATTTGCTAAATACCCAAAATTTTGCTCACAACGACTATAGATGCTCTTAACGGTCCAAATCAAAATCGATGGTTCTTTTTAATTTCTGCCTATTAAGATGGTTTTGATTTTGGTAACTGATGGTTTTTTAATTTCTACTATTTAGAAGGTTTTGATTGTTTTCAATTTCTAGCTATTAAGTTTTTCTTTAACTCCCTTTAATTTTATTAATATCCTTGTCATTTGGTCATTTGTTTTTTGGCCTATATTTATAGATTGGATTTTTGAGTATTAAACAACAACAAGCAATAGTGATGTTGTTGGAATTAATTTTTGCAGTTTTCCGGACCGGATTCCGGCAAGCTCCGGCCACCGGCGGCACCGGAAAGTGAGTGGATTGCGATCCTCTCGACAAGTACTATTCCGTAGTATACTCACTTGCCAAAAACTAATTCCGTATGAATGAGAAATGTTGATCCAAAGTTGGGTACTTGAAATGTACTAACTTGGCAACTTGGAGAAAATAGATAGTCCCATATCGGAAATTGGAAATGATTTTGTCTAGTATATATACTAGAAAACTGAACTAAAGGGCGTGACCCGGGGGTTACCACTAACGTGTAGTGGAGAGAGGACTTAGCCAAAATGACAAACACACAGGCGCGCGCGCGCCCGGCCCGGCCCCGGTCCCGGTCCCAGTCCCGTCTGGCTTAAATTTTTTTTTTATTTTGCCCAGACAAACTCTTCCCCTACTGAACTGAAAAGGCTTTTCAGATTCAGTATCTGGTGCCCATTACTCTGTAACAGCAGAGTAATGGCTCACCAGTTATGAATCTGAAGAGTCCCCATTACTCTGCTGTTACAGAGTAATGGCTGCTGAACAGTCTCCTTCCTCTTCTTCTTCCTCTGCTCTGAGTCAGTGTCTGTCAACTGAGAGTACACACAGACAGCAGTTCGTTGTCTCTGAAGCAAGGGTGCTGCATTCTTCAGAGAAGGTACAATTGTATCCTGGGAAGCAATTCGCCGGTAACCGTCACACTACGGGGCGAATTCTGCTTTAAGGACAGAGATTCTTAAAAATCTCGACTCTGTACATGTTCATTGCTTACACTTTTTCTTTCTGTATTTGATTTCTTCACAACTTTGTTGGAATTTCTTATTATTTTATATTCAGGTTCTAACAATCTTAAAGCAGAATTTTTCCTCACAGATTCTAACAATTTTTGTGAAGTTTGTTTACAGGTTCTGTTCGGAAAAAAGAAGAACTAACAATCTCTGTTTCAAACAATTTCAGAGAAGAGAAAAAAATCAAAACATGGAGAACACACAAACTGAAGTTGCTACTGGGCTTCTCAGTACCCAAACTCCGGTGACCCAGAATGTGACTGCACAATCGGTTGCGGCATATTCGGTCGTTCTGCCCATGCACATAAGCGTGGGAGAAAAATCAGAGAAGTTCAATGGAACTGGGTTCAAAAAGTGGCAGGGGAAGATGCAGTTCTACCTGACCACATTGAAGCTGGACAGATTCCTCAATGAATCTGCCCCGATGCTGGCGCCAATGGAAGCACACTCCGTTGCTGCAGTTGACGCGTGGACTCAGGGCGACTACCTCTGCAGGAACTACATCCTGAATGGCTTGGTAGACTCCTTGTACAACGTCTACTGTGTCTTCAAGACGTCCAAACTCCTGTGGGGGTCCCTGGAAAAGAAGTACAAAACAGAAGATGCCGGGTCCAAGAAATTTGTTGTCGGCAAATTTCTGGACTACAAGATGATTGACTCCAAAACTGTGGTGAGTCAAGTCCAAGAACTGCAGGTTATAATGCACGACATTGCTGCAGAGAATATGACGCTGTGCGAACCATTCCAGGTTGCAGCGTTCATTGAAAAACTTCCATCTGGGTGGAAAGACTTCAAGAACTATCTCAAACACAAACGAAAGGAGATGTCTCTTGAAGACCTAATTATCAGGTTGCGGATCGAAGAAGAGAATCGCAAGGCTGAGAGGTCCTATGGAAATCAGTCCATAGAAATGGCCAATGTGGTGGAGCATGAACAGAAGGAAAAGAAGAGGAAGTTTCTGCCACAGGCCTCAAACAAAAAACCTCTTGCAAAGTGGTTTGCAGAAAAATGCCACAAGTGTGGTAAGCTGGGGCACAAAATTTCTGAGTGCCGCAGTAAGGACAGTAATTATTCAAAAACTGGACATGTAAAAGGGAATGAAAAATCCCATGTACACATAGCTGAGAACTTGTCCACTGGTCTTTCTGACCTGGACCTCTGTGCTGTTGTTTCAGAGGTAAATCTTGTGGGGAGCAATCCTCGTGAATGGTGGTACGATACTGGGGCCACCAAGCATATCTGCTCGGACAAGAAAATGTTCACCTCCTACCAGAAGTGCAACAAAGATGAACAGCTATTCATGGGAAACTCTTCCACCTCCAAAATTGAAGGAACAGGGAAGATAGTGCTGAAAATGACTTCAGGCAAAGAGCTAACACTCACAAATGTGCTGCATGTCCCAGACATTAGAAAGAACTTGATATCAGGTTCTTTGCTAAGTAAGAATGGGTTCAAAGTTGTACTTGTTTCTGATAATTTTGTACTGTCCAAGAATGGGGTATATTTGGGTAAAGGATATGTAAAGAAATGGACTGTTCAAGTTTAATGTAATGACAGTCATCCCTAAAACTATTGTTCCTGCTATTCCCAAAGTTAATGAAATAACTCCTATTGCCTATGTTGTTGAGTCTTCTTCTGTTTGGCATGAAAGACTAGGCCATGTTAATGTAAATTCTATGCGTAGATTAGTTAACATGAATTTGCTACCAAAGTTTAAGGTAGATAACTCAGAAAAATGTGAAGTTTGCACGGAGGCCAAACTCACTAAAACTCCATCGCGTTCTGTAGAAAGAAACACAGAAACTCTAGGTCTAATTCACACGGATCTGTGTGACTTAAAATATGTGCAGACCAGAGGTGGCAAAAAGTACTTTGTGACTTTCATAGACGATTGCACAAAATTCTGTTATGTATATTTGTTACATAGCAAAAATGAGGCTTTGGATAAATTCAAAGAATATAAACTTGAGGTTGAGAATCAACTTGGAAAAACGATTAAAATCGTTAGAAGTGATAGAGGAGGAGAATATGATGCACCATTTAACATGTTTTGCTCGGAACATGGAATAGTTCATCAGACAACTGCTCCCTACTCACTCGAATCAAATGGTACTGCCGAGCGCAAAAACCGAACTCTAAAGGAGATGATGAATGCCTTGTTGTTGAATTCTGGCCTACCCCAAAATATGTGGGGGGAAGCATTGTTGACTGCCAACTACATTCTCAACAAAATACCTCACAAGAAAATCGGCAAGACACCATATGAATTGTGGAAAGGTAACTTACCTTCGTATAAATACCTCAAAGTGTGGAGGTGTCTAGCAAAAGTGACTGTACCTAACCTGAAACAGGTCACCATCGGACCTAAGACGATTGATTGCATATTCATAGGCTATGCACACAACAGTAGTGCATATCGGTTCTTGGTATACAAATTGGATATACCGGATATCCATGTAAATACAATAATGGAATCAAGAAATGCTTCATTCTTTGAACACGTGTTTCCGTGCAAGGATACTACGTACCCTAAACGTACACGTGAACAAGGAAATGCAAGCACTTCAGTTGATGAACCAGAACAGGATACCGATGAGCCTAGACGAAGTAAACGGGCTAGAACATCAAAATCATTTGGTCCTGACTTTGTGATGGCCTTTCTGTTAGAGAATGAGCCCAGAACTTTCAAGGAAGCTATGTCTATGCCTGATGCTCCTATGTGGAAGGAAGCAATCAAAAGTGAAATAGACTCCATTATGCAAAATCATACATGGGAGTTAGTCGATTTGCCTTCTGGATGTAAAGCTCTAGGATGCAAATGGATTTTCAAACAAAAATTGAAACCAGATGGTTCAATAGAGAAGCATAAGGCTAGACTTGTGGTACAAGGATTTAGGCAAAAAGAAGGCCTAGATATCTTCGATACATATTCCCCAGTTACAAGAATAACATCCATAAGAATGTTGATAGCTATTGCAGCCCTACGTAACCTGGAAATACATCAAATGGATGTTAAAACTGCATTTCTAAATGGGGACTTAGAAGAAGAAATATACATGAAACAACCGGAGGGTTACGTAGTTCCTGGATAGGAAAATAAGGTGTGCAGGCTTGTAAAATCACTGTACGGCCTGAAACAAGCTCCAAAGCAGTGGCATGCAAAATTTGACAATGTTATGATGTCAAATGGTTTCAAAATAAATGAATGTGATAAATGTATCTACATAAAAGATACTCCAAACGGATACATTCTGGTCTGTCTATACGTAGATGACATGCTCATTATTGAAAGCAATAACGACATTATCAAACAAACTAAGAGCATGCTTAGTGGCAAGTTTGACATGAAAGACTTGGGAGTTGCAGATGTCATACTAGGAATCAAAGTTTCCAGGACATCTGAGGGGATTACTTTGTCTCAAGCTCATTATGCGGAGAATGTACTTGAAAGATTCAAGAATTATTCCAATGGGACAGCAAAAAGTCCCGTCGATCCAAGTCTTCACCTGTTCAAAAATACAGGCGAAAGCATATCACAACTGGAATATGCACGTGTAATTGGTAGTCTGATGTACCTAACAAATTGTACAAGACCGGACCTAGCACATTCGGCAAATGTACTGAGCCGATACACGAGTAATCCAGGACGAAGTCACTGGAAAGGAATAACTAGAGTATTGAACTACCTGCGATATACTCAGAGTTATGCGCTGCATTACACCAGATATCCAGCAGTACTGGAAGGCTACAGTGATGCCAACTGGATATCGGACTCAAAGAACTCAAAATCCACAAGTAGATATGTCTTTACACTTGGTGGTGTAGCTGTGTCATGGAAATCCTCTAAACAAACGCTATTAGCCAGATCCACCATGGAATCTGAGTTCATTGCTTTAGACAAAGCGGCAGAAGAAGCAGAATGGCTTCGCAACATTTTAGAGGATATTCCTATGTGGGAAAAACCAGTGTCTACCTTATGTGTACACTGTGACAGCCAATCGGTTATAGCACGGGCACTGAGTTGCATGTATAATGATAAGTCTCGTCATATCAGAAGGCAACACAAAACCATTAGACAACTGCTCTCAAATGGAGTAATCTCTATAGAATATATAAAATCGGCCGACAACCTAGCGGATCCATTTACTAAAGGTCTGTCGCGAGAGCAGGTTGTGAGATCATCAAAAGGAATGGGTTTAAAGCCTATGACGAAAGAGGATACTTGATGGAAACCCTACCTAGGAATTGGAGATCCCAAGATCTAGGTTCAAAGGGACAACTAAATCTTGTTGAATCGACGAAAGCACTGAGAGATTAACATCTCATACCCATTCTTAGGATGATAAAACAAGTGCTGCCTGCAAATAGTTAGAATAAGCTTGGATTTTAATGATTCCCATAGCTTTGAAATAAAAGTGGGGTATAGCAGGATACTCTTTATGGGCAATCACCTTGTGAGTGTGAAATGGGGCCGTTTCTAGGAGAATGAAGAGAGGCTACATTCTCCAAGTTCACTCATGATTAACCAGGGATGTTCAAGGCCAAAATGAACACAACAAGAGAACTTAGTTCTGTGAGGAGATGAAACTGTGTGATAGTTATTGTCTAGGTTCACATGAACGCCCGGGTAGTTCAAGACATCATGATCACTACCTGGTCAAGTGAATCCGATAGCTAATTACTAAGGGTGGTTCAAAGTTGAAAAATTACTACCATTCCTGATGCAGTGATTTTCCGATTGTACTCACAAAGTCTTTCTGTCATATTTTTTGTTTTTCTGTCGTGTCTGGATTACATGGTCTGGTAATTTCCATTCATGTGGGGGATTGTTGGAATTAATTTTTGCAGTTTTCCGGGCAGGATTCCGGCGAGCTCCGGCCACCGGCGGCACCGGAAAGTGAGTGGATTGCGATCCTCTCGACGAGTACTATTCCGTAGTATACTCACTTGCCAAAAACTAATTCCGTATGAATGAGAAATGTTGATCCAAAGTTGGGTACTTGAAATGTACTAACTTGGCAACTTGGAGAAAATAGATAGTCCCATATCGGAAATTGGAAATGATTTTGTCTAGTATATATACTAGAAAACTGGACTAAAGGGCGTGGCCCGGGGGTTACCACTAACGTGTAGTGGAGAGAGGACTTAGCCAAAATGACAAACACACACGCGCACACGCGCGCGCGCGCGCGCCCGGCCCCGGCCTCGGCTTCGGCTTCGGCTTCGGTTCGGCTCGGCTCGGCTCGGCTTGGTCTGGCCTGGCCTGGCCTGGCTTAATTTTTTTTTTATTTTGCCCAGACAAACTCTTCCCCTACTGAACTGAAAAGGCTTTTCAGATTCAGTAACTGGTGCCCATTACTCTGTAACAGCAGAGTAATGGCTCACCAGTTGTTATGAATCTGAAGAGTCCCCATTACTCTGCTGTTACAGAGTAATGGCTGCTGAACAGTCTCCAGTCCAACTCTTCTCTATATATCCAGACATCAACTCCTATACAGAGAGAGAAATTTTTGCACTTGGGTCTTCCTCTTCTTCTTCCTCTGCTCTGAGTCAGTGTCTGTCAACTGAGAGTACACACAGACAGCAGTTCGTTGTCTCTGAAGCAAGGGTGCTGCATTCTTCAGAGAAGGTACAGTTGTATCCTGGGAAGCAATTCGCCGGTAACCGTCACACTACGGGGCGAATTCTGCTTTAAGGACAGAGATTCTTAAAAATCTCGACTCTGTACATGTTCATTGCTTACTGTTTTTCTTTCTGTATTTGATTTCTTCACAACTTTGTTGGAATTTCTTATTAGATGTCTCTCAATTCTACCCATTCTTAAAGTTTGCTGCATTTCAAGTATTATTTCTTTGTGCGATTTTTGTTGAGCATCCGAAGGAAAATAGTTGTATCAAATATTGTCTTTACTTGTTTGTGCTAAGAGGAAGACTAAGGCTTCAAATGGAATGTTGTACCATTAGGAAGTGTCTTTCCATGAAAGCTTACACGTTGGGCAGTAGTAATCCTTAGGGCAGTGTATTCACGCCTCTCCTCCGATAGGCCAATTCACAAAACCCTTAAAACTCATCTATTTTATCTTGATTTAGTGGTTTAAATTTTAACTATTTATATGCTAGCTCTAACAATCTAATAAATTATTTACTTGTTATATTTGAATCTTTAGCTACTCTTGAATTTTACCTAAAATTTGTAGGGTGTTGGGTGTTTCATATTTGATTTTAAGCTTTTAGATCTATATAGGAACAACATCTTTGGTATCAGTATAAGTCCACAAATTGTACCCTCCCAAACTGCATGTGAAGACATAGACTCATTCAAAATTTGAACTTGGATATCACCTTGGTTGCACGCTTTAATTGTAGCTAGAATGCTACAGTCAACTTGAATTAGATAGTACTCTATTGTAATTTGGCTTCTCATATTACAGTTAATTTCATATTTGATAGGAACAGTAACTCAATTTAAGTTGTTGCATGATTATTGTTTCTTACTATTTTAATTTGAAATAAGTAGTCTTAATATTGTTTCAAATTGTCTAAATAGATATCTAAGCAGACACTTGATTCTTGTACTTGCTGTCGCATACTGTAGTAAAATAAAACAAGCTTGTTAGCGTTTATTGATTGTGAAATTTATTTATACTTCAGACTTTGCTTTGTGTGATTTTCCATGGCCGACTTCAAGGATGATTTTCGCTCTGCCAAACCCGAGAAATTTTTCAGGCTAAATTTTAAGCATTGGAAAAAACAAATGAGTTTTTGGATGACCACCATATGACTCATATCCTCTTTAGAAGCCCCCGCTCACCCAGACCATGTGAATGAGACTCTCGAGTCTCGCGCAACCATAACCACCTTTACTTCCAAATCTAAAACCCCTAAAAACATAGAGTGTTATTGCTTGCATAGCATCATCCTTAGTGCCTTATCTGATAGCTTTTATGACATCTATAGTGATTTTGAATCAACCAAAGAGATTTGGGTCGCTCTTGAAGCCGGATGGGGGTTAGATGATGTTGTCACGCATATGTTTAGTGCATCCTCTTTTAATGACTTTAAACTAGTAGATGATAAACCCTATTAATGACTGACTGCATGAGTTCCAAAATCATATTAGATATTGTTGTTGATTTCGGTGTGGGAGCAAACAGATGATTTGTGAATTCTTCTAGGAACAATAAAAACGAACCTATTGACTTCTTGCCGGCGTTTGACTGTTTCTCGCCGCTGCCACTAACATGCAAAAAGTTCGAAACATCAGGATGGATCCTGACAACAAACCCCCTGACGCTCAAGTCAGTAATCAGGAAGATTATGAAAGAGCGCTTTATGGAAAAAATATTGATTACATTTCTTGTGGTGGGGGTCGAGAGGTATTTATAGTCGCCTTTTGAGATGGTTTAGAGATAATCATTTATCTCTATGTCCCGGTATTTTTGGATAAGCTAGAGAGTTCAAATCGTTTCAGGATAAGAGTTTTGGTTTAAACCTCCTCTTAGAGATAACCTTGAATTTGAATTACCCTCTTAATGACCTGGGCTGGTTTGTAATGGGCCGTCGCCCTTATCTAGTAGGACAGACCCGTTTTTAGGTTATTGGACATGAAAAGAACCCAGTTTCCATTTCAAACCCGTTTATGGGTGAAATTACCGTTTTACCCCTGAGAGCTTCAAGATCCATGCCCGATTTGAACGATCTCGATTTAACCTTATTTTTATCCATATTACGAGCCTCTCACTCCTGAAGACTGAGTTTTTGCAGCCTTTGGCCTGTTTCTAATAGTTCATAGAATTTATCGGCATTCTCAGGGACGTTGAACCTCGTACTGGGTGGAATAGTATTCCCCTGAGCTTATAAGTCGCTCAGAATTATATCAAAGTCTTCCTATAACTTTTTGTGATTTTTCCCAAAATTTTCCCAATTTTTAATTATTTTACGAATTTTTATTCGATTCTCAAATTAAATGATTAATTCTCGAAAAACTATAATTAATTATTCTAACTTAATAATTATTCTTTGGAATTTTTGAAAATATTTTTCCAAATTTAATAATTAATTTTAAAATTTTTATTATTTTTTACGATTTTAATCATTTTTTGGAATTTTTAAATAGTTAATTTGATTTAATGACCAAATAAAGGGAAAAAATTAAATAAATTACCCAGATTAAATCACAACCGATGATCATGCATTGGCTCGCTCGTTGAGGCGATTGGACGGCTGTGATGAGGGAATCAGGTTTGGAGGTGACATGGCATGATCTGAGGCGTTTATCTTGATCGAGCGCACATCGGGAGGAAAAATTGTTTGGCCGTTCGAGGACGCGTCTATCCGAATTTTGGATCCAAACGACATGGCAAGATCTGAGCCGTTGATCGTGATCAGGCTCGCATCAGGAGGCGAGGCTGTTTGGCCATATTTTGTTCGGGGGAGCATCTACTTGGATTTTGAATCCGAACGACGTGGCGAGATCTGAGTCGTTGATCATGATCAAGCTCACATCGGGAGGCTGATCTGTTCGGATTTTAGATCCGAACGATGTAGCGAAATCTGAGTCGTTGATCATGATCAAGCTCGCATCAGGAGGCTGATCTATTCGAATTTCAGATTCGAATGACGTGGCAAAATCTGATCCGTTGATTATGATCAAGCTCACATTGGGAGGCTGATCTGTTCAGATTTCAGATTCGAACAACGTGGCAAAATTTGAGTCGTTAATCATGATCAAGCTCCCATCGGGAGGCTGATCTGTTCGGATTTCGGATTCAAATGATGCGGCAAAATCTGAGCCGTTGATCATGATCAATCTCGCATCGATAGGCTGATCTATTCGGATTTTGGATTCGAATGGCGTGGCAAAATTTGAGCCATTGATCATGATCAAGCTCGCATTGGGAGGCTGATCTATTCACTTGTTTTTTATTCGAGGGCACTTTTGTTCGACATTTGACACCGAACATTTCTGATCTCTCGGATGCTCAACACATGTCGGCGGTTGACCGTTAACCATTGACCAGTCAACAATTTTCTCTGATTTTTGATCGGGGACACGTTTGTTTGGCATATGACACCGAACATTTCTAATGGCTCGAATGCTCCACACGTGTCACCTGTTGACCAGTCGATGATTTTCTCTGATTTTTTGATCGGGGACACGTTTGTTCGGCATATGACACCGAACATGTCTGGTGGCTCGAATGCTCAACACGTATCACTGGTTGACCATTGACCACTGACCAGTCAACAATTTTCTCTGATTTTTTGATCGGGGACATGTTTGTTCGGCATATGCCAACGAACATTTCTGATGGCTCGAATGCTCGACACATGTCACCGGTTGACCATTGACCATTAACCAGTCATCGGATGTTTGATCGGTGCTGGACGCCGAACATTGTCAATGGTTCGGCTGCACGATACGTGGCACCCGTTGACCATTGACCAGTCAACAACATTTTTTGGTGCCTTTTCCTTGTCGTTTAGCCTCTCTATCTCATGGGCTTTTAACTGCCTTGAAGGCCCAAGAAGTTCAAGAGTCGCCTCTCTATCTATATATCTTTAACCTACCCGTAATTTCTCACTTCTTACTTCTCAAAATTGTCTTTGCTCATATCGGAGTTGTCAGAGCATTCCGACGATCTCTCTTTTTTCGGCGAGAATTCCGACCGTAGATGTCACATCCAAGGTAAAATATATATATTTTATTCATATATATTTATTTTATCAAAGATGTCTAGGGTGTCTTCCAGATAAGAGACCTCCCCCTCAGGACAAGTCAAAGATAGGTCACTCGCCATCCTGAGTAGGGGAGATCGAGGGAAGGAGGTGGCGTGATCGGTTATAGTCGAAGAGATCGTAAAGAGTCGACGAGATGTGGGGGAGCTCGGTAGGTTTCCGAGCACCTTATCGGGCCTCGGCCGAGTTAGAGATTATTTCGCCGATCTTCTTCCTCGAGTCGAGCATGGTATGGCGTGTTTGAACGAGGAGAGTGAGCCTGACATACCCACAATTCTTACGGAGAATAGCCTGCGCGTAATCCGGGGTTGCTTCAAAATTCTGAGGGAGTATAGACTTATATTATCGGGCCGAGATATCAGGGCTTGTATGCTGACCTCCCCCAATGCCTGTTTCTTCTCTTTTGATGCCTTTCATGCAGGGCTTCGTTTCCTTCTCTCCCTGTTTACCACCGAAGTTCTTAGATGGTTCGTCTTAAGCTCTATCCAATTCATTCCGAACATGTGGAGACATGTGAACGGCTTCATCCTTCACTGTCAGGTAGCAAGGATCGAGTCTTGACTAAAAGTCTTGAGGAAGCTGTACAAGTTCATCAGAAGAACAGGTCTGAGTATAGGTTTTATCTTACTCCCCCCCGATCGAGAATCCTGACTCGATCAAATTTTGGAAGGAGAAGTTCTTCATAGTTCGTAGTAGCCAGCCTTGGGAGATACCCACGAGGTGGAAGGATAGAGTACCGAAGAGGGCAATGTCCGAACCTGTCTTCAGTCACGAGGAGGACGAGATGGTCAGGACGCTTTTAGATCGGCCTTCCTTAGATTGGAGAGAAGTGACAGAAGAACATCTGTTCACGGGGTGGGGGGGGGGGGAGGTCTTAGTCCGATCAACCCTATTATGAGTCTTTAAATCCGTTTCTTTACTTGTTTTTGTCTGTGCCGCTATGTCTTGTGTTTTAACCAATCTGTGCCTTTTCTTGCAGAGGATCCCAACATGAACTTTGACTCAATGATCTGGGAGCGAATGATGCTTAGTGGCAAGGCCCCCGAACAAAGGAAGAGGAAGAGAGTCACTGCGAAGCTCTCTGCTTCGAAAGCTGTCAGGGGTCAGACGAGCGAGTCCTCTGTGGTGGACCTTGGATCTCCACATTTGCACCGGCTATTACTTCGGCCGAGGCTTTTACTCTAAGGGCTGCTCTCTCTCTTGAGGCACCCCCTCCCCCCCTGACTGCCGCCGCAGAAATCATTCTGACGGAGGAGCACAAATAACTTTTTTTCATGGACTGGCATGTGATGAAGCAAGACGGTTTTCTTGGAGACTCAGCTTCTTGCATGCAAGTGATCAACCACCTAGCGACCCCAAATGACCGAGCAGCAATGGATGCGGGTTCAGTTACTGACGATGCTTTGCAGATTACTAGAGCTAACATGGCAGTAAGCTCTTGTTCTTTTTTGGTCGGTTCTTGTTGTTTTATATTTAATAAATGTAGACTTAGACATCTTTTTTAATAGATCACTTGCCACTTTGGCCACTTGATGAAGCAAATGGCCGAGCAAGAGAAGGAACTGAAGGCGACGAGCGACAGAGATAGGTCAAAGCGTGCTAAGTCTCAGAAGCTGCTCGAAGAGATGACTCGCATGTCCGAGACACAGTCGGGGCTGATCGTGCTCTTAGAATCTGCCTTCGCCATATCGAAAGAGGAGATAGCTCGATTGGAGCCGCAATTGGTCCGAGAGAGGGAGAAAGATGCCACAGAAAAGGATTTAGCAGTGAAGGCCGCTTAGGATGAAGAAAAGGGCTACCTCCGAGGGAACATGGAGAAGGCGTACGTTAGAGCCCTTCTTCATGTGAAGGAGCGAACTCTCGGGTTCAAAACTTCGAGGTATACTCTCTATGCCCCCGTCCTCGAAGGCGTCATGGAAGACGAGGACGAGGACGAGGACGGCGAAGAGATTGAGGAAGAGAAGCAAGAGGTCGCATCGGACCCCTGTCTGCCGTGTTGGTGGCCCCGAAGCAGTAGAAGGGGTTGGTCAGGAGCTTACTCCCCCCGAGGCTCAGTCGACTGAGGTCAATCCTTGACCTCCCTTCATCTTCTTATATTGTAGTTATCTTTGGCTTATTTTTTTATTTGTAAGTATGCCTTTGAGCGGACTGGCCACCACTAGTTGTATCTCTTACTTTGCAATGAAAATATTTTCTAATCTATAAGACTTGTTATTTTTTCACACTAAAAATTATTTTGCCTGTCTTGTGGACTTGTCATTTTTTATAGAGTAATCTATCAGTCTATCTAGTAAATAGGTTGTTAGGTACGAGGTCGATAAGGAGTCTCATCTTCGCTCTAAACTTCTGGTGGCAGAGCTAGGGCTTTCTCGCTCACGAGAGAGGCTTTCTAAAGCAGAGATGGAGCTCGGTCATTTGAGGAGAATCTTGGCTCATTGAGATGTTAAAACACAGCGTGAAGATGAGATACTTCGAGAAGTGCCCCCTGAGGGCGTGGAAGATCATAGTCTGGTGGCTATAAAGAAACCTTCAAAACTTAAAGTTCTTTGCCGTTCTCTGTTCGAGGTTACAGCTGAAAGAGATGAACTGAAGAACGTTTTTCTTGAGAAGAGTCTCGAAGCAGACCATCTTAGAAGGATGATTCTTGAGTTCTCGCAGGGTGGTAGTGTGAGTGGTGTGCCCCATTTGAAGTTTAGGGTGATGGATGACTCTCTCAAAGAGAGGCTTGTCGAATTAAAGGTGGAGAATCTTCGTTTACAGCGTCTCTCTTAGGGGGACAATGTTAGGAGCACCTCTTGCTCTCGTGAAGAGCAAGCTCAAGGGAGGCCTTTTCATGAACTAGCTCTACGCTTGCTTGAGGCCCCAAGGAACCCTGGCGATGCTCAAAGTGGCATGGCCAACTCCTCCAGTGGGGCGTCGATCGGTGAAGTAGAGAGGGTCATGGACCCCAATAGTGCGACTTGCTCCATGGGGTTGGACATGACTTCAGATCGCTCAGGGGAGAAGTTTAAAGCTGGTGTTTCCATCGGAAGTCGCAAACCGCGTGTCTTTGAAGAGGGAATATCTCTCTGCCAAGGAAGAGCTAAAGTGACACCATTTATCTTTGCTCATCCAATAACTATTGCAATCTTTTTCCTCAAAATTTTTTTGACTTCTTGTAACGACCTCGTTTTCCCAATAACACCTGTAACCTCTCTTATTTGTGAAACAAGCAGCATTTTTTGGCTAAGGATTGAGTATCGTTGCTCTAAGTGTTTTCTAACACTTGCATTCTCTCTTGTTTGTGAACTTTTTTGGCTAAGTGTGAGAGAGTCGTTTCTCTTAGTGTTTGATAACACTTGTCGTTTAAGAGTTTTCAATAGTCGTAGGAGCAATTCTGAATGGTGAGCTACTTCGCACTTGTTCGTTCACAAGTGGCTAAAGTGTCGTCGAACCAAGTGTTGGACTTTGAACTTGTTGTTGGGATATTTTGACTAGTTGCAGAAGCAATTTCGAATGGTGAGCTTCTCCGCACTTGCTCGTTCGCAAGTGGATAAAGTGGCGTCGAACCAAGTGTTGGACTCTGAACTCGTCGTTTGAGAGTTTTCAACAGTTGTGGGAGCAATTCCGAATGGCGAGCTACTTCACACTTGCTCGTTCGCAAGTGGCTAAAGTGGCCTCAAACTAAGTATTGGACTCCGAACTTATCGTTTAAGAGTTTTCAACAGTTGTGGGAGAAATTTCGAATGACGAGCTACTTCGCACTTGCTCATTCTCAAGTGGCTAAAGTGGTGTCGAACCAAGTGTTGGACTCCAAACTTGTCGTTTGAGAGTTTTCAACAGTCGTGGGAGCAATTCCGAATGGCGAGCAACTTCGCACTTGCTCGTTTGCAAGTGGCTAAAGTGGCGTTAAACCAAGTGTCGGACTTCGAACTTGTCGTTTGAGAGTTTTCAACAGTTGTGGAAGAAATTCTGAATGGCAAGCTACTTCGCACTTGCTCGTTTGCAAGTGGCTAAAGTGGCGTTGAACCAAGTGCTGGATTCTGAACTTGTCGTTTGAGAGTTTTCAACAGATGTGGGAGCAATTCCGAATGGTAAGCTACTTTGCACTTGCTCGTTCGCAAGTGGCTAAAGTGACGTCGAACCAAGTGTTGAACTCCGAACTTGTCATTTGAGAGTTGTCGTGTTTAGGGTGTACGTTTTGATGCAAAACATTTAGTGTTTGACAATAGCTTTTCGGAAAGTAAATTGCTTTCATAAAAGAGAAAACTAGGTGGCTGCTTCTAAGCTGCAAGCCTTTATTACATAGAAAATACAACTAAGTGAAAGAAAAACATTACAAAATGCTTTAGATCTCCTCTTTGATGTTGATCGGTCGACCATTTTGTTGTAGAACTGTTCTACCCGTTGCTGGCAGAAATATCTTCTAATAGTTACCTTTCACGTGTTAGGATTGTGGCCTCAAATATACGTAGGCACGGAGTACTTGGAGTTGCAAAAGAAAAAGAGAAGACGAAAACAGCAAGAGAAGACAACAACAGGTAGAATAAGTGTAGCTGAAGAGTTGCGATCGACCGACTGGATGTGTGGTCGACCGACCAAAGCTGCTGAGATTTCTTCAAGTGTACAGGGCTCAACAGAGAAGGGGATGGTCGACTGTGCAGTCTACCAGTCATGCCTCAGGTGTGGACTTAACATGTTGCGGTCGACCGTGTAACGCCCCGAATCCCAAATACACTGAATTCGAGATGTTCTACAGGATCTTTTCACTTTCTTCAGTACAATTTTACAAGGAAAATCAAACTTTTCACTTTACATCAGAGTTTACATCATACATTACACTTTTCATTTGCACAGCGGAAGTAAAAATTTACAACATTTACCTAAGTGTACAACAACATGGTAAAATCTTTATGCATCCATTCCTCTTTAACATGTAATTTATCCTGCATACAAAACTGTGGGTACGTCAGTTTATTCAACCGACGATAATTATACATGGTCATCCTCTCTATGCCAGAAACAGTATAACGATTCTCATTTCTTAACAAATCACAAACTTGTTCACATTGAAAATAACAGAAAAGAGGAAAATCTTAATGATGTCGTGTTGTGATTGTGCACTTAATCCTTAATGCAATTATTTAATTTACATGACACTAATGCACACTTGTTCGGATTCTATGCATCCCATACCACATAGGTCCGAGGGCAAGCCTCTTAACCGTTCTTCATTTTTATAGGGTTCAATCCCTCGCCATGATTTAATCTACTACTGTAACTACGGTAAGTATCCTAGATGTTTTCTGACCTACGAACTCATGTCTAGGCACTCTGGAGGGAATCCCATCACTGACATGACTCATCATGCAGACATCCAGTGGTAATTCAGCTCTCACCATAGACATGACACCACCCGTAGTCTTCAAACATCCCACGAGCGTCGCCGCTGGGACGGTACTCTGGAGTAGTATCCTCACCCAGACTCATCATGGGAATTCCTGGGATACGCTCTCACCGCTACCCAATAGCCCTCATACTCAATGTTTTTCTCTTACTTTCATCACATCTCCACTATGTACTAGTCCTTATTTTAATAGAATCATGAATGAAAATCAAAGTTCTGGAGTTAGCCTCTCCACTCAACCGGACTTATTCATTCATTTCAATACATGACCAACCTTGGTCTTTAAATTCTCATTTTTCATTTCATTTCTATTGCCGAGGGAGACTTAGCTACTCCTTTGTTCAATTTCTAATTCACAACTTCCAATTTGAGCAATTCCAACTCATAATTCATTTTCATTGCTTCAGCATATCATGTTCTTAATTTCATATTCATGTAATTCTTCATTCAAAGTATGACTCAATTCATGTGAATTCCTCAATTCCAACTATGATTCATTTCATATAAATCCATACAGCAATAGAAACATCAATCATAAAGTTCGCAACTCTTAGCAGTAATCGAAATGAAATCTCTGACATATCAGAATCTACTCTGTACAGTCGTCTTGGAAAGGACCAGTCGACTGATACAGTCAATACAAGCTCTTCATAAACACTTGGAAGAGTCGACTGCTGCACATGGCCAGTCGGCTGTCCCGCAACTTTTCTTTGTTCAAAAATCATTCATATGACAGTCGTCTGTCCTGGGGGGTTTTTTAACAGTACATTTCTACGTTCAGCTCAGTCGACTTGCTACTCGCATTAAGTCGACTGGACAGATTCATATTTCCAATTACAGGATTATCTTTCTTACAGTTCTTACATGCACTTGCATCATGATGTCAATTTCCAGTATCCATACGTTCATGTCTCATAAACACGAAATCTCTTAATTGTTCAGTAATATCGCAACATGGAATTTCAAGTCACTAATATTGTATCTTCTACAATGAAGTGTTTTAAATATGCATTTATACTTATCCATAACTTTCTTGCAGAGATGAAACCTTATTCTCAATTACACTAGAACAATCACAATGAAAACATGTCTCATTTCATGGAATTACAGGCATATTCATAGTTTAATCGATGCATCGGTCGACTGTTCATAACATCAGTCGACTGCACCAGTCGTTCACAGTTTTATTAATTATCCCTAGTTCTTTTTCCACACGCTCATGTCTACTTAGTCATGTACATCATGAAGGATATGAGTTTAGCCTTACTACTTCATTTTAATTATTCACATATATGTCATGAAGCTTTCTAACAAATCATGTAACAGAAGTCTCGAACCAGTCGACTTATCTACACGACAGTCGACTGTACCGACCCAATTCATCCTTGTTTTCAGTGCCATTACTACACTATTAGTCCTCCACAATTATCAACATAAACATACTCAAGCAATTCTAATACATTCGACTTTACTTCTCATGAGCATAGTAACAAACATCACAATTATGGCATGTTTTCTACACTAGAAGTCCTGAGAAACACCCACCGTATTGACGAAGTAATCGAATCCAGCAAAAGCTCCTTAATGCGACGCAGCACTCCTTGCTCCTTGCTCCTTGCTCCACACCGAAGCCTTCAGAAATGCTACTCGGCCTCCACAGAAAAGCACACACAACTCTCTCACAAAATACCTCTCTTACAATAATGATTCTAGTGTAAAAGAAATAGAGAATGAGAGGAGGTATTTATATACAAATTTGAGTAGGATGGAGGGCTAGGATTTAGTAGATAGTTATAGGATCAAGGGCTAGGATGGACTAGGGAGTTGTGAAAACTACCCACACCTCACATAACTACCCATGACTCAATCCACTTCTCTACTCACATCCGACCAAGAATAGTGCTCAATGCACGTGTATGTGAAATGCACGTGCATGCACAAATCACCCCTACAAGAACTTGTACATAAAATAATAAGTCTTAAAAAAAGTGCTACACATTACAAGTTGTAGAAAATAATAAAAGGGTTTAATTTCATGGGCTAAAATTAATTGGACCAAGATAACTATTTTAAAAGAAAAATAAGTAAACTAACATTTGGGCTTAGAAAAATAATATTCTTACACATCATGCTAAAAATAATAGTCAACATACTACACATGCACACCATATATAAAAATAAATAATCTTTCATATATTTGGAAAATCAGGGTATTACATCACTCCCTCCTTAGAATAGTTCCGTCCCCGGAACTACAGCCAAGAGCGAGAAAACAGGAAACACAACAACAAGAGCAAAAAGATACAAAGATACAATCAAGCAAAAAGCTCAGGATAATCCTTCAACATCCTCTCCTCAGACTCCCAAGTAGCCACTTCAACCAAATGGTTTCTCCAGACCACCTTGACCATCGGTATCGTCTTATTCCTCAAGACTTTCTCCCTACGGTCAACAATCTCTACAGGAGACTCGATGTAATTCAGATCCAACTGCAAACCTTCCGGCACTTCAGGCAAATGATGACTCAGATCTGGGATATAACCTCTCAGCATAGACACATGAAAGACATTGTGCACCTGAGACAACTCTTCCGGTAATTCAAGCCGGTAAGCAGTTTTCCCGATCCTTTTCAATATCTTATACGGGCCTATAAACCTCGGGGCTAACTTCCCGCCTTTGCCAAAACGAACCACACCTTTACTGGGTGATACCTTTAGAAAGACGAAGTCACCAACCTCAAACTCAAGGTCCCTTCTCCGGTTATCTGCATAGCTTTTCTGCCTGCTCTGAGCTTCCACCAACCTTTTCCTGATCAGATCAATCTTCTCAGAAGTTTGCTGCACAAGCTCAGGACCAAACAACTGACGCTCCCCAACTTCATACCAACAAACAGGAGTCCTGCACTTCCTGCCATACAAAGCTTCGTACGGCGCCATCCCGATGCTATCCTGAAAACTGTTGTTGTAGGCAAACTCTACCAAGGGTAAATGCCTTTCCCAACTGCCTCCAAAGTCTAGTATACAACACCGCAGCATATCCTCAAGAATACGGTTGACTCTCTCGGTCTGCCCATCAGTTTGCAGATGAAAAGCAGTGCTGAAATCTGTCTTGGTACCCAAAGCTGTCTGAAGACTCCTCCAGAAATGCGAAGTAAACCGCGCATCTCGATCAGACAAAATAGTTGAGGGAACACCATGAAGCCGGACAATCTTGCCAACATACAACTCAGCCAACTTGTCCATCGAAGCAGTGAGTTTCATCGCCAAAAAGTGAGCGGACTTGGTCAGTTGATCGACTATAACCCAAATTACATCATTGCCTTTAGAACTCTTAGTAAATCTCGTGATGAAATCCATACTGATGTTATCCCACTTCCATTCCGGAATAGGTAACGGCTGTAATAGACCTCCGGGTCTTTGATTTTCGGCTTTGACTTGCTGACAAACCTCACACTTCGCAACAAAATCAGCCACATCCCGCTTCAAACCTGACCACCAGAAATGCTGTTTGATGTCTTTGTACATCTTAGTACTCCCAGGATGTACAGACAAAAGAGTGGCATGCGCCTATCTCCGAACATAAGAGAGTATTCTTTAGGCAACAAAATCAAGTGGTGTTGTTGAACACCCTCTTGGTACTTCATCAGGTGCTCCGCATTCCAAGTTCTTGGTATCTCCCGGCCCCCCGGCTCTGCAAGTCGGTAAGTTCCCGGACGAGCCACTTTAGAGATCCTATATGGTCCTTTCCAATTTGGAGAGAGCTTGCCCTTGTTGCGAGGAGCTGAGATTGCTAGTTTTCGCAAAACTAGATCTCCTTCCTTCAGATTGGTAGGGCGCACTTTCTGATTGTAGAATTTTTCAACTCAATGTTTGTATGCCTGCTGTCGTATAAACGAACGCTCACGAATCTCGTCTATAAGATCACGATTGCCTCTGAGATTGTTGGAGTTTTCGTCAAACGCAATCGGGTGGGGGGGGGGGGGGGGGGTAGGACAACCTTAAGAGGAATAGTAGCTTCGGAGTTGTAGGTTAGGTTGAAGGGAGATTCTCCTGTAGGGGTTCTCTTAGTGGTCCTGTAGGACCATAGCACATTACGGAGCTGTTCGACCCACAACCCTTTAGACGCTCTATCTAGCCTTTGTCGGAGGCCCGTTAGGAGTTTGTTTGTTTGGTTTTCCGCTTGACCGTTGGATTGTGGGTGGGAGACAGAAGAGAATCGCTGCTGAATGCCCATGTCGGCACAGAACTGCTGAAAGGTTGCCCCTGTGAATTGTGTTCCATTATCAGTAACTAGGATTCGGGAGATGCCAAATCAGCAAATGATGTTTCTTCATAGGAACTGCTAGACCTTGTTCTCAGTAATCATAGCAAGTGGTTCAGCTTCAACCCACTTAATAAAATAGTCAATTGCTACTTTGAGGAATTTCCTTTGCCCGGTAGCCAGTGGGAAGGGTTCGAGGAGATCCATCCCCCACATAGTGAAAGGGATTGGGATGGATAAGGAAAGGAGCTCGGCTTGGGGTGCCCGTTTGATGGACGCGAACTTCTAACAAGAAGTGTAGTGGCGGACGTGTTGCTGAGCATCTCTGAGGAGTGTGGGCCAATAGTAGCCATGATTAAGGATCTTTCGGGCGAGGGATCTCCCTCTAATATGAGTGCCACCAATCCCTTCATGGACTTCCTTAAGGGCATATTGGGCCTCTTCAGGGGATAAGCATCGAAGATATGGTCGGCCGTTAATGGGAGTATATGAACGTTTGTACAAGACCCGTTCTATGATAGTGTAGTGCTTTATCCTTGTTCGGATTTTTCTTGCTTCTTTCTGATCTGCTGGAAGTATCCCCCCCCCCTCCTCAAGGAATTCGAATAATGGCTTCATCCAGGTCTCCCCGAGTGGTGGGGAAGGAATCATCATGAGTTCATAATTTTCTTTCTCGATGCTGGGGTGGAGGAGAACTTCAAAGAGGATTGTATGATCGAGTCCTTCAAGAGATTAAGAGGCTAACTTGGACAGGGAATCTACTTGCCCATTTTCTTCTCACGGTATGTGGATAACTTCTGACCCTTGGAATGCTCTTAGAAGCCGCTTGACTCGGGCAAGATATTTGGCCATTCGATCGTCTCTAGCTTCGTATTCCCCGAGGACCTGATTAACTACTAGCTGAGAGTCGTTGTAAACTTTTACACGGTGAGCTTCTGCTTTTTGGGCTAAGAGCAAGCCAGCTATTAGGGCCTCGTACTCAGCTTTGTTGTTGGAGGCTCGAAAATTAATACGGAGAGAGTACTGGAGGATGAAATCATCTGGTCCCATTAGAATAACACCTGCCCCGCTTCCCTCGAGGCATGAGTATCTGTCGACATAGACGCTCCAGAATGGGTCTCTGTCTTCCTCAAGAGGGTTCGAAATTGTGCTTTCGACTATGAACACCGTAAGGGCTTGGGCTTTGATGGTTGTTCGCGGCTGGTAACTTATGTCATGTTGACTCAGCTCGATAGACCATTTCATGAGCCTTCCCGAGCTCTCTGGTTTGTGCAATATCTGCTTCAGCGGTTGATCAGTGAGAATGGTGATGGAGTGTGCTTGGAAGTAAGGTCGGAGTTTGTGAGCGGCCATGATCAGAGCGTAATCCATCTTCTCCACTTTGAGTAGCAGAGCTCGGCGTCATGCAGGACTTTGCTAACGTAATATAAGGGCTTCTACACTTTATTTTCTTCTCTTACAAGAACTGCACTCGGAGTCTGTTCTGAAGTACCAAGATAGAGGTAGAGTAGTTCTCCTGGCTCAAGCTTGCTCAATAACGGTGGGTTAACTAAATAGGCTTTGAGCTATTCAAAGTCCTCTTGCTGCGGCTGTCCCCACTCAAAATTTTAGCTCCACGAAAAGCATTGAATAAAGGAAGGAATTTCTCTCCTGACTTAGAGAGGAAGCGCCCGATGGCTGCGAGGCACCCCATGAGCCTCTGGACTTCCTTAATATTGGAAGGTGGTGACATGTCAAGAATGGCTCAGATCTTCTCGGGATTGGCCTCTATCCCGCTGTAGCTAACCATGAAACCTAGGAATTTGCCTGACGATACTTCGAAAGCACAGTTGGACGGATTGAGTCGCATCTTGTGCCTCCGTAGAACGCTGAGGGCTTCCTGTAGGTCATGGGTGTGGTCTGCTTGGGTGAGGCTTTTCACCAGCACGTCGTCTACGTAAACCTCCATATTTTTGTCGATCTGCTCTTGGAAGACCTTGTTGATAAGGCGCTGAAATGTAGCCCCAGCTTTCTTCATCCCAAAGGGCATGACTCGGTAACAATATAGGCCTTGGTCAGTCACAAAAGAGGTCTTCGGGATATCGAGAGGGAACATTTTGATTTGGTTATATCCGGAGTAGGCGTCCATGATGCTGAGGAGCTGGTGACCGGATGTAGCGCCGATAAGGGTGTCAATGCTTACGAGAGGGAACGGATCTTTTGGACAGGCCTTGTTCAAATCCGTGAAGTCAATACACATCCTCCACTTTCCATTAGCTTTCTTTACCATTACTACGTTGGCGAGCCACTCGGGATAGTTGACTTCTTGAATGAAGCGAGCCACGAGGAGTTTATCCACCTCCTCTCTGATGGCTACCTGGCGATTGGGGCCAAACTTACGACGCTTTTGTTGAACGGGTTAGCTTCAGGATTGACGCTGAAATGGTGGGTGATGAGGTCTTCCGATATACCAGGCATGTCAGATGTAGTCCATGCAAATAGGTCTTCGCTGTCTCTCATGCACTCGATGATCTGTTTCTTGACTACTTGCAGGAGGACCCTACTCACTCAGAAGGTCTTAGACGAGTCTTTTTCAGAGAATGGGACTTCTTCTAACTCGTCGACTAGTTTCGAGATAATCTGTCGGCCCATCTGAGAGACCTCTAACAAGTCGAGGGAGAGAACTATTCCTCCTATAGACCTAGTGTAGCACCTTCGGGTTGTCTCTTGATTCCCTTTGACTTCCCCTACTCCTGCAGGGGTCGGGAACTTCATTTTCATGTGGAACGCAAAGGGGACGGCGCGAAGTGCGGCTAGGCCTCTACCTAGGATGGCATTGTACGCAGCTTTCACATCTACTACCATGAATTCCATTGCTTCTGTTCGGCTTGTTGAGGCTTTTCCCGCGGTCACGTCCAGGGTGAGAACCCCTTCGATCAAAACCGGGGCCCCTGAGTATCCGGTTAGCGTGTATCCTGCTAGTTTAAGGTGGTCTCGGGATAAGCCAAGACCTTGGTACACATTTTAAAAGAGGATGTTAACGGAGCTCCCATTATCTACAAGGATCTGTCGTACCTCATGATTGGCCATTAGAATGCTGATTACAAGTGCATCGCAGTGGGGCATTCGGATGCCTTCCAAGTCCTTATCAGAGAAGGTAATTGGGACACCAAAACTCTTGGGAAAGGGAAAGTTTACTACGGAGTTGACCTCCCGAAAGAAGGCTTTGCAGGAGGATTTAGACTCTCCCCCCATGGGCCCTCCGTGTATAGAGTGCAGAATCGCCCTTGGCTCGGAGTCTTGGGATTCCGCTGGCTTCTCGGTTTGCTTATTGGATCCCCTGGGGTGGTGGAGGATCATCTCTATCCTTCCTCACAAACTTGGCGAGTTGCCCTCTTTAAATGAGGGCCTCGATTTTGTTCTTCAGGGCTCGGCAATCATTCGTGTCGTGGCCATGGTCCCTGTGGAAGCGGTATCACTTGTCTCTGTTCCTCTTTTTGCCAGGCATTTTCATCTTTGGGGGAGGTTGGAGCAGGCCCTCTTTGCTGACCTCCATGAGGATGGTTGAGACACAGGCATTTAGAGGAGTAAACTTTTCGAAGCGGGGGGGGAGGGCAGAGCTGACCGTTGTTGTCCTTCTAGATCTTCTTAAGCCTTCTTCTTCTGCACCCTTCCATTTATTCCCGGATATGGGCTCCTTCTAGTCTTGAGGATGGATGGCTTCTTCTGCCCAGATATATTTCTCACTTCTTAATAGGAGCTCCGAGAAGTCCCGGGGTGGATTCTTGGCGAGGGATTCTTTTAGGTCGGCATGATTGATGTTGTGTCAGAATGCTGCAGGGGCCACCGACTGATCAAAAAAGGTGATAGACCGAGCCTCGGTTGTGAAGCATCGAACATAGTCCCTTAGGCGCTCTCCCTTCCTCTGACTGAGGGCCAATTGGGATGCACTCATCTTCTCTGTTCTGTGGCTACTGACGAAGTGGGTGAGGAAGAGTTCCTCAAACTGAACGAAAGAGTAGATGGAGGCGAGGGACAGTCGGGAGTACCATTCTCTCGCAGGTCCCTTCAACGTGGTTGGGAAAGTTTTGCAAAGAAGTGTATCTGAGTCTTGGTGAATCATCATGAGAGTTTTGAAACTCTCGATATGGTCAGTTGGGTTTGTCTCCCCATTGTAAGACTCGAAGTGAGGGGGCTTGAAGGTCTCAAGGACTGGGGCTTCCATGATGACCCTGAAGAAGGGAGGCCTGCTCGGGCGGAAATTCCTCGCCCGCTGTTTTTCTTCTAGGTCGAGTCTGCTAAGGCACCTCTCCATCTCGTGGAGACGGCGGTAGACCAAGTCATCCCTCCGGTTGGATCTAGTCGACCCTCAGGACTCTCCTTCATGAGTGGTGGTACGGCGAGGGCTAGGTGTACATTGGTCATGACACGGGGTATTGCGAGGGCTAGGTGCACGCTGATCGTGGTTGGTGGCAATATTGAGGGCTAGCAGGATGTCCTCTTTGAAGTTCTGAAACTTTGCTTGAGAAACTGGTGCCCCTCCAGCTCGGCGGTCTTTGGGTGTCGATCGACTTGTTGGGGTGAGACTTCTTTGCCGACGATGTGGAAGGGACTCCGTTCGCCTCATTGGGGAGGGGGTTCTTCTAGGTCTTGGCCTATGGGGGGACCGGACTCTAGGGGCCCTTTAGTGCTCGGGGTGAGGGACTTCCTCAAGGGCTCGCCTTTCATTCAAGCTAGTTCGGAGGTATACCCCCTTGCTGACGGTTAACAATTACTTGACGGAGATCCGGCCCTGGAGAACTTTGAGAGGCCATGGAATCGGTGGAAGGATTGTGGACTGAGACGTGGTCCTGGTAGGAGTGTTGTCCCCGACGGCTTCGACGGGATCCCCCCAGGCAGCCCCCCTATACCTGGGAGGAGGCTGTCCAGGTTGCGGGTGCTGAACTTGTTGGTCAAGTTGTGGAGGAAGATCTTGGAGTGGTGGAGGAGGAAGAGGAGTGGCTCTTCGACTGGACGCCACTGCCTTCCCTTTACTTTCGGAGGCATAGCTTAGAAACTACCTTCACCGGTGATACGTGACTGGATTGCTTTTTCTGTTCCCACAGACGGCGCCAATCTGTTGCTGGTGATTTCCATGTGGGAGAAAACTGATGATTTGTGAATTCTTCTAGGAACAATAAAAGCGAACCTGTTGACTTCTTATCGGCATTTGACTGTTTCGCCACTACCACTAACCTACAAAAAGTTTGAAACACCGGGATGGATCCCGGTGACGAACCCTCTGATGCTCAAGTCAGTAATCAGGAAGATTATGAACGAGCGCTTTGTGGAAAAAATATTGATTACCTTTCTTATGGTGGGGGTCGAAGGGTATTTATAGTCGCCATTTAAGATAGTTTAGAGATAATCATTTATCTCTTTATCCCGGTGGTTTTGGATAAGCTAGAGAGTTCAAATCGTTTCAGTATAAGAGTTTTGGTTTAATCCGCCTCTTAGAGAAAATCTTGAATTTGAATTACCCTCTAAACGACCTGGGCTGGTTTGTAATGGGTCGTCGCCTTTACCCAGTAGAACAAACCCGTTTTTGGGTTATTGGGCTTGAAAAGGACACAGTTCCATTTTGGACCCGTTTATGGGTGAAATTACCTTTTACTCCTGAGAGCTTCAAGATTCGTGCCCGATTTGAACGGTCCCAATTTAACCCTATTTTTAGCCATATTATTGGATACCTAGAATCCAAAGGTTCTATTTTCTCAAATGATTTATAAAGTTTCTTGCCTTATTGACAATCTCTCTTCTAGTTGGTTTTCCTTTGCTAGAAAACTTAGACATGAAACAAGTTGACCTTACCTTTCAACTAGCCATAGTTAGAAAAAGGGTTAAAGATTGACATAGGCAGAAAGATAAAATAGAACCCAACCCTAGAGTCAACCTAACCAAGAATCCAAATGGCTAAGCCAAAAAGTCCTTCAAACCCAAGTACAAGAAGAATTTCACGAAAACCTTTAGGAACAACCATTCCCATAACCAAGGTATAAACCCAAAACTCTATAATGGTCACAAATTCCAAAGGAAATATTGCTATATATGCGGGAGGACTAATCACTTTGCCAAGGAATGCTACTTCAAAAAGACCGAAGCAGTTAAAAGACCGCTCAAAGACCAGGGTGCTTCCAAACCTCAAGTCAACATGATTGAGGCAAGAAACTCATATTCTACCTTTAGGTTGGTAAACTATATTCCTTAAATTAATCTCATTCATTACTCTAATGACTGGTGGTTAGATACTAGAGCAAATGTACATGTTTGTTTTGACCGCTCTTGGTTTTTTAATTATCAGGAATCAAGTGGAGAAGATATGATTCTAGGGGATGACTCAGCAGTAAATGATGAATTGGTAAATGATGAATTGTACCTGTGTTGGCATCCGGAAAGACAGTGAACCTTCTAAATGTGTTGCATGTTCCCACCGTTAGGGGATATCTAATTAGTGATATATTTTGCTTAGTGTTAAATATAAGATTGTTTACAAATCCAACAAGTTTGTTTCTCTAAGAATAAATTTTTCATGGGAAAAGGTTTTTTGAGTGATGGATTATTTAAGCTTAATGTAATCCTGAATATTATCAATGAAAATTACGGTCCTACTATTTTGAATGTTGAAAATGACTTGTTTATGGCATGGTAGACTTGGTCATGTAAACCTAGATTCTATTAAGAGAATAATGCATGCTAATTTATTACCTAAGTTTGACTTGAACCAACATAGTAAGTGTAAATATGTGTCCAACGTAAACACACTAGAAAACCATTACCTAACATTGTTAGAGATTCGGATCCACTTGATCTTGCGCATAGTGATGTATGTGATTTGAATAGAAATCCCACTAGAGGTGGCAAAAGATATTTTGTGATATTCATTGATGATTATGTTATATATTTCTATATTTATTTGCTTAAGACTAAAGAAGAAGTGCTTGAATATTTTAATATTTATAAAGTGGATGTTGAAAATCAACTTGAAAAGAAGATAAAGATTCTTAGATCTTACCAGGGAGGAGAATATACCTCAAATTAAGTAATTTAGTTATGTCAAGAACATGGGATTATTCACTAGGTGATTGTTCTCTACACTCCTCAGTAAAATAGCATTGCTGAAAGGAAGAATAGAATATTGATGGACATGGTGAATTATATGCTTGTTAGTTCTGGTGTGCCTGGTAATTTGTGAAGTGAAGTCATTATGACTGTGTGTTATATTCTGAATAGGATTTCTCATAAGATAACCAATAAGACTCCTTATGAATATTGGAAAAATAGGCCTCCTAGAATTAATCATCTTAGAGTTTAGGATTGTTTAACAAAAGTATGTATTTCCGCTAAGAAGAGGAAATTATGATACAAAATTGTAGATGTCATATTTATTGGATATGCTAAAGATAGTAATGCCATTAGTGAGATCTCTAGTAACTCTATTATAGAATCTAGAGATGCTACCTATTTTGATAATATCTTTCCTTATAAAACTATGATCCTTAGTCAACTAACAAATGCTTCTTCTAGATCTTCTGTTGACATTCTAGCACTTCTGAACCCAGTACCTTGAGCCTAAGTCTGAACCTGAACATAGGAGAAGTAAGAGAGGTAGAGTTGAGAAAGTCTTTGGTGAAAATTATTTTTTGTACCTTATAGAAAGTGAGCCATCTACCTATGTGAATGTTATGTCTATATCTGATGCTCATTTTTGGGAAGGAAACTGTAGATAGTGAGCTTAGATCCATTATAGTAAACCACTCTTGAAAACTTACTGATTTACCTCCTGGTTGTAAACCTGTAGGTTGTAGATGTATATTTATGAAGAAATTGATAGTTGATGGATCTATTGATAAATATAAAGCTAGGTTAGTAGCTAATGATTATACACAAAATAAATGTATTTATTATTTTGACACACACTCTTTTGTTGTTAGAATTACTACTATAAAAACTCTCCTTGCATTAGCTATTCATAAATTGTTAATACACCAAATGGAAGCATTTCATAATGGTGACTTAGAAGAAGAGATTTATATGGAACAACCTGAAGATTGTGTTATTAAAAGACATGAGAGAATAAAGTATGTAGATTAGTCAAATTATTGTATGGTTTGAAACAAGCTCCTAAGCAATTGCATCATAAATTTAATGTTACGATATGCAAATATGGATTTGTTGCTAATTAATATGATAAATGTATTACATTAAACTGATTTGTTATGAGTGCATTATTTTATGCTTTTGTGTTGATGACATTCTCATATTTAGCAAAACCATTTATCTTATTCATGATGTAAAACAATATCTTACTAACAACATTAACATGACATGGAAGATCTTGGAGAATCGAATGCTATATTTGACATGAAAATATCTAGAACCGATAAAGGCATATCATTAGCATTGTCTCATTTTATAGAATTCATGCTTAAGAAATATAACTATCATGATTCTAAATTTATATCCACTTCATATAATCCAAGCATTATATTAAAGAAGAACGATGGTAAGTCGGTTGCATAATTAAAATATTCACAAATGATTGGATCATTGTTTTATGTTTCTAATAGAATTAGTCTCAGTATTGCATATGTTGTGAGAAGACTCATTAAATACACTCATAATCCTAGCAAAGACATTGACATGCATTAGAAAGAGTTTTTAATATTTACATGGTACATTTAATTATGCATTGTTGTATATTGGATATCCCAACATATTTGAGTGCACTATGATGCAAACTGTATAACAGATTCACATGATATAAACTCCACTTCTGGATACATGTTATTGTTAGATGACGCTATTGTATCATGGGGTTCTGTGAAATAAATCGTGATTGCTAGAAGGATGGCAGCAGAGCTTATAGCTTTCGATGTTGCTTGCTCAGAAACAAGATGGATTAGAGATTTACTTATTAATTTATCTTTGCATAGTTCTATACATGTTGTTCCTATATATTCTGATAATAAATTGGTTATTGACTTACTGAAGCAGGATATTATAAATGACAGATAAGGTACAAATTAATCAAAGAATTGTTGCCTCATTATATAACCCTAGACTATGTGAAGTCGGAGCAGAATCTTTCTGATCATCTGACTAAGGGTCTCTCTAGGACTAAGTTCCTAGAGTCATCGAGGGGGATGGGGTTAAGCCAATAAAGGGGTCATCGACAGTAGCAACCTTACTTCATTGATTGGATGCATCCATGGAAGTTCAATGGGTGGAAACAAGTTGAACTGTTGATCATGTGGGAGGATTAACTTTACGATGGAGTGGTACCTAGGTACGCTTACTCCAACCTCATTCCTATGTTGATATAGTGCTTATATGTGTGGATATTATAGGATAATTTTTACACTCTTAATAAGTCTGAAGGCATGATCTTTGCGAGATGTTGTCCAATGCACCTTTTGAGGACTTACCTACGTGAAAGTGGTCGTGAGGCCGCGACCATGGGATTAGGGCTACTCCCTTGAACTCTCATGAGTGCTACCTAGCGCATGGCCATAATAGCACCAGCCCGCGTGACCCACAAGTTCTTCGTACTGTGTATACTCTTATGGAGACCTGGCCAAGGGGCCTAGTTCAGGGAATAGTCCACTATGGTTTCCTTAGATTAAAATAGTTAATACTAGGTGTAAGTTTAAGGCTGGAAGCTACCTACGCTGAATACACAGTGTAAGATGATCAACTCCTTTACATTTTGTTTCTTTTTTTTTCTTTAAAAAAAATTCATTTTAAGTGATGTCAAATGTCTTAGGGCATCTCCAACCATACTAGCCATTTTGCCTTGCTAGGATAAGCAAAATGAAGAATAATTGAATAATTTGTCTAGCAAAAAAAGTATACACTTCAACCATACTAGTTATTTTGGCGATATTTTTAAGGTAAAAAAAAAAGCTCCAGCACAAAATAAAACAAAATAAACTTTACAAAACGAAAACAAACAAAACACAAAAAAAAAAAAAAAAAGGCCAAGCACAAAACAAAACAAAAAAAGCCCAAGCACTTTCATCTCACGCTACGGAGGTGCCTGCTGCTGTGTGCACTTTGGCAACGCACCTGATGGACCAGCGACTGTCGTCGACTTATCTTATTGAGCGACGTGATCGAGAGCTCAGGCGTGATCGCTCCCCGATGCGTGCACATCATCGTACACTACATCGTCGTGAAGGGAGGATGCACGATCATCATCGCTCCTTGCATCATCGTCAACAAGAAGTGTCTTGTGGAGAGAGGGCCCAACGATGGGGTCCTCCTCCAAGCCAGGGTAGGCGGAAGAGTTCCCCATCGCGTCAGCATCAACCCCCTCCATACAGGGGTCACATTCAGGGAGACTCAGAGCTTAGGGCACACAGGCAACCGCAACAAAACCAACACCAAATACCAAAATATAGCAGCTATAACCCAAAACCAATTTCCATCCATCCACAACTACCGGATCAACACCCTCCACAACCACTACAACAACAGCACTCTCCAAAACCCACCACCGTTCCACCCGTGATTGCAACAAGTCTGGAGTGCCCAGTTTCTAACTCCAGCGCCAAGCGAGGCCCGGGGGGGACTCCGCTAGACGGGAATGTGGAGGAGGGACACCCCAGAGTTGAGGAATGCGGGGGGCAGTGGGAATTAGTGCAGAGTAAGAAGAACAGAGGTGAGACTTTCGACTCTTACCATAGTGATGCTCATCCCCAGCTCCAGAAAAAGCAGAGAAAGGGTAAACGAAAGCCAGCGCCTTGTTTTAACTGCGGTGACCTCGGCCACTTCAGGAGTGAGTGCACGAAGGAAGTGCAGTGCCTCAAGTGTTTGATGTGGGGACACTTGTCTTACGTGTGCACCAATGTGGTGGAATCCAAGAGTGACGATGAAAGACAGGTTAGACGAGGAAGTTCCCCCGACCATCCCACTGTCATCTGTTTGGCACAGAGCTTGGATATTGTTAAAAATGAAGAGAGATGGCTACGGCAATGGTGCGCGATCGCAAAGGTGAAAGCTGGCAGACCATCGGAGGTGCACCTCACTCAAGCTCTCAGTGAGAAATGGCCTATGGGGGCCAGGAGAGATTGGGTGGCCAAAAAGCTGTGTCATATGCAATTTCTTGTTTCATTCCCCTCACCGGAGAAGGTGGCAGCGACGGTGAGCTTGGGGAACGTTGATTTTGGGCACTTCCAAGTTGAGTTCAGCGCTTGGACTCCAACTTTCAGAGCCGAGCTGCCTCAAGGAGATAAGTATTGGGTATGGATTCATAATGTACCCATGCATTTTTGGAAGAAGGAAGCACTTCAAGAAATGGTCGCCGACTTTGGGTACATTGAGGAGATTGATGAACAGACGGTAAGACGATCGGAGTTGGTCTCCGCTAAGGTCCTCATCAGGAGCTCCGACATTGCATCGATGCCGCGCTTCGTCAAAGTGCACTCATTTGACGAAGCCTACCTGATAAGGTTTGTGCTTGTGAAGAGGGTGGACTCAGTGAGGAAGCCGGAAACTGGTCTCTCCCCCAAGCCGAAGAAAGCACTTACGGATCACCGAACTTTCAAGGAGGTCGTCACGCCTACCGATTGCCTCACTATTGATGGATCTCACGAAGTGGACCGAGCTCACCGAGAAATCCTATTGGCAGCGAAAGCTCAGGGGAGTAACCAGAGGCCAGATCTTGAACCACCGAACAGAGAGTATCGTCGAAGGGACTGTCCCGTCCAACCCAACGGTCAAAAGTCCTCAGGGACTCTCAACACGCTGGATCGAACGGTGGTTCCGAGCGGCAATACTTTTTTGGTGGGTTCTGCAAGTGATCAGAGGGGAGGGTCAGGGTCAGCTCCTCAAAGTGGCTTGGCTACAGTCTGCCGTAACATGCAGAAGACGACAACCTCTAGCAAGGCGACAGCTTTGGGGAAGGCGACAGATGTAGGGAAGCTTTCGACCAAGGAGTGGGTCGAAAAGCTGTGGCATGTGCCAGTTAAAGCAAAAGAAACTTCTGAGGAACAGCTGCGTCAGGAACCAGAGCTGCCACTGGGTAAAGAAGCGTACCCAGAGCTGTCCAAACTCAGGAAAGAGGGTGCTTTGGTGCTCGATCTGAGCGCTGAGGGAGTAGGTAGGAGGAAGGTGCTTTTGGAAGGGGATGATTTAGGGAAAGATGGCAGAGAGTTTGGAGAGAAGGGGACAAGGACGAGCAATTTTGGGTATGAAGAGGTAGAGGTTGAAGAAGCTACAAAAGGCGTCTTCAGATCTCAAAAGTCCAAAGTCGCTTCGATGGTATCGCCTGCTGTCAGCACCGCAGCGCCCCCCTATGAATCGATGCCAGCTGTCTCCTTTGACAGCTGCGAAGCGACAGGCGGGGTGGTAGTCAAGGAGGGCGGTTCGTTGCACCGCGAGAAGGCTGTTACTTATGCTACTCCGGAGGGTTTGAAACAGGGGTCCAATGTTGGGCCTTGTTTAGGGTCTATTGGTCCCAATGAGGGGTCCATAGAGACGGTTATTGTGTATGAGTCAGTCAACACCAGAGTTTCGGGCAGTCATATTCAAGTTCTTTTGGGGAGTGGGCCCACAGAGGGGTCCACAATAGGGGATAATTCTGCTATTAATGAATCTCCTATCGTCGAGCTCAATGAGGAGTCCGCTCTGAGAGTGTCTAGCCTACAGAGAGAGATACAACTCACAGATAGCGAAGAGGACTTAGAAGGGCGGCTCAACCTTGATGAAGAATTTTCGTTCACGGATGAGGAGTCTGAGGATCTCGAGTTCATTGCCAACACTCAGAGGGAGATTTCCCCCAAGATGGTTCTTTCCACCCTCCCTGAGTCGGCTCCTAGAGGAAGCGATGGGCCGTCTCAGCGGACTATGGGGTTCAGAGTGTTTCGCTCACCCAAGAGGGCTCATGCGGAGTCCTTGGATGACTTTTTGGAGAGAGCTACTGCAGCCAAAGCGGCTAAACACGTCAATGGAGGTACAAAAACTTTTCTTGCTAATATTTTAAATTTCATGTCAGATTCTGATGTTTTCCTTTTAGCGTCGACCTGTGGTTTGGAAGTTTGTGATAAAGAACGCAATGCATTTCTTCTTAACAAAATGAGGGGTTGGGAATCTGTTAGGGCTAATCCTAGTGTTTTAGTGGATCTAGGAGCCAACTCCAAGGGGAGTTCGATCTCTGTGGGCGAACCTCGCCCGAGTCCCCCACCCAGTGTTGCCTCAGACATCGTTCCCCAATGAATACACTATTCTGGAATGTCCGGGGTTTGGGGGATAAAAGTAAAAGAGGTATGGTTAGAGATGTTCTCACAAAGTCAAAGGCGGACGTTGTGGGGCTTCAGGAGACCAAACTTAGTCATGGGACCAAGTTCAAGAGATTAGGAGGGAATAGAATCAAGGAATGGATCGTACACCCGTCCGAGGGAGCATCGGGGGGAATTGCCATCGACTTCAACTCAGACCTGCTCACTTGCTCTAAGGTCTTTAATGGTACTTTCTCTCTTTCTGCACGACTTGAACGTCGAGCGGACAAGTTTGTGTAGACTATCACTGTTGTTTACGGACCGAACGTTGCTTCAGACCGTGAGGCCTTTTGGTAAGAACTAGTCCATATCCGACTCCGGTGGCCGGGGGCGTGGATTGTTGGCGGGGATTTCAATATTACCCCGATTTGCGTTCGAACACAAGGGTAGAGGCTCCAGCGACAGGCACAGAGCAGAGTTCAATAGGGTGATTACGGAGCTAGAATTGATTGACATCCCCATTAATGATAGGTTATTTACGTGGTCTAACATGCAAGCTATCCCGATTATGGCAAAATTGGATCGGATTCTAGTTTCTATGGAGTGGGAGGCTAAATTCCCACTTGCTACGGCTAGATCGATCCCTAGACCTACGTCAGATTATTCCCCAATTCTTCTTGACATTGGGATTCAGGGAGAAAAATGTCATAGAAAATTCCGTTTTGAGAAGGCCTGGTTGGAGATTCAGGGGTTCCACCACTTGGTGATGGAAAACTGGGCGCTCCCAGTGTCTGGCACAGATGCGGCAGGTAGATGGTGTGAAAAAATACGCAGATTAAGAAAGTGGCTGCGTAGATGGAACCGTACTAGGTTCTCGGCCAAGATTCCATGTTGAAAGAAATTGATGAGTTTGAAAGGGTGGAGGAATCGAGAGATCTTTCACAGGAGGAAAGAAATAGACTCCTCGAGCTCCGGGATAATATTTCCAATCTCTATAAAATGGAAGAAATTAAATGGCAGCAAAGATCTAGAATTTCGTGGCTCAAAGAGGGAGACGCGAACACAGCCTTCTTCCACAGAGTGGCAAGTGCAAGACGCAGGTCCAATCTCATCTTATCCCTAGAAACAACCTCGGGGACGGTTCAAGATGAACATCTAATATCCTCAGCCTTCCAAGGGCACTACAAGGACCTTTTGGGGAAGAAGAATGACTTCCGGGTCCCTCTCAAGCACGACTTCTGGCACTCTTACCAGATCGAGTCGTCGCCGTCACCTTCCTGCCTGGAGTCTCTGTTCTCGGAGGAGGAAGTGAAGGAGGCCATCAGTCAAATGGGAGCGGATAAAGCGCCCGGGCTAGACGGCTTCCCAATTATGTTCTTCCAAATTTTCTGGGACGAAATTAAAGAGGAATATATGGCTCTTCTGGAAGAATTTTTTAACAATAAGCTCCGTTTGGGGATGTTCAACTTTGCGGATGTTGTCCTGATTCCCAAACGGGAAGGGGCATCCAAAGTGGGAGATTTTAGACCGATCAGCCTTATTAACTGCTCGGCAAAGATTATTACAAAAATTCTAGCTATCCGCATGGGGGGCATCATGGACAGCCTCATCAACAAATCTCAATCAGGCTTCATTGGCAGGAATATCCTAGATTGTGTGGCAACGGCAGAACAAGTTATCCACCGCTGCCATACGACCAATTCTAAGAGCTTCCTGATTAAGCTAGACTTTGAGAAAGCCTATGACTCGGTCGATTGGGAGTGCTTGCTGGAAGCTCTCAAGGGCAGGGGCTTCGGGAAGAGATGGATCTGCTGGATCAGGCAGTGCCTGCAGTCGAGCAAAACGGCCATCACAGTGAATGGTAAGTCGGGACAGCCGTTCCCGTGTCGGAAGGGCCTCAGACAAGGGGACCCGCTTTCTCCGCTCCTGTTTACTATCGTAGCAGATGTGTTGAGGGTGATGCTAGAGAATTGCCAGGAAAAAGGTTGGATCACGCCTGTGGCCTGTTCCGCGTCTACTAAAGGGTGTACGATCCTTCAGTATGCAGATGATACCATACTCTTTGGTAACGGATCTAGACGAGAAACTACCTGCTTTAAAGGGACCCTATACTGTTTTGAGGCCTGGTCAGGCCTTAGGATTAATTTTAACAAGAGTGCGCTGACTCCAATCTCCCTATCCGATGCTGAAGCAGGAAAGCACGCTAATATCTTGAATTGTACGACGAGTGCCTTCCCCATCAAATATCTGGGACTACCACTCAGACCCGGTAAATTATCTAAAGCAAACTGGTTGCCTATCATTGACAGGGTGGAGGGCAGACTGTCGGGTTGGAAAGGTAAATCAATGTCCCTTGGGGGCAGAGTGGTACTCATTAACTCAGTATTATCTAACCTGCCAATTTACTACATGTCCTTTTTCGAACTCCCGAGGTGGGTGATCCAGAGGATTGATCGAATTCGTAAACATTTCCTGTGGAAGGGAGCAGACTCGGATAAAGGAGGTTACCACCTCATCAAGTGGAGCATCGCCTGTATGAAGAAGAAGCATGGAGGGCTTGGTATCCTCGACCTCAGAGATATGAACCTTGCTCTGCTGGGGAAATGGTGATGGAAGGTATTCCACAACAGTGGGGAAGGTTGGCAGGACTTCATTCAACCCTATCTCAGTGGTAAGGGCACAAGAAGCCTTGGCTTCCGAGTAGGGGCTAAAGTCACGTGACTCTGGAAAGGGATTGCCAAAGCTAGCAGCCCCTTCAACTCGGCTGTTTCGTCAAATATTGGCAATGGCCGGTCCACCAGATTTTGGTGGGATAGGTGGTGTGGATCCCATACCCTGAAAGAATCGTTTCCAGAGCTGTACGAGAGGACTAGCCGACTGTTGCCGCTAAATTCGATGTGGGGGCAAACCGATAGAATTTGTGAGTTCTTGGAAAACCTGAATAGCAAACACCTAACCTGTTCCGCCGGAGCTTGACCGTTGACTTCCGCCGTTCACCTGCAAGGAAGTGCGAGACACCGGGGTTGATCCCGGCGACGCACCCTCCGACGCTCAAGTCAGTAACCAGAAATGATTATGAAAGAGCGTTTAACTAGCAAAAGATTGATTACCTCTTAATGGAGATGGATGGGAGGTATTTATAGGCATCTTAGGGAACAGATTAGGCATGTAATTCCTGTGTATAGATAAGGAATGTAATCCCTAATCCCCAGTGAAAGGATAGATATGAATCAGGGCCGTTGATTAATATTAATCAGAACCCCTAATTCTATCATGCTGGACCGGGTTTGTTGCGGGTTGAAACCCGCACCCAGCTGAGGTGGATCCGTTTGCGGGTTATCGGATCTGTGAGAAGGAGACCCAGTACCCGCTTCAGACCCGTTTGTAGGTAAAATTACCGTTTTACCCCTGAACTTCAGGATTCGTGCCCAATTTGGACGGTCTCGATTAAACCCCTATTTTTAGCCATATCACGAGCCCCCACTCCTAAAGGCTGAGGACAATCAGTCTTTGAGGAGTAGTTTGACTATTTTAGTGGCTAGTGGAGTTGTATCGGAGTCCGAATGGGTGTTTTTGAATCCCGAAGTGGGTGGTAAGGTAATTCCTTCTTCTTTCTCGAAGCCATGTGGTGTATCAAGTTTTTACCTATCTTTTCGGGCTATTTATCTAATTTTGCGATGCGTTAGCTAGTCGTTCGGGGGTCTTAGCCGTATATTCTAGGCAATAATTGTTCGTTAGGGGGTTCAAAAATATCTCCCCAAATTTTTAATTATCTCCCAGAATTTTTAGCTAATTTTCCCGAATTTTTAGCAATTTTTTGCAATTTTTAAATAAATAAAACGATTTAAATAAATAAAAATCGATTTTTAAATACCTATTTATGACGTGGCTGCATCTGGACCGTCGATCAGAGCGGAGGCACGAATTTCTGAATGATCAGACGGCCCCTGTTCCTCGGCAGGCTTTTTTGCCGTATATGAGGGTCGGTGCCTCGGCACCTCGGCTCGGAGGGCCAGCGCCTCGGCTCGGAAGGTCAGCGCTTCGGCTCGGTGAGTCGGTGGTTTGGCTCGGAGGATCCGAGGTACGTGGCATCATCTGGGCCGTCCATTTCAGCGTGGATCTCCATAAAACGCTATCTTGTCGTTTAGTGGACGTGGCCAAATCTGGGCCGTCCATCATGACGAGAGCGCTTTTTCACAAGATCCAACAGCTGACATGGGTCGGTATGATTTTTTGCCATATACGAGGGTCGGTACCTCGGCACCTCGGCTCGGAGAGCCAGCGCTTCGGCTCGGTGGGTCAGCGGTTCGGCTCGAAGGATCCGAGGTACGTGGCATCATCTGGGCCGTCCATTTCAGCGTGGATCTCCATAAAATGCTATCTTATCGTTTAGTGGACGTGGCCAAATCTGGGCCGTCCATCATGACGAGCGCGCTTTTTCACAAGATCCAACGGCTGACATGGGTCGGTATGATTTTTTGCCATATACGAGGGTCGGTACCTCTGTACCTCGGCTCGGACTCCTAGCACCATTGGCCGAGGTGCTAAGTTGGCTGTTTTGGAGGAGGCGTTTCTTGAAGGTTCCACTCTTCCGCACCCAGTAGCTCGGCTGCTCGGCTAAGCTGTTCGGTAGCTCGGCTGAGCGGGCCGATGGCAGGCAGCTTGGAAGGTACGCGTGGCTGGATCTGGGCCGTTCATCATGGCGCGCATCACAAGGATGGGGTTCAGATCACGAGAAAATGTTATCTTATCGTTTTGTGGGCGTGGCGCGATCTGAACCGTCCATCAGATTCCGTCGCGAATTTTGGAGAGATCCGACGGTGACTTCGCCTCGGGTTGATTTTTCTCCATATACGAGGGTCGGTACCTCGGTACCTCGGCTCGGACTCCTAGCGCTGTTGGCCGAGGTGCTAAGTTAAGCATTTTGGAGGCAGTGTTCCTTGAAGGTTCCACCCTTCCACACCCAGTAGCCCGGCTGCTCGGCTGAGCTGTTCGGTAGCTCGGCTGAGCGGGCCGACGGCAGGCAGCTCGGAAGGTACGCGTGGCTGGATCTGGGCCGTTCATCATGGTGCGCATCACGAGGATGGGGTTCAGATCACGAGAAAATGTTATCTTGTCGTTTTGTGGGCGTGGCGCGATCTGAACCGTCCATCAGATTCCGTCGCGAATTTTGAAGAGATCCGACGGTGACTTCGCCTTGGGTTGATTTTTCTCCATATACGAGGGTCGGTGCCTCGGTACCTCGGCTCGAAGACTCAGTGCTGTTGGCCGAGGCACTGAGTTGTGAGTTTGGGGAGAACTCGGCGGCTCGGTTACTTAGCCGGCTGTTCGATAGCTCGGCTTGGTAAACTGGTGGCCGAGTTGTTGACTTGAACGATTTGAGGTGTTTTTCGCTTCTCGTAACGTCGCACTTTTCCGCTTGGCGCTTTGGCTTCTTAGTGGGCCTTTGAGGTTCCCAAAGAGGCCCACTATCCCCTAGGGTTATAAGTTTTCACTCCCTCACCCCTGAGCTCATTTCTTACTTTTCACTCCACGATTTCACTTTTGTTCTCAAAGTTCTCTGCTAGCGGCGACTCTCGCTCCAAGGCGGTGCTGTTAGCTGTCGCGTGGGCCAGGCGATTTCCGGCGAGCGTATTCCGACCGTGAACGTCACTTCAAAGGTCAGTTTACTTAATCTTTGCCTTTTTCTAGAGATGTCAAGAGTGAACTCGGGGAGTGGGGCCTCGTCTTCGAGCGATGATGGCGCCGAGGAGAGGAGAAGGGCGGAAGCTCGGAGGAAGGGGAAGTAGGTCGTCGAACCGTCGGTTATAGAGGCGAAACGCGAGAAGAAGAGGAGGGTGGAGACCCAATCCCCCGTAGTGGCGGTGATTGTGGAGAACCCGAAGCAAGCCCCCGAGATGGGACGATATCCATCTGTTCTGTCCGGGCATTCGGGGGTCAGGCAGTACGAGGGCGACCTTCTGGAGAAGGCGATCTACGGGAAGTCGAAGATCGTCGAGGAACCTAACCCGGCTCTTCCCACCGAAGCCGACGAGCTCATTTTGGTGTTATCCGAGAAGGATCTTCTTCGGATCAGAAAGGCCTTCGCCATCCCTCCGGAGTATAAACTAATACTCCCCGGTCCCGTGATGCGAGCGAATTCCAAGCTGCCGTCGTCGGATATGTGTATGTTTGACTTCGACTCCTTGAATGCCGGGCTACGTTTCCCGCTGCATCCTTTCGTCCTTCAGATCCTCAGCTGGTTCTGCCTCGCGCCGACCCAATTCATGCCGAACACATGGCGTCACGTGAACGCTTTCTTACTTCAGTGCTACCGAGCCGAGGTAGAGCCGGACCTAACAGTCTTCCGAGGGATGTATCGCATAAACCGGCAGCACAAGACGGAGCACCGGTACTACTTGGGACCGAGGAAGGGTGTTAGGATCGTAGAGAATCCCGACTCGATTAAGGGTTGGAAATTGAGGTATTTTATAGTAAGGGGTGAGGCGATGCTGAACATTCCGACCCGGTGGAAAGTGGAGGTGCCGAAATTCGCCAGAGCCGACCCCGTACTGTCTGAGGCCGAGGAGGAGGTGGCGAGGAAGATCATGGCCCTTCCCCTGCTGAGTTGGAGGGAGTTGATGGAGGAGGTGCTGTTCGGGTCCGGCCTTAGCCCCATCGACCCTAGTACACTCCTGACATCTCACTTATTTCCGTTTTTCTTTCAAGTCTTTAGTTCGTCTCGCTAACTCGTCTCTCTCTCTTTTTTTTTTTTTTTTGTCCGATGCAGAAGCAATGAAGATTGATTTTAACTCCATGATGGCCGATAGGTCGAAATTGGCCGGGGGTAGGAAGAGGAAGAGGGCGGCCGCGACTGCCTCGTCGACTCCGCAGCCCACGGTCGCCTCGACCATCACTCCGCCCCCTCCGACTACTGAGGCGCCCTCGGAGGTTGTTGTTGCCGAGGAGCCCTCGGCCCTTGTGGCCCCTAGCGTGATTGAGGGGGCCTTTGACGTCAACGCGGTGCTGTCGCTTGAGGCTCCGCCGTTGACTAAAGCGGTCGAAGAAATCCTGACCGAGCAGCACAAGCAGCTTTTTGTGCCGAACTGGCGGGTGAAGAACCACGATGGGTTCCTCGGCAACTTGCAGATGTCGGTTCAGGTCGTCAAGCATTTGGCGACGCCGAAGGACAAAGCTGCGCTGAAAGCGGGGACGGTCGGGGACGACACCTATGAGGTGGCTTGGTCGCTCGTGTCGGTAAGTTTTCCTTCTGCAGATTCGTTCAAGTTTTCTGCCCGGTTTGCCTAATGTCCTGACTGTTGTTTTTGCAAGCAACCTGCCACTTCGGCCACCTTCTCGAGTCGTTCGTCGAGCAGGAGAAGGAGCTGAGGGCCGCCAGCGATAAAGACAGGGCAGCAAAGGTCAGGGCGGTCAAGGAACTTGAAGCCGAGCAGAGGCGAGCCGAGGCACTGGAAGTCCGGGTGGCCGACCTTGTTGCCGACCTGGAGAAAGCCAAGGGGCGTATCGACGCGGAGTCTGCCAAGGCCGCCAAGGCCGCCGAGGAGCTGGCTGCGGCGCTGAAGTCCTTGGCCGAGGAAAAGGCGGAGAAGGAGACCTTGGCGACGAAGATCAGGGCCGAGGTGGAGAAAGAGGCCGAGGCCGAGGCGAAGAAGCACATGGCCGAGAACATGGAGCTGTCTTATCAGAGGGCACTCGATCATGTCCAAGATCGGATCCCTGGCTTCGAGCGGGTCGGCTACCGACTGTGGCCAAGGTCGCCTTCAGGCGATGAGGGGGAGGAAGGCGAAGGCGACGAGGCCGAAGGTGAAGACGAGGAGGAGGAGACCGAGCCTCCTGTGGCGGACGGCCAGGTCGAGGGGAGGATCGAGGGGCCATCTGTTAATGCGCCCGTGGACGAAGCGGCGACGCAGGTGGACCCCTAATCCCCTCGTTAAATTTTTTGTAGTTTTCGTTTTGTTTTCTTCCGAGCATTGTAATGCCTTTTGCGGACTGGCCACCGCTTTTTAATGAATGAAAAATATTTTGACTTCGAAATTTTGTCTAAGTGTTTGGTTCGGCAATATAGTACTTCAATGCTATCCCTTTCTCATTTCAGATTGCCGAGTAGACTCTTATCACCTCGGCTGATCGGCGCCGAGCCGAGTTGTTTAAGCGATCTCGGGAGGATCGTCTCGAGGGTGAGGTTCACCTGACGAGGAAGATACTTTACAACTTGGAGATTAGGCATAGTGAGGCGTTGGCCGAACTACACCATCTACGGATAGTCGAGGCCGAACTATCAGCTAAGGAAGAAGAGTTGGCTCGGGTTTCGGCCGAACGAGACGACCTCGCCAGGAAGGTAGAACAGTTGCAAAGGGTGACGGTCGACAAGAGCATCGAGGTGACCCACTTGCGCCGTATTATATCCGACAGCGCCGAGTACCCTGGTTCGGCAAAGCTTCCTCGGTTTAAAGTGATAGTAAAGGATGACACATTGAAGGATCGGATCGTCGAACTGGAGGAAGAGGTTGCTCGGCTCAAGCCTCAGTCGGTGAGGGCTAACGTCCGGAGCACCTCGTGCACTCGCGAAGAGATTGAGCGAGGGATCACATTCTATCAAGCGGCGAGCCGGACTCCTATCGTAGGTAGGTCAGCAGCCGATGCGCAAAGTGGCATCGCGGTGTCTTCAAGTGGTGCTTCGGTTGGAGCGACTGTCAGGGTCAGCAGCAAGGAGGCGTCTCGATTCGTTGGTCTGGAGACGAGCTCGGGGGTCAAGAAGCGCCGACCCAAGGTATCGCTGAACCGGAGCGTACCTCTTCCTCGGAGGCAGTAAACGGGTCGTGTCATATCCTCGGATGTCTTTTAGAACCGTCCTCCGGGCTCTTTTTCGAACTCTTTTTGTTGTAATCCTTTTGTAATCTTGTCAAGTTTTTAATAAAATTGGAGTTGATTTATCCGATCTGTTTTCTGCTGCCTTCTCATTGTGCTGTAACTGCGCTAGCTAGGGTAGGTTTGAAATGAACCGTGAGGCAGGTGTTCGCTTCGTCGAGCACCTTGGCCCCTTCAGGTGCGGCTCGGTTCGGTCGCTAAGGTGCGGCCATTTCGAGGCTGTGGTCGCGTGGCCTGATAGGGAGTGCGATTCCGAGCGTGGTTCTGAAAAGACGGGACCAGTCCCCTAACAGTATTGATGGCGTCCCGGGATTCGTGGGGGCATTTCCCCTTCCCAAGGGCGTTGAGGACGGTGCCCCTCAATTAATGCGTGGCGCTTCAGTTCCTGAGGTGCGACTTTTGGGCTCCCGAGGGTCATAATGACGGTCTCTTGGGGGGAAGGCTATAAATCCCACACCCCCCTTGTAGTTTGTCATTGTAGTCTTGAACTTTCGTGGCATCGATGGTGTCTGCCCTTGGGCGGATGCCAGCTTCGTGAAAATTTTTCGCCTCTAAAGGTTCGGAGGGTTGGTCACTCTACTGCCTTGTTCTTTTCCCGTTCCTCACGACTACGATGTGGGTGTCAGGAGCGGGGAAGGACAAGGCAGGAGGGTTGGCAACCGTAGTCCGGACCGGGGGAAAGGTCCTTCGGAAGGACGGGTGGTCGTTCTTCAACTAAGGTCTTCTCCTGACTCTGACAGCTCCGATGTGGATGTCTGGGTCGGAGGAGTTCGTGGTAGAAGTGGTGATGACCGAGGCCCGAATCCGAGGGGAAGGTCCCCTAAATCTTAACCTAAACTCTTTCGAGGCTCGGCTGGCTACCTGCTTGGCATGGGTCGGTCGCGCTTTCGTAGCTTGAGAGCCGAGGTGACTTTTGCCGAAGGCTTATTCTGGTGCCGAGCGAAGTGAAGCGATCAGAGCTGTTAGATGGTTGCACAAATCTTGAGGCGGGTCCAGTTCCCAAGAAAACGTTATCTTGTCGTTTTGTGGACACGTGGCTGAATTAGATCCGTTCATCACGCTCTAGCACACATTTTGAGATGATCTGGCGGTATTTTCGCCTCGGAGGGTTTTTCGCCATATATGAGGGTCGGTACCTCGGCACCCCGGCTCGGCTCGATAGTGGGGCAGAACGGAGTGGCCATCTAGACACGGCCCGTTTGGGGACGAGCCGGTGAGGCAAAGTCGAACCATAGGACCCCTACCATAGTTAAATTAGTTTAAGGGCTACGGGAGCAGTTTCGAACGGCGATCTACTTCTGGCTCGTCTGTGGGCGAGCCGAGGAAGTAAAGTCGAACCGAGTGCTGGACTCCGAACCATTCAACGGCTGCAGGAGCAATTTCGAACGGCGATCTACTTCTGGCTCGTATTTGGGCGAGCCGAGGAAGAAGAGTCGAGCCGAGTGCTGACTCCGAACCATCGTGAGATTAGTTTAAGGTTGTGGGAGCAATTCCGAATGGCGAGCTACTTCTAGATCGCTTAGGGGCGAACATGCGAAGCAGAATCGAGCCAAGTGTTGGACTCCGAACCATTCAACGGCTGCGGGAGCAATTTCGAACGGCGATCTACTTCCGACTCGTCTTTGGGCGAGCCGAGGAAGAAGAGTCGAGCCGAGTGCTGGACTCCGAACCATCGTGAGATTAGTTTAAGGTTGTGGGAGCAATTCCGAATGGCGAGCTACTTCTAGATCGCTTAGGAGCGAACATGCGAAGCAGAATCGAGCCAAGTGTTGGACTCCGAACCATTCAACGGCTGCGGGAGCAATTTCGAACGGCGATCTACTTCTGGCTCGTCTGTGGGCGAGCCGAGGAAGTAAAGTCGAGCCGAGTGCTGGACTCCGAACCATCGTGAGATTAGTTTAAGGTTATGGGAGCAATTCCGAATGGCGAGCTACTTCTAGATCGCTTAGGAGCGAACATGCGAAGCAGAATCGAGCCAAGTGTTGGACTCTGAACCATTCAACGGCTGCGGAAGCAATTTCGAACGGCGATCTACTTTCGGCTCGTCTTTGGGCGAGCCGAGGAAGAAGAGTCGAGCCGAGTGCTGGACTCCGAACCATCGTGAGATTAGTTTAAGGTTGTGGGAGCAATTCCTAATGGCGAGCTACTTCTAGATCGCTTAGGAGCGAACATGCGAAGTAGAATCGAGCCAAGTGTTGGACTCCGAACCATTCAACGGCTGCGGGAGCAATTTCGAACGGCGATCTACTTCTGGCTCGTCTGTGGGCGAGCCGAGGAAGTAAAGTCGAGCCGAGTGCTGGACTCCGAACCATCGTGAGATTAGTTTAAGGTTGTGGGAGCAATTCCAAATGGCGAGCTACTTCTAGATCGCTTAGGAGCGAACATGCGAAGTAGGATCGAGCCAAGTGTTGGACTCCGAACCATTCAACGGTTGCGGGAGCAATTTCGAACGGCGATCTACTTCTGGCTCGTCTGAGGGCGAGCCGAGGAAGTAAAGTCGAGCCGAGTGCTGGATCCCGAACCATCGTGAGATTGAGGAGTGAAAAGCAGAGAGATGTAACATATCAAAAATACGAAAAAACTTTATTTATTAATATCCAATGATCGGCTGCTTCTAAAGTTGCTAGCCGTTATTACAATGAAAAATAAAGGAAAAATCACTACTAGTAACAGGAAGGGAATGGTTCGACATCTCGAGTTACTTAGAGGGGCGTCGTTGCTCTCTCTTGGTATTTCAAGAGATGGTCGGCATTCCAAGTCCTGGGGATCTCCCTGCCTTCGAGATCTTCTAGCTTGTATGCACCGGGGCGGATCACCTTTGAGATCTTGTAGGGTCCCTCCCAATTTGGGGCCAATTTGCTTTTCTGTCCGGGGAACGAGATGGCCAATTTTCGGAGGACTAGGTCCCCTTCTTTGAGGTCCGTTGGGCAGACTCTTTTGTTGTATGCTTGCTCAATCCTTCTCCGGTAGCTTTGTTGCCGTATGGCAGCTCTTTCTCGGATGTCGTCTATCAAGTCTAGACTTGCTCTGAGTTCTCTAGCATTCTGTTCTTCTTCAAAAGCTATCAAACGAGGAGAGGGTATCCCGACTTCTAGGGGAATGATGGCCTCGGACCCATAGGTGAGATTGAACGGGCTCTCGCCTGTTGGGGTCCGCTTTGTGGTGCGGTAGTTCTACAGCACGTTGGGCAGCTGATCGACCCACAAGCCCTTGGAACACTTGTCTAGTCTCTTCTTGATGCCTGAGAGGATCTGCCGGTTGGCATTTTCGGCCTGGCCATTTGACTGGGGATGAGAGACGGAGGAGAAGCGGTGTTGTATGGCGAGGTCCTCACACAAGGCTCGGAAGGCAGTCCCAGTGAACTGCGTCCTGTTATCTGTAACTATGACCCGGGGAATGCCGAATCGGCAGATCACATTTTTCCAGAAGAATTGAATGACCCTATGCTCGGTGATTGTAGCCAGGGGCTCGGCCTCTATCCATTTCGAGAAATAGTCGACTGCCACGACTAGGAACTTTAACTGTCCGGGAGCTGGCGGAAATGGCCCCAGTAAGTCCATCCCCCACATTGCGAAGGGGATCAGACTTGATAGGGAGGTGAGTGGTGCTTGTGGAAGGCGTCGGATGTCGGAATATTTTTGACAGGAGCTGCATTGCCGAACGTGTCGTTCGGCGTCCCGTAGGAGAGTGGGACAGTAATACCCGTAGTTCAACACTTTGCGCGCTAGGGCCCTGGAGCCAGAATGAGCCCCGCCAATGCCCTCATGAAGCTCTTGCAGGGTGTAGTCGGCTTGCCCGGGGGAGAGGCACCTTAGGTAAGGCCGACCGTCTACCTGGGTGAAGGAGCGTTTATATAGGATGCCTTCGATTAATGTGTAACGCTCGGCTCGGGCTCTTATTCTTCGTGCTTCCTTCGAATCTTGGGGGAGGAGTCCGTCTCTTAGAAATTCGACGAGGGGTTTCATCCAATTGTCTTCGAGGAGGACAGGTAATGCTTCAACGGCGTCGAGTGCATAGTCCTCTATGCTCGGCTTCAGGAGGACTTCTATCAAAACAGTCTGCTCAAGGCCTTGAAGGGAAGAGGAGGCTAATTTGGATAGGGCATCGGCCTGAGCATTTTCTTCTCTGGGGATTCTTTGGATGAGGGCCTCTTCAAACAGTGCCATGAGACTTTTGACTTTAGCCAAGTACCTAACCATCCTGTCATCGCGGGCTTCATACTCGCCGAGGACCTGATTGACGACCAACTGAGAGTCGCTGAAGATCTGTAGGCGTTGTGCCCCTGCATTTCGGGCCATTCCAAGGCCGGCTATGAGCGCCTCGTATTCAGCTTCGTTGTTCGAGGCTTTGAAGTTTATACGGAGGGAGTATTGGAGGATAAAGTCGTCTGGGCCTGCCAGGATGACCACTGCCCCGCTTCCCTCGTTACAAGAGGACTCGTCGACGTAGACCGACCAGATGGGTGGTCCCTTCATTGTTTGACTGGACTCGGGGATAGTAGTTTCAACTATGAATTCGGCTAGTGCCTGTGCCTTGATCGCGATCCGAGGCTGATAAGTTATATCATGTTGGCTCAACTCGATTGACCATTTCATAAGGCGACCGGAAATCTCGGGCTTGTGAAGAACCTGTTTCAGCGGCTGGTCGATAAGAACGACCACCGAATGGGACTGAAAATAGGGGCGAAGCTTTCTCGTGGCCATTACCAGGACATAGGCCATTTTCTCAATCTTCGGGTACCGGAGCTCGGCGTCCCGAAGTACCTTGCTGACGTAGTAGATGGGCTTCTGAGCCCTTTCTTCTTCTCTGACTAAGACCGCACTAAGCGTCTGTTCGGAAGCTGCCAGGTAGAGGTAGAGCGGTTCGCCAGGTATTGGTTTGCTGAGAAGAGGTGGATTGACGAGGTAAGCTTTAAGCTGGTCGAAGGAGTCTTGTTACTGCTGCCCCCACTCAAATCCTTTAGCCCCCCTGAGGGCTTTGAAGAACGGGAGGCACTTCTCCCCGGACTTCGACAGAAAGCGCCCTATGGCGGCTAGACGACCAGTCAACCTCTGAACTTCCTTTACATTTCTAGGGGAGGCATGTCCAGTATGGCCTTGATCTTCTCCGGGTTTGCTTCTATTCCTAGTTGGCTAACCATGAAGCCGAGGAACTTCCCTGATGAGATGCCGAACGCACACTTGTTCGGGTTAAGTCTCATATTGTGCTTTCTCAGAACGTCAAATGCTTCTTGGAGGTCAGCCACATGATCAGTGCCTCGGATGCTTTTCACAAGCATGTCATCAACGTACACTTCCATGTTCCGGCCGATCTGAGCCTGGAAAACCTTGTTGACGAGGCGCTGGTATGTTGCCCCTGCATTCTTTAGACCGAACGGCATGACTCTGTAGCAATAGAGCCCCTGGTCGGTCACGAACGAGGTCTTCGGGATATCCGGGGGGAACATTCTTATCTGATTGTAACCTGAGAAAGCATCCATGAAGCTGAGGAGCTCATGTCCCGAGGTTGCATCAATCAGAGTGTCAATACTCGGCAGAGGGAAGGGATCTTTGGGGCAGGCCTTGTTGAGGTCGGTGAAATCAATACAAATCCTCCAAGTCCCGTTGGACTTCTTCACCATTACTACGTTTGACAACCACTCAGGATAGTTTACCTCCTGTATGAATCGGGCCTTCAACAGCTTGTCCACCTCCTCTTTGATAGCGAGTTGACGCTCGGGGGCGAACTTGCGCCTCTTCTGCTGAACCGGTTTGGACCCCGGATCAACACTCAGGTGGTGGACCAAGAGTTCTTCGGAGATACCGGGCATATCTGCTGTTGACCATGCGAAGAGGTCTTGATTGGTTCGGATGCATTTTACAATATCTGAGTATAGGGCGGACGGGAGGGTCTTGCTAACAAAGAACTTGCGGGTCGGCTCCTGCTCAGAAAAGAGTACCTCCTCCAACTCATCCACCGGCTCGGAAGTCGGCCGAGCGGCATCTTGGGGGATTTCCAGTGTTTCTAAGGAGAGGACGGGTCCGAGGGTAGAGGTCATATAACACTTGCGGGCCTGTTCTTGATTGCCCCTAACTTCTCCTACTCCAGCTTGAGTGGGGAATTTCATTTTGAGATGATAGGCGGAAGGGACGGCTTCAAGGGCGGCCAGACCGGGCCGACCCAAAATGACATTGTAGGCTGCTGGGACATCTACGACCATGAAGTCCATCGACTCCGTCTGGGTAGTAGGAGTTTTGCCAGCGGTTACGTCGAGGGTAATCACCCCTTCAATAGTCACTGGCACTCCCATGAACCCGTGGAGCGTGTAACCGGCGGGCTTGAGTCTGTCCCGCTAGAGCTTTAGGCCTTTAAAAACGTCAAGGAAGAGAATGTTGACGGAGCTGCCGTTGTCTACTAAGATCCTCTCCACTTTGAAGTTGGCCATGTGGAGACTGATGACGAGTGCGTCACAATGAGGGGTGCGGACACCCTCAAGATCTTCGTCAGAGAAAGTGACTGGCACTCCGAGGCCCTTGGGAGGAGGGGTGGTTCGGACTGAATTGACCTCTCTTATAAATGCTTTCCGAGAGGAGTTCGAGGAGCCCCCCATTGGACCCCCATGGATGAGGTGGAGGACTCGTTCTTCCTCAAAATCTGGCGTCTCTTCTCGTTCCGGACGCTTGTTAGCCCCCTGAGGCTAGGGAGGAAGTTCGGCTCGGTCTTTTCTTACAAACTTCGTCAGCTGCCCCCTCTGGATAAGGGCTTCGATCTCGTTTTTCAGAGCACGGCAATCGTTGGTGTCATGCCCATGGTCCCGGTGATAACGACACCATTTTTCTTTATCCCTTCTCTTGGCGGGGGTATTCATCCTCGGAGCTGGAGGTAAGATCCCCTCCTTTTCGACTTCCATCAGAATAGTTGAGACGTTTGTGGTGAGGGGAATGAACTTCTCGAATCTGGGGGGAGGTCGGCGCTGGCCGGCATTATCCTTCTAGAGCTTCTTAGCTCCTTCTTCTTCTGTTCCTTTTCTCTTGAACTCGGAGGAAGACCCCTCCCAGTTGGGTTGATTCTCGGCCTCTTCGGCCCGAATGTACTTTTCGCTGCGAAGGAGAAGGTCGGAAAAGTTCTGTGGAGGCTTTTTGGCGAGGGAGGAGCGGAGGTTGGAATTGAGGACATTAGATTGAAATGCTGCCATAGCAACCGACTGGTCGAGGGATGCGATGGTTCTGGCTTCAGCTGTGAACCTCTTCACATAGTCTCTCAGTTTCTCTCCCTTCTTTTGGTGGAGGTGCAATAAGGAGATGCTGGTTTTCTCAGCTCTACAGCTGCTTACGAAATGTGTGACGAAGAGGGTTTCGAACTGCTCGAAGGAGAATATTGAGGAGGGGGCAAGGCGAGAATACCACTCTCGAGCTGGTCCTTTGAGAGTTGCGGGAAAGGTTTTGCAGAGGAGGGCATCGGAAGCTTGATGGTGGAGCATCAAAGTCTTAAAGCTTTCGATGTGATCAACTGGATCGGTCTCCCCGGTGTAAGTCTCAAATTGGGGAGGTTTGAAGCCGAACGGGATAGGCGCATCCACTATGGTTCGGGAGAAAGGGGGGCGGCTAGGACGTAAGGTCCTCCCCCTAAGCTCCTCTTCCCGGTCTATCTGGCCCAGGCGCCTCTCTACTTCATGAAGACGACGGTACATGGTGTCATTCCTCCGGCGGTAATCAGCTGAGCCCCTAGACTCGTCTTCGTATGAGGGAGAGCGAGGGCTACGACCATGGTAACTTCGGGAGCGACGAGGACTTGGGGTACGCCGGGAGTTGCTAGGAGTAGGACGAGGAGATGGGGACCGTCGGCGAGGGCTTCGGACCGGAGGAGGAGATGGGGCCTTCGGCTCATTAGGGTTTTGGCGGAGGTTGAGGGCCTGCAGGACGGTCGCTTGGAACTGCTGGAACTCGGCACGGGTGATTGGTGCCTCATTGTTCCTGGGCTGTTGCCGACCCACGGGGGAGTGCCTTCTTCGGTAATGCTCGGGGGACTCTTTCCTCCCTCTGCGGACGGGAGACCTGTAGTACCGGTGGCGCGGAGACCGCTCGCCCGGATGGTGTTGGCGGGAGGTTCCCTCTCGGACCCGCTTTTCATCCAGATGGCGGCTGAGGTCATCATCTTTCTGGCGGTTGAAGGCGGTATTGCGGTGACCAGAGGCTCGGGGATGATGGGAGGCCATAGAATCCGTGGAGGCATTATGGATGGAGACGTGTTCTTTATGAAGAGGTTGTTTCTGAGGGTTGGGACCCTTTGGATGCGACTGATCAGGAGGGGGAAGGTTCTGTTGGAGTGGGTCTTCCGCTGTAGGGGGAAGTTGCCCTTGTGGTTAAGCCGGATTATGGGGGACTTCTTGTTGCTGATCAGGGTTGGGTCCTCGGTTGGACCCCCTTGACCTGACTTTCCGAGGTGGCATGGCTGGAGAAGATCTGTTCACCGGGAAGAGGAGAGGTCTCAATTCGTTAGTTTCCCACAGACGGCACCAATCTGTTGCCGCTAAATTCGGTGTGGGGGCAAACAGATAGAATTTGTGAGTTCTTGGAAAACCTGAATAGCAAACACCTAACCTGTTCTGCCGGAGCTTAACCGTTGACTCCCGCCGTTCACCTGCAAGGAAGTGCGAGACACCGGGGTTGATCCCGGCGACGCACCCTCCGACGCTCAAGTCAGTAACCAGAAATGATTATGAAAGAGCGTTTAACTAGCAAAAGATTGATTACCTCTTAATGGAGATGGATGGGGGGTATTTATAGGCGTCTTAGGGAACAGATTAGGCATGTAATTCCTGTGTATAGATAAGGAATGTAATCCCTAATCCCCAGTGAAAGGATAGATATGAATCAGGGCCGTTGATTAATATTAATCAGAAACCCTAATTCTATCATGCTGGACCGGGTTTGTTGCGGGTTGAAACCTGCACCCAGCTGAGGTGGATCCGTTTGCGGGTTATCGGATCTGTGAGAAGGAGACCCAGTACCCGCTTCAGACCCGTTTGTAGGTAAAATTACCGTTTTACCCCTGAACTTCAGGATTCGTGCCCAATTTGGACGGTCTCGATTAAACCCCTATTTTTAGCCATATCACCGACCAAATCTGTCTGTTGCCGAGGTTTGGAAAATGGGAGGATGGAAACCGGCGTTCCGCGGAACGCTCACCCCATCTTTACAACAGCAATTGCTTGATATGCAAGCACACATTACTCGGGTTGGCACTAGGTGCACACAAGGCCCAGACCAGAAGCGATGGGGACTCGAGAGCAAGGGGGCTTTCTCGGTGAGATCTATGTACCATCGAATCCACTTCCGAGGATGCAGGCCCAGCTGGGCACAGGTGTTGTGGAAGGCGAAAACTCCCCTTAAAGTCAGAGTTTTCTTATGACTTGTGCTCAATAATGCTATCCTCACGAGGCAAAACCTCACCAAGAGGCAACCACAGGTGGCGACCAACTGTGGTTTTTGCGATTTTCATATGGAAGATCTAAATCACCTTTTCATCCACTGCCCCAGAAGTAAGGCAACCATGGTTGAGGTTCTCCGAGCCTTAGGAACAGGCGACTACCCCTTCGCATATGAAGATTTGTGGATTGGCCCCAAATTTGCAACGATTCGACATGATATGAAGGATGCGTGGTACATCGCAATTGCGGCAACGACTTGGGTGTTATGGCTTGACAGAAATAATTTTTATTTTCGTGCTAAATGTAATAGTATTTCTGGTAACCTGTCTCACATCATGCATCTTATCTCTTTTTGGGCTACAGCTGCGGCCACAGGGGCGAGAGGAAGGATAGCCAGAGTATTCCAGGTTGAGGAGTTCGATGATGAGGAGGTAGAGATCGGGCCGACGCTCGACTGAGGGGCTGGCTTCACCAGTCATGACTGTGCTTTTGCGAGCTGGTGTTTTGTGTTTCCGCCTCCTGTTCTTTCGGGTGGATTGACGTTTGAGTAATTTGACCCATCCCCCAGGGCTTGTTGGGGGTGTATGTTTGTTTTTCCTGCATTCTCTTTCTGCTTTGTTTTTTTGTATTGTACTGTTGTTTTTTTCCCGGTACGCCGGGGTTGTTTTGTTAACTACTTATTAATGAAACAGGGTGGCCTTATTCCACCTTTTCCTCAAAAAAAAAAAAAAAAAATAGCACAATCACAAAACAGAATTTTTTTCTCTTTCTCCCGAACTCGCGGTCGCGAGCAGTTCGAGAGCTAGCAATTGCGCAAAGCTCAGGCTCCAAGATCAGAAGGATTTTTTTGGCGTTTTGATCAGAAAGAGTTGAAGGAAAATTTAGCGAGCGATACAAACTTAGTAGACCTGACGATTAAATCTAAAAATTCTATTTTGGTAAGTGGTTTGGCGAGTCCCATTGGAACAGATTTTTCCTCCTAAATCTGCTATTTTGACTAAAAATAAGTGATATCTAGCATGATCGGAGATGGTCTTAGGCCCTAAATAAGCCCACTACCCATTTTGATCAATTTGAATCATCGGCCATTAGTGGGCATTTAATGGTTCAAATCAAAACCGATGGTTCTTTTTAATTTCTGCCTATGAAGGTTTCGATTATGGTAACTGGTGGTTTCTAATTTCTGACTATTATGAAGGTTTTGATGGTTTTTAATTTCTAGCTATTATGTTTTTTTTTTAACTCCCTTTTAATTTTATTAATATCATTGACTTTTGGTCTTTTATTTCTCCCTTTTAATTTTATATTAATATCATTGACTTTTGGTCTTTTATTTTTTGGTATATATATATATATATATATATATATATTTATTGATTTTTTTAGCATTAGACAACAACAAGCAACATTGCTGTCAGTCAATTCTACTCATTCTCAAAAGTGTTTTGCATTTCAAGTATTATTTTTTGCATCGTTTTTGTTGAATATCCGAAGGAGAAAATTGGGTCAAATATTGTTTTCGCTCATTCGTGTCAAGAGAAAGACTATGACTTCGATTGGAAGATTGTACCACCAAAGAGTGTCTTGCTATGAAAGCTCGCACGTTAGACAATAATAATTCCTTAAGGCAGTAAATACATACCTTCCTCCGACAGGTTAATTTCTAAAACCCTTAAAACTCATCTATGTTATCTTGATTTAGTTGCTTAAATTTTTAATAATTTATATACTAGTTCTAACAATTGGTTCTTATGAAAGTGATTGTAACTCTTATATCTTTCCTTGTTGAATAATATCTCAGACATTTCTCCATCGGATTAGGTTCGTCCGAACCGGGACAAAAATTGGGTGCTTTGTGTGCTTAGTTTGGTCTACTTGATAGGTTGTTCGTTGTGACCGGTTAACACCCCCCCCCCCCCCTCCTCTCTTCAAACAACTGGTATCAGAGCAAAGATTACTGAAGTTCCTTGGTGAAGATGACAGATTAGAGTTTTACAAAGCTCAAGTAGTTCGACGATATGATCAACATTAATCTCTAGAAGGTGGATATGTACGACGTATTGATCCAAATGGGCTTGCATATTTTTCTAGAAGGATAAAAGGGATGTCATCCGACATAAAGTAAGAGAAGTGAGATGAGATTTGTTCAAAAGCCTTGAGTTTAATCTGACTGTCATTGGCGAACCAAGTCAAGTATAATTTCCTTGAGAAGAAAAGTGCGACAAGTTTGTGAGCGAGACCCACAATTAATACTCAAGAACATCGTTATTCTATCAGATGTACTGGAAGAGAAAACTGTTTCATTTCTCAATGAAAGAAGGTATCTCTCTTCAAGATTATATAGTGGAACTCAATAAAGTGACATCTAAATTGAGAGCGATAAATGCAGATGACCTAAGCGAAGAGAATAAAACTTTCATCTTGATATATCACTTCCAGATTCATACGAGCATTTGACAACCACCATGCTACACGAAAAATCTGCCAAGGAGATGCTTTCAGTAGCCGGTGTAAACAAGGACTTGAAGGAGGATGCACTTAGGAGGGGTACTCAGAAATCAGGGTCTACTTCTATAGGTTGTTTGGAGGTAGATGGAACTTAATTGGAAGGGATGGTTGCCACCATTGCAGAGGCATTGTGCATTACAAAAGGAATTGTCGCAAATGATTAAATCAGAAAGGTGCCAACATATTCAGTGTCAATGAATCAAATGATAACTTCGACGGTCTTCTTGTTTCAAATTCTATAGATGTGGACTATGACTGGTTTTTTTTAATTGGGTAGTTCTTCTCATATTTGCTTCAAGAGAGAGATATTTTCTACCTACAAGTCTACAACAGATCGTTGTATGAGAAGGAAGACTGGTGAGATTTGTGATGTAGTGGGTGAAAAAACAGTTGAGTTAGAGATGCCAAATGGCATGGGGCTCACATTAGAGAAGGTCATGTGCTGAAATGGAATTTGATATCCTTGGGAACTCTAGAAGCACGGGACTGCAGGTACACAGCTTGAGGTAGAGTTCTATCAGTTTGGGAAGGTCGTCGTAAGTAATGAAGGGAATTAGGGGTGTTCAGCACAACATCTACATGCTTTGTGGGAAATAAAAAACTTGTGCAAATATTTTTCTAAGCCCTGCATTCCTAAACTATTATATAGTTCACCACCAAGAGAATCACTGAAGCGAGATCACGACGTTCGAATATTATCGGGAGATGGGGGATGCCTAGAGGCAAGTGGAGTTTGTGCGTAGTGTGGGACCTTCGTGTTGATGCCTACTGGGTTATGCTCTTGAGGGGCATACAATTGAAGAAATAACAGATGGAGGTAAATTCGACTAGCAAAAGAAGCCACTGAATCATGTTTTTTGCAAGAGAAAAATGAAAGAGTTTAAAAGCAATTAATCACACAGGTGTGAAAGCATGAGCATGCAATTTAGGCTGGAGATTGTTGGGTTTATGTCTTATGTACTAGGTTTGATGTGAGGAGAAGACTGTGAAGCAAAAAGAGATTTGAAGCAAATATTGGAGCAATAAGATGTAGTTGTTTCTGACTGAGATAGAGTTGCAAATAGCTAGGGGCTACATCGACTCAAGGTGCAATCGACTGCTCTTAGGAGCAGTCAACCGATAGCTGCACAACAACAATTTTGAGTTGGGTTAGGTGGATCTATTTGAAGCTCGGTTTATTCTTCAAGTTAGATCGTACGATTCTTGTTGTGTGGTTTTCTCATTAGGGTATATTGGACAGTTATTGTATCATGACTACAATATAAGATTTCTCTAGATTTCTATATATCAATATATATAATGGCCTCCATTATGAGGTAGTACTTTATCTGACAGTTTTTCCATTGTAAACAGATATGTATTTTTTAGTTAGGATTGGGAGATAGATAGGCTTTTATGAGAGTGACTGAAAATCTTGCATATTTTCTAGTTGAATAATATCTCTGTTATTTCTCGCCCGAATTAGATTCGTCCGAACCAGGACAAAATTGTGTACTTTATGTGCATGGTTTGATCTTACTTACTTGGTTGTTCATTGTGATCGGTTATAACCACCACCACCACCATGCTGTTAGGAATGTGTCTTGAATACTCGTGGTTCAGATTAGAAGAAGGTAAGATGAAGTACGGAGGTCGAAGCGTCGAAGAGAGTAGAAGAAAACAGAGCAACAATAGTACAGGCAGAGTTGCGGTCGACTGTCCAAAGTTGCATTTGACCGCACCCCCCGACCGCACACCCGACTGTAGTTGCACAAGGTTTGTCCGAGAGGAGAACCAAACCATGTGCAACTTTTCATTTTGGGCCTCAATTTGTTAGGTCGTTTCAGCCCAATCTTCAACTCCAAGTTAGATCGTACGGCTTCTATTCAGTTACTTCTCCTACAAGTTATATCGGACGACTGAGAATCAAGATTAAACCTAGGGTTCTTGTAATCCCTATTTTTCATTTTGTGTATTTTTGAGTGTATTTTTCGTTTTGGTGTATTTTCTCTCCTTGTATTTCTCTTGTATTCTTTTGGACCGTATATTGGATTTTTATTTTAATATATATTTTTCATTTTATTATTCTTGTCTTATTTTATTTGGATTCTTGTTTACTATTCATCTCTTGTTTCGTTCTTTTTTTTTGTCGAGCTGATATTTTTGACCCTTCTTGTTGTTGTTCACACCCTATTATTATTATTTTTTCTATTATTTTGTTCATTTTTGTCCTATCCCTATTTTTACTTAATTCCTAATACCCATTTCCGATCCCTTAATTATTCACTTAACCCATTTATCTCTACACTTCACCTATACTATTCTATAAATCCTATTCACTAAAATACCAAAACCTATTACTACTCCTAAACAGCCAACTACCCAAAACTCAATTAACCAAACCCATAACACTTAATCCTACTCATACCCGTTAAGCAAACCCCATACCTGTTTCACCCCCACCTACTTTACCCTAACTAAACCCTATATATACATATTTAACCATCCTGCATGTTTCCCCAAGTTGCCCCCATTCTCTCGTCTTCTCCTTCCCGCTCTCGCTACCCTGTCTTGCTCTCCCTCCCCTTCGCCTTACTCCACGGCGCCCCCGACCCAGGCCGAACACCCTCTCAACCTCACCCTGTCCCTCTTCCACCATATCCCGTCCTTTCTGTCCCTGTTCGGCGCCCAGCAGGAGCAGCTAGCGCCGCAGCCAGCGCCGCCAGCTGCCGCCTCTCTCCGCGGTCGTCATCCCGTTTCCCCGATTCCGTGTTCTTGTTGTGTGTGCTCCCATTCATTGCTTGGGTTCTTGTTCGTTGGTCTTGGTGCACGTGTGCTCTCGTGCGCTTGGATTTTTGGTTGATCGTCATTCGTTGCGTTTGTTGTTGGTTTTCGTGCTTCACTCGTGACTCGTGGGTATTGCTCGTTTCAGCGTGTGACCGTTGAGTTCGTTGGCCGAGAATCTGTTCCCGTTATTCTTGCTTGAAGTTATTTCGACATCGGTTAAGGCAAGTAACTTGTATTAAATTCCTTTGCATATACAAGTACTAAATACCGCTTGTAGTATAGTTGGATTCTAGAGACAACTCGTGTGTGATGTATGTTTGATGAGTATCGTCTCTATAGTGCTATTGACCATAGTTGCCTCACGACACAAATTTGACATGAAACAACTTAGGTTTTGACCGTTCTTGATGTGACAATATTTGTGAGATAATTATGAGAAATCGTGTTTGTTTGGATCCATGTGATATACTTGTTATGGACATGATATATATCCTATTTCACGATGTTTGGACACTTAGTAGACTCTATTTCATGTTTGGTTTTGTTTGGAGCGAGTTTCATATGATTTATGTTGGTTTGGTTGTTAGAGGAAAATCTGTATTTTGCCGATGATCAGTTTTGATTGCTAATTTAGACTGTATTAAGGTCAGTATCTTAATTTCAATATTAAACATGATTTTTAGAGAAATCTGTCTTCTTTCCAAAATCTCTAACCTTGGTCAATTTCGTTTTCGTTTGTGTGAGATATGATTGTTTTACTACAGAGGTATATTTCATTTCCGGATTTTGTTTTTTGTTGATTTCGATGAGTAAACTATCTTGATACTAGTGCTAAGCATATTATTTTGATCTGAAACTTTGGTCGGTATTTATATATCTAATAGGGATTACCTAGAATTTTGGTGAATTTTATTGATGAGTTTTATATACCGTTTCATGCTGGTTTATAAAGACTATACTTGCTGGATTTTGTACGCTGTTCTGTAAAGATTTGTATTTTCACCCTAACTCCCTTACCTGTATGAAAAATATTTATGAAATATGAAAGTTATCTTATTTTGTCTATTTACATCTCCCTTTGGCGAATTTGGATTTCATTTTACGGTTTGCGAGATATTACAGTTTTCGTACAGCAGTGTTGGGAATTCCAGATTTGCCAAACCATCGTTTCTTGATGTTTTCTGATTTTTGATAGAAAAACTAATCTTAATGGAAAATTATGAAACTTTATATTCTGATACTATACATATAGGGGAATGCCCCAAATTTTTTCCAAATTTATTTGAGGTGTTTTGATGCTGTTTTCCTGACTTTGAATTCTATTTTCTGATTTCTGGCTGAACATATTTTCTGGATTCAAACCAGTCTTGAGTTATGATTTTGTGAAATACTATATAACTTATTTATATTCACTGGATTCGGTTGGGAGTCTATTTTCTAGACGTTTCGACGGATTCAGATTTGCATGTTTTTAACAACGGAAATTTCATTTTTACTACAGTATGGTCTTGCTGTCCTGAACTAGATACATGGTTATTTTATTATTTTGTGAGTTATCTTTCACCCATACATTTTTATCTTACAACTTGAACTTGTTACTTGATCATACCATGATATACTTGCCCTGCTTCGTAACACCTACATGCTTGTTTGACACTAACAATAATTAACCAAGCCGGGGTTTAAAGCGATAGATCTAATAGTGGATAATTCAGAAACGTGTACTTGGAAGAGAATCTATTAATTCTATGTGAGACTTGGCTTGATACTTGATACTTGGCTTGCTACTTGATTACTTCAGTCTTGATACTTGATTACTTGAGGCTTGATATTTCACTACTTGAGGCTTGATATTTCATTACTTGAGGCTTGTTTACTTGATACTTGAGACTTGATACCTGATACTTGATTCTTGAGGCTTGTCCTAGAGTACACTGCCCTATAGATTCCACTATGAAATTTAAAACGAAAATGTTTTGACTGTAGCAACCATGTGATAAAAGGATGGCGCATGAAGTGCTACCTAGATAGTAATAACTACAAGACTTGACACATGATACTTGAACATGATACATGCTTGTTTGATACTTGATTACATGATACATGAGACTTGATGCTTGACTACTTGACACTTATTACTTGATTTCATGATACTTGATACTTGGAACTTGATACATATTTACATGATGCTTGACACTTGATACTTGTTTATAAAATACTTGTTCAGTTGGTACTTGATACATGTCACTTGCACTTGTTTATCATGCCAAGCTACTATTCTATTTTGTTATCATACATATTCCATGTTGTTTGTTTGTTTTTCCCATGTACTTGTATCCTGCATAACAGGCGGCCCGTAACTTACATTGACGGGTACTTGTTTTCTTTTTCCTATTCTTGTAATTGTTAAAATGCATATTATGGAGAACAGGTTCCAGATGGTTTTGGTGATATGAAGTATTAGTGCTGGATTTTGCTATTATTATTCTTGTTTCTTGTTTTGAACAATATTGTATCTTGATTACTTGGATTTATTTTGTATTTGGGCAATGTGACCCAGGATATTTGACTTATTCAGATCATGATTATTTGAGATTAATATATTTTGGTTTCAAGTATTCTTGTTGGTATTTTGGTTCATATGTGCATATTGGTTGATTCTTTTGCTTCCGACTCTAATTATTCTTGTGAATGTTGTAAAGATTCGTAAACAGATTATGGATAATGAAAATCATTCGCTGGGCTTTTGTCGCATATCTGTATTCCGTATTCTCTTTTGGGAAGCGGGGCATGACAGTTCTCTCTATTCTTCTATATATATTGAAAACTCCTCCAATATGAAAGTAGAGTACTTCATTGATATTTTCTCCACTGCAAAGAGCGGCTTGAGAGAGATAGAGCTTGATGAGTGAGTTTAATTCCTTATATTGAGTTAATCAGCAACTTCTTGTAATCTTTTCTAGTTGAATATTAGATCTCCCTATATTTTCCCCTGGATTAAGCGAAAGCTAACCGGGATAATTTCTCGTTTTGTTTGTATTGGATTGGTGGATCTACTTGCTTGCTCAATTGATTTGTCTCATCTACTTTGACTTTCTTATTTCTCTATTTAGTACCGCTGCGACAACGGGCATTCATTGATGCCCCAATTTTAACAATTGGTATCAGATCTTCAGGTTGCAGAGTTCCTTGGTTAAGATGACAGGTCATAGTCTTTTGAAGATCAATCAATTCGATGGGAATTTCAATTTCAATCTTTGGAAAGTTGACATATATGATGTCCTTGTTCAAGAACGTTTGTAGTTAGCCGTTAAGAAGAAACAAAAGTAAACTGGTATGAAGAAGGATGTTTGGAAAGATATTCGTAAAAGAGTCATAAGTCTGATCCGACTATCATTGACGGACGAGGTCAAGTACAGATTTCTTGAAGAAACTGATGCGGCGAGTTTGTAGGAAAAAATCATAGTTGATGTCATGCCCCGCTTCCCAAAATACGGAAATACGAGCACATAACAAAGACCTAGCGAATGATTATACATCATCCATAAGTTGTAGCAGATTAACTTAACAATATACAAGAGAATACAACCACACAAGAGAAATGTAACCACATAAACAACGAATAAACTCCAAAATAATTATGAAATAAATTCACCAAATAATAATCCAACATCTGGGATAAAACAAACTTCGGGTTATAAAAGCCCAAGAATACAAAGTATGATAAAAGCAATATAATAAGCAAATAACAAGAGATAGCTATAGTAGTCTAATGGTCCAGCTCCGATCTTCAGAGAGTTTGCTCACCAATTTCTTCTGGTATTGCTCCTTTGGTACCTGTAAACTCTTGATCTAAAAATAGAGAAAAGAGTGTTCTTAGAGCAAGTCGTGGATAGCAAGTAGAGAAAAACAGAGGATAAAGGAAGCATGTATATCAAAGGAAAAGGGACAGGATCAAAGTCAAAGAACAAAGCAAAGATAGGCAATGATATCAAAGGTCTACAATTAATCACACATGTGATGAGTGATGTCAAGTCAAGTTCAATACTGGATCAAGCACGAGATGATAAATGCAGGTTATTAATCTATCTAGTGCACGTACTACTGCATCCCATTCCACAGGTTCGGCGCAAACACACAGTGAACGTTTTAGACTGATGGTGAATTCATGAATCGTGTACTCGGCGTAACAAGATAATGTGATAACATGATAACGTGATGACGTGATAACCTTCTTCCATGACAATATCCTCCTTCCATGACAATATTTCTCCTCCATCCATGACAATATAACGATAAGGCCTTACCGAGTACATTTTTTGATCGTTCACTACCAAGTCTACCTATAATATCCCGGCTTGTTATTAGTTTATTTTCATCCTATATGAGTATGCAAGAAGGTGTCAATGTTGTATGGTACTAAGTGTGACTAATTCTACTCATTACAGAAAAAGCAAGAAGCAAACACATCAAATAAGCACAATTCACACAATCAAGACAACCTTGCTGGACAAAAACATAGATTACTGCTACTACAGAAAAGAAAATCTGGATCCGTCAGAAATTCTAGAAAGTAGACTCTCTGCCGGTTCCAAAAAATATATATTTGACATATGAAAGCTACAAAAACTGGGGTGAAAGCTCTATTCTTTTCAGATCTTATGTTTAGACAGTAAGTTATAAATTGTGTTCACCTATTTGTTTCAGGTTAGAAAACTCATCAAATAAATCTATAAAAAAATTTGGTGGTTCTTACACATGTCTAGGTTCAGCCAAATTAATCTCAGATTTTTATTTTACTATTAATATGGTCAAATAAATTATGGAACAGCAAGATACGCATTCATTTGTGAATCTGAAAATTCTAACACAGCTGTACTAAAATGATGATATCTAACAGATTACACATCAGAATTCAAATACGTAAAAAGGGTAGTAAACTAGACATCTGAGGCTAAATTTCATGTTCAGAAAGTTATTTCAAAATATAACAGCAACATGGTGGAAAATCTGATTCAAAGAGAAACAACTAGCAGTCCAGAATATATTTTGACATGAATAGGCAATAATTAAATCATACAATCATATATTTCATGCAAATTAATAATCAAAGTGTTCTTAGGTGTTTAACATGCATAATTTTAGTTTCTTAGATGCAATTTCACAGCATGGTAATCAATTCTTTTAATCACATTCAATCTAACATGTCCAATTCATCAAACAAGTCTACAACATGGATCTAGTCATTTTCATATAAATGCGCATATGCAATGAATAAGGGGGACTAGGTTTTAGATCAAAGAGAGCGGCACGATGTTAAGAGTATATCAGGTTAGCTCGTGTAAACCCTCAATAAACTTAACGAAATTTTCAAATAACCGCATGATAAGGAAAAGGACTGGATCTATTTGCAGAGATTAAAGGAACTAAACAAAATACTAGTTCAAGAAGAGACTTGCCTGTTAGACGGTTAATTCGAATGCTCCCGGGTGACGATCCAAAATACGGACGAGTCACGCACAAAACACCAAATAGCGACTCAAGGTCCAATTGCACACAACCCCATAGCGGATCCCAAGGCAAACAGAAAATGGCAGATCTCCTTCACAAACACCCAACACCAAAACCAAATCCCACACACACAAACAGTGTACACCAATTCCACCCAGCAGAGAAAGAAAGAGCGACGGTGGGAGGCAGCGACTGGCGACACGACGGCGGCGAGGCGCTCGGGACTACTGGCAGCGGCACTGTGGTCGAGGAGCGACGGCAGCGGCTGGGGAAACGGTGGCTCGGCGGTTGCTCTGTTCCTCTTGACAAAACAAAGGAGAAGAACGACGAGGGCGATCGAGGCTTGGACGACGACGTCGAGGGGCTAGGGGGATCTTCGGTGGTTGCGGGGGTAAACGGAGAGGGAGAGGGCGATGACGAAACGGTGGCGGCGAGGAGATGGGTTCAACGGCAAACAGAGGAGTTCGAGCAGGAGATAGGCGACGGGATGGAGATGATGATGGGGTAATGGCGGTCGGCGAAGGTACGATGATGAGGATGGGAGTCGAAGGTGGTCGGAGTTTAGGACGGGAAGAGCAACGGGAGGCAGACGGGGGGGGTTGGAGGGCTTGGTTGGGTTTGGATGGAAACAGGGAGAGGGAGAGAGAGTCGGGGTAGGGGAGAGAGAAAGCGGCTGAGGGGATTAAAAATAGGATTATGGTTTTAATTAGCAGATTAGTATATGTAGGGGAAAAGTGATATGTAGGGTTATGGGTAATTGGGTATTAGACCCAATAATAAAAATAGATAGGATATAAATATAGTGGATCAATATAAACCCAAATACAAAAGAATGGGATATCTGATAAAATATGGTTTATAACAAAAATACTATTTGTATCACATTACATAAATTATTTGAAATAATTAAAAATACATTTATTAAATAAGAACGAATTTGCTATAATAATCAACTGACGGAGAAAATAATAATAACAATAGTAATAATAAATAATTCCCAAAACAATAAGAATAATAATAATAACCATGTCAATAAAAATAATAATACTAATAATACCAATTAATAAAAACAATAACAATAAAATAAAAATACTAACAACAACAATGGAAATTATCAGAATAATAGCATTATATAAAATAGAAATTTATTGAAATAGTCCAAACCGTAATAATATTTTTGATTTGAGTTAAAGTGTAAATAGTTGATCAAGTAGGAACGGAAACAAAGTTTATTCGAAATAATTATAACCACTGTTTAGAAAAATGCTTTAATATAAAATCCAAAACGAATTTAACAAATAACGAATTTATAAATATCGAGATACAGAAAATACTCATAAATTACGTATTTGCGGAAATGGGGGTTACAGTTGACTACTCTGCTTCGTTGTTATTAGATCGGATGCATTGGAAGAGGATGTTATTCTGTTTGTCAATGAACGAAGGAACTGATCTCCAAGACCACATCACAGAGTTCAATAAGGTTCTATCTGAACTCAAGGTGATAAACGCAAATGTGTGTAAGGAAGATAAAGTTTTCAACCTGATATATTCACTGCCGAATTTGTACGAGCTTTTGATCACTACCATGCTACACAGTAGATTTGCCAAGGAGAGTATTTCGGTAGATGGTGTAATCAAAGCATTGAAGGAAAATCAACTTAGGAAGGAGACCCATAAATCATTATCTACTTCAAGTTGTCTAACAGTGGAAGGTCCTTCAGGAGGAAGACAAAGTGTTATGCAAAAGAATTCGATCTGTTGTTGATATTGCAAAAGGCCAGAGCATATCAAGAAAGACTATTTGAAATTACAGAATCAGGAGAGCGCCAAGAATGTGAATTCAGTCGCTAATGTGGTTAATGCCTTTGATTCAGGTGATTCGTGTCTTCTTGTTTTAAATTCTTTAGAAGTGGATTCTAGTTTGTTTCTTGACTCAGTGAGTTCTTCTCATATTTGCTCCGAGAGAGAATTATTTTGTACTTATAAGTCTACTACAGGACATTGTGTGAGAATGGAAACTGAAGAGATTTGTGAAGTAGTTGGTGAGGGAACTGTTGAGTTGAAGATGTCAGGTCTAAACATGTTCACTTTAGGAGATATTTTGCATATTCCTCTGCTAAAATAGAATCTAATTTTCTTGAGAACTCTTGATGCACGGGGTTGTAGGTACACAACTCATGGTGGAGTTCTGCCTGTTATTCAGGATTGTCGTAAAGTGATTAGAGGTATAAGAGTGGTTGAGCCAAGCTAAAACAATCTCTACAAGTTTTGGGGAATCCGAAATACTTGCGCAAGTGTTATTTCTTTTTCCATTATTCCCGCATGCTCATCTAGTTTGCCACAACTAGCATTATCGAAGCAAGACTATGACGTTCGAACATCGTCAGGAGGTGGAGAGTGCCTAGATGTAAGCGGAGTTCGTACGGAGGTTGGCAACTCCGTGGTTACGCCTACGGAGGTGTGCCTTTGAAGGGGTATACTGATCGGTGAGATTTGGTTGAGATTTGTTCAACTAGAAGAAGCTATTGTTCTAAGTGTTTTTGCAATTGGAGTTCATTAGAGTTTGGATATAAATAATCACATCATGTAAATAGTACTCGTATGCAATCTAAGGTGGAGATTGTTAGGAATGTGTCTTGAATACTTGTGGTTCAGATTAGAAGAAGGTAAGATGAAGCACGAAGGTCGAAGGTTCGAAGAGAGTAGAAGAAAACAGAGCAGCAATAGTGCAGGCAGAGTTGCGGTCAACTGCACCCCCAACCGCACACCCTACCGCAGTTGCACAACATTTGGCTGAGATGAGGACGGTCGACCGACCGTGGCGCTGTGTTCATTTTGGGTCTCGATTTGGTAGGTCATTTCTGCCCAATGTTCAACTCCAAGTTAGATCGTACGACTCATATTCATTTACTTCTCCTACAAGTTATATCGGACGACTGAGAATCAAGATTAAACTTAGGGTTCTCCATATTCTTCTAGATACATTGTAAACTTCTCCAATATGAGAGTAAAGTACTTTACTGATATTTTCTCCATTGCAAAGAGAGGCTTGAGAGAGATAGTTCTTGGTGACTGAGTTTAATTCCTTGTATTGAGTAAATCAGTAACTCCTTGTAATCACTTATAGTTGAATATCAGATTTTCCTATATTTCCCCCAGAACAAAGCGAAAGCTAACCGGGATAAATTCTCGTTGTGCTTGTATTGAATTGGCGGTTCTACTTGCTTGCTCAATTGATTTGTCTCATCTACTTCGACTTTTTCATTGCTCTGTTTAGTTCCGCTGCAACGAGCATTCGTTGATGCTCCAATAACGGATGATGATGTCATCGAGAAGAGCAACCTAAGTCGGCAATTCCTGTTTCAAGACTGGAATATTGGGCAGGCCAAGTCCAGCATTGCTGCTTCAGCTGCTAGAACAATCAAATGTAAACTTCACATACACGCTCTTGCATTGCTGCTTCAGCTGCTAGAACAATCAAATGTAAACTTCACATACACGCTCTTCAAACCGAGCTAGTCCAGAGACGGAAAATGTGTTTAATGATGCTAGGAAGTTGTTAATTGTTTGGATATTGTGACTGCTAGATTGTACATGGACATGAAGTGTCTCTACTTCCAAAAGCCACCATTGGATTCTGGATCACTAGGAGCCAAATGTAATACGCAGATGATCATACCTCATGTAATGGAGAATCATAGCGGTTCCAGAGATCCTCCTGAGAAACAAGCACCTATGTGTACAGTCCACTCCTTTCCTCATAACATCGATCACTGCCTAACATGGACCAGGTCTGAGTTTGATGGGCTGCTTGAAAAAATGCCGAAAGAAGTGAATACTTTCCTTTCTAACCCCAGCAAGTTGTAGAGAAAAAGAGATAGCCCTCGTCCCACAAGTAGAAAACTTGATATAAAGATATGTAAACAAACTCAGAAAATAAAGACATTTTACACTTTTAGAAGAAAATAACAAGTATAAGAAAATATTTAACTCAAGTTTATACACAACTTGAACCCCTGTTTTCAAAAGGATATTTCTTGTACACACTCTCTATCTAAAGGATCACTCTATACTAAGAGTTATACACACTCTTTCCCAAGAGTTGTACACACTCTTGAAACACTCACAAGTCACCTTACTTCTATATACGAAGACCTTCAGGGCTTTAGTGTTTTGATTCTTGGATGATTGAGAATGAAGGAGTGACCATCTATTTATACTAAAAAGAGGAAGTGTCTAGAACTCAATAATAATGCCCCACTAGCACACTACCCAACCACATGCACCTTGAGCTTTGCACCTTCATAAACATTCTTATTTTTTAGCCTTGCACACTTGCCATGAGAAGTGCGGAGACTCAATAATTTTAGGGGAACTCTAACAATTCTCAAATGGTCTAGAATATCTAGAAGAGTAATGCTTCATCCACTACCAATTTCACTATATTTTTGTTCACTACCTTAGGTGGCATACTTCTATTGGAGAGTTCTCCTACCTATTCTATCATCTCCTACCTATTGCAGTGTCCCACCTATAGTGAAATTGGTAGTGGATCTAGCATTACTCTGAATCCGCTGATCTCTTCCCCAAACCAAACTCCTGTGATACTCAAATCTAGGGGACCTTCTGCGTTTTCCTTTATATTTATTCTATTTTTCTGCATAATGGCTCTTGTTTTCTTTTTAAGTACTGGGCAAATTGTTGGTTCGACTGGCACTGTAATAGCCTGCAAAAATTGGGGATTTTGTTATTATATTGTTGCAAAACAATATCTTCTTTCTGGAATACAACATTTCCATTATCTCCGTCCAACTGTTCATAGATAATTGATCAATAACTTATTTATTTTATTACTTTTTCTTTACTGTTGTTCAAATGTCAGTTTTTCATCTATCAGGTTTGAAGATTACTTCTCTAATCGTAAGAAGCAGTTAACCATTACTTTCCCTGAGGACTCGGCCACGAGCACAGGAGCACCATTCTGGTCTGTCCCAAAACGTTTTCACTGGCCAGTGCAGTTCTCAGCTAGTGATTCCAGCCACCTCCACTTAGTGTTGGCAGGTTCTGTTAGGGAATTATTCCCAACATGAGAATTTTGTTGAGTCTTCGATACGATCAATACAAATCATCAAGCAAATACTAGATCACACCAATCACACAAAGTACACAAGAATTGTTCTATTTGGAAATTTCGCCTTAATCCGGAGAGGAAAACCGAGATATTATTCAACTAAAAAAAATAAAATAATATTAAAATTCTCACCACGACCCTCTTTCAAGCCTAACTGGAACTACTTGTCGTTTACAATCGAGAAATCTCTCATCTCTCAGATGAAGTACTCGCTTATTCTATTCGGCACTCAATATAATTATACGGTTCTTTGAGCCGTTTACATTGATTATATAGATATCGAGAGAAACCATAGTTTGATACACTTGATACATTAACCACTCGATGAATACTGAAAAGATAACCATGCATTGAGAGTCGTGCGATCTAACTTGAAGGAAAAGTTGGACTTCACACAAATCTCTATGACCCGATACCCATACTGCATGCCTGTGACTTGCGGTAGACTGTCCAAATCGACAGTTGACTGCACCTGAGTCTTCCCAAACCCAAGCGGGTGACAGTCAATTACACATTCGACTGTCTCCTTCTCTGTTCGCTGCTGCCACTACAACAAAAAGGGGTTACTCCGGCATTTGGCAGAAACGCCATGATAGTCTTCCGGCAATAATTTTTAGAAAAAACTTCTCTTTACACCGGCGTTTTTAAGAAATGTCGGAGTATCGTGCATCTACCCGATGTTTTCACGTAAAAACGACGGGGGTATAGAGGGGTTTTTTAATTCCCATTCCTCATCCTTATTCATTATTTTCCCCCATTTTATTATTTCCTTAAATACAACCAAACCCTAAGCCAAATTTCGATCCGCTGCAGTCTTTGTCCCTCCTGCCCCCGTCGTTGTTGTCTTAGTAACCAAGGCCGCCGCCTCCTCCTCCTCAAACCCTAATCCCCCAGTTCTGGTGCGTCGCCTCCTTCCTCGCCCTTCCGCTGTCCGATCCACCTCAATGCTCCTCGGATCTCATGGCTTCCAATGTGTTTTGGAGGTGGAGGATAAGGGGTTGGAATTATGGATGAGGTTGTTGCTTTTTCAATGAATGTTTTGATGCATCCCGATACTTGGTTGGATTTTCCTTTGGTTGATGATGAGGATGATTTTGAAGGTATGATTTTGTTTCTCAATTGTCTCTGTCTCTTTATTTTTTTCTTTTTCTTTTTTATGTTATGATGTAATAAGTTGAGAAGGGAAATACAAACTTGAATAAGACTTCGTTATGAATTTCTCATAGGAATTATATCAAATAGTTTATGCACATATAATTTCATAGAGAGAAAAATTTTGATGATAATATTATATGCACAACTTTTAACATGACAAAGGGGAAGATTGTACTGAGTAGTAGGAGATCCAGATGCAGTATTATAATATGGAGATATTGTTTACATTTCTTAATGCTATATACATCATTCTCACCTTTTCTAAATGGTAGCTTTTTACCATGTTTACATTTTTAGGCGAAGAACAAAGAATAAAGGAAAATGATTTGGTTACAAAGATGAGATATGAGTAGAATATGATGCCAATTGAAATAGGAAAAAAAAAGATTAGACATTGAAGATTTAATGTGTGCACCTTGAAAGTCTTTCTTCAAAGGTAGCTAATCAAGTAGAGTTTCCCCAACTGACAAGAAATGCATCCTTTGCAGCTTTAAAGCATCTGTAGTCGTTTGCTATTTATCCATAATATGCCGTAGTCTCTTGGATAGTCACTTGTTCCTAGTGCTCTCAGCACCTCTATCATAATGGCCTTACTTCTGGTGCAGTGAAGAAACAGATGATTCAGATCTTCCACGTGAACGTTGCAGAACCCGCAGTTGGTCGCAATGTAAGGTTGCCTCTTGGCAAGGTTCTCCCTAGTGAGAATGGCATTGTTGAGCACAAGCCAGAGGAAGACTCGAATTTTCAGAGGTGCTTTGGTCTTTCATAGAACCGCTGCCCAGCTGGGCCTGCATCCTCGGTAGTGAATCCGGTGGTAAAGCGATCTAACCGAGAACACTCCTTTGTTCTCTAGACCCCAACACAAGTGATCTGGGCCTTGGGCACATATCACCCCGGATTGGACAATGCGCATTTGGAGTTCCTGCAGTTGCTGTAGCAATCTTGAGGAAAGAGTTCTTTGGAACGACGGTCTCCAAGATCCTCTTTTCCATGATTCCGCCACCGAGATATTTGGTCGATTCGATATAGCAAACAACTCTGGGAACTCTTCCTTAAGAGTATGAGGCCCGCACCACTTGTCCCACCAAAATCTGGTAGTACGGCCATTGCCGATCAGGGATGAAGTGGCAGAGTTAAAAGGTCCGCTGGCTTTGGCCACTCCTTTCCAGAAACGGGAGACTTTGGATCCCACGCGAAAGCCTAAGCTTCTTGTCCCTTTCCCTCGAAGGTAAGGTTGGATAAAGTCCTGCCATCCTTCCCCGCCGTGATGAAACACTTTCCACCACCATTTTTCCAGGAGTGCCAAGTTCATATCTCTGAGGTCAATGATTCCTAGACCTCCGTGCCTCTTTTTCATGCAAGCGATATTCCATTTAATAAGGTGGTAGCCTCCTTTATTTGTGTCTGCACCTTTCCAAAGGAATCTCTTCCTGATACGATCAATCCTTTGGATCACCCACTTTGGGAGTTCAAAAAAGGACATGTAGTATATGGGCAGATTGGACAGCACAGAGTTGATGAGTACCACCCTGCCCCCAAGAGAGAGAGACTTGCCTTTTCAACCTGACAGTCTGTCCTCCACCCTGTCAATAATAGGCAACCAGTCAGCTTTAGTAAGCCTCCCTGGACGGAGTGGGAGCCCAAGATATTTGATTGGGAATGCTTCTATCGCATAGTTGAGAATGGTGGCATGCTCCCGAGTTTCAGCTTCTGAGAGTGATATAGGAATCAGTGCACTCTTGTGGAAGTTAATTCTAAGGCCTGACCAGGCCTCAAAGCAGTAAAGAACCCCTTTAAAGCAAATAGTTTCCGATATAGACCCATTTCCAAAGATTAGGGTGTCGTCAGCATATTGAAGGATCGAGCATCCCTGATTAGCAGTGCTGCTGGCCACAGGTGATATCCACCCTTTTTCTTGACAGTTTTCAAGCATTCCCCTGAGCACATCCGCTACAATAGTGAATAGCAGTGGGGACAGCGGATCCCCCTGACGGAGTCCCTTCTTGCATGGGAACGAAGGACCGGGTCTCCCATTCACTGAAATTGCCGTTTTGCTAGAGTGTAAACATTGTTTGATCCATCTAATCCATTTATCCCCAATGCCTCTCCCCTTGAGCGCCTCTAGCAAACATTCCCAGTCCACAGAGTCATATGCCTTCTCAAAATCCAGCTTGAGGAGGAAGTTCTTGGAGTTGCTCTTGTGGCAGTGGTGAATAACTTGTTCAGCAATAGCAACGCAGTCTAGGATACATCTGCCCTTAATGAATCCCGTTTGTGTTATACTGATAATACGGTCCATCATGCCACCCAAACGGATAGCTAGCACCTTAGTGATGATCTTAGCCGAGCAGTTTATAAGGCTGATTGGTCTAAAATCCCCAACGCACTTGGAATCCTCCCTTTTGGGGACCAACACTACTTCTGCAAAGTTGAACATCCCCAACCTCAGGTTATTGTGAAAAAATTCCATCATTACCTCCATAAATTCTTCCTTAATTTCTTCTCAGAACACTTGGAAGAACATCATAGGGAAACCATCTGGCCCAGGCGATTTGTCAACTCCCATCTGATCAATGGCCGTTTTGACCTCTGACTCCGTGAAAGGTACCTCCAAGGATGAAGCATTTTGATCTGGATCAATCTGATACTTTAGCCAGAAGTCCTCACCCATAGAGATCCTAAAGTCATTCTTCTTCCCAAAGAGACCCTTATAGAAAGACTGGAAGGTAGAGGAAATCACCTTATCATCCTGCGATGTTCCAGTATCTGTCTGAATAGATAGAATAAGATTGGATCTCCTTCTAGCACTTGCAACCCGATGGAAGTAGGCCGTATTCGCATCTCCCTCTTTGAGCCACGAAATCCTGGACCTCTGTTGCCATTTGATCTCCTCTAGTCTATACAGATTGGCAGTGTTATCACGGAGTTCTAATAGCCTGTTTTGCTCTTCCTGCAAGAGCAGTCTAGTCTCTTCCACCCTCTCAAGCTCATCAATTTCTTCCAGGTAGGACTCTTTATCACGCCAGATGTTCGAGAATCTAGACCGATTCCATCTACAAAGCCTCCTTCTAAGTCTGCGGATTTTCCCACACCATCGAGATGCCGCGTCCCGGCCGGACAATGGGAGTGCCCAGTTCTCCATAACCAGATGGTGGAATCCCTGAATTTCCAGCCAGGCCTTCTCAAATCTGAATTTCCTAGGCTTGCGGGGACCCCGATTCCCCACATCAAGTAGGATCGGGGTGTGATCTGAAGTTGGTTTAGGAATCGATCTGGCCGATGCCAGAGGAAATAAAGCTTCCCAATCCATAGAGACTAGGATCCTGTCCAACTTGGCCATTACCGGAACCGCTTGCAGATTAGACCAGGTAAAAAGTCTATCATTGATTGGGATATCAATCAGCTCAAGTTCCGTAATAACTCTGTTGAATTCCTCTCGGTGCCTGTCACTAGCGCCTCTTCCCTTGTGCTCAAAAGCAAATCTAGTAATGTTGAAATCCCCACCCACAATCCAAGGTCCCGACCAGCGATGACGGATGTCGGCCAGTTCTTGCCAGAAGGCCTCCCTTTTTGTGGCCACATTCGGCCCGTATACAACAGTCACCGTCTGCATCCAATCATCGGATCGTCGCTTAAGTCGGACAGTCAATGAGAATGTTCCACGATGCTCCTCTTCACATGAGAGAAGATCAGAATTAAACCCTATAGCAATCCCCCCTGAGGCACCGGCAGAGGGGCGTAACACCCACTCCTTGATTCTGTTACCACCCACTCTTCTGAGTTTGAACCCATGCTGGAGTTTGGTTTCCTGCAGGCCCACTACATCCGCCTTTGAGTTGCTAATGACATCCCGTACCATACCTCTCTTACCCCTATCCCCCAACCCCCTAACATTCCAAAATAGTGTATTCATTGGGGAACCGTATCTACAGAGATCGTTGTAGAGGGAGTGGGGCCGACCACATCCTCGTGGTTTTCTGTAGGCCTCGTGCAATTCTTAATGGCATTGTCATGGCTAGTTTTAACCCTGCCGATTTCCCAACCCCTAATTTTATTAAGAAGTAACGCACTACGGTCTGTGTCCCAAACCTCTAACCCACAAGTTTCAGCTAGTAAAAAAACATCAGAGTCTGACATGAAGTTTAAAATAGATGCTAAAAAGTGAGTCGTACCTCCATTGTCGAATTTGGTGGCTTTGGCTGCCGCTGCCACTTCCAGGTAGTCATCCAAGGACTCCACATGAGCCCTCTTTGGTGATCGGTGAACTCTGTACCCACTTGCCCTCAGGGGTACTCCAGAGTTGGCAACTGGGGATGAATCTGGGAAGGTAGAAAGAACCAACTCTGGGGAAAGCTCCTTCTGGATGTTCGCAATGAACTCAAGATCCTCTGATTCCTCATCTGTGAATGAGAATTCTACATCGAGATTGAGTCTCCCTTCTGGGTCATCCTCACTATCTGAAATAGCCTTCAGTGCGGACTCCTCAGTGAGCCCGCCTCTAGGTGCTATATTAGTAGTATCTGCATCTTCCAATACGGTCCCCTCATTGGGCCCGTTCCCAGCCTGATATAGTGTCTCAGAGCATGAAACTGGAGTGTAAGATGATCCTGATACAATAGACGGCGCCATGGACCCCTCCTTGGGCCCACCACTATCAATAAACGGCCCATCCACACTCAAAGCATCAATCTGGCCCATCATAGAGCCAGAGTTGTGCCCGCGGAACAACATACCCACTTCTTCGGAGAGCGTGCGCGGCGCATTAATTAAATTAGCGGTGAGCTCACCCACTTGAGACCTTAAGTTGCCTTTTGACTGAACACAACCTTCCGGAGCAGCATAAGCCACTTCATCCCTGCGTTGCAACCTACCGCCCGCCTTGAGATTAACCCCGCCTGTCACCTCGGCGCTGTCAAAAGAGCCAGGTGGCAACGTCTCATTGGGGGGCAAAACGGTGCTGACAGCAGGCGTTACAAACGAAGCGTCTTTGGCTTTTTGAGATCTGAGGTTGCCATTTTTAGCTTCTTCAACCTCGCTCTCTACATACTCAGACTCGCTCCTGTGAGTCTTCTTCTCACCAAACTCTCTGCCATCTTTCCCCGAAACAGCCCCTGCCAAAAGCCCCTCCCTCCTACTCACTCCCTTATCGCTTAGTGCGATCACCAACTCACCCTCTTTCCTTAGTTTGGACAGTTCTTGGAGCTTTGCTTTACCCTGTGGTTCTGGCTCCTGACGCTGCTGTTCCTCAGAAGTTTCTTTAGCTTTACCTGGCGCATACCACAGCTTTTCGACCCACTCCTTGGTCGATAGCTTCCTAACTTTTGTCGCCTTCCCCAAAGCTGTCGCCTTCCCCAAAGCTGTCACCTTGTTAGAGCTTGTCATCTTCTGCATGTTGCGGCAGACTGTAGCCACGCCACTTTGAGTAGCTGACCCTGACTCTCCCCTCTGATCACCTGCAGAACCCACCAAAAAAGGAAAGCCGCTTGGAACCACCGTTCGATCCAGCGTGTTGATCGTCTTTGAAGACTTTTGACCGGTGGGTTGGACGGGACGGTCCCTGCGGCGATTATCTCCGATCGGTGGTACCAGATTTGGCCTCTGTCTACTCCCCTGCGCTTTCGCCGCCAGTAGGATTTCTCGATGAGCTCTTTCCACTTCGTGAGATCCGTCAATGGTGAGGCAATCGTTAGGCGAGACGACCTCCTTGAAAGTACGGTGATCCGAGAGAGCACTCCTCGGTTTGGGGGGGAGACCGGAGTCCGGCTTCCTCACTAAGTCCACCCTCTTCACAAGCACAAATCTAATCAAGTAGGCTTCGTGAACAGAGTGGACTTTGGCGAAGCGCGGCATCGATGAAATATCGGGGCTCCTGATGAGGACCTTAGCGGAGACCAACTCTGATCGTTTAACCGTCTGTTCATCAATCTCCTCAATGCTCCCAAAGTCGGAGACAATTTCTTGAAGTGCTTCCTTCTTCCAATAATGCATGGGAACGTTATGAATCCACACCCAATACAGATCTCCTTGAGGCAACTCGGCTCCGAAAGTAGGAGACCACGCGTTGAATTCCACTTGGAAGTGCCCGAAATCCACGATCCCCAAGCTCACCGTCGCTGCCATCTTCTCCGGTGAGGGGAATGAAACAAGGAATTGCATATGGCATAGCTTTTTGGCCACCCAATCCCTCCCGGCCCCTATAGGCCATTTCTGGGTAAGAGCTTGAGTAAGATGTACCTCCGATGGCCTACCCGCCTTCACCTTTGTGATCGCACACCATTGCCGCAACCATCTCTCTTCATTTTTGACAACATCCAAGCTCTGTACTAAGCGAATGATAGAGGGACGGTCGGGGGAGCTTCCTCGACTAACCTGTCTTTCATCGTCACTCTTGGAATCCACCACATTGGTGCACACATACGACATGTGTCCCCACATCAAACACTTGAGACACCGCACTTCCTTCGTGCACTCGCTCCTGAAGTGGCCAAGGTCACCGCAGTTAAAACACGGCGCTGGCTTTCGTTTTCCCTTTCGCTGCTTTTTCTGAAGCCGGGGTTCAACCTCACGATGGTAAGAATCGAAATCCTCATCTCTGTACTTCTTACTCCGTACTATTTCCCACTGCCCCCCGTAGTCCTCAACTCTGGGGTGATCCTCCTCCACATTCCCGTCTAGCGAAGTCCCCCCGGGCCTCGCTCGTCGCTGGAGTTTGGAACAGGGCGCTCCAGGCTTGCTGCAAACATGGGAGGACTGGTGGTGGGAATTGGAGAGTGTGGCTGTTGCAGAGGTTGAGGAAGGTGTTGAACATGGGTTTGTGTATGGATTGGAATAGGTGTTGGGTTATGGCTGTGAGACATTGGTTTTTGCTGTTGTTTTTGATGCGGTTGCCTGTGTGCACTAGGCTCATAGTCGCCCTTAATGTGACCCCTGTGCGGAGGGGGTTGATGCTTACGCGGTGGGGAACTCTTCCGCCTATACTGGCTTGGAGGAGGACCCCATCGTTGGGCCCTCCCTCCAGAAGACTCTTCTTGTTTACGATGATGCAAGGAGCAATGATGATCGTGTATCCTCCCATCACGATGATGCCGTGTACGATGCTGTGCACGCATCGGGGAGCGATCACGCCTGAGCTCTCGTTCACGTCGCTCAACAGGAATAGTCGGAGGCAGTTGCTGGTCCTTCAAGTGCGTTGCCACTGTGCACCCAGCAGCCGGTCCCTCCTTAGCGTGTTGCACCTCCGAGGTGCCAGTCGCGAATAGAGGTAAGGGGGTAGGGATGGCAGTTGAGAGTGGAGGGAGAGAAACCGCCTCGTTACCCACTGGCGGGGGGGGGGGGGCACAGGTGGGTGGCGGACCCCGTCATTGGGCCCGCACCCACTAAGCTCAAGGACAGAAAGCCAAGAGGACGCCAAGGTAGCTCTACGAACAAAAGACGGAAAAACTAGAACAATGCAGACCCTGGAGGCAAAGGGATGGGAAGAGAGCAGTCAAGGGAAGAAGAAGTCAAGTCAGGGTGAAGGAGAGGGCGCCTAGACGAAGAGGAAGGGGTAGGGGGGGGAGAGAACAGCACCAGACAGTCAAGGTTGGAAGGCTGTCGGTGGCGGAGACAGAGGGAGGGGGGATGGAAGGGGAGCAGGTAGGAGAGAAAATGTCTGCATTTTCTCGGGGAGTTGTTTTTGAAAAAAATTACCCCCTTATACAGGGTAAGATTATTATGATGTAATAAGTTGAGAAGGGAAATACAAACTTGAATAAGACTTCGTTATGAATTTCTCATAGGAATTATATCAAATAGTTTATGCACATATAATTTCATAGAGAAGAAAAATTTTGATGATAATATTATATGCACAACTTTTAACATGATAAAGGGGAAGATTGTACTGAGTAGTAGGAGATCCAAATGCAGTATTATAATATGGAGATATTGTTTACATTTCTTAATGCTATATACATCATTCTCACCTTTTCTAAATGGTAGCTTTTTACCATGTTTACATTTTTAGGCGAAGAACAAAGAATAAAGGAAAATGATTTGGTTACAAAGATGAGATATGAGTAGAATATGATGCCAATTGAAATAGGAAAAAAAAAGATTAGACATTGAAGATTTAATGTGTGCACCTTGAAAGTCTTTCTTCAAAGGGAGCTAATCAAGTAGAGTTTCCCCAACTGACAAGAAATGCATCCTTTGCAGCTTTAGTGAATGAATGAAGTAGCTCACTTTTGAATAGCTTGCTCAAAAAGTTTGCTCTATTTTGTTTTATTTTGGTTTTCAACAAATCATGAGTATGATAAAAGCATACAAGTGACATGCACTTTAAGTTTATTTCATCCATCAATATCCGGGGTATATTCCTATACCAAATGTAAGGACAACTAAGCTATATAGGTTGGTTATACATTTATATATATATATATATATATATATATATATATATATATATATATATATATATATATATATATATATATATATATATAAGGTATATAACATAATAGGCACTTGAATTTGAATAAGGCAAACTCTTATTAATAGATTGTTTTTGAGACATGCGAAGGTTACAAACACCTTCTTCTTCTGCATATATTGTGGTTCTCATGGGATTTTTTGGAATAGACAGTGATGTTCTCTTCGGCATGTCTATAATATACATTCAATATGCATACATACATGTACTGTGTTGCAGTGAATATGTGTCTCTGTGTTCTTTAATTACAGCTGATCAAGGTTCGATGAGGAGCTACACGAACCCAGTTCCTTGAAATTATTGGATGTATTAGTATTTATTCTCAATATAATAGAATAATATTGTGTATATTGTTCTATGAGGCAACACGTGTTTACATGTGTTGTGTATTGATTATTGGGACGGGTTGAGTGGGCATAAAGCCCAGTACCCTAAACCCAGATTAATCTCATTTAAATGTTGGTCTAGAGGTAGTGCCCTGTGATATTCCAATTACTGATAAGCAGGGTATAATATCTTAAGCAGCTATGAGATATAACCCTAATCTTAAATACTTATCTTGATCTAACAATCTTAAAATATTATAAATTGAGATTAAGAGAGTTTGAGTTCTGTTTGTCGGAATCCCCCCCCCCCCTCGGTCGATGCCACCACCATCGTCGACTAAAGCTGCCGCCTCTACTTTCATCAGCATCATCTCTATCGTCGCAGACCGAAGGCCGCATTCCCAAAATTGTGCAACACCAGATTGTCTTCTTCTTCAGATCAGGGTCAGATCGGGTCACCGTCTTCTTCATATCGGGGCCGTCTTCCTCTTGATTGGGTGTTATTGGTGTTCTGGGGTGAAGTCCAAGATCATCAACATCTGTTTCTGCTTTTGGCTGTTCTGTGTGCTCAGATTGGTCAGATCAGATCTCACTATTGCTGCTGTGTGCTTCATAACTCTTAATCTTCATCAAGATTCGGTCAACTCTAAACCATAATTTAATTTCTGTTTATTATTAGGGATTTTACAGAAAACTCATTTTCTTTTACTGAAATTGCGTAAATAGTAATCATCCAAAAGAATGAATCCTCTAATTCTTGGAATCTATTGTTTATTCCTTAAAGATGGAAAAACATAATCGTCCGTACGAGGTTCCTAAACTAGAGGGATTTAGTAGTACTGAGTTTAATAGTTGGAAGAGGAAAGCCCAATGCGAGATGAAATTCATGAAAAATTTCTATACATGTCAAACAACCTATGATGAATGCGTTGAAGATGTTGATGATGCAACGTGGGTAACTGATGAGGACTTGTGTAGAGAATTCTTATTAAATAGCATATCAGATCGCCTTGCAGACGTGTATATGAAATATGAAACAACTAAACAAATCTGGGATAATTTACTAGATGAATTTAAAAAGGAAGAGAAAGTGTCTAAAGCACATCTAGTTGATAAATTCATGGGTTATTATTTTAAAGAAGAAAAGGCAATCCTTTCTCAGGTAACAGATTTAGAGAATCTTGTAGGGAAACTAAAATCTGAAAACATTACTGTGTGTGATGAGTTTCTCGCTAGTGCAATAATTTATAAGTTACCTGTTTCGTGGCTATCTTTTAAGACTAAGATGTATAGGTTGCCTGAACAGATTAAACTTGCACATCTGAAACGCTGCATCAAAGTTGAAGAAGAGACTAAAACTAGGATGAATTTAGAATTGGTTAATAAACAACTTTCAAATGCTAATGTGTTAACCAATACTAAACGCACTCCTAAGTTCAAGAAGAACAAGTTTAATCCTAAAGGTGAACCAAATAAGTTAGAAGTCACGAAGAAATTTGTTAAGAAGAAAGGAAAATGCTACAGTTGTAGAAAGTGGGGTCATCACGCCTCTGAGTGCAGGCTACCCAAAGTGGAACAACCCAATATGGAAAAGGTGAACTTGTTAGAGGGAAAAACTGAGCCCACCAATTTTCTTTGTGTTGTTGGTGATGTCAATGCCAGTACCTATGCTAGTTGGTTGTTGGATTCGAAAGCTACTTGTCATGCTTGCAATAATGAAGGCCTATTATCTGATCTAAAAGCTGCAGATGAGTCTGTTTCAATGGCAAATGGAGAATCAGTGAAGGTAATTCAGACTGGGACAGTAAATCTCAGTCTCTCCTCAGGTAAAACTTTAATTTTGCAAAATGTTAAATATGTGTCTGCTTTAGAAAAGACTTTGATCTCTATTAGCTTACTAAATCATGCTGGTATGGTTGTTACTATGATTAGTGGCAAAGCTATTTTGTCTGTAAAATCTTTCTATTTTGGTTGTGCTTACTTGGTTAATGGCATGTACAGAATTAGTTTAGTAGATGAAGTAATCAATAATGTTAGTTCCAAATTTTGTAGTCCACGTATATGGCATAATAGGCTGGGACATGTGAACTATGTTAAGATTCTTAATGTTGCCAAAACTTTTAACTTGCCAATTGACGCATCCATAAAAGGTGACAAATGTGAAGTGTGCGCTCAAACAAAGATAACTAAAAGACATTTTCGTATCGTCTCTAGGAGTACACAATTACTTGAGTTGATACATTCTGACATTTGTAATTTCAAGAGTTCTGTGGTACATGGAGATCGGAAGTACTTAATTACTTTCTTAGATGATTACTCTAGATATTGTCACATTTATTTGTTAAAAACTAAAGATGAAGCACTAGAAAATTTTAAAGAATTTAAAGACCGTGTTGAGAATCAATTAGATGCTAAAATTAAAAGATTTAGATCAGATAGAGGTGGCAAATATGTCTCATTGGGATTCAGAGAATTTTGTAACTCACATGGAATCATAGCAGAAACTAAAACACCCTACTCACCACAGTCAAATGGTATCGCCAAAAGAAATAATCTAACACTCACAGAGATATTGAATTCTATGTTGTTAACTGCTGGGTTACCTTCACACTTTTGGGATGAGGCTGTACTGACTACTAAAAATATTTTGAACATTTTACCACACTATAAGTTACCTTCTACACCGTATGAACTGTGGCATAAACACACACCTAATTTTAATAAAATAAGAACTTGGGGTTGTATTTTTTTTATTATAATACCTGACCCTAGAAGGCCTAAAGTGGGACCTCGGAAAAATACATGTGTGTATTTGGGCAGTGTAGTTGATAGTGCTACAGACAGATTTTTAGACCTATCTCTTAACAGAGTAATAGAATCAGGAGATGCAGAATTCTTCGAAGATATGTTCATCAAAGATAAAGGCATCTCATTATCTGAACATGCAAACACAAGGAATGATCCACAACAGGAATCTAGATACATTTCAACTAACACTGAACCTTCACATAGTGTTGAACTAAGAAGACTCTTCACAAGAGATAAAACTCCTAGAACCTATGGTGATGACTTTGTGACCTATGCACTAGCAGCTGACCCTATTAGTGTTAAGGAAGCCATAAGGTCTAGGGATGGTTTGCTTTGGAAAGAAACAATTGAGGATGAAATGAATTCTTTATTGCAGAACAACACTTGGGAATTAGTTAATTTGCCAGTAGGGGCTAAAACTATAAGAAGCAAGTGGGTTTTGAAGAAAAAACTTAATCCTGATGGAACTGTAGCTAAATATAAAGCACGCTTTGTAGCTAAAGGTTATACTCAACAATGTGGGGTGGACTATTTTGATGTTTATTCACCTGTATGTCATATTGCTATAATAAAGATTCTTCTAGCCATAGCATCTATTTGAAAATTTATTATTTATCAAATGGATGTTAAGACTGCTTTCCTAAACGGTGATCTCAATGAAGAAATCTATATGAATCAACCTGAAGGTTTTGTACTTAAAGGTTCAGAATATAAAGTTTGCAAATTAATAAAATCTTTGTATGGACTAAAACAAACATCAAAACTTGTGGCATGAAAAATTTGATAAACCAATAAAGAGCTTAGGTTTTGAATCTAGTAATTCTGAAAAATACATTTATTATCTTGATGAATCGAATAAGATTGTCATTATTTGCTTATATGTTGATGACCTGCTAGTTGATGGAAGTGACCTCTCTATTGTTATAGAAGTTAAAACTATGCAATCCAAACAATTCAACATGAAAGACCTAGGTGTTGTGGACACTATATTGGGCATGAGAGTGGGCTTTAGAAGGAAAGAAATAACCCTTAGCCAATCCCACTATATTAAAACTGTGTTACAAGACTGGGGATACAGTGATTGTAAAAGGTTTAAAACACCTTAATGATAATACCAAAAGGTTGACACCTAATGACAGTGCAATAGTGAGACAGTTAGACTACTCTAAACTCATTGGAAGTCTCATGTATGCTATGACATGCACTAGACCTGACATAGCCTTTGCAATAGGCATGCTAAGCAGGTTCACTAGAAATCCTAGTCAATTACACTGGAATGCCCTTGAAAGGCTATTGGGATACCTAAATGGTACTCAAGAGTTTGTTTTGTGCTACTCTGGTTATCCTTCAGTACTAGAAGGATACTCTGATGCATCGTGGTGCTCAGGAAATGGTGACAGTAGGTCCACTTGTGGCTATGTGTTTATACTAGGAGGAGCAGCTGTGTCATGGAAATCTAAAAGACAACCTGGTCTTGATTTTTCATCCATGGAGTCGGAACTCTTTGTGCTATCTTGTGCCGATGTCACGCCCTGCTTCCCAAAAATACGAAATACGAGTACGTAACAAAAGTCCAGCGAATGATTATTATTATCTTTAAGCTGTTTCAAGAAATCTTTACAACATATCACAATATAATCAAAGTCGGAAGCCAGAAAAGTCAACCACATGCACATATGAACCAAATACCAACAAGAATACTTGAAATAAAATATATTAATCTCAAATAGTCATGATCTGAAATACACAAATAATCCTGGGTCACATCGCCCAAATACAAGAACAAATATAAGTCTCAAAATACAATTTTGTTCAAGCAACTACAAGAAATAATAATAGCAAAATTGATAGCATCTAGTACATCATGTCAACAATCCCATCTGGAACTTGTCCTCCAAAATCTGCAATACGACGAATGCAGGAAAGAGAAAAAGATAAAACACAAGTACCCGTCAATTGCAAGTCGCGGGTCACAAATAGAGTAGGATACAAGCACATGGAATGGGAAAAACTAACTAGCACATGGTATAGGTATGATATCAACCTAGACAAACTAGCATGGTATAATCATGATATACTAACAGGTACAGGTAACATGTGTCAAATGTCAGGTAAACAGGTAAACATGTATCAGATATCAGGTAATCAGGTAAACAGGTACACATGTATCAAGTATCAGGTAATAGGTATACATGTAACAGGTAATCATGTATCAGGTAAACAGGTATCAGGTATCATGTAACAGGTGTCATGCTAAGTTAAGTCTAATCTTGTTAATTTACTATCTAAGTAGCACTTCATGCGCCCCAACTTTTATCACATGGTTGCTACAACAAACAGTTTCGCTTTAGATTTCATAGTGGACCATAGAGGTCAGTATACTCAGGTACAGGAAACAAGAAACAGGTTCATGAATCAAACAGGTACACGAATCATCCGATTCATGCATCAACGGGTTCATGAATCAACAGGTACACGACCAACAGGTACGTGCATCAATAAGTAACAGGTACATGACCAATAGGTACGTGCATCAACAGGTAACAGGTACATGTACCAATAGGTATCATGCATCAACAGGTTCATGTATCAACATGAATCAAAATGGGAAACACGGACCCCCTTCCGAGTACACATTTCTGAATTATCCACTATTAGATCTTTTCCATAACCCCGGCTTGGTTACTTTTATTATTAGTGTCCAACAAGCATAAATACGTGCAAAATAGTGTCAAATAAACATGATATGATCAGGTTTAGGTTCAGGGTAACAAATCAGTATGCATGGATGATATACATTAACATATACGAGCAAAATAGTCTATGTTCATAATCAGGACAGAAAGACCTAGCAGTACTAAAATAGTGATTCCAAGATCTACAGACATGAAAATCACGATCCGTCGATGGATCTGGAAACTAGACATCCACACGCATCCAACGAGTATAATAAAGTCACATACTAGTCCACAACATCTCAGCTCAAAACTGATTTGAATACAGATTTCATGTTCAGCCCGAAAACAGGGGAACAACATCAAATGTATAAAAACAACATGAAAACATCTCAAATAATTCCACAAAAATCTGGGGTAGTACCCTATAGATATAGACTCAAAATAACAAGTTTCATAATATTCCAGGAAGTATAGCTAAGTCATCAAAAATAAGAAGTAGCACAAAATCGTAGTTTGACAAATCTGAAATTTCTCAATACTGCTGTACGAAAACAAGCATATCTCGCAATCAGTGAATCGAAATCCAATTCCGCCAAAACGGCGTGAAAATAGATAAAATTTTTCAACTTTCATATCTCAAAAATAATTTTCATAAAACATAAGGAATTAGGGTGAAAACTGGGTTCAACATAGAACAACACGCAATTTACAGCAAAAGTAACTTTTAGAAAAGGATATGAAACATCGCCCAAAACTCATCTTTAAAATACACCAAAAATCTGGAAGTCCCTAACATCATGAGGAAACACTGAGCAAAATATTATGGTAAGATATTATGTATAACCTAGATCTTAAAATTAATTTGTTAACAAAAATGACTCCAAACTGAATCTGAAATCTACCGACACGGCTGTACCAAAATTATCATATCTCAGTCATACGAACTCCAAATGTAGTGAAATTGGTGGGGTTTGAAAATAGACACAATTATCTACAATTTACTTTGAAATTTCCAAGTTGAGATTCGGACCCTAGCATAGGTGAAAACAGCAAACAACACAGAACAGCCGCAACTCCAGATTTCATACCTCTACTTCAAATCAACATAACTTCCACAATTTTGATCCAAACCTAACCAAACTTGAAATACAACCTACTAATCATCTAATTATCATATTTTAGGGTTTCTAACATGGCAAAACCTAATAATTCTTACATGGGCAATCAATCAAACACATAGCATGCAAATATCCACATACACGAACAAAATCAAGTTTGGGTGAAACCTAGGGCATCAACCTATCAATTCTCATGGCATAAGTCATCTATGACCTGATTTACACAATAGAGACAAAACCCACAAATAAAAATATGCTTTTTGGCCGTTTCTAGACCCAACTACACTATATGTGAACTTTTTGACTTGTATCAACCTAATAAAATTATGTACAAGTTACTTGCCTCTTAATAGAGTGAAACACGATGCAAATGAATCCAAGTGCAAAAACCACGAACAAAATCTCTCCTAGCGTGAATCCAAGCGAACCCACGAACCAAAAACGCCCTACGATCAATCTCCTTAATGCACGATCCAAAGTGGATGATACCCACTTCAAAAACACCACAAAGAGAAGGCCTTGCACTGTTTTGGGATGAAGGTGGTGCTGGTTTGGATGGGGCTGGCCACACAAGGAGGAATAGGGTTGTAGGGTTGAAGGGGATTGGAGGGCTTGTGATGAAGTGGTCGGATATGGGGTGGGGGACTGATTGGAAGGGTCGGTTGTGGGGGAACAAGGCAGGCCGGGATCAGTTTGGAGGGGAAAAAGAAAGAGGCCGGATGGATTTTGGAGAGGGAAAGAGAAAATAATGAGGGTTAGGGTTTATTAGGAGATTAGGGTATATTTATATGGATTAATTGGGGGTTAATGGGTAGTGGATATCAATATAAATTAATAGGTATACAAATGGATAATAGATATTGGGTAGGTTTCAAATGGGGATACAATATATAATGAATTCTATGGCTCCTAAAAATCTCCTTAAAGGTCAAAAATCACAATTTGGCCAAATCACCACCAAAAACCCACCACATCACCAAAATAAATAATAATGATGAATGAGGCCAAGAAAATGAGAAAAAGAACTCAAAATGGCGAAAATGGGCAAAACGACGAACAATCAGCACAAGGAGGTCAAAAATGAAAGAAAAATAATATATATTGAAAATAATTCAATATACGGATCCGAAAAATACAAAAGATATAATAATACACAAAAATATATTTTTAGGAAAACAGGGGTTACAGCCAGTGAAAAAGCAGAATGGATTAAAGACCTATTGTTAGATATTCCTTTGAGAAAGTTTAGAGTAACCACTCTCAGTCTGTTCAGTGAAGACCAAGTTGCAAATATTGTAGCTAACAACACTCTTTACAATAGTAAGAGACGTGTTGTGAGCCTTAGATAAGCTATGTTGAACTATTTCAGTAAACAAGGGACTGTTGCCCTTATTGATGTTCGATCAAAAAATAATATGGCTAATGCCTTTACAAAAGGACTGAATAGAGATCTAATTATCAAAATTGTGGGAGAAATGAGGTTAAAAACTTTTGAGGATAAGTTTTAACACCCTATGTATTTTGATAAATTAGAATCCAAAGCTAGATCCATAGAGTAGTTCAAACTTTAAGCATCAATCTTTAGACAGTTGACATGTTTTAGATAATTAGAAAAGTTCTATGTATTTATTATTGATATATAACTTCATTCCAAATTTGATGATGATATGTATGTTTCAAAACTTACTTAGAATCATCTTTTATTCCCAACGAAAGCATGAAAATTCATCGATGTGTTTCTGATGTTTTGAATTGTTCTTATATCATTCCAATTTTGATGATATATCTCTTTTATGGGGTTTATGTTTCATTCCAATCATGATGATTCAGAATTTATCCATAATTGATTTGACAGTTCTATCATTCCAGTATGAAACACAGTATAGTTCTTGTGTAGAAACTATAATAGTTCTTGTACTTTATTTTGATAAAGATACTTGATTGTGATGCTTATATTGTACCTTTGCAAATCTATATTGAATTGTAATAAGTTCTTTAGTTTGAACTAGATACTTTTATATATTTCATTTGAACTCTAAGAGAAGTGACTCATGAGATTTCTATTTGTTATGTTTAGAAACAGATGGTGGCAGAGGCAATAGAAATGAATCAGTAAACTTTGATTTTGAGAATGATGATTTGCTCGATATGGAGGAGTAGACACAAAAGAACTTGCAAGAATAGTTTGTCAATTGCTTGAAGGAACTTCTATTTGAGTTTAAGACTCTTTACTTTGATTGAGCTTAAAACTTTTAGTTTATTTTGAAGTTTATTATTTTGGTTGACTTGAGACTATGATATTTGTTTGTTGGTTTAATCTTTCTGAACTATTCATTTGTTATGGTCTTAGAAATATTTGATAATTTTGGTTAGTCATATTTGAACTATTCAAGTTATAATTGATTTAGCCTATGGTCTATATTCTTTTATAATTCAATGACTATTTGAATTTTTTGTCATCCAATAATATAACATTGCTTTGCCTAATATATTGAGAATATAGGAGGAAATTGTTTGATGTATAAGTATATATTCTCAATATAATAAAATAATATTGTGTATATTGTTCTATGAGGCAACAAGTGTTTACACGTGTTGTGTATTGATTATTGGAACGGGTTGAGGGGCATAAAGCCCATTACCCTAAACCCAGGTTAATCTCATTTAAATGCAGGTCTAGAGGTAGTTACCTGTGATATTCCAATTATTGATAAGCATGGTATAATATCTTAAGCGGCTATGAGATATAACCCTAACCCTAATTACTCATCTTGATCTGACAGAAATCAGCTGATCTCCCTTTCCTACTTCTGTTTGGACTAGGCATAAAGAAATCCCAACACAAACTAAAAGCTCGACCAGCAAAGTTTTTAAACTCTTCAAAGCCCACCTAAACCTGCCCCGTGTTCGCTTATTTTAATTAAGTGTTGCGTGCCTAGAATAACTCATGTACTTATCAAGGGGATTTATGCATTTATCAGTTTTACCATTAATTGACTTAACATAACTTAACATAAGAAATTTGCATTCAACCCCCACTAAGATAAAGGTCAATCAACCTATAAGTGATGAATAAAAAAACGAAGAAGACAGATAGATAGAACTGAACCAACAGGTTAGTACATTATCTTTTTTAACTAAGCTTACTGTTCAGGTAGATTTATATTAGAATTTGCAAGTTATTAAGATAAAGGTCAATTAAATAGTTTATGTGCATGGAAATTTCATATTGAAGAAAATTTGAGGTAAAAATTAATGGGGGTCAGTATACTTGGTTGATCAAAGTTACTTAAAGTTGCCTACGATGTTTCCAATATCGCCTGCTTGCCCTATATTACATCTATAAGTAATTATGACAGGTAAATCTTCATTTCAACCTCCGATAAGGCAACAAAGAGCAATGCAGCAGTTTGGCATGATGCAGCCTCATGCTTGCAAGCCTCAGAGTGGTTCACCAGAAGGCTCTGTTTCAATCCTTCATGCTTGACTTTTCGAGCACTTTCTTCATCTGTAAGCTACTTAACATAAAAAACTTTAACTTCTGATGATTTCATCGCATCGAAGTTTGTGACTAAATTTTTGTTTTGTTTCCTAGTTACCCAAAAGATTCTGAGATGCTAATGCTCGCAAAACGGACAGGCTAAGGGTCAAGTATGTTTGGCTTACATATCAGCATTAGAGAGATAATGTTGACGGAAGTTTATTTGTCAGATAAAGAATTGATTGTTCTTGTATTTGGTAGATGAATGCAGATACCCTAGTTAATTATGTATAGTTGTGTTGTATACTTCTTGAACATTTACTTCTTGAACATGTGTTGCACGTGATTTTACTTATTCATCTTGCAGTTTTATGTGTGCATTGAGATTTGGTAGATGTTATTATGCATTGGAAGAAGATGAGATTAATTATCTTTTTATCACTGTGACATATTATTACTGGTGTGGACTTGTCGATTTATTATTCTGCATTGAGAGGTAGTTCTAGATTGCACATTTTTCTTCAACAGTTTTGATATGGCTAAAAATAAGGTTAAATCGGAACCGTTGAAATTGGGCACGAATCTTAAAGTTACAGGGGCAGGATAGTTATTTCACCTACAGACGGGTCTGAAATGGGAATCGGGTCTCTCCTCTTGGCCCTGATAACCCGTGAACGGATCTGTTCAACTAAGAACGGGCCATAATCCGTTAAGGACCAGTTCAACAGGATATGAGGAAATCCTGGCTCGTCCTTATCCTGAGGAGGTGGTTCGAACCATCTCTATCCAGCCACACCGGGAAGTAAGGATTCGTTCTTATCCTGAAACAGATCGCCACGGCGATTACAAATACCCCCTACCTCCTACCGTTACAAGGTGATCACTCTTTGTCTACTGTAACCCATGTTTTTCGGTTTATGTATTTTTTACTGTATTTTTCATTTTTGGTATATTTTTCTCTCTTGTATTTTTCTGGGCCGTATATTGGATTTGATTTCAGTATATATTCGTTTTATTTTATTTTGAGCTCCTTGTGTTTGATTGTTGGTCTCTTTTGATCGTTTTCCATTATTTTGATCTTTTCCTTACTTTTGGCCTCGATATATTTATTTTTTATTTTTTTGATGTCGTGGTGGAATTTTGGTGGTGATTTTCCTTTCCCATGATTTTTGACCCCTAATGAGATTTTTTAAGAGCCATAGAATTCACTCTAATTTGTATTCCTATTTGTATTTGACCCAATATCCTTCACCCATTTGTATACCTATTACTACATACTAATACCTACAACCCATTAACCCACAATTGCACCCTATATATATACCCATACCCTCTCAAACCGTAACCCTAACCCTATTTTTCCTCTCCCTCTCCTGGCTGCACATCCTCCCAATCCCGAGCACACTCCACCTCGGCCACCCCTACAGGCCGAGCCCCTAGCTCCGGCCTACAACCCCTCCGACAACCCCCAACACCCGGCCACCCATCAAACCCGAACACCCTCTCCCTCCTTGCTTGCCGATCACCATACAAGCCACCACCACCATCAAACTTGCATCTTTGATCCCCATACTCTCTCTTCGTGGTGTTTCTCAAAGTGGGTATTTGCCACTTTGATCGTTGCTTCAAGGGATTCGTTCGTGAGAGGATTTGTGTTCGTAGTTGCTTGGATTTGCGCTTGGAGCGGATTTCATTCGTGGGTTTTTCTTCTAGGACTATTTGCATCGTGTTTCATCCCCTAACAAGGCAAGTAACTTATACTCCAATTTATTTGTTTGATACAAGTACCAAAGTTCACCTATAGTGTAGTTGGGTCTAGAGACAACCTAAGATTGTGTTTTCCTTGATGAGTTTTGTCTCCATTGTGATATTTTGGCCATAGAAGACTCATGACACCAATCTTGACATAAAACAACCTAGGAATCGCCCAATTCTTGATTTTTGACGTGTATGTGAAAGTTTGTGTGAAATTTGTGTTCGATTGATACCCATGTGAAATAATTGGCGTGGACATGTTAGTAACCCTAAATCATGTTGTTTAGACACTTGGTAGGTTGTATTTCAAGTTTGGATGTGTTTGGATCAATATTCTTGAGGTTATGTTGTTTTTGTGCTAGAGGGTGAAATCTGTATTTGCTGGTTGTTCTGTGTCATTTGCTATTTTAGACTGTGCTACAGTCCGAATCTTGATTTTGAAATAAAAGATAAATTTTATATAATTTTGTGTATTTTCAAACCCCACTGGTTTTGCTTGATTTGGTTTTCGTATGACTGAGTTATGACTGTTTTAGTACATACGTGTCGAACTATTCCAGATTCTGTTTTGGGTTAATTTTGTTAACAAACTATTTTCAAGAACTATTCTATACATATTACCTTGACCCAATATTTTGGTCAGTGTTTCTTTATGATATTAGGGACTACCCAGAATTTTTATGAATTTTACTGATAAGCTTTATGTGGTGTTTCATGAACGTTTCTAAAATCTACTTATGCTGTATTTTGCTCGCTGTGCTGTAAATAACTCTATTTTCACTATGATTCCCTATACTGTATGAAAATTCTTTGTGAAATGTGAAAGGTATTAAATTCTATCTATTTTCATATCCCTTTGGCGGAATTGGATTTCGTTACACTGTTTGCAAGATATCCTAGTTTTCGTACAGCAGTGTCGGGATTATCAGATTCGTTAAACTATGTTTTTGTGATGCTTTCTTATTTTTGATGACTTATCTATATTTCCTGGAAAAAATTTAAACTCTATATTTTGATTCTGGACATATAGGGGATTACCCCAGATTTTTCGTGGAATTATTTAATGTGTTTTCATGCTGTTTTCATACTCTTGAAGTTGTTTTCTTGTTTTCTGGCTGAACCTAATTTCTGTGTTCAAATCAGTTTTGAGCTGTGTTGTTGCGAACTAGTATACGACTTTATTATACTCGCTGGATGCGTGTGGATGTCTATTTTCTAGATCCTTTGACGGATTCTGATTTGCTTGTTTGTAACTCTTGGAATCACTGTTTTACTACAACATGGTCTTACTGTCCTGAACTTGAGATGTATTTATTTTGTTCCCTTATAGATAACTTTCACTTGTACATGTTTAGTTTACTACTTGCACTTGTCACATGATCATGCCATGCTATTCTTGATATATTTTGCACATATTCATGCTTGTTGGACATTAATAATAAAATTAACCAAGCCGGGATTTAAGGGACAGATCTAATATTGGATGATTCAGATTTATGTACTCGGAAGGGGATTCACTGATCTTACGTGATACTTGACATGATTACTTGATACTTGCACGCAAGACACGATACTTGCCACTTGCACTCTTGACACGTGATTACATGATACATGATACATGGAGCTTAGAGCTCAATTACTTGCTTGTCCCCGAGTATACTGCCCTCTATGGTCCACTATGAAATCTAAAGCGAAACTGTTGTGTTGTAGCAACCATGTTGTATGGGCGGCATGAAGTGCTACCTAGATAGTAATTCACTACAAGATTTGATACATGATACTTGAACATGATACATGCTTGCTTGATACTTGACTACATGATACATGAAACTTGATTACATGAGACTTAAAACATGATACTTTATACATGAACACAAGACACTTGACACTTGATGCATGTTACACGTTACATGATTACTTGACACTTGAATTATACCATATACACTTGATATTTTTACCATGCTAGTTGTCTAGGTTGACATCAGACTTATACCATGTGCTAGTTAGTTTCCCCATGTGCTTGTATCCTACATTATAAGTGACCCGTGACTTGCAATTGATGGGTACTTGTGTTTTCTCTTTTCCTCTTTCCTGCACTTAATGAATTGCAGATTATGGAGAATAGGTTCCTGATGGTATCGAAGATTTGAAGTATTAGTGCTGTATTTATTACTATTATTTCTTGTATCGTGCCTGAACAATAATTGTATTCGTGAGACTTGGATTATTCTTGTATTTTGAGACTTGGATTATTCTTGTATTTGGGCAATGTGATCCAAGACTTGTGTTTTATTCAGATCACGACTATTTGAGATTTATGTATTTGGTTTCATGTATTTCTTACTGGTATTTGACTCATTATGTGCATGTGGTTGATAAATCGCTTCTGACTCTGAATATTTCTCGTGCTTGTTGTTAAGATTTTCTTGTACAGCTTATGGATGATGAAAATCATTCGCTGGACTTTTGCTACGTATCCGTATTCCGTATTCCGTATTCTTTTGGGAAGCGGGGCGTGACATATTTTTTAGTGGTATCAGAGCTTCAGGTTTGGCTAATGTATTAGGCAACTAATATATTAGACAAGCTTGGCTCGAACTGGAAATTTGCGCAACATTCACCAACCATGCATACATAGAATGGATCAAATATTATCAACAATGATATGAATGCTAACTATTTTTGGTTTCGTGCAGACTATGGCTCGTAAGGGTTCTACTTCGCAGTCTCAGGGTGACCCGATTGAGGCGGTCACTGCAGTGCCTGAGCGCTTGATTAATCAGCAGCAGAACCATGGTGACTTGGTGATGGCTGCTTTGGAAGCCGCTCGAGCTACTCCGCCTGTTGTGCCTAGGCAGGATGTTCTTCCACCCCGTCCGGGAATGGTCACAGACTTTGTGAGGCTGGATCCCAACAGGTTTTCAGGCACTGAGACACCTTTGGAGGCTGAACAGTGGTTGATTCGAATAGAGAACCTGCTTTTTGCAGCTAGAGTTGCTGATACAGATCGTGTGGATGTGGTTACCATCCAGTTGGTGGACTTGGCTCATATTTGGTGGAGGTCCAAGTCCGAAAGGCTTGAAAGACCGATAACTTGGGCCACTTTCACTAGGATCTTCTTGGAGAAGTTCTTTCCTAGCAGCACCAGAGTTGAGATGGAGCAGCAGTTCTTAGCCCTGAAACAGGTTGGTCTTTATTTCTAGTAATGGAATTTTGTTACATGTTGTTCATGCAATGTTGTAACATAAGACTTTCTAAAACAGGGCTCAAGGTCTGTGGACGAGTACGCAGCCGAGTTTACGAGACTTAGTCGCTTCGCAGCCGTTCTTGTGGCTAACGAAGAGGATAGGGCTCGTAGGTTCATCTTGGGGCTTGAGCGAGACATCAAGGTGCAGCTTGTCTCTCTGCGCTTGCGTACCTATGCAGAGGCTCTTAAGGCAGCTAGGGCCCAGGAGCCGGCTCGTGGTGGTTCGACTCCCTCTCAGCAGACTGTTCCGCATTCAGTTGCTAGGCCTGCTGGTGGGCCTATTCGAAGACTTGTTCCATCCCCTCCAGTTAAGGCAGCTCCTTACTCCTCTGCGGGTTCTCCGAGAGTTGGTTTCTGTGAATTCTACCGTATTCCAGGGCATGAGCGCAAGGATTGCCGACATGCCAATCGTTGCTGTTTTAGTTGTGGTGCTGCTGATCATTCGGTGCGGCATTGCCCGCGGTTGGCTCCTCCAGCCAGGGGTCCTGTTTAGCCTGTTGCCGCAGCTCGTGGTCCAGCTAGACCACCGCTTCCCCCGCAACGTCAAATAGTCGGTCAAAGTACCATTGTTCCGAGGAGAGGCCAGGCTTTTAACCTGACTGCTGCAGATGCTGAGTCAGCTGAGGGTGTGGTTGCAGGTATCTTTGTTTTATTGTTTTACTGTTGGTTGTTTCTATTTGTTTTCCTCCATTTCCTTTGCTTTATTTCTTTCTGTTGCCTTCTGCTCTTTGTTTTCCCTTACCCCTGTTCAACCCTTATTTCCCTTGTCTCTTTTGCTTTTTTGTCTTAGGTGTTGTGCTAGTTTGCTTTTTCCCTGCTTTTGTTCTATTTGATTCTAGGGCAACCCATTCTTTTGTCTCCTCTCGATTTGTCGTTCGCCATCAGTTAGAGTGCAGCAACATGTCAGAGGCTTGGAACATCGTGACAGATGGTGGAGTTGTCAGTTGTTCCCGAGAGTGCAGGCAATGTCCCGTTGTTATTGGGGACGCAGAGTTCAAAGCAAATCTTATTGTAATTGGGAATTCGGGATTCGACGTTATTCTGGGTATGGATTGGTTGGGTGAAAACCATGCTATTATTGATTGTCGTGCCAAGAAGGCTGTGTTCCGGATTCCAGATCGCACCTAGTTTGAGTTCCATGCTGGGGAGTCTTCTCTTGGCCGAGCTGCAGTTGATCAGGTGGATTGTGCGATGGAGTTGCATTCAGGCTGTGAGGCTGCGCCTCTAGTAGTTCGGGATTTCTTGGATGTTTTTCCAGATGAGTTGCTTGGCTTACCTCCTGATAGGGAAGTGGAATTCGATATTGATGTTCAGCCTGGAACAGAGCCGACATCGAAGAGTCCCTACAAGGATAGCACCGGTTGAGCTGGCAAAGCTTAAGGTGCAGATTCAGCAGTTGCTTGATTTGGGTTTCATCAGACCTAGTGTTTCGCCTTGGGGTGCTCCGATCCTTTTTGTTGACAAGAAAGATAGTAGTCATCGACTGTGCATGGATTATCGAGAACTGAACAGAGTTACTGTAAAAAAACGGTATCCGTTGCCCAGGATTGATGATTTGTTTGATCAGATGAGTGGGGCTGCTGTTTTCTCAAAGTTGGATCTTCGTTCTGGATATCACCCAGCTAAGGTGAAGGCTACAGATATGCAAAAGACTGCTTTCAGGACTAGATACGGGCACAATGAGTATCTTGTGATGCCGTTCAGAGTTACGAATGCGCCAGCTGTATTCATGAGTCTTATGAACCGGGTCTTCTCTCAGTTCTTGGATAGATTCGTGGTGGTCTTCATTGATGATATTTTGGTGTATTCTCGAAATCGAGAAGATCATGCTGAGCATCTTAGAGTGGTTCTGCAGACTTTGAGAGAGAATCAGCTCTATGGGAAACTAAGTAAGTGCGAGTTTTGGCTCGACATCATTTCTTTCTTGGGGCACATTGTTTCTAGCGATGGTATTTCTGTGGATCCTGCGAAGGTTGAGGCTGTGAAGGATTGGCCTATTTCCAAGTCAGTTTCTGAAGTCAGGAGTTTTCTCGGTTTGGCTGGCTATTATCGAAAGTTCGTCCAGGACTTTTCGAAGATAGCAGGACTGTTGACTAAATTGACTGGGAAGGATCAGAAGTTCTGTTGGTCTGATGAGTGTGATGGTGCTTTTGTTGAGTTGAAAAATAGATTGACGTCAGCGCCTGTGTTGACTATTCCTGATGGTTCAGGCGGATTTGTGATTCACTGTGATGCTTCTGGTAAGGGTCTTGGAGCAGTTTTGATGCAGAAGGGTCGGGTCGTTGCGTATGTATCGAGGCAGTTGAGGCCGCATGAGAAGAACTATCCTATTCATGACTTGGAGTTAGCGGCAGTGATTTTTGCTTTGAAGTTGTTAAGACATTATTTACTTAGGGACCGAGTGGAGATCTTTACAGACCACAAAAGTCTCAAGTACGTCTTCAACCAGAAGGAGTTAAACATGAGGCAAAGGCGTTGGTTGGAGCTTATGGCCGATTATGACATCAGTTTGCAATACCATCCTGGTAAAGTAAACTTGGTGCCAGATGCTTTGAGCAGGAGACCGACAGTTATGTTCTTGACACTGCAGAGGGATCTGATTGAGCAGATGAGGAGGTTGGAGTTGGAGGTTTTGTTGCCGAGTTCTGATCGGAATTGTTTTGTGCTTCAGCTACAGTCGTCTCTTGTTGATCAGATTAAAGAGGTACAGGCTAGTGATGCTTAGTTGCAAAGATTTCGAGCTGAGGTTAAGTCTGGGTCCAGGACGGACATGGTTATTCATTCGGATGGATCTCTTCGTTTTGGGTCTAGATTATGTGTCCTGGAAGGTGAAGTTCGTCAGAGGTTGCTTGAAGAAGCCCATCAGTCTTCGTATTCTATCCATCCTGGCGGTACTAAGATGTATCGAGATTTGAAGCTTCATTTCTGGTGGCAGGGTATGAAAAGGGCTGTGGCTCAGTTTGTTGCTCAGTTTTCTATCTGCCAGCAGGTTAAGGCAGAGCATCAGAGAACCGCTGGACTTCTTCAACCGCTTCCTATTCCAGAGTGGAAGTGGGAATATATCACTATGGATTTTGTGATTGCTTTGCCGAAGAGTCCTAAGGGTCATAATGCCATTTGGGTGATTGTTGACCGTTTGACGAAGAATGCTCACTTCATTCCTTTTCGCGTCGGTCAGTCTACTGAGAGCCTAGCTGAGAGGTACATGCAAGAGATTGTTAGACTTCATGGGGTTCCAGTTAGTATTGTATCCGACAGAGATACGAGATTCAGATCTCAGTTCTGGGAGAGTCTTCAGAACAGTTTGGAGAGTAAATTAAAGTACAGTACAACTTTTCATCCCCAGACTGATGGACAGTCAGAGCGGACTATTCAGATTCTTGAGGACATGTTGATGTCCTGTATGCTTCAGTTTGGTGGGTCTTGGGAGGATCATTTGCATCTCGTAGAGTTTTCATACAATAATAGCTTTCAAGCCAGTATTAAAGCTGCTCCGTTCAAGGCACTCTATAAGCGGAAGTGCAGATCACCAGTGTGCTGGGATGACATTGGTGAGAGAAAGTTTTTGGGTCCAGAATTGATCACCAAGGCAGTTGATGCAGTGGTTCAGATCAGGAAGCACTTGTAGGCAGCTCAGGACAGGCAGAGGCGGTGGGCTGATGTCCATCGTAGGGCTTTGGAGTTTGCTGTTGGTGACCATGTTTTCCTTAAGGTATCGCCATGGCGCAGTGTCATTCGGTTCGGTGGCGGGGGCACGCTTAGCCCGAGGTTTATTGGACCGTTTGAGATTTTGGAGCGCGTAGGCAAGGTGGCCTATCGTCTTGCATTGCCACCAGCGTTATCAGGAGTGCACGATATTTTCCATGTCTCACAACTCAGGAGATATATCCGAGATGAGAGCCACGTGATCCACTATTAAGAGTTGACCATTCGGCCGGATTTGACCTGTGAGATTCCGCCAGTTGCTATTGTGGATCGGCGGGAGAAAATGCTTAAGAACAAGGTCATCAAGTTAGTTCGTGTTGCTTGGAATCCTCACTCGCCTGGTGAGTCGACTTGGGAGCTGGAGGAGGAAATTCAGCAGAAGTTTCCTTATTTGTTTGAGTAGATTGTTTTTGTTTTGCTTTTTGATTGTTTTGTTTCGCTTAGGGTTACCCTATGTATCTTCTTTTGAATTTCGAGGACGAAATTTTCTTGTAGGTGGGTAGGATTGTAACCCCTATTTTTTGGTTTATGTATTTTTTACAGTATTTTTCATTTTTGGTATATTTTTCTCTCTTGTATTTTTCCGAGCCGTATATTGGATTTGATTTCAATATATATTCATTTTATTTCATTTTGAGCTCCTTGTGTTTGATTGTTGGTCTCTTTTGATCGTTTTCCATTATTTTGATCTTTTCCTTACTTTTGGCCTCGATATATTTTTTTTATTTTTTTGATGTCGTGGTGGAATTTTGGTAGTGATTTTCCTTTCCCATGATTTTTGACCCTTAATGAGATTTTTCAAGAGCCATAGAATTCACTCTAATTTGTATTCCTATTTGTATTTGACCCAATATCCTTCACCCATTTGTATACCTATTACTACATACTAATACCCACAACCCATTAACCCACAATTGCACCCTATATATATATCCATACCCTCTCAAACCCTAACCCTAACCCTATTTTTCCTCTCCCTCTCCCGGCTGCACATCCCCCCAATCCTGAGCACACTCCACCCCGGCCACCCCTACAGGCCGAGCCCCTAGCTCCGGCCTACAACCCCTCCGACAACCCCCAACACCCGACCACCCATCAAACCCGAACACCCTCTCCCTCCTTGCTTGCCGATCACCATACAAGCCACCACCACCATCAAACTTGCATCTTTGATCCCCATACTCTCTCTTCGTGGTGTTTCTCAATGTGGGTATTTGCCACTTTGATCGTTGCTTCAAGGAATTCGTTCGTGAGAGGATTTGTGTTCGTAGTTGCTTGTATTTGCGCTTGGAGCGGATTTCATTCGTGGGTTTTTCTTCTAGGACTATTTGCATCGTGTTTCATCCCCTAACAAGGCAAGTAACTTATACTCCAATTTATTTGTTTGATACAAGTACCAAAGTTTACCTATAGTGTAGTTGGATCTAGAGACAACCTAAGATTGTGTTTTCCTTGATGAGTTTTGTCTCCATTGTGATATTTTGGCCATAGAAGACTCATGACACCAATCTTGACATAAAACAACCTAGGAATCACCCAATTCTTGATTTTTGACGTGTATGTGAAAGTTTGCGTGAAATTTGTGTTCGATTGATACCCATGTGAAATAATTGGCGTGGACATGTTAGTAACCCTAAATCATGTTGTTTAGACACTTGGTAGGTTGTATTTCAAGTTTGGATGTGTTTGGATCAATATTCTTGAGGTTATGTTGTTTTTGTGCTAGAGGGTGAAATCTGTATTTGCTGGTTGTTCTGTGTCATTTGCTGTTTTAGACTGTGCTACAGTCCGAATCTTGATTTTGAAATAAAAGATAAATTTTATATAATTTTGTGTATTTTCAAACCCCACTGGTTTTGCTTGATTTGGTTTTCGTATGACTGAGTTATGACTGTTTTAGTACATACGTGTCGAACTATTCCAGATTCTGTTTTGGGTTAATTTTGTTAACAAACTATTTTCAAGAACTATTCTATACATATTACCTTGACCCAATATTTTGGTCAGTGTTTCTTTATGATATTAGGGACTACCCAGAATTTTTATAAATTTTACTGATTAGCTTTATGTGGTGTTTCATGAACGTTTCTAAAATCTACTTATGCTGTATTTTGCTCGCTGTGCTGTAAATAACTCTATTTTCACTATGATTCCCTATACTGTATGAAAATTCTTTGTGAAATGTGAAAGGTATTAAATTCTATCTATTTTCATATCCCTTTGGCGGAATTGGATTTCGTTACACTGTTTGCGAGATATCCTAGTTTTCGTACAGCAGTGTCGGGATTATCAGATTCGTTAAACTATGTTTTTGTGATGCTTTCTTATTTTTGATGACTTATCTATATTTCCTGGAAAAAATTTAAACTCTATATTTTGATTCTGGACATATAGGAGATTACCCCAGATTTTTCGTGGAATTATTTAATGTGTTTTCATGCTGTTTTCATACTCTTGAAGTTGTTTTCTTGTTTTCTGGCTGAACCTAATTTCTGTGTTCAAATCAGTTTTGAGCTGTGTTGTTGTGAACTAGTATATGACTTTATTATACTCGCTGGATGCGTGTGGATGTCTATTTTCTAGATCCTTTGACGGATTCTGATTTGCTTGTTTGTAACTCTTGGAATCACTGTTTTACTACAACATGGTCTTATTGCCCTGAACTTGAGATGTATTTATTTTGTTCCCTTATAGATAACTTTCACTTGTACATGTTTAGTTTACTACTTGCACTTGTCACATGATCATACCATGCTATTCTTGATATATTTTGCACATATTCATGCTTGTTGGACATTAATAATAAAATTAACCAAGCCGGGATTTAAGGGACAGATCTAATATTGGATGATTCAGAAATATGTACTCGGAAGGGGATTCACTGATCTTACGTGATACTTGACATGATTACTTGATACTTGCACGCAAGACACGATACTTGCCACTTGCACTCTTGACACGTGATTACATGATACATGATACATGGAGCTTAGAGCTCAATTACTTGCTTGTCCCCGAGTATACTGCCCTCTATGGTCCACTATGAAATCTAAAGCGAAACTGTTGTGTTGTAGCAACCATGTTGTATGGGCGGCATGAAGTGCTACCTAGATAGTAATTCACTACAAGATTTGATACATAATACTTGAACATGATACATGCTTGCTTGATACTTGACTACATGATACATGAAACTTGATTACATGAGACTTAAAACATGATACTTTATACATGAACACAAGACACTTGACACTTGATGCATGTTACACGTTACATGATTACTTGACACTTGAATTATACCATATACACTTGATATTTTTACCATGCTAGTTGTCTAGGTTGACATCAGACTTATACCATGTGCTAGTTAGTTTTCCCATGTGCTTGTATCCTACATTATAAGTGACCCGTGACTTGCAATTGATGGGTACTTGTGTTTTCTCTTTTCCTCTTTCCTGCACTTAATGAATTGCAGATTATGGAGAATAGGTTCCTGATGGTATCGGAGATTTGAAGTATTAGTGCTGTATTTATTACTATTATTTCTTGTATCGTGCCTGAACAATAATTGTATTCGTGAGACTTGGATTATTCTTGTATTTTGAGACTTGGATTATTCTTGTATTTGGGCAATGTGATCCAAGACTTGTGTTTTATTCAGATCACGACTATTTGAGATTTATGTATTTGGTTTCATGTATTTCTTACTGGTATTTGACTCATTATGTGCATGTGGTTGATAAATCGCTTCTGACTCTGAATATTTCTCGTGCTTGTTGTTAAGATTTTCTTGTACAGCTTATGGATGATGAAAATCATTCGCTGGACTTTTGCTACGTATCCGTATTCCGTATTCTTTTGGGAAGCGGGGCGTGACATATTTTTTAGTGGTATCAGAGCTTCAGGTTTGGCTAATGTATTAGGCAACTAATATATTAGACAAGCTTGGCTCGAACTGGAAATTTGCGCAACATTCACCAACCATGCATACATAGAATGGATCAAATATTATCAACAATGATATGAATGCTAACTATTTTTGGTTTCGTGCAGACTATGGCTCGTAAGGGTAGCAAGTCCGATTTAGGGAGAGGCTAACTCTAGAGCTTTGATTTTATTCATGATTCTATTAAAATAAGGACTAGTACATAGTGGAGATGTGATGAAAGTAAGAGACAAACATTGAGTATGAGGGCTATTGGGTAATGGCGAGAGTGTATCCCAGGAATTCCCATGATGAGTCTGGGTGAGGATACTACTTCAGAGTACCGTCCCAGTGGCGACGCTCGTGGGATGTTCGAAGACTACGGGTGGTGTCATGTTTATGGTGAGAGCGTATCCCAGGAATTTCCATGACGAGTCTGGGTGAGGATACTACTCCAGAGTGCCTAGACATGAGTTCGTAGGTCAGAAAACATCTAAGATACTTACCATAATTACAGTAGTAGAGTAAGTCATGGCGAGGGATTGAACCCTATGAAAATGAAGAACGATTAAGAGGCTTGCCCTCGGACCTATGTAGTATGGGATGTATAGAATCCGAACAAGTGCGCATTAGTGTCATGTAAAATTAAATAATTGCATTAAGAATTAAGTGCACAATCACGACACGACATCTTTAAGAGTTCCCTTTTGATTTACATGCTTATATTGAACAAGTTTGTGATTGTTAAGAAATGAGATTCGTTATACTGTTTCTGGCATAGAGAGGATGGCCATGTATAATTATCGTCGGTTGAATAAAATGACGTACCCACAGTTTTGTATGCAGGATAAATTACATGTAAAGAGGAATGGATGCATAAAGATCTTATCATGTTGTTGTATATTTATGTAAATGTTGTATATTTTGCTTTCGCTGTGCAAATGTAAATGTAATATGATGTAAACTCTGATGTAAAAAGAAAAGTTTGAATTTCCTTGTAAAATTGTACTCAAAGAAAGTGAAAAGATCCTGTAGAACATCTCGAATTCAGTGATTTGGGATTCGGGGCGTTACATTTATTTGTTAAAAACTAAGGATGAAGCACTAGAAAAATTTAAAGAATTTAAAGACCGTGTTGAGAATTAATTAGATGCTAAAATTAAAAGATATAGATCAGATAGAGGTGGCGAATATGTCTCATTGGGATTCAGAGAATTTTATAACTCACATGGAATCATAGCAGAAACTAAAACACCCTACTCACCACAGTCAAATGAAATCGCCGAAAGAAAGAATCTAACACTCACAGAGATGTTGAATTCTATGTTGTTGACTGCTGGGTTACCTTCACACTTTTTGGGTGAGGCTGTACTGACTACTAAAAACATTTTGAACATTTTTCCACACTATAAGTTATCTTCTACACCATATGAACTATGGCATAAACACACACCTTATTTTAATAAAATAAGAACTTGGGGTTGTATTTCTTTTATTAGAATACCTGACCCTAGAACGCCTAAAGTGGGACCTCGAAAAAATACATGTATTTATTTGGGCAGTGCAGTTGATAGTGGTGCAGACAGATTTTTAGATCTATCTCTTAACAGAGTAATAGATTCAAGGGATGCAGAATTCTTTGAAGATATGTTCATCAAAGATAAAAGCATCTCATTATCAGAACATGCAAACACAAGGAATGATCCACAACAGGAATCTAGATACATTTCAACTAACACTGAACCTTCACATAGTGTTGAACAAAGAAGACTCTCCACAAGAGATAAAACTCGTAGAACCTATGGTGATGACTTTGTGACCTATGCACTAGCAGCTGACCCTGTTAGTGTTAAGGAAGCCCTAAGGTCTAGGGATGGTTTGCTTTGGAAAGAAACAATTGAGGATGAAATGAATTCTTTATTGCAGAACAACACTTGGGAATTAGTTAATTTTCCAGTAGGGGCTAAAACTATAGGAAGCCAGTGGGTTTTGAAGAAGAAACCTAATCCTGACGGAACTCTAGCTAAGTATAAAGCATGCTTAGTAGCTAAAGGTTATACTCAACAATGTGGGGTGGACTATTTTGATGTTTATGTATGTCATATTGCTACAATAAAGATTATTCTAGCCATAACATCTATTGGAAAATTTGTTATTCACCAAATGGATGTTAAGACTGCTTTCCTAAACGGTGATCTTAATGAAGAAATCTATATGAATCAACCTGAATGTTTTGTACTTAAAGATTTAGAATATAAAGTTTGCAAATTAATAAAATCTTTGTATGGACTAAAACAAGCACCAAAACCATGGCATGAAAAATTTGATAAACCAATAAAGAGCTTAGGTTTTGAATCTAGTAATTCTGACAAATGCATTTATTATCGTGATGAACCAAATAAGATTGTCATTATTTGCTTATATGTTGATGACCTGCTAGTTGTTGGAAGTGACCTCTCTATTGTTATAGAAGTTAAAACTATGCTATCCAAATAATTCAACATGAAAGACCTAGGTGTTGTGGACACTATATTGGGCATGAGAGTGGGCTTTAGATGGCAAGGAATAACCCTTAGCCAATCCCACTATATTAAAACTGTGTTACAGGACTGGGGATACAGTGATTGTAAAAGGTTTAATATATCTTATGATAATACCAAAAGGTTGACACCTAACGACAGTGCAACAATGAGACAGTTAGACTACTCTAAACTCATTGGAAGTCTCATGTATGCTATGACATGTACTAGACCTGACATAGCCTTTGCGATAAGCATGCTAAGTAGGTTCACTAGAAATCCTAGTCAATTACACTGGAATGCCCTTAAGAGGCTATTGGGATACCTAAATGGTACTCAAAAGTTTGCTTTGTGCTACTCTAGTTATCCTTCAGTACTAGAGGGATACTCTGATGCATCATGGTGCTCAGGAAATGGTGAGAGTAGGTCCACTAGTGGCTATGTGTTTAAACTAGGAGGAGCAGCTGTGTCATGGAAATCTAAAAGACAACCTGGTCTTACTTTTTCATCCATGGAGTCGGAACTCTTTGTGCTATCTTGTGCCGGTGAAAAAGCGGAATGGATTAAAGACATATTGTTAGATATTCCTTTGAGAAAGTTTAGAGTAACCACTCCCAGTCTGTTCTGTGACGACCAAGTTGCAAATATTGTAGCTAATAACACTATTTATAATAGTAAGAGGCGTGTTGTGAGCCTTAGACAGGCTATGTTGAACTATCTCATTAAACAAGGGACTGTTGCCCTTATTGATGTTCGATCAGAATATAATATGGCTAATGCCTTTACAAAAGGACTGAATAGAGATCTAATTATCAAAACTGTGGGGAAAATGAGGTTAAAAACTTTTTGAAGATAAGTTTTAACACCCTAGGTATTTTGATAAATTAGAATCCAAAGCTAGATACATAGAGTAGTTCAAACTTTAAGCATCAATCTTTAGACAGTTGACATGTTTTAGATAATTAGAAAAGTTCTATGTATTTATTATTGATATATAACTTCATTCCAAATTTGATGATGATATATATGTTTCAAAACTTACTTAGGATCATCTTTTATTCCAAACGAAAGCATGAAAATTCGTCGATGTGTTTCTGATGTTTTGAATTGTTCTTATATCATTCCAATTTTGATAATATATCTCTTTTATAGGGCTTATGTTTCATTCCAATCATGATGATTCAGAATTTATCCATAATTGATTTGACAGTTCTATCATTCCAATATGAAACACAGTATAGTTCTTGTGTAGAAACTATACTAGTTCTTGTACTTTATTTTGATAAAGATACTTGATTGTGATGCTTATATTGTACCTTTGCAAATCTATATTGAATTGTACTAAGTTCTTTAGTTTGAACTAGATACTTTTATACATTTCATTTGAACTCTAAGAGAAGTGACTCATGAGATTTCTATTTGTTATGTTTAGAAACAGATGGTGGCAGAGGCAATAGAAATGAATCAGTCAACTTTAATTTTGAGAATGAAGATTTGCTCGATATGGAGGAGTAGACACAAAAGAACTTACAAGAATAGTTTGTCAATTGCTTGAAGGAACTTTTATTTGGGTTTAAGACTCTTTACTTTGATTGGACTTAAAATTTTTCGTTTATTTTTCGTTTATTATTTTGGTTGACTTGAGACTATGATATTTGTTTGTTGGTTTAATCTTTCTGAACTATTCATTTGTTATGGTCTTAGAACTATTTAATTATTTTGGTTTAGTCATATTTGAAATATTCAAGTTATAATTGATTTAGCCTATGATCTATATTCCATTATGATTCAATGACTATTTGAATTTTTTGTCATCCAATAATATAACATTGATTTGCCTAATATATTGAGAATATAGGAGGAGATTATTGGATGTATAAGTATATATTCTCAATATAATAGAATAATATTGTGTATATTGTTCTATGAGGCAACACGTGTTTACACGTGTTGTGTATTGATTATTGGAACGGGTTGAGGGGCATAAAGCCCAGTACCCTAAACCCAGATTAATCTCATTTAAATGCTAGTCTAAAGGTAGTTACCTGTGATATTCCAATTATTGATAAGCAAGGTATAATATCTTAAGCGGCTATGAGATATAACCCTAACTCTAATTACTCATCTGGATCTAACAGAAATCAGCTGATCTCCCTACTTCTGTTTGGACTAGGCATAAAGAAATCCCAACACAAGCTAAAAGCTCGACGAGCAAAGTTTTTAAACTCTTCAAAGCCCACCTAAACCTACCCGTGTTCGCTCATTTTAATTAAGTGTTGCGTGCCTAGAATAACTCATGTACTTATCAAGGGGATTTATGCATTTATCAGTTTTACCACTGGTTGACTTAACATAACTTAACATAAGAAATTTGCATTCAACCCCCACTAAGATAAAGGTCAATCAACATATAAGTGAAGAATAAAAAAACAAGAAGACAGATAGATAGAACTGAACCAACAGGTTAGTACATTATCTTTTTTAACTAAGCTTACTGTTCGGTAGATTTATATTAGAATTTGCAAGTTATTAAGATAAAGGCCAATTAAATAGTTTATGTGCATGGAAATTTCATACTGAAGAAAATTTGAGGTAAAAATTAATGGGGGTCAGTATACTTGGTTGATCAAAGTTACTTAAAGTTGCCTACGATGTTTCCAATATCGCCCGCTTGCCCTATATTACATTTATAAGTAATTATGACAGGTAAATCTTCATTTCAACCTCCGATAAGGCAACAAAGAGCAATGCAGCAGTTTGGCATGATGCAACCTCATGCTCGCAAGCCTCAAAGTGGTTTACCAGAAGGCTCTGTTTCAAGGTAAAATTTAAAAAAACGTCACAATAGTTTGGCGCTGTTTAAAAAAACGTCACAAAACTTTGACTTTTTAAAAAAACCGCACAAAGTTTAACTCTCAACTCACAGAGTTACTCAACCGTTAACTGGGAAAATAGTTATGTGATGTTTTTTTAAAACAAATGGAAACTTTTGTGATGTTTTTTTAAACAGAATAATAGTTCTGTGTTTTTTTTAAACAAAACAATAGTTTTGTGATTTTTTTTAAACATTACGTATAACCCAGTTAACTGTGGGGTAACTCTGCGAGTTGAGAGTTAAACTTTGTGCTGTTTTTTTAAAAAGTCAAAGTTTTGTGACGTTTTTTTAAACAGCGCCAAACTATTGTGACATTTTTTTAAATTTTGCCCTGTTTCAATCCTTCATGCTTGACTTTTCGAGCACTTTCTTCATCTGTAAGCTACTTAACATAAAAAACTTTGACTTCTGATGATTTCATCGCATCGAAGTTTGTGACTAAATTTTTGTTTTGTTACCCAGTTACCCAAAAGATTCTGAGATGCTAATGCTCGCAAAACAGACAGGCTAAGGGTCAGGTATGTTTGGCTTACATATAAGCAATAAGAGATAATGTTGACGGAAGTTTATTTGTCATATAAAGAATTGATTGTTCTTGTATTTGGTTGATGAATGCAGATACCCTAGTTAATTATGTATAGTTGTGTTGTATACTTCTTGAACATTTACTTCTTGAACATGTGTTGCACGTGATTTTACTTATTCATCTTGCAGTTTTATGTGTGCATTGAGATTTGGTAGATGTTATTATGCATTGAAAGAAGATGAGATTATTTAGCTTTTTATTACTGTGACATATTATTACTGGTGTGGACTTGTCGATTTATTATTCTGCATTGAGAGGTAGTTCTAGATTGCACATTTTTCTTCAACAGTTTTGATATGGCTAAAAATGAGGTTAAATCGGAACCGTTGAAATTGGGCACGAATCTTAAAGTTACGATGGCAAGATAGTAATTTCACCTACAGACGGGTCCAAAATGGGAATCGGGTCTCTCCTCTTGGCCCTGATAACCTATGAACGAATCTGTTCAACCGAGAACGGGTCACAACCCGTTAAGGACCAGTTCAACAGGATATGAGAAAATCCTGCCTCGTCCTTATCCTGAGGAGGTGGTTCTAACCACTTCTATCCAGCCACACCGGGAAGTAGGGATTCGTTCTTATCCTGAAACAGATCACCGCGGCGACTATAAATACCCCCTACCTCCTACCGTTACAAGGTGATCACTCTTTGTCTACCTAAAGCTCTTTTCTTTCTTTTTCTGAGTTCTGACAAGTGCGTCGGAGGGTTCGTCACCGGGATCCATCCCGGTGTATCGAACGTCTGTGCAGGTCTACGGGAGCACCAAGAACCCAGCTTATCAACAAGGAAGAGGTCAGATTTGACCAATTCAAATTCTTGCGAATCTACAAGTTCGTCTGATTGCCCCCACACCGAAATCAGCGGCAACAAGTTTCTATGGACTAATAGGGTAGTAATGTTTAGAAACAGAATATAAATGCTCAGTTCAATATAGTTCTTCTAGATTCTTATATTACTCATCCCTGTGTGAAGGTTGCAATTTGGTTCATAAATGCACGTGTTTGTCTCTGGAAGCAGATGATCCAAGAGAAGAACAAAGAAGAGATTGGTGACATCGAGGTGGACTTCAACTCATCGTCGGAGAACAACAACAATGACAACCCACCTAAAGCTCGTGATGAGATGAAGTACTCAGAAGAAATGGAAAAATCATAGTTGAGTGCTGCCTCAGAAAGGTGCCAAAGAAGTCAATTCAATCATAACCAATTTAAATCAAATCTCATGCCCCGATTCAAGCAGTAGCATCGACGACCCTTACATGAACTTTTTTTTGTTTTTTGTTTTTTTTTAACCACTCGAGTTTATTCTATATATGATAATATTCGAATTATGTATTTGTATTCTTGTAAATTGATACTTTGGGGATATCAATTATATTGATTTGTATTCTTGCAAATTTCGAGTTGTTTGTATATTATATCTTCTTTGAATTTTCTGATATGTGTGTGTTTAAAGGTTATCTATCAAAGAAAGGGAAAAAAAACAAAAATAAACCTATTCCGACGTTTTTCCAAAAAAATGCTGGGGTAGGTTAAATTTTAATTAAGAAATAAATTTAAATAATTAAAAAGTAAATAAAATTTTAAAAAAAATCAAAAATAGGTCTACCTTACAAACGCCGGGGTAGATATATGCCTATACCGGCGTTTTCTAAAAACGCTGAGCTAGACCCCCAAGGCTACCGCAACGCATGCTACTCCAACGATTCTACCGCCATTTTTGAAGAAGCCGGTATGATCTACCCCAACTTTTAAAAACATCGGTGTAGGACAAAAAAATGGTCGGGAACCCATTTTGTGTTGTAGTGGGTTTGGCGGGCACACTACAAAATAAAACGTCTATCCCAGCGCTTCTATCCCGGCATTTGGTCAAAGCGCCGGGATAGACAATAAAAAAAATTATATCCTCCTCTATCTCGGCGTTTATGTAAAACGCCTGAATTTAAATGGGATATCTCAGCGTTTTTGCTTATATAAACGCTGCAATAGGCCCCTAAAATTTCAAATCCACACCACAAATTTTCATTTTCCAGTTTAATTTATTTTTATCTCTCTCTCTCTCTCTCTCAGTCTCTCTCTCTCAAACTCTAGCCCAAATTCCGCCCGACATCCCATCATCACCACCATCACCATCATCTTCTCCTCCTTCCACAAAAACCCAACTCGAACTCCATCCTCATCACCTCCATCGCCAGCTCTGACCTCCATTGCAACTCGGTCTCCATTCAACCTGGCCTCCACTCCAACCCGATTGGACTCAAACCCCACTCCAAACCCTCCCTCTCATTCTCGAACCCTAACCCCTTTTCTTCATCAATTTCTGGTAAGTTTTCCCGTCCTCTTTAAGTCGATTGGATCGGGGGCGGCACCATTGGGGAAGGAAGTGATGGTGGATGTGGCCAACCTGTATAGGCTTGCGCAAATTATTCAGGTACAATTTCATAAAAGTTTGGTTTTCTCTCTTGTTTAATTTCTTAGGAAAATTAGAAGCAAAATTAATCATGGTATGTTTTTGCTGTTTGTAAGTACTAATCTACTTATCTAGTATATCGCAGAAACTTAGGAGTTTGTATTGTTCCTATGATCGTAGGTCTTAAACTCAATTTTTCATTTTACTACATAAATGGTAAGGTATATAAGATGGATGATGATTGATCTGATTCTGAGTAAATACGACAGCCGATGTTGCTGCGGTGGTTGGACCAAAAAGTTAGAAGTTCCAAGACTGACTTCATACACTTGTAGGGCAGTTGTCAATGTACGAGCAAAACAGGAAAAGATTTTCATCTGGACAAAAAAAAGGCTTAAATGAAGCCTCTCAGGTATAATAATTGGGATTTCTTTGTTGAATACACGTAGATGTTTAGTATAACTTTCTAACTTCCAAAAAGTTATAAGTCTAAGTTGGAACATCAAATGTTTTGTCAGTGATATAGTGAGATACATATTTTCTTATGGCCCTGATATGCAGATCAGTTTCTCACTAGCTTCTCTACGTCCCAACTTGTTTAGATCGATCCTTCTTCTTAAACTTTGTTAGGAAATTAACCCATTTAGAAATTGTTTAGATCTTCAGATCATTCAAGTCTAGATCTGTTGGTCTTACTAGGTAAGTCAAATTTCTATCGCATACCTCTTGCCTCTTGGTTGTAGTAAGTCTTGAACCATGCATACAAGTACAGCATTCTTTACATTTTTGACTTTTTTAGTTCTCTTTTGGACATTAAGTGATATATATTGTACTGATTGAATATTCAAGGATTGTATCGCTTTAGGTCTATATATGAACCCTTTCACTTATTAACAAGAAATTTGTTTATACACTTTTCGCTTTTCATGGATATGTACATTTTGTAAGATGATTATGTCGGTGTATAGAAAATTCACTGGATATTGTAGACGAGGCATAAAAGCTATTAGGCCTTTCATCAGACACATCCTTCACCATTCATGCTGACAATGAAGATGTCACGCCGCTCAGCAGCAGCTTTCTACCACCACCTTTCCCATCTCCATGCACTTTAAGAACAGCACTTACACGATATGCTGACTTTCTGAATTCCCCTAAGAAGGTGAGAGCTAGTTGTCCTCAAATCTCCATATTCACATAACTGTTTTTCGCTCAGGAAATAAATATCTGTTTCATTATTGTTGGTGTGTTTTCAGGCAGCTTCAGTTACTTTGGCTGCTCATGCTTCTGATCCAAGTGAAGCAGAACAATTAAGATTTTTCACTTCTGCTAGGAAGGTTTGTGACTTGTATGGTCCATCGTGAATTGTTGTATGGTATATTTTTATTTGATAAATTAATAACTAATTTTTCATTCTTGTTTCTTTGTCACAGGATGAATATTCTCAATGGATTATTTCAAGTCAAAGAAGTCTCCTGGAGATATGGCTGAGTTCCCATCAGCCAAGCCTCCATTAGAAGTTTTCTTTGCAGTCATTGCTCCTCGCTTGTAGCCTAGATATTATTCAATATCATCTTCGCCAAGCTGAATAATTGTCGATTGTGTATGGGTTTGGCTTAATATTTATGTGTTACATCTTATTTGAGGCATGAGGTTTATCTTCTAAGTGAGTAAGTCTTTCAGATGATTACTTAAGAGTTATAGAGGAACATGCACTAAACTTGCATGTGCACATGCAAAAACAAAATGAAGTTCATTTTGCGTTCACTTTGTGCAGACTTCTAAATTTCGTCATACAGAAAGGTTCAAGACGGATAATATAAAACAAAGTGATATTACCATCTGATCACTAACCATTCAAGGAGGATAAGTACTCCCAAAAGCAATTAATGTTAGTTGTATTTCGCTCCCATCTTTAAAAGGCTCACTCTTTTAAGTTATTCTCTCACAGTATGCAGTTTCTCTGGAGGAAAGCCAAGAATGCAGTTGGGCACCTATATTTGTCAGACATTCAAACTTCAAACTGCCTTCCAATCCTTCTATCCCAGTTATTATGATTGGCCCTGGCACTGGGTTAGCACCCTTCGGGGCTTTTTGTAGGTTTGTTGTGTATCTCTGATACTTGTACTAATTTTCTCATTCATTATTTCTGTCAATATATTCACTCCCATAAGCATTTCATGTTTATGGAATTTTTTCAGGGAAGGCTTGCACTGAAAGAAGCTGGAATTTAACTTGGCCCTGCCATTCTCTTTTGTGGTTGCAGGAACTGGAAAATGGTACCTCATGCTATATCTTTTATTACTTTCGGATGATAGTTCTGCAGTTGCATATTGTATTTTTTCTGAATTAACACTAAGATGGCTGAAAATTTTGCAGAAATTTTGCAGAAATTTTGCAGGACTTCATCTATGAGGATGAGCTGAATAATTTTGTGGAAGCAGGGGCACTTTCTGAACTGATTGTAGCATTTTCCGGTGAGGGCCCGGCTAAGGAATATATGCAACACAAGATGGTTCAGAAGGTTGTGCTCCATATGAATCTGCAACAAATATACTTTTTTAGTTTTTATGTGAGTACTAGGTATGCCCGTGGACACGTGCCTACGGTACATCATCGCGAAGAATGATTAATTAATTAAGTTGTTTAGTAAAAATTTCGACAGTCTCCCATAAAATTTCGCAGGCAATTAGTATTGATCATTCCCTAAAATTTTCATATTAGCCAAAATACTAAATAAAAACAAAGATTTCGTTTGAAAACGTAATAGTTTTTTAAAAATTATGGTAAAAATTTCGACAGAATCTCCCCTTAAATATTAGCCTTTTACAGCAATTCCTTACGGAATTCAGCTCACAATTAAAAAAATAATATCACAGGCAATCAATATGAATCCTCCCTAGGCCATTCCAAGCAACATTACACAGGCATCATATATATAGAGCTGGGGGGATCTTCAAATGACTCAAGATACAAAATAAAAACCAAGATTTTGTTTGAAAACGTAATAGAATTTTTGAAATTTTAATAAAAATTTCGACAAAGTTTCCCCCTAAAATATTAGCCATTTTGCAGCAATTCCTTACGAAATTCTGCTAACAATTAAAAATATAACATCACAGGTAGTCAATATCAATCCTCCCCAGGCCAAACCAAACAACATCACACAGGCATCATATATATAAGGCTCTGGGGGGAAAATCATAATATGTTGCTAGAATACAAAATCAAAATCAAAATTTCGTTTGAAAACGTAATGGATTTTTAGAAAAACCTTTGAAAAACCAAACACAGAACCCAATACTCCACAACTTTGCGGATACGGGTATTGACATAACTATATTATATCATCATCATATACAGATACTTACATCATCTCCCAAAATAACAAATATTACAACTATTACATCCTCCATCAAAATATACACCAACCAACAGAATTACCAAAAAAAAGTACAAGGTTGCAGGAAAACACAATGCTTCGAGTCTTCAATATGGGACCAAACAGTGAGCCTAAACAAACAGTAAGAGTTTTTCAATAATCAATCAAAACCATGATAATTAAATAAACAAATAGTAAGAGTTTTGAAACCAATACCTTTCAAATAGGACAATGTCTTTTAACTCAATGGTTTTAACCTAACATGTTCTTCATCATCCTACCAAAAGTTAAACTGTCAATATGTACATAACGGATCTGAGTATAGACAATCTGGCAAAAAAAAGATGTATTAAATTAGCGGCAATTAACGGCAAACATAGGGTGTAGTTGTAGTAAATATCAATTTACCTTATTGCAACCCCAAGATTAGGAACTATAGTAAACAAAAAAATATAGGAAATAATGAAGGGAAGAAACTAACCTGAGCTTCTCTATTGGATCACTGCTAAGATCAATGTTACAAATTGGACAACAATCAACCTCCTCATCAACCTCCAACAATCAACTTCCTGCAAATTGCATATGAAAAGCTCGTTATTGCACTACCAAAATCCCAAATAACAGCAAAAAATAAAATACAAATGATATAGAATTTCCTTCACTATTAAGGTAGAAAATTTGTCCAAATTGGAAAGTGGAAAAAAATGAACTTCACTATTCATTTAAGCTATGACATGAGAAACTCTTGAAGAAGGCAAATAATGTGAAACAGGTAGAATTTCATCAAACCTAGTCAGAACTCTACCATAATAAAGCAAAATGTACAAAAGAAATATTAAGTTGAATTCAGGGGGGGCAAATAAACCTTCCTTTTTTTGCTCTGAAGACCAAAGGAAGATTTCTCATCAATCTTAAAAACTAACATGACCATAAATCCATTAAAATCCAACCTAAAACAAACTACCCATAATTAAAATGGCAACATTGACCACCAACAAAATAGAATGCAATTAATTGCTCGACTATAATTGCAGACTGAGCTATTAACTCAAGCACATTGAAATCCTATTTATGAGTTATCATTACATTAAATTCTAGGGCAGCACATTGAAATCCTATTCTAGGGCAGCACATTGAAAGATCAGTGTCAAAAGTATTAAACTAAATTCTTGCTTAGATATGCCAAGTCCTTTTTAGAATCATCTCTTCCAAACTTCGTACATATTTGAATTATTTCCGATACTGGAACTTTAGAGCTATAATTCTTCTTCAGAGAAGGAAATGATGCATACTTTAGAACTTTAGATTATGTTATTCAGCTCAAACATTAGAAAATAAAATAGGATTATGACATTATTTCAAAGATTTTTAATGATGATAAGAATCTAAAAAAATGTGCAAGAGCAACAATCTCTACTTGAACCGACACTTCAAAATGGATCATGTACTGGTCTTGGAGAGTTATCTGACAACTCTTAATTGCACGATACTCGCTCACTATGTACTGACTAATGAATATATATTTTCAGCGACAAAAGTGTTAATAACTTTGATTTGCGGATATCTGATTCATAATTTATGAACCTATGGATTATGTTGGAGTTATGTCTTTCATCAAAATTTCAATGATTGGTAATGAACCTGTTCTCTTTAGTATTGTCATATACGCTCGTGTAGTTCTTTGCAGAGTTAACATTAAGCTTCCCTAAACTTTATTCCTGGTTAAGATTATGGATGCAGAGTTACCATGCTTTCGGTGGGTGTTGGCGAAGGAATTGCTTGTTGGTGGTGGTGGTGGTGGTGGCAACGACCTTGTTGAAGATAGAACGGAGTGATTGGAGGTTTGGGAAGAAATGCATTGGTGAATAGGGTGGCGATAGTGCAGGCATTGATAAGAAGAAGAGAGAAGAGTTTCAGGGTGCTAATGATGGTGATAGCTATAAATGCAGTGTTCAAAGAGAACGGTGTATCAAAATGTTTACATTATTAAGAACTGTATCAAAATGTTTACATTATTGGTCGGTCTCTGTTTACTAACCGTGTATATCTTATTGACAACCAACTCGATGCATCGGGATGATATAGTCTATGGTTTGGAGTCATCCTTGACTGGGCACAACAAATGCAATCAGTGTTCGTATCACACAATTGATGGTGGTCTTCCCTGGGATAGAAACTCACTAATTTGAGCTTTGACTCACTCATTGATACCTAAGTTCGGGGGTGGAAATAATCTAATGGTTAACCAAAAATTTTCTTGGCCAACAGGCACAGACAATTTGGTTATGTTTATTAGCGAAGCACTTATTTTTCTGTCAATGTTCATATGAAGAATGTGCTTTTGTAATATCCTTGCATTCTATTTACCAGATTGTCCCTTGGAATTGTATTGGTTAATATTTTGATCCTAAAATTCTTTGCAAAAAACAATATAATATTTTTTTCCCATAGACACCTTCAAAAAAAATTTCAATTACTAATTTCTTCTAATGTAGCTTTGGGATCTGTAATATTCATAAACCCATCTCGATGCCTGTTTAAAAGATTTGGATACTCCCAGAAACATTTAATTCTACAATTTATCTTTTCCTCTAAAAACTTCAATAAGAACATAATGCGCGTTAAAACTTCAATAAGAACATAATCCAGTGCCTATTGGAAATCTTTTCCTGTCATACTCATGTTGAAGCAAATGCATGGTTATACTCTGGATGAATCTTCCTTAGATTTATGGCCCCATAAATTATTGTCTTGTTTTGTTTGGTACTCCAGTCTTTCTCTGATTGTAATAATGAATTTGGAGTACTTCATTGCAATTAGTTAACAAACTTTTTATTAGAATCCATTATAGTTGCTACTAATGACCTGCTTGATGAGTACTCTTGTAGTTATTGTTCAATCTCCTTTTGGTACTCCCCGGCTTCAATTTTTTGTAAGAGTTTAACAATTGCCATTATCAAAGTAGATTAAAATAAGACAGAGCACTGAAAGCACCTCCTAGTGAGAAGCGAATGTAGGAGAATTTTTAGTTTTAATATGAAGCTGTGACACCACATTTATAATGAGAATAAACTAAAATAGGTTGAGTTGAAATTTGAATGAATAATTGATAACAAATATAATTAAAAAGTAATATATAGAGAAATGTCTACCAACCTTTAATCCACAAACTGGCATATACAAAAGTCGTCATTTGTCAATAGAAAATGTTAAGTTGATTCTAAGATCATTTTCACCTATTACTACTTCAACTCAAACTATAATGAAACCATTTCTAAACCCAATCCGAATTGTGAACAATAATGACTCACACGTTTTCTAGTTGGAAGAAGATGTGTGGGAGAATCAACTCGAGCATGGAGAGTCTTTTGGATTATTTTTATTGATTTGACCATATTAGATTTCTGATTTTTTGTAGAGAACAAATAGCACTTAGTAACCTGAAAATGTTATTTGGACTTTGGGATAGGAGACGAACCGAATAGGAGCATTGGTCCTCCGTAAGGTGTAGGGATGGCAAATGGGCAGGGTCAATCGGCGACCCGCCCGCGACCCGCTCGTTGAACGCGGCCTGTGAAACGGTTTGGCGGGTTCGGGTCGAACCCGGTGAACAGTAACGGGTCGACCCGGGTCGTCAAAAACGAGAATCCAACCTGTTAAACCCGGCCCGCGAACCCATTTAAAAAAGCCCAACCCGCCGCCAACCCGCAGGTCGACCCGCGGGTTTCGAACCGTTGGACCCGTACGGGTCGACCATTGACCCGCGGGTCAGCGGCCCGTTGGAGGGGGCACTGTTCAACAGAGAGTCAACGGCTCTCTCTTGACCGTTTTTTTTGGTTTTTGTTGTTGTTGTATTTTTAGCCTATAAATACCCCTCAAAATCCCATTAAAAATTCACACCTTACTCTCTTACTCTCTCTACTATTATACATCATTTCTAAGGAATTTTTCAACAATTGTAGTATTCAACAAGCAAGTCTACGACAAGGCATATACACGATCAATTTTCAATCGTATCGAAATCAAAATTCAACGTCTTCAACTCTCTTCAACTCTCGTCAATTCTCCTTCAAGCTCTCCTCAACTCTTCAATTGCGGAATTGGCGAAGCACTTCTTTCTAGTTCTATTTCTATTCTTATTTTCACGATTTATTTTACATACGCATATTCCACGGTGAACGGTATCAAAATTTCATACCTCTCTCGTTATATTTTTTTTTGCGTTGCGGTTAAAATTATTGTTGGTTTTTTTATCTTCTCTATCTCAACCCTCTTGTTTTTTAGATTTTTTTTTATAATTCACCATTCCTACATTGTGTATTTTTTTTACATACATTAGTACATTACTACATTATGTCTAGATCACGTGGTAGCGGTCGTAGCGGGCAAGATTCTTCCTCCTCTTCCCGTAGGCCACCAATTGTCCCAATTAGTGAGCCTACCCAAGAGTACCATGATCCTCCTACCCAACAATGGGGTACACACGACGAGGTTGTAGGTGACATACAATTAGAAGAAGAACAACAACAACAACAACCAACCGAAACCACACAACCCCGTAGTAGTAGGAAAAGTAGAGGAGAAACTAGTGATTGACATAAGTTTTACGATTATATTCCGGACGAACATACTCCGGGTATAGGTTTGAAAGTTTGTAAAACATGTGGTAAAACATACAAATTCAACAGGGGTGACGGCATCGGTACAATTAGTCGACACATCCAACATAACCATAAAGACCTTCTTGCTGACCCACAAGGCCAACAAAAAATCAACCCTAGGACCGGTCTAGTTGATAGCCACCCTTATGATCCCGATCTTGTTCGTCGGGAAATAGCCTGATTAGTCATAAAGGAAGACTTACCATTTTCCTATTCCGAGAGTAGGGACTTGGAAAATTTTAACCAAACGGCCTAAAACCCTCATTTTGGAAGAATTTCGAGAAATACTTGCAAATCGGATTGTTTTAAAATGTACATCGAAATGAAGGACGCTTTGATTGCAATTTTATGGAGTTTAACTTGTAGAGTTAGTTTAACTTCGGATTGTTGGACGGGTGTCAACAATATTCCAACGATGGGAATAACCTGTCATTGGATCGACAATGATTGAATTCTTCAAAAAAGAATCATATCACTTGCAGCGTTGCCGTATCCCCATAGTGGCACTGAAATAGTAAAATCGTATTATAGAAATTTGTGATGTTTTTCATATTCGCGATAAAATTATGTGTATTAGTTTTGATAATGCATCTAACAACAATGTAGCAATTACTACTTTAAAATCCGTATTAAACCCTCCATCTGACAATATTTTTCATGTTAAATGTGCATGTCATATTATAAATTTATATGTTCAAGATGCATTAAAAATAGTCGATCCATATATAATTAAAATTAGAAATTGTGTACATTTCATTGCATTAAGTCCAAGCATATTACAAGAATGGAAGCTTGGTGTAGGCTTAAAAATGTACCTTATAGAAGATTTCCAAAGGATGTTAGACACCGATGGAATTCTACTTTTAATTTACTAAATGTTGTTACCGAATATAAAACAGTAGTAAATGATTTTTGTATCGCAAAAAATATGCACAATTTTGAAATGACTCCCACCGATTGATTTTTTGCCGAATCTTTGTTGAAATTTTTAGAACCTTTTAAAACAGCAACTTTAAAATTTTCAAAAACATATGAATCTACTTCTAGTAGCATTTTTATTTCATTAGATAGCATGATGCAAACATTTAACGAAATGTTAAATGATATCAATGTTGGTGAGATTGTAAAACCTGCATACAAAATTTTTTTGAAGTATTATTTTCTTCCTCCTATGTTGATTTGTGTTGCTACCATTATGGATCCTCATATCAAATTAGAAGGTACGAAGAGTTTGATTGAAATATTTTTTGCATTACTTGGGGAAAATGTAAAATTAGTAATTGATTGCGCTACTTTTTTAGTTTAATTTGAATCTACATTAAATAACTTGTATGATTATTATGATAAACGTTTTGTTTCTAGTAGTACAACTTCTGTAGTTAGTTCTTCTTCTGGTACTTCTAAAGGTAAGGGTAAAAGTAAATTTGATGATAGAACATTTAATTTACTTTAACAAATTCAATCAAAAAAACTTAGGACTAATCAACCAAATGAATTAAATTGGTATAACCAACAAGATTCTGAGCCTTCTACTTCTCCACTAGATATTTTACAACGGTGGAAAGACCATGAACACACTTTTAGTATTCTCTCAATTATGGCTAAAGATTTACTAACTCCTCATGTCTCTACAGTTACTTCTGAGAGTGAATTTTCTTCAAGTGGCAGGGTTCTAACTGATTACAGGAATCGCTTGAAGCCTGACTCGTTAGAGATGCTCGTTTGCACAGAAAACTGGCTGAAGGCTGAAGATAGGACACAAGGGAAAGCACTATCAACGTCCACAAGTAGGAGCAACTCGCCGGAAGAACAACAACAACAACAACAACAATAACTGCTTTGCTTGTAATAGCTACTCGACCGACACGTTAGGAATTGCATTATATCTTTGCTTGTTATGTTAAATTAGAAAAATTGGAGTCAATTAAAATTGTATATAAGAAATATGTTATTGTATAAAACTTATTTGTGAATTGAATTCTTCATTTCATTAGAAATTGTGAAAATTGTATAACTTAAATTCATATGAATAATATTTCAAATTTTTTGCCAATTTCACTCTTTCAATCTTATTATTATTATTACAATTTTTAATGTTTATTAGTATTATTAGTTACTTAGTATTATTATTATTATTATTTTAAGCTAAAAATATTAATAAAAAAAACCTACCTATCTAAACGGGCCAACCCACGGGTCGACCCGACCCGGGTTGGACCATAAAGGGTTCACGGGTTGGGCGAGTCGCCTAAATCAAGTTTGGGCCCGGCCCGGCTAAGTGGCCAAACCGGCCCGAGCCCGCGCAAGTCACGGGCCAACCCGGGCGGGTTCGGCTCGGCCCGTTCGACCCGTTCGCCATCCCTAGTAAGGTGGGCTTTTTATTCAGTTCGATTGAGGTTTTTGGGTTCTTAAACCAGACAAATTCATTGTCTAAAGGTAGCCAGACAATGTTCCTATTCGGTTTTGACTGACGGTGATTAGGAATGAGAAGGCGAAACTCATCTTTGAATAGCTAAAATGTGTTTATTATACGCTGACCTTGGGAATCCCTTTAAAAAAATTAAAAATAAATAAATAAATAAAAAGACCGATGGTGGTTTATACAACCAAATAGACTTTAGGTGGTTTAAGGTGGTTTATACAGCTAAAGACTTATGTGCTAAATTATATTTAAAAGATAACTTAAAAACTAAATAAACATTGCACAATACGACAATCCTCATAAATATGGGCAGCACCAAACATAAAGAAAAAAAGATTATTTAGTTATTTTAAATCTAAAGGTACTTATCAAGCGACTATTAGCAGCACCGAAAAAAAAACTTATCAAGCGATGTTCAAAACTATTGGCAGCACCGAATAAAAAACATTCAATCTCACAATAATATGGAAGGATGTTTAGAACAACAAATATTAGCATCAACCCTCATGAATACAATCCTAAAATCAACCTTCGTGAGTATCAATCTAACAGATACCGTAACCCCTGTTTTTCCAAAAATGTATTTTTATATATTTCCTGTATTTTAAAAAATTTTGCAAATTATTTTTCAGTAGGGGTGTATTGGATTGGAATTTGAAAAGAATTTAAAAGAATGTGAAAATCCTAGTGTATTCAATTAGGATTTTAAAAGAGTTTATAAAAGTCACAGTGTATTCAATTAAAACTTTAAGTGATTCTATTCAATTCTTAGTGTATTTAATTGAGATTTTAAATTACCTCATTCAATTCTCGGTGTATTTAAAAAGTTGTTAATTTTGGTAGAATTGAGAATTTGGAGGATTTAGATTGAATCTAGGGTTTGAGGTATAAATACCAAAAGCCTTTGCAATTCTCTCCTTCTCCGTAGAAACTTTCAAGCCATTTATGATTCTCTCTAGACGTTCTTCCTTCTCCACAGTACAAGAGGCTAGTTGCATCCACCCCTCTTATGAAGGTTTCCTTGTAATGTCAGACCAATATGCAAATCGAAATGAATAGAGATTGGAAATTGGTGGATTATCCAGTAACTTGATCGGTGGTGTTAGGAGAAGAAAAAACTATTATCTGTGCTGATGTTAAAGGGGATGTGAGTTGTAAGTGTGTTGATAAGATGCTAGTTCTTTATTTGGTTTCCTTTTATCCTGAATCATATCCTGAATCATTTGTTAGAGGACTTCTACTTGTTTATTCTTTTCTTAGAGTATTGTCTCTTTGATGGTGGTGAGTATTCATAAATCATCGTTGTCATGGGTGTTGTATCAACCTTACGAACTCTTGACAATTTTACGAACTCGCTTGAGAGTAATTTCACTTTATTTTTAGTATTCTTGAGAGTAATTTCACTGTATGTGACCGTCGAAAGTTGACAATTTTACGAACTCTTGAACAAAAATAGGTTAGGTTTTTTTGCTTTATTTTGTAAATTGGATCGAGGTACCTGCTGTAAAATATAAGACAGCAAGATATATATCGTACTGCCAATTAGAATTAGGTATCCTTGGACAGGAAAGGCACCATTTATGATTTGTGAAGAACTTTATTAATTTTAGTTTCATATCGAGTTACATCTTACTACATATATCTTTCATTGACAAACCATTTTCTAGGATATTTAGACTTGATCAAGGTCGTCATCCTGAAACTGCAAATGAGTTGTTCAATTATCGTCATGCTTCTGAGAAATACAATTGAGAGGATATTTGGTATATTCAAATTGAGGTTCACAATTTTTAAGTCTCCACCACCATTTCCGTATAAGACACAAGCAGAATTAGTCTTAGCTTGTGCAGGTTTGCACAACTTTTTTTCGTAAGGAGTGTCGTTCTGTGAGTTTCATGTTGAACAAGAAGATGAGCCTTCACTGCCAGAAAATGAAGAAAATAATTATGGCCACATGTTTCACACCTAAGAGCAACAACGAGAGGAAGCGAATCAGTGGAGAGCTAGTATAGCATCAGATATGTGGACAAATGCAATGGCTGATGGGAGTCAAAGATGAGCAAAGAGATTACCGAACATCAATTCAAATCTTACTAAGTGACTATATATGCTTTTACATTACTAGATTTGATTTTTCTTTAGATACATTTATGATTTCAGTTGATAATGAGCATATTTGGTTTTCAACAGTTAGTAGGTTATCCATGTGATGATTTATGTCAATGACTTGCGACGTGCCTTGATGTTTATTCGTACTACTCTTATGAGAATTCCCCATAAAGTTTATAAAAGTTCAATTGTCATCGAATTCCATCAAATTCATAATAAGAATTCCATCAAACTATTTTAAAATCCTTATAAATCCCAGTCAAAGTTTTAGGTGAATTTCCCATAAATCCCTTAAATACTGGGATTCTCAATTCTTTTAAAATCTTTTGAAATCTCAATCCAATACACCCCTGCAGGTTTTCAAAAATTCTTTTGTCAAAATGTATTATTGGATTTTTCATTTAAAATCTATTTTTGATCCATAATTTTAACTGTAACTATTTTTCTATAATTTTGTATTTAATACAGATCTTATTATTGTTATTATTACCTTCATTATTTTTAACATTTTATGATTATTAATATTGTTACTATTCGTATTATTTTGCTAGTGTGGTTATTTGCATTATTATTTTATTTTTATTGTTAAAATCATATTATTTTATAAATTATATTTATTAATTATTGTATTAATTTTCTTATTGGAGTTATTTTCAATATATATTATTTTTCTTTCATTTTGACCTCCTTGTGCTGATTGTGCGTCGTTTGTTCGTTTTTCGCCATTTTGAGTTCTTTTTCTCATTTTCTTGGTCTCATTCATGTTTATTATTTATTTTGGGGTTGTGGTGGATTTTTGGAGGTGTTTTGACCAATTTGTAATTTTTGGCCCTTAAGGAGATTTTTAGGAGATTTAAATTTGACCCAATACCCATTATCCAATTGCATACCTATTAATTCATATTCATACCCACTACCCATTAACCCACATTAATCCCCTATTTAAATAGCCTAATACCCCTTAACCCCAACCCTAATTGTATTTTCTCTCTCCCTCTCCACAAATCCATCTGGCCTCTCTTTTTTCCCCTCCATCATGGTCCCGGCCTGCATATTTCATCCTCCAAACCGAGCTTCACCTCCATCCCCCTAGCCTCCATCCACCATGCAAACAACCCTTCACCATACTATCACATCCATACATCAAAAACCCTACTTTTCCTCTCCGATTGTGGCCGGCATCTCCAAACCAGCACCACCACCTTCCAATCCAGCACCCAACTCCCCCCCTTGCTGATTTGTGAAGTGGGTATCGCCCACTTTGGTTCGTGCATCAAGGAAGTCGATCGTAGGCGCGTTTCGGCTCGGGGGTTCGCTTGGAATCGTGTGGAAAGGCTTCTCACTCGTGGGTTTCATTGCTAGGCTTTGTTTGGTCACGTTCATCGTCATTAAGAGGCAAGTAACTTGTACCTAATTTTATTAGGTTGATACAAGTCAAAAGGTTCACATATAGGGTAGTTGAGACTAGAGACGGCCAAAGATTGGATTTTTATTTGTGGGTTTTGTTTCTATTGTGTAAATCAGGCCATAAATGACTTAGGACATGAGAATTGATAGGTTGATGCCCTAGGTTTCACCCAAACTTAATTTTTGATCGTGTATGAGACATATTGCATGTTATGTGTTTGTTTGATTGCCCATATGAGAATTATTAGGTTTTGAGATGTTAGAAACCCTTAGATATGATATTTAGATGATGGGTAGGCTGCGTTTCAAATTTGGATGAGTTTGGTTCATTTTTGTAGAAGTTATGACGTTTCAAGATGATGTGTGAAATCTGGAATTTCGGGCTGTGCGGTGTTGTTTGCTGTTTTCACCTGAGCTAAATTCCAAATCTCAACGTGGACATTTCACAGTAAATTGTAGAGGACTGAATCTATTTTCAAACCCCACTGGTTTCACTGCGTTTGGAGTTCGTATGACTGAGATATGTAAATTTTGGTACAGTCGTGTCGGTAGTTTGCAGATGCAGTTTTGTGTGAATTTTGTGAACTATTTATTTTCAAGATATAGGCTATACACAATATAATGCCATAATATTTTACTCACTGTTTCATCATGATGTTAGGGTATTCCCAGATTTTTGTCGTATTTTAAAGATGAGTTTTGCACGATGTTTCATATCATTTTCTATAACCTACTTTTGCTATACACAATATAATGCCATAATATTTTACTCACTGTTTCATCATGATGTTAGGGTATTCCCAGATTTTTGTCGTATTTTAAAGATGAGTTTTGCACGATGTTTCATATCATTTTCTATAACCTACTTTTGCTGTAAACTGCGTGTTGTTCTATGTTGAATGCAATTTTCACCCCATTCATATTTACTGTATGAAAATTTTATGTGATATATGAAAGTTGGAGAATCTTATCTATTTTCACCCCATTTTGGCGGAACTGGATTTTGATGCGTTGTTTGCGAGATATGTTTGTTTTCGTACAGCAGTGTTGAGAAATTCCAGATTCATCAAAACCAGGTTTTGTGTTACTTTTCATTTTTGATGACTTAGCTATACTTCCTGGAATATTATAAAATTTATTATTTTGAGTCTATATCTATATGGGATTACCCCAGATTTTTCGTAGAATTATTTGATGAGTTTACATGCTGTTTTCATGTGGTTTAAGTCGTTCCCCTGTTTTCTGGCTGTACATGAAATCTGTGTTGAAATGAGTTTTAAGCTGAGATTTTGTGAACTAGTATAGAACTTTATTATACTCGTTAGAAGCGTGTGGATGTCTAGTTTCCAGATCCTTCAACGGATCGTGATTTGCATGTCTGTAGCTCTCAGAATACCGGTTTTAGTACAGATTGGTCTTGCTGACCTGATTGTAAACATAGGCCATTTTGCTCATTTGTGTGAATGTATATTACCTATACTTGCTGATCTGATTCCCTGAGCCTAAACCTGATTATACCTGGTTAGTTTGACATCATTTAATACCCTCTCCTGTCTGTTGATGACCTTAATAATAAAAGTAACTAAGTCGGGGTTTATGGGAAAGATCTAATAGTGGATAGTTCAGAAACGTGTACTCGGAAGGGGGCTCGTGTTTCCCATTACTGTTGCTGCACGTACCTATTGGTCATGTACCTGTTGCTGCACGTACCTGTTGGTCGTGTTCCTGTTGCTGCATGGACTTTGGTTCATGTACCTGTTACTGTTGCTGCACGGACCTGTTGGTCGTGTACCTGTTGCTTCATGAACCTGTTACTGCATGAATCGGATGATTCGTGTACCTGTTGCTTCATTTACCTGTTTTTTGTTTCCTGTACCCGAGTATACTGCTCTCTATGGTCCACTATGAAATCTAAAACGAAATTGTTTTGACTGTAGCAACCATGTAGTAAAAACTGGGATGCATATCGTGCTACCTAGATAGTAAATAAAAAGATTAGACTTGATATAACCTGATACCTGATACCTGATACCTAATACATGTTTACCTGATACATGATTACCTGTTTACCTGATTACCTGATTATCATGTTACCTGATTTCCTGATACTTAACACATATTACCTGTTGATCATTATTACCTGATTACCTGATAATTATACATGTTTACCTGTTTACCTGTTGATTTTACACTTGACATATGTTACCCTTACCTATTAGTTTACCAAGTTGTTAGTTAGTTTCCATGTGCTTGTATCCTATGCTATTTGTGACCCGGACTTGCCATTGACGAGTACTTGTGTTTTCTCTTTCCCTCTTTCCTGCACTCGTTGTATTGCAGATTTTGGAGGACAGATTCCTGAAGGTATTGGCAAGATGATGGGCTAGAGACTGAAATTTTGCTATTACTATTCTTGTTGCTTATTTTGGACAATATTGTATTTTGAGACTTGTATTTATTTCTGTATTTGGACAATGTGACCCAGGATTATTTGTGTATTTCAGATCATGACTATTTGAGATTAATATATTTTATTTCAAGTATTCTTGTTGGTATTTGGTTCATATGTGCATGTGGTTGATTTTTCTAGCTTCCGACTCTGATTATATTCTGATATGTTGTAAAGATTTCTTGAAACAGCTTAAGGATGATAATAATCATTCGCTGGGCTTTTGTTACGTGCTCGTATTCTGTATTTTTGGGAAGCGGAGCGTGACAGATACAATCCTACAAAATTTAAAATCTGCAACCCTAAACAGATACAATCCTAAAATTAGATGCAAAATTAGATGGAAAATAGTATCAATTTCGAATAACACTTACAAACAATCAATCCTAAAATTAGATGGAAAACATTATCAATTTCGAGTACCAAGTGCGTGTACCCAAGTTATGATGGAGTACCATTTTTTACATTAAATACAAATGAAAGAAGTAGAATAAACTTGCTAATTCTCATCTGTTCCAAACATGACCCTTTTTCTGGTGATCTTAACCCGAACAAAAAGGTGAAGTTGGAGGTAAATGAAGCTACAGTCCAGAAGTCTAAATTTCAACTTCAGTCTACTTTGCTCAGGTAATAGGTAACATGTCGAAATAAGCATGCATATTAACAAAAAATGGTAGAAGGTAATGTACAAAATACTTGATCAGCGGACGAAAATTGAATTGGGAGGTTGTTACCAACAATCCATCGAAGTCCTGCTTAAGAGGAATAAAAAAGTAGGAATTAGAGAAAAGATACTCAACTATAGAATATAAACTCGAGAAAATGCAATATGAAAGAAAAAGAACATTTCAAGTTTTCACAAAGTAAATGGTCCATCTTTTTATATGTATTACATTTGCTTAAGCAAAAAATGGTAGAACATAATGTACAAACGTAATGCTTCAGTGGTCGATTTCACTTCGCATTAGTAGCGCATTAATGTGTGTGTGCGTGCGTGCATGTGAAGGTGCAGGTGCTCACATTGCCCTCGTCATATCTAGTTTCGGCTATTTATGTAGTCATGAGGTAGCAAAGTAACTACAAAATGAAGACTCCACACCCCCAAGTCAAATTTGGGGCCAGTAGACTCACATTAATTTGTAACAGATAACATGAGCAATTTGTACATATAGAGTTAAGTTGCAAAACATCAAAAAATTATGCATAACAAATAAATATTTCTATGGTTAGATACTTAATAAACATGCATTTCACATGTTCTTACCTGCAGGTTCATATGCATATCCAGCCGCCCATCACCAAGAACACTGAACCCTCTTTCTGCATATTCACCTACCCATTCCAAACACAAAAACAACTTAAGCAATTCATCAAACAGATTTCGTGCACTACCAAAATAACATCACTACCTGCACCGACGACATCCCCATATCTATCAGTATCATGTATCCCATCCACCCCTCTACCAACCAACCCCTTCCAACACTGACTTTATATACTTGAAATTCGTCAAATGCATGTAAGCTTGCAATCTCATTCTCCCCTCCTCATCATTCCTCAACAATTCTTCGATCCGAGCCTGCCCCTCCTCATCATGCTTGCAATCTCATTCTCCATCTCACCATGCCCCTCTATAATCTGAAACCAACAAATATAATTGAATAAACTAAAAGAGGTTGAGTAGAAATTTGAATGAATAATTGATAACAAATATAATTAAAAAGTAATATATAGAGAAATTTCTACCAACCTTTAATCCACAAACTGTCATATACAAAAGTCGTCATTTGTCAACAGAATATGTTAAGTTGATTCTAAGATCATTTTCACCTATTACTACTTCAACTCAAACTATAATGAAACCATTTGTAAACCAAATCAAAATTGTGAACAATACTGACCCACGCGTTTTCTAGTTGGAAGAAGATGTGTGGGAGAGTCAACTCAAACATGGAGAGTCTTTTGGATTATTTTTATTGATTCAACCATATTAGATATCTGGTTTATTGTAGAGAACAAATAGCAATTAGTAACCTGGAAATGTTATTTGGACTTTAGGATAGGAGACGAACCGAATAGGAGCATTGGTCCTCCGTAAGGTGGGTTTTTTATTCAGTTCGATTGAGGTTTTTGGGTTCTTAAACCAGACAAAGTCATTGTCTAAAGGTAGATAGACAATGTTCCTATTCGGTTTTGACTGATGCTGATCACAAATGAGAAGGATGTTTAGAACAACAAATATTAGCATCAACCCTTGCGAATACTTTTATAGAGAATACTAAAAAAATTAAAATCTGCAACCCTAAACAGATACAATCCTAAAATTAGATGGAAAATAGTATCAATTTCGAATAACACTTACAATCTTAAAATCTGCGCTGAGGTGAAAGTTGGGTTGACGGAGCTGCAAAATAGTATCAAAAACAGCGAGTTCCAGAAGGGATAATAGCTTTAACAAAAAAATATTTTGATTTAAATTAGGCACTATATATTTGTCCAAATAGGAAGTCTATCAACACAACTCAGGATATCCTATTGCACTACATTGTAGTAATTGTACAATACATAAAGAATCAAATTATTACCGGGAAAATCATTTAAAGCACAAAACCAAGTATCTACTTATGAGTTAGTGCCAAATTTCAATCACAAATCACAAAGCACCAAAGCACCAAAGGGAAGTAGAACGGACAATAAACAGAAAATAAACAAAAAAGAGTGAGATCAACCTACATTGATGGCACGTCTTCCCTTAAACTTGATCGTAAACACGCTTTCCTTGCCTATCATACCCATCTACAAAAAGTTCCCAGCTTGTCTCGCAACTTCCCAATAGCGCATAATGCTCCTCTGTATAAACTTCTTCCCTCTCACCTTCTGCAACCAATACTAGCCTACCACTCTTTTGACCTAAAACTTTTCCCCCTTCTTTGAGCAAATCTCTGCATATTGAACTGGGTCTGCATTTTTCAACCTAAAAAATGCATCAAATTTTTACAATAAAATCAAAAAATTATTAGGGTTAAACATCCACCCCCAATCAAATTCCTCAAAAAGTAAAACAAAAAGTAAAACGAATGCAATACCTGAGATGTAGAGACGGTGAAATCGGTGGTCGGGATCAACTCAATGGGCACAAATCAGTCACTGGTCGGGAAGAAGGTGAAGCTTGGGTGGGGTTCGGTGCTTCGGTGGTCGGTGAAATTGGTGGTGCAGAGACGGTGAAGCTTGTACAGGGGAGACGGCGGACGGCGGGAGCGACGGCGACGGGCGGCACGACGTCGGGAGGGGCACAAGCCGAGAGGGGTGGCGTTGTAGCTATGGTTGCTGCTGTGGACTAGAGGAGAAGGGGAGGAGAGGGGCGCATTGTCGTGGCTGGTGTCGTGGAGGCAGGACGACGGGGGGGTTGAGAGCAGGTGCCGAAGACGGGGGCACGGCAGGGGAGAGGGTCGGGAGATAGGGTTTTGGGGAAAAGAGAGAGAGACAGTGAGAAAGAGAAGAAAATGGGGATATTTGGGGAAAAAAAGAGAGGGTTTTGAAATTGTGGGGTTTAAAATTTTAGGCGGAAAAATATGTTTTGTGAGAATCAATCTGAGCCATTAGTTTTAGGGGAGATTGAAGGAGAGCCACTTGATAGCTTTCTTTCTAATTTATTATATAGATACTCACGTTACAGTATGTTTTCAGGCCTCCGAGATCTGGGATGTCATGTCTAAGGGTGGATATGTTTATGTATGTGGAGATGTGAAATGCGTGGCAAAAGATGTTTAGACTTCTTCACACAATAGCTCAAGAACAGGTATATAACAGTTGATCTCTTTTACTGAAAATAATTTCATGGCATAATAATTTGCACGCCTCATTATGTACACATATTAGTACTACTAGCCTAGTGCCAAATGTCGTTGCCAGTCACCAACAATCTTAACTTAAGGGCCGAGGAATTTAATGTTTCTTTATAAATTTAACTATAATTTCTAGAAACCATTATAGTTTAGTATGTATAGATATTTACAACTCGATCTTCAATTTAATTTTTGTTTGGTTGTTCAGTGCAAGGATATGGTGGCAGCGGAAAGGCAGCTTGAAGAGAAGGTCATACAGGACATTTATAGGCTAGTGCAAGTTGAAGAAAACATTGTGGATCAAACCCTGATGGCTACATGATTGAGATATGCAACTGTAACAACATCCCACAACATGGCTACATGATTGAGATATGCAATTGTAACAACATCCCACAACATCCCTGTCATTCCTCTCATATTCAATTAGGATGGTATAATGAAATCGTCAAAAAGAATAATGAGAACATTTATTGAAATGTAGAAGTAAATAAAAATAAATAAATTCATTACTTTAAATGTAAAGAGACATTCATTCACTCTATTTAACGTGGGGTATTTTTTGTTTTAAAAAAATAATTTAATTTTTTAAAATATTTTTTTTTTCAAATTTTTAAAAAGAAATCATTTCCCGACGTTTTTGGCCAAAAACGTCGGGATATGGGTATTTTTAAAATTAAAAAAAATATCCTATCTCGGTATTCATGGCCAAAACCGCAAAGATAGGTAACTATTTCTTTTTTTTTAACGCTTTATCACTGCGTTTTTTATTTAAAATGTTCGCATATAGTGGGTCTGTAGCGGCGTTTCCAAAAAATGTTGGGATAGGCTCTATATCTGTCCCTACGCTCGCTATAGCGGCGTTTTTGGCGGCATTTTTCGAAACACCACTATGTTTCATCCCATCGTTTATAAACGCCGGGATAGCCCCCAAAAAATGTCGGGATTGGCATTATGTTTTGTCGTGTGCCTTTTCTTCTTCAATTTCCTCGATTTGAATCCATTTCATCACTTCATCGTCTACTTCATCAAACATATGTATGGAATACATATAAACCCAACAATCTTCACCTTGGATTGCATACTCATGAATCCACACCTGTGTAATTTAAACTCTTCTAGACTCTTTGATCTCCGCTTTGTAAACAACCTAGTTCTATGACTTCTTCTGCTAGTTGATTCTACCTCAACATGTTTTCCTCAAATCATATGCCTCCTTCAAGGGCACTCCCCAGTAGATGTTATTATGGAGGTGCCACCCTCCACACGTACTCCACCTACATCAAGAATCGCTCTACTTCTTGACCTCCACACGTACTCCACCTACCCCAAGAATCTCTCCACTTTCTGACGGTATTCAAACGTCGTAGTCTCACTTCGGTGATTCTAGTGACGACTTACTAGATGATGCATTAGGAACAATGGGCTTCCGAACACGCGGAGAAGTTTTACTCCTCCCATAAATATGGCAGAGGTTGTGCTGACTCTGCCCAATCCACCTCTTACCCTTCATCATCTTATGACGACTCCCCTAAACTGTCAAAACTCCACTTCTAGTTGTGTACCTGCAGCCTAAAAAATTAAGAGTCCCCAAGTATATCAGATTCCACTTCCGTACTGGAATATGCATGACCTCTTCTAGAGTGAACCATTTACCATATGGCATTTCTAATTCAACCATTCCCTTATCCACCACTTCACAAATCTCACCAGTCTCCTTTCTCACACTACGACCTATTGTAGACTTGTAAGTAGAAAATATCTCCTTCTCGAAGTAAATATGAGAAGAAATCCCCGAATCAAGATACCAAATCGAATCCACATTTGAAGAACTTGAAACAAGAAGACATAGTTCAAATTTACCAAATTCACCCGAACCAGTGGCACTGGCTATGTTGGAATGATCACCTCTTGTACTAGCACTCTTCTGACTCAGCCACTTGCGACAGTCTCTCTTCTAATGCTCACTTCATCTACAATGATGGCAACAGACCTTACCCTTGTGTGTTGTATCCCTTCCAATTGAAGTATCACCATTCTCCGCCAAACAACCTGTAGAAATAGATGCCCCTTTATGAGTGTCTTTCCTCAGTTCATCTTCCTTCAAATCCTTGATCACCGTGGCTACTGTAAGTATCTCCTTAGAATATTTCCCGTGTAGCATGGTAGTTGTCAAGTGACCATAAGATATTGGCAGTGAATATATCAAGTTGAATGTTTTATCCTCTTCGCTAAGATCATCAGTGTTAATCGCCTTCAGTTCAGATATTACCTTATTGAACTCCACAATATGATCTTGAAGATGGATATCTTTCTTCATTGAGAAACAAAACTGCTTCCTCTTTCAGTACATCTGACCAAACAACGACGATTTTGAGTAGTCAGATTTGAGTCTCGCCCATAGACTCGCTGCATTTTTCTCCTCAAGGATATTACACTTGACTTCTTACATCAATTGCATCCGAATTAAACTCAAGGCCTTCAAACAAATCTCATCTCACTTCTCCTGCTTCATGTCCGTTGGCTTCTTTTCTTCTAGGGCAAGGTGCAATTCACTCTAAACCAATACATCGTTCATGTTCACCTTCCATAGATTGAAGTTGATCTTACCACCAACCTACTTGATTTTTGTCTTTTAATCTATCATCTTCTCCAAGGAACTCGAACAAACCCATGAACCTGATACTCTGATACCTCTTGTTAAGAAATTTTTTCCTCAAGGAGGATCTTATTGAGTCTTCGACATGATCAATACAAACCACCAAGCAAATAATAGATCACACCAATAACACAAAGCACACAAGAATTTTCCCGGTTGGGGCTTTCGCCTTAATCCGAAGGAGAAAGAACCGAGATATTATTCAACTAGAGAAGATAAAAAAAATATTATAATTCTCACCATGACCCTCTCTTATGCATAACTAGAACTACTTTGTTGTTTACAATGGAGAAATCTCCCACCTCTCTGATGAAGTACTATATTCTTCTATTCGGCACTCAATAGAATCATATGGTTCTTTGAGCCATTTATATTGATTATATAGAGATCTAGAGAAACCCCAGTTTGATGCACTTGATACATTAACCACTTGATGAATACTAAAGAGATAACCATGTTTTGAGAACCGTATTTGAAGGAGAAGTTGGGCTTCACACGAATCCCTAAGACCCGATACCCATACTGCCCGCCTGTGACTTGAGGTCGATTATTCAAATCGAAATTCGATTGCACCTGAGTCTTCCTAGACCTGAGGGGGTGACAGTCAACTGTCCTCTTCTCTCTTCGCTGCTGCCTTTCTTCTGCAATTTCCTTGCTTCGAATTCATCTCATTGCTTCAATGTTTTCTTCATCGAACATGTGTATGCAAGTGTAACCCATGTTTCCATTAATACGTATTTTTCAAGTATTTTTCCTTATTTTAAATTCGTAGTTTCTTGTAACTATTCTTCTTAATTGATTATATTCAAACTACTTTTATGAAGCTAATATTACTCTTATTATTTTATTTTATCTGAACCTAAATTGTTTATTCCCATAATTGATTTATTGAAATATTTTGAAGACAAAGCCCAATTGTTTAATTTAAGCTCAAACCTATAACTAATTTACTATATTATTTTTGAACCCATAGACCAAGCCCAAACCCAAACCCAATACTCATATATATTGTATAGACTCCATCCTATATGATTTTATTCAGATTTCCACATCTCTAATCCACCCATACACAACCCCTCACATTCCCTACTCTTCACATTCAGTAACCCCATAACCTCCCCCCCCCCCCACTATCTCACATAACTCCCCATTATTATATACCCTATTTAATATATTTATTATATTCTATTTTATAAACCCCCCTTCTCGATGTTCTCTCTCCCCGCATCCTCTTTCCCCCTCTTCTGTTTTCCCAACAAAAACAGAACCCACCCCCCACTTCGTCTTCCCCCTCACCTCCTCGTCTCTCCTCCACCCTGTGCCGCCCTCACCCTGTGCGGCTTGTCTCCCCTCCTCCCGCTCGAACCCAACATCGAGCCGCTCGTCTTCCCCGGCCTCCGAGAACCCCTCGTCATCAGCTGCACCGCAGTTTCCACTCATCTCCCTGCTTCCACTCTCCTCCCGACCCCACCTTGCACCTCCGGCCACACCAGAACCCCTGCTCGCCACTGCCGGCGTCCCCCCTGGTTCCCCTCCTCGTCGCTCAGCCAGTCGACAGCAGCAGCAACATCAGCCTGAGCGATAGCACGACCAGGTCACTGCCTCCTGTCGCACCGCTTTACCAGCGTCACAAGCGCCCTGTGCCGCCTCTTCATCTCCGCTCTCTCGCTAGCCATCCTCTCGACAGCAGCGCCCTCTCGGCCTCCCGCCGTCGTGCCGCCTCTTCGACCTCGCCTCCGCCAGTGACTTCCGCCAGTCGAGCCGAGCTTCTCCTGCCGCACACTCTCTCTCTCTCTCTCTCTTAATTTGGAAGAAGGAGAAAAAACAGAGTTCTCTTGGGGTGTTGTTGTTGTATTGGTATTTGGGGGATCTAATTGTATTAGTATTTGGTGAAGTTGATTTTGGTTGGGGGTGTTTGCTGTTTTGGAGAAGTGAGATTATTTTGTTGCTGTTTGGGTGTTGTTGGTGTTTGGAGTTTGTTTGGGTTTGATCAAGTGTGTTGTGAGCCGTCCGATCGCCGATCACCTTGATCTCATCTGATCTTGATATCTTCGATCTGATCCGTCCGATCTGATGTGATCATGATCATCATCATGCTTGATTGGATGTGGGCCGTCGATCTCCTCTTGATCATCCGATCAGATCCTAGCCGTCCGATCTCTTCTTGATCGTCACGATCATGATGATCATCAATTTTCTTTGATCACAGTCGTTCGATCGATCGATCTTGATCTTCATCATTATTTTCATCATCAGGGAAATCTGACTGTCCGATCTGATCCGATCATCTTGATCTTGATCTTTGATCTCAGCCGTTCGATTGTGTTCGTGATCTCGATCGTCTTCATCTAGTTCGTGATTGGTTCGTGATCCGTTCGCTGTGGTTGTGTTCGTGCTCCGGGAATCTGTTCCCGTTATTCTTGTTCCTTGCATTATTTTCATCGTCATCCCTCAGGCAAGTATCTTCTTGTACAATCCGTTTGTTCTCATACAAACTTTCTTTGCAAAATACCGCAAGTATATTCTTTGTCTCTAATTCGTATTCTTCGGTCAAATTGAAATCTGTTGCTATACATAACCCGTCGATCCCGTAATCACATATAATCGTGAATACTTTGTTGCCATATGCATTACATGAACACAATTGGTACACACATATGTACTCTTAGGATTAGAGATGATTATGTGCATGATTGTTTTACCCGTGATAGCAGTTTAAATATGATATCTTATTCTTGTTGATTAAAATTAATAAAAGTAACAAGCTGGGGTATAAGGGTAAAGATCTAGCAGTGGGCAATATAGAAGAGCGTACTTGGATGGGAGCTCGTGGTTTCCCGATGCAAGTTGCAAGTTACAAGTTGCAAGTTTACAAATTATATGTTTATATGTTTCACGCTACAAGTTTACACTATGTTTCACTCTATATGTTTCACGTCATATGTTTGCACGTATCTCGAACAAGATACAATTTATATGTTTTTCCGAGTACGTGCCTATAGAATCCACCACTAGGCCTAAACGTAACTGATTGTATCTAGCAACCATGTAGTAAAAGTATGGATGCATGAAGTACTACCTAGATAGAATTAATAAAAGATATAAGATTAACATGTACACTTGCATGATCCAATTACATGTTACATGTTCATGTTGACTTGTTTACTTGATTACTTGTTTACATGTCACCTGTTTCATGATGTCTTGTTCATGATCCTGTTTACATATTGCATTTCTCCTATTACATGATTCTTAATTCCTTGCTCTTTTTCCCACTTCTTGTTTTTGTTTTTGTACTTGTCCCGGTAGCTTGTACCACTTGCATCCCGTGACTTGCATTAACGGGCATCTTCTTCTTTCTTTTTCCTTGTATAATATACTTGTAGGCCCGAATGGAAAGTTACCAGAAGGTGTTGCTGATCAAGTGTTCTAGTCTTGTTTATTTTCATGTTGCTTTAGTTCATGTTTTATTCGTGCTACTCTTTATTGTAATCCGGGCATGTTTGACCCGTAGCTATGTTTTTATTTCCAGCTGTTGGTTATGTCATGAATTATGTCATGTACTTTTGTTATCCTATTGTGATTTTATATGCCTGCGTGGTTTGTTTTGCTATCTTATTGTTGAGTTACATGTATAGCTTATGAATGGTGTATTCGCATCATTCGCTGGGCCTCAGTCACGGACCTGTATTCCCGTATTTTAGGAAGCGAGACATGATAGCAAGACATATAAACCCAGCAAGTTCCATACTAAGACCTCAGCATTGGATTTTATGTCTTGCATACTATTAAGTTCGATGAGAAGAATAGGATGATAAAGCTAGAAGACGTTGAAGCATCGTTGTGAGAAGAAGTAGCAGCATCAACAAGAGCAGCAGCAACATCAAGTCTGAAACATTTGATAGTTGATTGTCTAAATGGACATTCGACTGCCAGAGTTCTCTAACTTGAGTCAACCTATTGCTGTCGAATGCCTTAGGGGTGTAGTTGACTGCCGATAGCTAAAGGTATTAACGAGTCGGGTCTGGGTGATCTAATTGAAGCCCATCTTTTACTCCAAGTTAGATCATACGACTCCTATCATGTGTTTCTTTATTCAGAATATATCGGAAGACAATTGTATCAAAAGTACAACCTAGGGTTTCTCTAAATATTTATATATTATTGTATTGGCCTATCTTGACAGGCATAAGAGAGTACTTCATTGTAAAGAGAAATTGAGAGAGTTCTCCATTGTAAACATCAAATTATCATTAGTGAGACTTGAGAGATAAATACGTTCTTGGTGCGAGTGTAATACTTTGTATCTTCTCTAGTTGAATAAACAAATCATTGTGTGCTTTGTGTGCTTGGTTTGATAAACTTCATCATCTAGACTATTGCCGCTAAACTCAATAACAAATTCTTAACAATTGGTATCAGAAAATCTGGTTAAAAATCTTTTGCAGTTCAGGAGTTGCTTGAGTTTCCTTGGAGAAGATGATAAATTAGAGTTTCATGAAGATCAAGCAAGGAAGGTTGTTTTTTATAAAATAGAAGATTCAGTTAAAGATTTATTCAGAAGTCCTTGGTTTAATTTGGATGTTTTCGGCAAACAAAGTCAGATGTAGAAGCACGGCGACTCTGTGGGCAAGACTCATAACTGCTGACTTAGAATTTCCATTACAAGAACTGATTGTACTGGAAGAGAAAGTTGTCATGTTTCTTAATGAAGGAAAGTACCATTATTCAAGATCATATAGGGGAATCTAATTCAGGGTCATCTAAATTGAGGGTGTCGAACGCAGATGATCTTAAAGCTTTCATCTTGATAAATTCACTATCAGATCCATACAAGCATCGGATAATCATCATGCTAGACGGAAAGTCTACCAAGGAAAAAATGTCGGTAATAGCTTGGAGGAGTATGGACTTAGGAGGGGAACTCAGGGATTGGCGTCTACTTCTATGAGGTTCATCGGGGTGAGTAGTATTTCGAATGGAAGAGAAAGTGCACATAAGGGAATGATATGTTGCGACCATTGCAAAAGGATTGGGCATTACAAGAGGGATTGTCGAAAGTTGCTGTGAGAGTGCCAATATCGCTGTTGAATAAGGTGATACTTTATATTGTACTCTTGTTTCAAATTCTATAGATGTGTATTCAGGCTGGTTTCTTGATCCAGAAATTTTTTCTCATATATGCTCCGAAAGGAAGATGTTTTTTACTTACAAGTTCACATGAGATCATTGTGTGAGAACGGTGGTTGGGGAGTTTTGTAGAATAATGGGTGAGGGAACAATCGAGTTGGAGGCACCAGATGAAAATGGTTACACACTAGAGAAAGTCTTGTATATTCCTTTGTTGAAACAGAACACTATATTGTTAGGAACTCTTGAAGCACGAGGCTACAGGAATACAGCTCAATGTGGAGTTTTATCAGTTTGGGAAGGTCGTCGTAAGGTGATGAAGGAAAAGCGGGGTGTCTCGCTCAACTGCTATAAGCTTTGTGGGATCGAGAAATCTTTACCAAGTGTTTGTATGCCCTATGTCGATGAAGCATCATCTAGTATGTCAGTCACTAGAATCATGGAAGTGGGACCACGACGTTCGAAAATCATCGAGATGTGGAGTGCCTCAGGGTATGTGGAGTTCGTGTAGTGCCCTGAATTTTCAATATAATATCTCAAAAATACGTGGCACAATTCTCAGCATCTACCTCAATGTAATAGTAAACATAGCCAAAACACAGAATAAAATTTTCAACTTTTATTACATCAATTCTTCACAAAACACAGCAAAAAATTAAACACCTTGAATTACAATTCTTTCTTTTATAACACATTCATTTACAATTTACATAAGCCACATTATCATTCTACCACAAGCATCCAATTCCCAAGCTGTAGGTACCTACCTGTAAAACATGAGGCTAGAGATAACCCTAACCCTCAAAACTACAGGGGTCAGCCATAACAGTGTGAGTGACATCAAAAGAAATGTAATATAAATAAAACATAAAGAGTAAATTCATGATCAACAAATATTAACAGTAGTAACGAATAGAATATGAAATAACAATAAATAAAGTATGAAAACATTTAGTGAAACTAAACTAAGTGTGAAGTGTAGGAAAACAGAAAACAAACATGCATAAAACCAAGTCAAGAAAATACAAATGCAATATGATGACTCTCTAATGCATACTTGTCGGATTCTATGCATTCCATACTACATAGGTCCGGTGCAAGCCCTTATCGTTCTCTACTTTATACGGTTAAATCCCCTGTTATGCAACTAATCTTACTACGGTGATAGAAACAATATCCAGAATACTTCGCGAATAGGCATTACAACCCTCAACGCGCAAGCATCATGTACCCAGGAAGAATCACCTCCCGTACGTGTACCCCACGAATAGGTTTGCGAAACCCTCGACAAGCAGATACACTAGTACATCCCGTGAATAGGCCTGCCGACCCTCGACACGCGAATGCACTCGTATGCTCCGTGAATAGGCCTGCAGACCCTCGACACGGGAACATACCAAATGTCCTCTCGAGACAGAACAACACACAGTCCTTGAACGCATCCGTTGGACTAGACCCCTAGAGCATATACTTGTGTTTCCCAAGTTCTATCACATCTCCATTAGTGTTTGTCCTTAGGTTGATTATTATTAAAACACAAATTCCCTCTCTAGAGTTAGTGTATCCTGCTGGACTTAATTCCACAACAACAACCCCAAGACCCAACTGGTAAAAATTCACAAAATCTCATCTGCCGGTTCACAGGACTCCCACTCAACTCCTAGAGATTCACAAAAGGAATATCAACACCAAAACTTTCAATAAAACTCTTTATTTAATCATCAAAATGTTTATGTCAAGAAAACTCCTTAAATTCGCAAAATCCAAACTCATAAATTCCAGAATTGAAATAAAATATTGAATCCATTAGATAACTAAGAATCATGTTTTGAAGACATAGAAAGTCACGAAACATCAATTTCTTCAAAAACCATATATATTTCACTTTATAAAGTCATAGAAATACAATTTAAATTTTATTAAAATAAAAATATGACTTTCTGTAAAATACTGTAATCTGTAGTAAAAACATCATCTAGAACAATAGATCAATAATCTATAAGTTCAAGGAAATAATCGTTCAAGAAAAACAACAGAAAAACTCAAGAAAACAATCAGGCAAGCAGCTGACATTCGACTGTCAAAGACAGTGCAAAACACGACGGTTGACTGTCGAGCAAAAATCCGAAAACTCAAGAATTGACAGTTGACTGTCAACCTTAGTACAATTACTAGGCGGTCGACTGTCAAGTTAAGAAAAATACAGCTTTGAAATTCGTGCACATTTTTATTGATACTTCAATAAATCTTTGTAAAATCATAAATTTGCAAAAACAAAATTTTCTGAGATGATCAAATACAACTTGTCTAACGTACTGGAGTTTATAAAACAAATCAAAACCACATCAAGATCATAAAAGAATAAATTTTCATCGAAACTACTTCAAAATAGTAAATATAGATATATGAAGTGTATATATGTGTGTTTGCATTAGCAAAGCTTCAAAATTCATCAAATAGGAGTAGTGTAATGTTTAGTTTAAATCTCAGTATCAAAACAAATCAAATCTCAATCGAAAACTTCATAAAAATCACAAAACCCAAATTCGGCTGAACCTAGTCAGACCCGAAATATACCCCTCTTCACAACATCCAAAACTTGATCTCTTTGATCCAAAAACTCCTCTTGTAATTCATTAGCTCATATACAACTACTGAACATCAGTTTACCCATGAATAAAAGCAAATTTTGACATGTATTAATCAAGTTATAATCATCAAACTTCAAGAACAGATGAAGCATATGTACACACAGTAAAAGTTCATCTTTAATCAATTTGTGCATTATACAACATACATACTCATCATAACCCATCAAATCAGTAAGCATATGAAAGAAAACAACCTACTCATGATTTCTATTAGGTTCTTTAACAATCTCAAGCCATCTATATGTAATTTTAATCATCAATAGCATAGTTTCATGAAAAGATCCAATCTTTATTCATCCATCCTTCAATAATTCATTATATCATCATACAATCCTCTAACATGCTTCCTAATTGATAAATCATCACATACAACATACATAGAACAATGAGAAATCAAACATATGTCACTTACCTTATTGAAGATTCAACCGAAATAATAAAGAGAATAATAAAAGTCCTTCCTGTCGCAAGAAAACTAAGATCCTCGCTTCGAAACTCCAAGAAATAAATAATAAAGAAAACCATTTGTGTAGTGCAGCAAAGAGACGGTTGCACCTTTCTTTTAAATAGGCCGGAATTAGTGTTATCAGGGTTTTTTAATAGATTTGTAAAATATCCCTTTTGAATATATCTTTACATATATAAATCCTTATACATGGAAATTAAATTAACCAATTCACTTTAGATTTAAAAACAAAAATAACCACCCTAATACTGGCCGGCACTGGGTTTAAGTCCAAAAAAATTTGTAATTTTTGTCTCTAAGTGGCAATTTTGCAAAAAGACCATTCTTTAAGAAATTTGCGAAATAAACCAAACCTATTAAAACAAAAAGTTAACTTTTTACCTATGAGTTGGACAGCCATCATGCTCATCCCAAAAATCCAAAAAATATAGAGTTTTCACTCCAAGTGGTAATTTTGCACAAAAATCCCACTTTTTGTAATATTTGTAAATATGCCAAATAAATATTAAAAAAATCCAAAAAAATCATAAATAATACCTACTAATAAATAATAGGTCTCCCCCAAAAAAATTTCTGACTTTGAACTTCCCAAGAAAATATTTGTACGTGTTTTGCACGTGTAAAAAGATAATTTTCAGAAAAATGTTTATTAAATCACTAAAATCATTTTAATTCATTTATACACCTCAAAACATAATTTACAAATCTAGGTTGTTACAGTTCGTGCGGAGGGCGACATCTCCGTATTAACGCCTACTATGGTGTGCTCTTGAGGGAGCATACTGATTGGAGAAAAATGTGGTAGATAGATTCAACTAGCTAAAGATGTCACTGAACCGAATTCGTTTGAAGGTGGAGAATGAATGAGTCTAGATGGTTGATCACACACTGATGATAGCATCCATATGCAATTCAATGTGGAGATTGTTGAATTTTATGTCTTGCATACTATAGAGTTCGGTGAGAAGAAGAAGATGTCAAACCATCGCTGTGAGAAGACACGACAGCATCAGCAAGAGTCGCAACAACATCAAGTCAGAAGCATTTGGCAATCGACTGTCCAAATGGGTAGTCGACTGCAAGAGCTACTTGAGTCGGCTCATTGCGGTCGACTTCCCTAGGGGTGCAGTCGACCGCCGACAGTTGAAGGCAACAACTGGACGATATGTTTTAAGCCCATCTTATACTCCCTGATTTCCTACAACTTACCTAGTTCAGTGGATATGGATAAGGTGTTAGTCCCTGATTTCCAACCCAAGAAAGTAGTTAAGATTGTTACTGATGAAAGGCTACTAGCTTCTCCACTGTGTCAGTTGATGATGGTGCTGTTATTAATGATCTTATCACTAGGCTGGATGATATTGCGACTAATCTCCCCGCTGGTTTCCGTATGAACCCAGTTGTCTTCGAGAAGGTACCTCCCAGTTTTGTAAATGCCAATACTGATTTTACAGTCATTTGTTGATGAGTTATACCGAGTTTTCACACCACAGGTATACGATTATCATATACGCAGGAGACCATACTGTAAAATTTAGAAATATTGATATGCCCACTTGGGCATTGGCATATTGATCCATTTGATCGTACTGGAGCTTTTTAATCGAGCTCCCGCTATGATTGCCTTGAATTTCACGGAGATAGAGAGGAGATACAGCCCTTGTCACTCCATATGATTATTTCTGCAATTATAGTTTTCCGTGTCACCATTGATCTTTTCTCATTTTCATCTATGAATTGTTAATTAATAGCTTTGTTTGTCAATTTAATTTTTCTCTAACAAAAAAGCACGAGCTCACCAACAAAGAGTTGAACCTATTGATCCATTCCAGTTTTTTTATTTGAGTCATTGAGATCTAGTTAGATCTAATTTTTCTCTAACAAAATTTCATTTCCATTGATACTTCTAAAATTTACAGGACGACAACACAAACTACCACATGGACTTTATAGCTGACCTTGCTAATATGCGTGCAAGAAACTACAACATTCCCAAAGTGGACAAACTTAAAGCCGGACAAACTTGAAGCCAAGCTAATAGTTGGGGAATCATTCCTCCCATTGCCACCTCCACAGCAATGGCTGCTGGTCTCGTCTGCCTTGAGATCTATAAAGTCATTATTGGTGGTCACAAGTGGAGGACTATCTAAACACCTTTCCTAACCTCGCACTTCCCCTTGTTGAGAATCATCACCAAATTTCTAGACTGCACTCCAGAAAGTTCAATATTATTTCTAGACTGCATTCTAGAAAGTCAAAATCTAGACTCATCTCATAACTTTATCAAGAAGCTTCCCATTTAATAAACTTTTCTGGAGAATTTCTCTAGAGAATTCTCTCACTAACCTAATACAACTATAAGTACCCCTTAGAGGTTGCTTATTTGGATCAAGCTCCTATGAAGAGGAATAAAGTGAGTAGTACATAGAGTAGTGTGATAGTAAGGTAGAATATTGGTGCTGAACACCTAAAGAGAGAAAGAATGCATATTGGTGTGCGATACATTTGTTAGTCTTTTGTATCATTGTTCTTATATTGATAATATTATAAAACCAAGAAGCTCTCCTTTTGTCATTATTCGCATATAAGTCCTCAATTATATTCTTATACTTATTTCCAACAAAGTGGTATCAGATTCGTGTTTCTTCTAGTGGGTTCAATCTAAAATGAGGTTTTGCAAGATGGCGAATATATTCCAGCCACAAATTCCGAAGTTGACGAAGACAAATTATGATCATTGCAGCATTCAAATGAAAGTTTTCCTCAGATCGCACGAGTTATGGGAGATTATAGAGAGCGGCTACAACGAACCGGAGTCACATGCTACTGAAGCAGCTTTGACCAATGCGCAGAAGAATGACCTAAGGCAAGTAAGGAAGAAGTATAAGAATGCATTAGTTATCATCCATCAAGGCGTCAATAAATCAACATTTGAGAAGATTTCATATACAAAGTCTTTAAAGAAAGCTTGGGATATTCTGGAGAATGCTTACCAAGGAGTGAATAAATAAAAAAATGTACACCTTCAAGCTTTACGAGTTGAGTTTGAAAATCTTAAAATGAAAGTGGGTGAAACAATTACGGATTACTTTGATCGAGTACAAACTATAACCAACCAAATGAAAAGAAATGGAGGGACTCTAGAAGAAGTTACAATAATGAAGAAAGTATTGAGATCTTTAACTCCAAAGTTTGAACATGTAGTAGTAGTCATTTGTAACGCCTCTGTCCTAAACTCAGACAATTTATACAATTTATCAGTCAAATTATTTATTATTTAGTACAACTGCCCACCACATGCTGTCTCTCAAAAGGTGGTTAACCGGATTGGTGACTCTTGATCATAAGCAGTATTATTTATAGTTAATTAATCTTGTGCAATTCCCGATATGGGACAATTCTATTCACATCTCCCTCTCTTCCCGTGCGCATGACGTCAGCAGAGAAACCCCAACTAAACAGGTGGGCCCCCCTGCCCACGTCAGCGCACCCAACCAAACAGAGCCCTCTGCTCCATTTGTGTGGGCCCCCATCACCCACGTGACAGTAATAGCAGCACAGGCTGCTCTCACTCTTCTGGAGCCCCCCTTACATTTTTATTACCATACTGCCATCTATATAATAAAACACAAAGAAAGCTATCAAGTGGCTCACCTTCAATCCCCCAAAAATCAAAGGCCTAGATCTAACCTCACAAAACACATTTTCCCACAAAACACAAATTCAAATCCCCCCACCCAAAACAACTCCTTTATTTATTTATTTATTTCTCTCTTTCTTTCTCTATCTCTCTCTTCTATTCAAAAAATTAAGAAAATAAAAAAAATTTAAAAAAAATTAAAAAATAAAAAATTTAAAAACTTTTAAAATAATTCAAAAAAACCAAAAAAATCAAAAACTTATAAATTTTTCTTCAAAAATTTTAAAAAGTAAAAAAAAAATTTAAAAAATACTTTTTTTAAATATTTGAAAATTTGAAAATTTTTAAAAATAATAAATTTTTTAAAATTTTAGAAATTTTAGAAATTTTAAAAATTTTGAAAATTTTAAAAAAATAAAAAACTGTAAAAATTTTTAAAATAAAAATTTTGAAAATTTGAAATTTTGAAATTTTGAAATTTTGAAATTTTGAAAATCTCAAAGCAAATCCAAATCCAAATCCAATGTCGAACCCCAATTAAAAGGTCGACGTCGATATCTAATCTGCTGCTGATTCCGTATCGATGACTCCCCTCCACCAAATCGAGCGTGAATATCAAGCTACTCCGTATCGGCAACTCCCCTCCACCAAATCAAGAGCCTCAATATGCGATGCGACGACTCTAATTTCATCCCATTAATCGAATTCTCATTCTAATTTTTAATTTTTTATGTCTGCAGGTGATTACTCAATTTTTTGCTCGCTCGAATTTTGTGTGTGCATGGGATTTAAGTTTAGAGAGGTATGATTGTTTTATTTTTGGGTTTAAAAAAATTTAATTTGGTGATTTATTTAATGAGTTTTTTATTGATTTTTATTTAAGGTGTACGCAAGTAAGAGATGGATTATTTGGTGGCCTCAATTTGGGCTTCCAAACCATAGTAAGACAGGTAAGTTGACTAGCAACCTAAAATAACTTGGCAAATATGCAACATTAATTACTTTACTACAAGAAAAAATACCATCGTGAAGTGTTCCCTTCACTGGTTATTAGAAACCATAGATAACATAACTTAGAAGAACTTTTAGTGTATGTTTGGATATATAGGATTGGGATGACTGGAGTTTACCAGTGAAGGGTGCAAACTCTCCACTCAAGAAAGACAGCTAAAGTAAATTTGTTATTTATCCATTTTTATTTTTTTTTATAAAGGTGCAATGGGGAGACAAAGTGGAGATAAAAGAAATGATTAGCTTGGATTAGAGTTTTGAGAACTTCATGTATTTTATTTTGGTTAAAATAATAATAAGAGGTATTTCAATTGCAAACTGATTCTCAGACAAACAAATGTTCAGATTATTGATATTGCAGATACCTTCACACATGCACTTGCGTTACCATTGTATTTAGACATGCTCATAGTGGTTATGGGATTAGAGTAAGCTCTATAAAACCTATATGATAATGTCCTTACATAACTATTACAAGCATCTAAAAGTGATGCTCGAGTTAAAAAAATCTCTATACAGTGTTTCTAACAAACTATATGCATTCCAGGTAAGTTTAAGCTAATGATCAAGAAAGGCGATGGTTGAGCTTAAAGGTATATATACTGCTTTCTCATATAATATATTTTCTACTTTAATTAATTTGCTGGACCTCCAAAACTATTTTATATAATCAAACCAGGTGCACCGTTCCGAAGATGTGCTACAAGCACATGTCAACGGGCAAACCTAGTCCTTTTATATATATATATATATATATAGAGTAAGTCTATTAAGAGCTGGGAAGCTGAAATCCTTATCGGGAGCTGGGTTTTTTAGCCGTCCGATCGCTGTTCAGATCGATCAGACGGCTCAGATTTGATCCTGCTCAACTCTCTTTTTCTGAGGGATAAAATGGTCATTTCTCTCTGATTCTTTCTTCAAAACATTCTCAGCTCTCTCCCTCCCGCACTCTCTTTCCTCGATCGAAACCCTACTTCATCTCTCTCTCTCTCTCTCTCTCTCTCTCTCTCTCTCTCTCTCTCTTCGATGATAAACCCCCATATTCTGAGAATCCCTCCCGCTCTCCTTCTTCGTCGATCGAAACCCTACTTCGATTCTCGATCGATCTCTCTCTCTTCGACAGGAAACCATCCTTCTCTGAGAATCGGTTCTCGTCGTCTTTTCGTCGAAGCCGATAGGCCTTCGATTTTACCTCTCTCCCGTCCTCTCTCTCGCCGTTAGGGTTTCGATTTGCTCCGAACGAACCCTACCTCCTTTTCGAGCGATCGGACGGCGAAACCCTAGCCCCCAATCTTCCAAGCTACACCTCTCAGGTAATCTCAATTTCTAATCTTGTTTCCTTTTATAATCGTTCATTTTTAGTGTTAGAATTACTCTTTTTATTTCAGAAATTTAGTGTGACTTGAAGAAGGTGTTATTGTTTCTATGGGTTTGTTGCTAAAAGTATGTAATAGATAACAAGAGGGAAACTGCTTGAGATGGTTTGGGCATGTTTAATGGAAACCCAGAAGAAGGTGTATAGAGAAATGAGAGGTAGTTGAAAACATGGAGATGTTTAAAAGTTGATTAGAAGTCTTGACTTGGTTTGGGTGTGATTTCTCGAGAAGAGATCGGCTAATGACAGAGATTTATCAACTGGGTTAAGTATGAACAATCTTGCATACTTTTGAGTTTTAGTAGTTTAGTATGAACTGGAGAAGGTAGGCTTTGTTGCTATGAAGTGCATACTAGATAGGGGATTTTGGGGGTTTTGGAGAGAAAAAGAAAAATCTAATTAGACATTAGGCATCGAGTTAGGATTGCGACGAAGATTAGGGGTTTCTCACTTTCTCTGAAGATTTTTTGGTGGGTTGTCACTATAAATGTTCTTTATATGCACTCAAAAAAAACTCAAACTGTTTAACCCGAGCAGTCTTGTATCAAAATGTGTTTTTACTTGGGAATTGCGTGCAGGTAAAGTGTTTCACTCAAATGAAGTTTTACTTGAGAATTACTAGTTTATGTCTGTGGATTTTGTAGGTAAGCGTCTTACATAATTATAAATAATTTTTTTGCCCTATCTGTAATTATTGCTCTTTAATTCCAAATATGTCCATATGTTAAATTAATCGTTATGTCTCTAACTTCACCTTTATTCTCCACCCCGACATCTTCGAATCGGTATAATTTTGTGAACATTTTTTTTTCCATTACAAGCTTAAACACTTACCTGCACGACTAACTAAATAATCAGCCTGCACTTTTTTCACTGTGCAAGTCTAAACTGATTGTTGTGGATAATTAATGAATTTGAGCATTAGATAATTTAGACTTGTATGGATTTGTGCTGGTCTTAAATAGGGTAGAATGTTGCAAGAATAGTTTGAGGTCATGAGACTATATGACCGATATAAATTTTAATTGCCAGGTTCAAGAGAAGGGGTATTTAGTTGTTCCTCTGGTACTTGTAAAAATTCATGTTTGTTGCTTTTGTTTTGTTTCTGTTTTTATAATTTTGATCATTTGAGCTGTATTTGCTTATGGAGGTAAGGTAGTGCCTAATTTAGTTACGATGGTTATTTAGAATTTTTAACTGAAATCAAATAAAATGTGTACCTCACCATATTTGATGACCATACATTCAGCACACAGACCAAGCTACTTTTATTACTAGCATTCAAACAAGTGAAGAAGTGATAACTATCCTAAATGTGTACATCACCATATTTGATGACTATAGATATGCTATAAGTCAAAGTTACACAGACCAAGCTACTTAATTTTGCTGGCGAATGGTGATATCAGTTGCTTGCTGAAAACATTGATGTAATAATGAGAATTGCAGTAGCCAAACTACTTTTGGCATTGACACCATATTTTGCATTGGAGAGTTTATTGCATAAGCTGTTCTACTATATAAATGTCTGTTTTGTAGATACTATCCACACCGAAACCAAACTGGCATGAATACCCTCAGTGGACTCCCAAGAATCTCTCATCTACTGTTCCAAATCTCGATGCAGATGGTCTCGATTTGCTTTCCAAGATGTTGCTGTATGAGCCTTCAAAGAGGATTACTGCGAAGAAAGCTATGGATCACCCTTACTTTGATGACTTGAAGAAAGAATACCTGTAGGTGTCTATCAAGGACGTGCTTTTTCGGTCTTGGTTCTTGCTTTTCTCAAGCAATTGGGATGGTCGATGAAAAGCGGCAAATGGGATGATCTGCGTACCAGTTGCAGCAATTTTTTTTGTTTGTTATTTGATTTTCCGGTGTTGTTGCTAAATTCGCGTTATTATGATGGTAGCAGTGTTTGTGGTTAGTTTATGATGTGACTGAAATTGTTTTTGCATGTTTTGTTGGATGGTTTAGCTAGAGATGTATAAACTATAATAACTTTATTCATAATATCACCAAGTTCGCTTAAGCAAAGTTCCGCAATTATTTTATAATTTGTGCATATGCTTCGATGAATGAATGTTAGCCTGTGTGACTGCAATGCAAGTTCACTTTGAACAAAAAGGATTTTCACTTTCAATGTTGATAGATTGATGAATGGAATTTGCAGTAAGCCAATTTGTAATATTGCAGAGGTGTATTGATAAGATGAGCTTAATTGCGATTGTGCTAGCAGTAATTATATATGAGTTTTCAAGTTTCAAAGGAATTATGATACAAGGGTAAATACATTATTGAAGCTATGCAGCTATCATCGATAAGATTTTATACTATAATCGCTTGACGTAAATATTTACACTAATAACTACTTCACGCCCATAGTAAATATTTACACTAGTAAAAGAATAAAGATAAATAGATAATTTAGTTGATTACGAAAGAACAAGAAAACATGCTTCAAGTTGTAAGCAGCTGGTGACAGTAAGCAGCAGAGAACAAGGCAAATATACAGATACCAATAATTCGTTATTTGTAGGATTAGCATTTGAGACTTGTAAGATATATCCTGAGCAGTCAGCGATTTCCAGGTTTTTTACTTTTCGAAACAGGGAAGACGAGAAAGTAATCATCAATGTCACAAGGGAGGAGCAACAATTCATGCTACTTAATATATGTACAACTGGCAAATCTAAGCAGAAGCTTTTACAAGAGTAACTACAGTTGAATGATATCGCCATGACACCATATAGTGAAGTGAAACAAAAAGTAACCGCAGGTATCCAAAAAAATGTTTAGGCCTCATATGATTCAATATGTTTGGTATAAATAATAACACATTTTATCGCATTTTGGCCACTGTATCAATCTTGGTGAAGATCCTCAGCTGGTGGGGCAAATCTTGCATCTCCCACAGGGACGACTACGGCCACATCATTTGTAAATAGTGACTTGATGAAAGTAGGGGTGTTTAGGAGGCGACGCCCAGTCATCCTTGGATACACATCTTCAAGGTAATAATAAGCATGACCAGCGATCATACCCTAATAATGCAGGAAAAGATATAGATGTGTGATAAAGTAATATACAGTAATTATATACGAAAGTACAGAAGAATTCGTAAAATGAAGCACTAATGGTTAAAGACTTTTGAGGGTTGTTTTTTTAACAAAATCTAAATCAAGAAAGATACAAACAAAAATTAGACAGATCTGATTCAAACATATTCCCACACAGTAAAGCATGATTTAACAGATTCAAACATATTCCCACACAGTCAAGATTCATTAACTTGGATCAAGCAATCATGGACCTTGGGCCAAGTAATATAACAAAAAATGGGTATATAATTCACAAAAAATGAGAGAAATATCTAATCAAATTGAGACAAATATCACAACAAATGAAACATAAAAATGCAAGAATCTAAAATATGTAATCCTTACTAAATTTGCATGAGTTCTTAGTTTAGATTCAAAAACATGTCTAAGACACCTCAAACCAAAAATCAAAGATACAGGAAAATTTTATAAAAGGATAGAAGAAGTCCAAATAACAGCCAATGTGAGATGTATCTTATAAAATTTTATAAAAGGATAGAAGAAGTCGAAAGTTTTATAAGAGAGCATTGTAACATCATATATGATATATTTGTGTTCATAATCAATATTTAGAGTAATGCCACTGGGTGAGATGTAACTTCAATAGCCATGCCTATCATGTCCCCCTTACATAGCCCTCTTATATACAGACATGACAAGCATCATTCAAAAGGGGCAAAGTTCTCCTATATTCCTAAAAAATTTCTACTGCCTTGTCCATCTTTCCTAGTTTACATTACCCATCAACCATTGTACAAAAAGTAACAAAATTTGCAGCCACACCATTGTTAGGCATTTCTTCAAAAAGTGCACAAGCATCTTCAACGGTGCTAAACCCTTCAACCATGTCTACCATGAACGAAGCTTTAATTAGTACATTATATGTAACAACATCTTTACTGATATTGGCTTCCTCCAATCTATAAATGAAATGTAATTTGAAATTGAGATTACCTGATAAGAACGTTTGGGGGCTAGGGTTTCTCTTCGAATCGCTAAGGAATCATAACCTCAATCGCGATTTGTGTTTGTCGTCGAAGAGAGAGGCAGAACCCACTGAGAGTAGAAATTGAAACCCTAACAAAAGGAAGTTGAAAATGTGTAAGCTCAGAACAACAGACACTGAACATGAAGTTAAAAATGTGTCAGCTCAGAACAACAGATTCTGAAAATGAAGTTCAAAATGTGTAAGGTTAAGTGTTGAGGGCATTGGAGATTCCACAACATTCATTCGTTTCTTCCTCATCTTCTCTCCTGCTCATTCCCCAAACTGTATTGAAATTTGCATAATTATCATGGCACACAACCAAATATGCTTGAAAACAATAATTTCAATCCCCAAAAATAAATAACCAACTTATATCAAAATGAATCTCATCATTGCCTACACACACAACCGAAAGATAGGATTAATTCATGATTGCCTACACACACAACTGTAAAGCTCAGATTAGATTATTTCATCACTAGTCACTCCTATTAATCATTAAATCATAGTGTGCAACTTCAGAAACATAATCAATCTCATCATCACTTATAACCAATGAGGAAAAATAAAGCTCATATAGGATTAATTCATCACCAGTCACTCCTACAAATTATTAAATATATAAATCATAGTGTGCAACTTCAGAAACATAATCCATCTCATCATCACTTATAACCAATGAGGAAAGATAAAGCTCATATAGGATTAATTCATCACTAGTCACTCCTACAAATCATTAAATAAATAAATCATAGTGTGCAACTTCAGAAACAAAATCCATCTCATCATCACTTGTAAAACTAGTTACCAAGTTATCCAACGAGGAAGCAAACTCACAATCACATGAATATAACAGACTATTTGGGGAAGCGAATACTTTCCTGACATATTATAGCTGATCATCTTGTTCCACACACTATTCTAGAGATGGACACATTACCTGACAAATTAATTTTCAAAGCAAGCAATTAATTTACAAAATAAACAATTTGAAAAAAAAAAATTTGGAAAAAAAATGTTCACAAAATTATACCTGATTCGAAGATGTCGGGGTGGAGAATAAAGGTGAAGTTAGAGACATAACGATTAATTTAACATATGGACATATTTGGAATTAAAGAGCAATAATTACATATAGGGCAAAAAAATTATTTATAATTATGTAAGACGCTTACCTACAAAATCCACAGACATAAAATAGTAATTCCCAAGTAAAACTTCATTTGAGTGAAACACTTTACCTGCACGTAATTCCCAAGTAAAAACACATTTTGATACAAGACTGCTCGGGTTAAACAGTTTGAGTTTTTTTTGAGTGCATATAAAGAACATTTATAGTGACAACCCACCAAAAAATCTTCAGAGAAAGTGAGAAACCCCTAATCTTCGTCGCAATCCTAACTCGATGTCAATGTCTAATTAGATTTTTCTTTTTCTCTCCAAAACCCCCAAAATCCCCTATCTAGTATGCACTTCATAGCAACAAAGCCTACCTTCTCCAGTTCATACTAAACTACTAAAACTCAAAAGTATGCAAGATTGTTCATACTTAACCCAGTTGATAAATCTCTGTCATTAGCCGATCTCTTCTCGAGAAATCACACCCAAACCAAGTCAAGACTTCTAATCAACTTTTAAACATCTCCATGTTTTCAACTACCTCTCATTTCTCTATACACCTTCTTCTGGGTTTCCATTAAACATGCCCAAACCATCTCAAGCAGTTTCCCTCTTGTTATCTATTACATACTTTTAGCAACAAACCCATAGAAACAATAACACCTTCTTCTAGTCACACTAAATTTCTGAAATAAAAAGAGTAATTCTAACACTAAAAATGAACGATTATAAAAGGAAACAAGATTAGAAATTGAGATTACCTGAGAGGTGTAGCTTGGAAGATTGGGGGCTAGGGTTTCGCCGTCCGATCGCTCGAAAAGGAGGTAGGGTTCGTTCGGAGCAAATCGAAACCCTAACGGCGAGAGAGAGGATGGGAGAGAGGTAAAATCGAAGGCCTATCGGCTTCGACGAAAAGACGACGAGAACCGATTCTCAGAGAAGGATGGTTTCCTGTCGAAGAGAGAGAGATCGATCGAGAATCGAAGTAGGGTTTCGATCGACGAAGAAGGAGAGCGGGAGGGATTCTCAGAATATGGGGGTTTATCGTCGAAGAGAGAGAGAGTGAGAGAGAAAGAGAGAGAGATGAAGTAGGGTTTCGATCGAGGAATGAGAGTGCGGGAGGGAGAGAGCTGAGAATGTTTTGAAGAAAGAATCAGAGAGAAATGACCATTTTATCCCTCAGAAAAAGAGAGTTGAGCAGGATCAAATCTGAGCCGTCTGATTGATCTGAACCGCGATCGGACGGCTCAAAAACCCAGCTCCCGATAAGAATTTCAGCTTCCCAGCTCTTAATAGACTTACTCTATATATACACTTAAGCAGGTATGTATATATATATATATATATATATATATATATATATATATATATATATATATATATATATATATATATAAATTAAATAATATGAGATGAGTAGTATGGTTGGTTGTTGGCCTATAGTTGGTTCAATAGGGCTTATGAATTAAATGGTTTAATCAAGCAGCCTATAGATTTATTATGGGGCTATGTCTTAATTATTCACTAAAGGAAAAAAAATGAAATGAATGGTGGAAAGAAGGGTGCTGTGCACTTGGCATGAGTGGAGAATATCCCATATCTGAGAAGTGAATCAGAAATAGGTGAGTTATATAGGATTTACCAAATGAGAAAGGTTACCTATAGGGTTAACCCACCTTTTGATGGTGCCTGTGGTGGGTGTGGCTAGAGTTTTGTGTCTGTTCATTCGCGTGCGCGCACACGTAGTCGTGTGCACAGCTGAGCTGGGTCCATGGCGTTACAATTATTCAACGCATCATTATTGACCCCAGATGGCCAAGTTGGTCATGCAAAAGCATAAAACCCTTTGTGTCATTGAATTTCGGGTTCATCACGATATTTAACTATTGGGCTTATAGTTGTATAACCCAGATGAATAAGCATGTAGTTTTTTCTTTACATGCTTCTGACATGGAATTTCAGAAGTGATATACAAATATTATATATCTTTCTCATTCATAGTTTTGATGTGGAATCCATTAAGATGTATGTCTTTAATATTAAACAAATTTATTCTAGACTTGAGGAATATAATGCATCTTTGATATATATTTTTGTTCCCCATGTAAAATTATATGGGTTCTTCCGGAGCCATAAATCAGGTTTGCACTTCATGAAATTGTATTAACATTTGTCTTTGCTAATTTCAAGTTCAAAAAATACTTTTTATTTCGAAGAATTGTATGTGTCTTTCCACTGTCTGCTAGACATAATTCTCCATCTTTCATCTTGAAATTTCTCAAAGCATTGGAATTTGCCATATATCTTCATATAAGAGTTGATAATCAAATTAAAACCAAAAGTTAAATACCTAAAAAAATATTTATTTATTAGATCATGATCACTTATTGAATGGAAAACATAAGAACTGCAAGTTACAGAAAATGCAATAATTAATATTAAAAGACGATAACTATTTTAAATAATATATGATCAAACTAGTCAACAATGACATTTTCATAATTGATGTGCTCATCACCACTATTTCTATTTTCATCACCATCATTTCTATTCTCAATTGCATAATCAACTCCACTTGGTTCAGAAACATCCAAATGGATGTTCACGATAGGTACTTCAAAATGATTATCATAAAGATCATCAAAATTAGTAAAGTTTGTTTCTTTCTCTTTTTATTTTTCCTTAATATATGCTTGATAAATATCAATAATGTGTTTGCCAGTACGGCATGTACAGGACCAATGACCTTTTATACCGCACATATAAAAAGATTCATTATTTCCATTCTTATCATTAATTTGTAAACATTTTCCATGCTTTCCCCCCAGCATTGCTCCACTTCTGGTGAGAGAACGATTTATCTTATTTGAGCCATATTGGTTGTACCCACCTTGATTCTTGGGATTATAACGACTATGACCACCACATCCACAACCATAAGTGCTAACATTTGCTTCAGGAAATAACTTGTTTGCATTCACTACAAGGAATGATTTTTAAGCCAGTTGGGTGGGATTGATGATTTTTCAGAAAAAAAAATGTTCATTGTTTTGTTCAGCAACAAGGAGGCATGAAATAACTTGTGAATATTTTTCGAAAACCTTTTCACGGTACTGCTGCTGCAAGAGCATGTTTCATGCATGAAATGTTGTATCCCCCTATGGCTAACCATGAAGTCCAGGAATTTGCCTGAAGATACTCTGAAAGCACATTTGGATGGATTAAGTCGCTTCTTTTGCCTCCGTAGAACATTGAAGGCTTCCTGCAGGTCACAGGCGTGGTCTGTTTAGGGTGAGGCTCTTCACTGGCATGTCATCTACGTAAACCTTCATATTCCTGCCGATCTGCTTTTGGAAGACTTTGTTAACTAGGCGCTGGTAGGTAGCTCCAGCATTTTTCAGCTCGAAGGGCATGACCCGGTAACAATGCAGGCCTTGGTCGGTTACGAAAGAGGTCTTCGGGATGTCGAAGGGGGACATTCTGATTTGATTATATCCGGAGTAAGCGTCCATGAAACTAAGGAGCTGGTGACCGGAGGTGGCGTCAATGAGAGCATCAATGCTAGGGAGAGGGAACAGATCTTTCGGACAGGCTTTATTCAGATCCGTGAAGTCAATACACATCCTCCACTTAACATTTGTTCTTTACAATCACTACTGTGGCGAGCCACTCGAGATAGTTGAATTCTTGGATGAACCGAGCCTCGAGGAGTTTTATCCACCTCCTTTTTTATGGCTATCTGGTGATCAGGGACGAACTTGCGATGCTTTTGCTAAACAGGTTTAGCTTCGGGATTGATGCTAAGGTGGTAAGTGATGAGGTCTTCCGAGATACCCGGCATATCAGATGCTGTCCATGCAAATAGGTCTATGTTGCCTCTAATGCATTCGATGATCTGTTCCTTGACTATTTGCGGGAGAACTTTACTGACTCGAATGGTCTTCGACGGGTCTTCTTCAAAAAATGGGACCTTTTCTAACTAGTCGACCGGTTTCGAGATAATCTTCCGGCCTATCTGAGGGACTTCTAACGAGTCGAGGGAAAGGAATGTTCCTCCCAAAGCCGTGGTGTAGCACCTTTGGGCCGTCTCTTGATTTCCCCTTACTTCCCCTACTCCAACAAGGGTCGGGAAGTTCATTTTCATATGGAACACGGAGGGGACGGTGCAAAGCGCGGCTAGGCCTGGCCTACTGAGGATGGCTTTGTAAGCATCTTCCATATCTACTACCATTAAGTCCATTGCTTCTGTTCGGCTTGTTGGGGTTTTTCCTGCGGTCACGTCTAGGGTGAGCACTCCTTCAATCGAGACTGGGGCCCCTGAGAATCCGGTGAGAGTGTATCCTGCTGGTTTAAGACGGTCTCGGGAGAGGCCAAGACAATGAAATGCATCTAGGAAGAGGATGTTAACAGAGCTCCCGTTATCTACCAGGATCCGTCGTACCTCATGATTAGCCATTTGAAGGCTGATTACAAGTGCGTCGCAGTGGAGAGTTCGGACACCTTCCAAGTCCTTATCGGAGAAGGTAACTGGGACACCAAAACTCTTGGGAGGAGGGAAATTTTCTATGGAGTTAACTTCCTGGATGAAAGCTTTGTGGGAGGAGTTAGACTCTCCTCCCATGAGACCTCCGTGTATAGAGTGGAGAACTGCCCTTGGTTCGGAGTCTTGGGATTCTACTGGCTTCTCGATTCATTTATTAGCCGCCCTGGGTGGTGGAAGGTCCAACCTGTCCTACCTCACAGACTTGGTAAGCTTCCCCCTCTGGATTAGGGCCTCTATTTCGTCCTTCAAGGCCCTGCACTCATCTGTAACATGGCTATGGTCCCTATGAAAGCGGCACCACTTGTCTCTATTCCTTTTCTTACCAGGTCTATTCATCTTCGGAGGAGGTTGGAGCAGACCCTCTTTGCCGATCTCCATGAGGATGGCTGAAACACTGGCATTCAAAGGGGTAAACCTTTCAAAATGGGGAGGAGGGCAGCGCTGGCCGTTGTTGTCCTTGTGGAGCTTCTTGGAGCCTTCTTCCTCTGCCCTCTTTCATTTGGTCCCGGGTAGGGGCTCCTTCTGATCTTGAGGATTGAGGGCTTCTTCAGCCTAGATATACTTCTCACTCCTTAGCAGGAGTTCCAAGAAGTCTCGGGGCAACTTCTTGGCTAGGGATGCCTTTAGGTCGGCGTGATTGATGTTTTGGCGGAATGCTGCAGAAGCCACAGACTGATCAAGAGAAGCAATGGACCGAGCCTCGGTGGTAAAGTGCCTAACATAGTCTCTCAAGCGCTCGCCCTTCCTCTGGCTGAGCACCAACAAAGATGCACTAATCTTCTTGGTTCAGCAGCTACTAACAAAGTGGGTAAGGAAGAGCTCCTCAAATTAGTTGAAAGAGAAGATGGATGCGGGGGATAGGCGGGAGTACCATTCTCTCGATGGTCCCTTCAGCATGGTAGGGAAGGTTTTGCAAAGAAGCACATCAGATGCTTGGTGGATCATCACGAGAGTTTTGAAACTCTTTATATGATCAGTCGGGTCTGATTCCCTATTGTAAGACTCGAAGTGAGGGGCTTGAAGGTCTCTGGGACTAGAACTTCCATGATGGCTTTGGAGAAAGGGGGCCTGCTCGGGCAGAAATTCCTCGCCTGCTGTTCTTCTTCCCGGTTGAGCCTGCTGAGGCGCCTCTCCATCTCGTGGAGACGGCGATGGATCGAGTCATCCCTCCGGTCAGATCTGCTCAACCCTCGGGACTCCCCTTCATAGGTGGAGATATGGCGAGGGCTGGGCGTATGCTGGTCATGACCCGGGGTGTGGCAAGGGCTAGGCTCACGTCGTTCATGATTCGGGGCATGGTGAGGGCTAGGCGCACGCTGATCGTGGCCCATGGCGATATTGAAAGCTCACAGAATGTCTTCTTTGAAGTTCTGGAACTCTGCTTGAGTGACCGGTGCCCCTCCAGCTCGGCTGTCTCTAGGTGCTGCTCGACTTATTGGTGTAAGACTCCTCTGTCGACGGTGTGGAGGGGACTCCCTTCGCCTCCTCGGGGAAGGGGTTCTTCTAGGCCTTGGTCTGCAGGGGGGGGGGGGGGGGGGGGGGTCTAGGGGCCTTCTAGCGCTCGAGTTGAAGGACTTCCTCAAGGGTTCGCCTTTCATTCAAGCGAGCCCGGAGGTTGACCTCCGCTGACGATTAACGATTACTTGACGGAGATCTGGCCCGGGAGGGACTTTGAGAAGTCATAGAGTCAGTTGAAGGATTGTGAACTGGGATGTGGTCATGGTGGGAGTGTTGTCCCTGACGGCTCCAACGGGAGCCCCCTGTGGCAGCCCTTCTGGACCTAGGAGGAGGCTGTTCAGGCTGCGGTTGCTGAACTTGTTGGTCGAGTTGAAGAGAAAGATCTTGGAGTTGTAGAGGAGGAGGAGGAAGAGGAGTGGATCTTCGGCTGGATGCCACTGCCTTCCCTTTTTCCTTTAGGAGGCATGACTCGGAAAATGTCTTTACCGGTGATATGTGATTGGAGTGCCTTTTCTGTTCCCACAGACAGTGCCAAACTGTTGCTCCTTATTTTGGGTGTGGGAGCAAACAGATGATTTGTAGATTCTTTTGGAAACAATAAAGGCAAACCTGTTGACTTCTGGCCGGTGTTTGACCATTTCTCGCCATTGCCGTTAACCTGCAAAAAGTTCGAAATGCCGGGATGGATCCCGGCGACGAACCCTCCGATGCTCAAGTCAGTAATCAGGAAGATTATAAAAAAAATGTTTTGTGGAAAAATATTGATTACCTTCCTTATGATGGGGGGAGATGGGTATTTATAGTCGCCTTTAGAGACTGCTTAGAGATAATCCTATATCTCTATGTCCGGTGTTTTTAATAAGGAAGAGAGTTTAACTTGTTTCAGGATAAGAGATGCTGTTTAAACTGCCTCTTATAGATAACTGCGAATTTGAATTACTCTCTAAACATCTTAGACTGGTCTGTGGCAGGCTACCACCCATACCCAATAAGACATCTGTTTTCGGGTTATTAGGCTTTGAAGAAAGACTCAGTTCCCATATCGGACCCGCTTGTGGTGGAAATTACTATTTTACCCTTGAGAGCTTTGAGATTCGTGCCCGATTTGAATGGTCCCGATTTAATCCTTTTTTTAGCCATATCAAATACACATGTACAATAACCTAGAATGCATTGAATTATTATAACTAGTAATTGATACATGCAATGCACATCTTTATAAATATATATTTTTTATTAAAAAAATTGACGTTGTCTCGCATCGAGCTTAAGAGCCTTTTATGTTAGTTATGCATGTGCATTGCACAGGTTTATTGGGTTACAATGCGTGTGTTTCTTGGGTGACAAACTCTCTCATTAAAATAGTAGAGATTAGTGAAAAGAATGTATTGAAATTTCTTTTAGCCTGTAATATGTTGGTTTTGCGTGTAATATTTTTGTTATTGAGAGTATGCGTAATGAATGGGCATGCTATAGTCAGTTGGAATGTTGATAATTATTAATGTTAAATATGTCATCTATCAATTGTTCATTAACAATTCCAGTTTTTAATACTATTAATTTACACGTGCGATGCACGTCTTAATAAATATAGTTTTTTTAAAGTAAAAATTCAAACGTAGTCTGAGTTTGAACCTAAGACCTCCTTTATAATAGTTATGCACATGCGCTACACGTGTTGATAGATTAACAAATAACACTAAGGTCTTCTCCCATTATAATATTAGAGATTAGAGATGGAGATTATATATTATAGATAGATAAATAGACAGTATTTTACACGTGTAATGCACATTTAATATATAAAAAAATTAAAGTAAAAAATCTGACATAGTGAGGACTTGAACCTGAGACCTCCTTCATATTACTTATGCACGTCCAATGCACGCATTGGTATATTTACAAATGACACTAAGGCTTTCTTCCATTATAATATTAGAAGATTAGAAGATATAAGGTTTTTTAGGATTGAGGAGAGAGATGCAGAGATTGCATATTCACGCAAGATATTTTTTGATTTTCTGAAAAATTGCTAAATTGTGACTATTAACTATAAATTTTGATTATTATAAAATTCACTTGGTGAAGATTTCCTCTAGACGGACGGAAAAATTAAATTTGGGCCGTTAGATCATCTAAACCTGTGTTTTTTACATAATATAAAATTATGGATTTAAGTCTCTTAAAAAGTTAGTAGCTCATTAGAAAAATTTCCACTATCTTCTACCAATTTCCTTTTTAAATTATGCATTTAATTCCTTCAAAATTAATGGGCTTACTAAAAAAAATACCAAAATTAGTCGGCCTATTAGAAAGTTTTCTCCCAACACTTTCCCAAATATTCAATCTAATTGCCAAAAATTTTAAAACATTTTGCATTTAAGTCCCTCTAGAATTAGTCTACCTATTAGAAAAGGTGAATTTTTTTTCTTCTACAAATTTTGATGAAATTATGCACTTAAGTTCTTACAAAATTAGTAGGCTCATTATCAAATATTCTTGCTTTTTTCTACCCAATTTTTTGTTTGTTGAAGATTAGGCATTTAAGTTTCAAAATTAGTGGACATGTCTAAAAAAAATCTCTCTTATTTTAAAAAAAATCTCTCTTTTATATTCCTCGTACCTAATATGGCTTCCATTTTTTAAAAAAAAATTGCATTTATATCCCATCTGACTACCAATTCTTTTTAAAATTTTGCATTTAAGTTCCTCTAAATTTTGAGTAAGGTTATCAACAAATTGGTGAAAACTATGTAGACATGGGTATTTTAGGTACGAAAAACAAAAAAAAAATAACAAATAGTCACGTGAAAACATATGTTCCTGCTTTTGGACAGAGTAAGGTGATCTGCTAACAGAATATGGATGCTCCACAAAAAAAATAATTGGGTAGGGTTATCTATCCATTGGTGAAAATTGGGGTGGGTTAGCGAAAGGGTAATTTCGCTAAAACCTATCTACTTATCTAGTTTTCACCAATTTGTAGATAATCTTACCCAAGTTTTTATTTCCGGATGACCTTACTTCGTCCATTATGGGTGAGTAGTAAGAGGTTAAAATCTCCAAACCGACCAGAAACTACCCGAACCGATGAAAATGATGCGGATTTGCTGTGGCACGTGTTGGGGTACAGTTGTGAATTTGCTAAACTGGCAGGTCGGGTCAGGTCTCTTTCCCTCTTCGACTCTCTTTGGGCCAAAAATTAACCGACTATAAAATCGAACCGAACCGCCAATAAAATGGTTCGGTGGGTTATGGTTCAAGCAGTATTCGGTTGGTTTTGACTCGGTTTTGAAGTCTAATTTGGTCCGGTTTGGTTCATGATTTTTGGCCGATTCAGTAGCAAAATCGAACCATGCTCAACCCTATAGTCCATAATCTGTTAGCAGTTGATCCCTACTCCATCCAAAAGCTCTATACATTAGTATTTGGGGGGGGGGGGGGGGGGGGGGGGGGGGGTTCTTCTTGTTTATGTTTACCTAAAAATATCCATGATTGGTTACTCGACTATTGGAGAAACTTAAATGCATTATTTTAAAAAAATGGTGAATAGAGAGATGATTTTTTATAATAAGCTAACTAATTTTGAAATGCATATGAGTGGTGCTCAGTTGCAAACGGGTATGTTTGCACAGACCCGTTGCAAACCGGGCTCCTGGCCGTTGGATCATTTCGATCCAGATCGAGCAGCAAGGATTGAACCTGCCCATCACCCTACTCTCTCACTTAAGTGAGGAGGGTTGTTTTGGGTATTTTAACCCACAAATAACTCTTCAACTTAGCTACTCTCTCACACTCACACTCTCAAACTGATGAACTTGTATATGTTTTTGGCCAAATTTTAACCTAGGCCTACGTACTTCGATTTCTTTTTTCAACTTCGATTGTTGCTTCACACAACGACCTATGTATAACCTCGATCGTTGTGTGAAACAACGACTTAAGTTATAAAAGTGTTTTAAAACACCTGTAAAAATTTAGCTCTCCTCCTACATTCTATCTCTCATTCTCTTTCTCGCTCGTTCCCGAACGCAAAATTGAAACCTTAGCTCCTCCTCCTTCACTTTACTCTCTCCCTCTTCTCGAACTCTTTCCCTCTTCTTACGAATCTCCGAACCTGAATGTAATACCCCGCAAAATAAAATGATTTATTTTGCATTAGTAATTAATATTAAATTTGTAAAGTTGACTATTTTGATTATTTTCTTGAAATTGCAATTTTGCACGTGCAACACACGTGCAACGTTATGAATTTTTAATTCTGAAAATGTTATGGTTAATAATTGTTTTTTCCTTATTTATTTATAATATTTTAATTTTTAGATTTATTTAAATTAATTTGACTATTTTTTACAAATTTGTCAATTTTATACGTGCAAAACACGTGCAAATATTTTTGGTGCAAATATCCAATTTTATATTTTTATTAAATTCTCCTAATTATAATTGAGTCTATCCTAAATTTTGGGATTTTTCTAAATAAAGAAACTCTTTTTATAAATACCTCGAAAGAGAGGGGCTTTTATGTAAAAAGCCATTTTGACCTCACATAAATAATGAAAATTTTTGGGCTTTCCATGATCATCATTTAAATTAAAGTATATTTAAATTTTATTTGGATTTGATTTGGTAAAGATTTAAAACAAATAGGGTGTTTTTGCAAATATGGAATTTATGTAGAATCTTGTGCAAATATTTTTTTGGAGAGTAAAAGTCAGATATTTTGATTGGAAAATATAATATGTATTATTAGATATTATTTCTGATTTTTCTGAATTTTTATGAATATTTTATGATGTATTTGCAAATATTACAAAAGGGAGGGCTTTTGTGCAAAATCGCCACCCTGAGTTGTAAATCCGAAATTTTCTTATTTGTTGGGCTGTGCGGGATTGCTGGACAACTCAGTGATAAAAAGATTTAATTTGGTTTTGATTTGGTTAACTTATTTTAACTAAGAGAGGGTTATATATGTAAAGTTATATTCTGGAAGGATTCTTTTGCAAAAGTATTTCTAAAACCCTAATTCCTTATTTCCGACCTGTATAAAAGAGGGTGTGCAGCCGTCATTCGCTACACAAGTTTTATTATATTTCTATTTTCTTGGTGATTGAAGAGGAGATCTTGGATTCTTTGCAAAGAGGAGATTCTTCATTTTGCTTCGTGATATTCGCCTGATCTCTCCAACTATGTGAGTGATGTAAATTTGTTTTGTTGTTTTGATTTAGGTGAGTGACATTGTTTTGTTTTATTTTATTTTGCGTATGTTGTAGGTGAGTAGATATAATTGTTTGGTTGTTTTGTTTGTTCCCTTTGATTTGTGTATGTCATATGAGAATGATATGGATGTTTAGATTGATTTGGATGTTGAATATGTATGTTGGATGGATGAAAAATTGGATCACCGAGAAGAACCCTAGATATTTGTATGAGAATGATGTTAGATCCGTTGAGAACCTAATATAAATTATTGGTAGGCTAAAAATGTTGGATTTGCATTGCGAACAGTCGACTGGTGACTATTAGCAGTCGACTGCTACTGCTTAGATTATATTTTCTTAAAATGTTGGATTATTGTTTATTTGATTGAGTTTAATAGATGTCACGCATTAATTAAATTAAAGATGTTGTTTGGACTTGGATTTCTCAAATACTAAGTTTAAATCTATTTATTTTGGTATTAATAAGATTTGGAAAATAATACAAAGTTATTTTTGTTATATGACTGATTCTTAAAAACCCTAGTTTTGACATATGTACGACCTAAATTCTTCAGACTGTAGGCCGACAGTCGACTGGTACGACCTTTCAGTCGACTGATATGACCCAGCTGCTATGATCTTTAGTTTTCTTAAAATTAGGTTCTGGACAGTCGAATGACGACTTTTACAGTCGACTGGTAACACTTAGATTATTTCTTAAAGATTACTGGAATTTCTCTCGGGTAAGTCGACTTATGACTTTTGCAAGTCGACTAACACTTAGAATATTTTCTCAAAGATTACTAGAATTTCTCTCTGGTAAGTCGACTTATGTCTTTTATAAGTCACCTTATAACCCTTAGTTTATTTTCTTAAAATCATGGAACTTTCCTTCTGGACAGTCGACTTATGCTTTCTATAGTCGACTGGTACTGATGTATCCTTATATCATATCTATGAACGTTCTTTCAAATCATTGATCTCCGGGGTCGGGTATATTCTGCAGGTATTGAGAGTCATTGATCTTCGGGGTCAGGGTATATTCTGCGGTATTGAGAGTCACTGATAGTGATTGATAGCCGGGTATCCGATCTGCGGTGTTGAGAGTGATTGATAGCCGGGTATCCGATCTGCGGTGTTGAAAGTGATTGATCTCCGGGATCGGGTATATTCTGCGGTGTTGAGAGTCACTGATAGTGATTGATAGTCGGGTATCCGATCTGCGGTGTTGAATATTTTGATCTATAACAACTTATACAGATTCGTTAAGTAATTAAATAACCCAAAAAAAATTATAAGGACAGGCACTAGTGGTGATATGATGAACGGGAACATGGGTTATGGACCTCAGTATGATCTGCGGTGCTGAGAATCATTGATCTCCGGGATCGGGTATATTCTGTGGTATTGAGAGTCATTGATCTCCGGGGTCGGGTATATTCTGCGGTATTGAGAGTCACTGAAAGTGATTGATAGCCGGGTATCCGATCTGCAGTGTTGAGAGTGATTGATAGCCGGGTATCCAATCTGCGGTGTTGAGAGTGATTGATCTCCGGGGTCGAGGCGACGCACATGTGGTATTCTTGTGATGAGGTGTCATTGCTCGTTTATTGGGCATGGGCTAATACTCACAGTTTATCGTTATCTCATAGTAGTCATCGTGTTAGGATTAGTTGCATAGCGGGGATTGAACCCTATAATGTGGAGACGTTAAGGGCTTGCACCGGACCTATGTAGAATGGGATGCATAGACTCCGACAAGTACGCATTAGAGAGTCAGCATATAGAATTGTGTTTTCGTGACTTGGTTTTATGCATGTGGTTTTTCTGTTTTCTACACTTGACACTTAGTTTAGTTTCACTTGTTGTTTACATGTTTCCTTGCTACGTCATATTTTATGTATTCTTATTTATTATATGTTGTTTAAGAATCCATGCTTAATGTTCATTTATGTTGTTTGCTTTTATGTCACTCACACCATTTATGGCTGACCCCTTTAGTTTTGGGGGTTAGGGATCATCTCTAGCCTCATGTGTTTCAGGTTGTTGCTTAGAGTTTGGAGGTTTGGATGCTTGAGATAGTTTTAGAGATAAACTGATGGAATAGAGCTTTGTGTAAAATTTTGTAAAAAGAAGTGTTGTAAAAAGAATGTTGTAATTCAAGGTGTTTTGTATTCCGCTGTGCTTTGTAAACAATTGATGTAATAAAAGTTTTAATTTTCCCTGTATTTGGTTGCTATGTTTACTATTACATTGAAGTTGATGCTGGGATTATGCCACGTATTTTCTAAGATATTATATTAGAAATTCGGGGCGCTGCAGAGATTGGTATCAGAGCATGCTTCAATTAGTAATTTTAAACATAGTACGGAGAATAAACATAAAATGACATCTGATGTGTGAGAACCTAGGTGGACATTAGAAGTGTGAGTACACAAGTGGACATTAAATACAACCTAGGTGGACATTAGAAGTGTGAGTACCCTGGTGGACATCTAATGTGAGTGATTTGATTGTTTGGTCATGAAGACCTGTAATGAGATTTAGGCTGTTTGTATGCTTAGACTTGAATGAAATCTCTTTATCTCAAGTGTGATTGATTATTTTTGCATAAAGCAAATATTTTCTCACTAGCTATTTTTGACCTTTTTTTTGTTCGCTCTGTGTATTTGATATTTATTTATGTAAGGTATTACCCTTCCAACTTATATAATTTCTATTTTACTATATGTTTTGCTATCTTACCCACTGTATATAATTTCTGGATTATATGTTTTTTGCCAAAGTTAATTTTCATTTATTTATTTATTCCTAGTTATAAAATTTAATTATCTTCTGCTAGATTCTTTTAATTATTTGCTCTCTTGTATATTTTGTGCACCTCAATTTTGTGATCACTCTTGTATCCTATCACTTTTACTATTTTATATTTGTTTGCTTACTAAATAACTTTTGTGTAATTAACTTATTTTACTTTTATTCGGTTTCTTTTATTGTCAGCAATTGAATTTATTTTTTGTTTCTATATTTCCAACCGAGTTTATATTATTTCTATTCATTAGTGCAAACATTAAACTTTTACTAATCGTCTTGTTTTTCTTTTAAAACTGTTTCTTTGACTTTACTATTGGTTTTTACTTCTTATTCTTTTGTCCAAGTTATTATTTCGCAACTTTTGCTGTAATTCAATAGTGCATCCTTTAGCATTTCACAAGCTCGTTTATTTTGCGACTCTTACCCATTTCTTTCTTGACGTATTATTTATCGTACTTTCATGTGCTTTTTCGTTACTCGTATACTTAGATATTACTTTTACATATTACATTAAAGTTTTGAATTACTACGTGTTAAGTTATTATTGCTACTTCTATTTCCTTTCATTATTGTTTTGCGATACTATAAATTTTGTTTTGCATATTTACTTTCATTTTATTATATATACTTGAATTTTTTGGATACTATATCTTCCATTATTTTGTACTGTCTTATTTATTTTGGAGCATTTAAACTTGATTGCAATATTTTACTCATATAAATATGATATGTTTCTGCACATTTAAATCTTTATTATTAATTATGTTTTTGCACCTTATATTCGATACCCTTATTATTACTTATAGTTGACCGCTTTTGTTATAATTTCATTCCACTATTTAAAAGCTACTTATTAAATTTGTTGCTTCATACTTTTCGAATGTACTATGTGCACCCACTACTTATATTTTACTTAAATTTTATTATCATTACATTCTTGATTTCTACATGTACTTCCTACAAATTTCTATATATGTACCACATATTTCAACATACTTACTATGCATATCATTTTACATTTGTTTAATTCCTACATTATTGTATATTTTATGAAGTATTTATTGTGTAAATTTGCTACACTACATAGGTATTTTCTCATTCACATTTGTATTTGTGCTTAGGCATGTATTTCATTCCGTTTCTTCTTACTTTTATAAATTACTTTCACTACTATTATTTTGTACTATTGTGATTTATAATCCATGCTTCTATTTTAATATTTCATCAGATGACTTTCAACTCCATTTCTTACTTTTGCTACTATTTTTTTATATCACGAATTTCAAAACGTATTTTCGTACTCAAATTAAGCAATCAATATCCAAGTGCGTGTGGAAGATTGCATCATCTTGTTCATCATTTTGTTGCAACTGGATGTCGAGATGGCAAACATGCAACTAGACGTCAATGGAGGCAAATTGCAACTGGATATCGGGGAGGCAAAATGTGCAACCGAATATCCAGACGGTAACCTGCAACCTGATGTCAGGGAGGCAAACATGCAACTTGATGTCGAGAAGGCAAGTCTACAGTTGGACATCAATGAGGCAAACCCACATTAAAGAATTTCTACTATAATAACCCCACTAGTGTTTTATGTGTATATTACTTATCAATGTCTTATTCTTTTGTACTGGTTCATACCATTTTATGAGATTTTCAAACTTAATCCATTACTGATTTGTTCTACTCAATTTTCTTTAACCATTGTTACTCTATATTTCTTTAAATCCGTTTGATACATTCTCATATCTTATCTTGCTCACTTGTATTATTTTTGGAATTTGGTCCTTCTGATTTCTTAGTACAATTTCTGCTCTCCTTCGCATTTCCTCTATTCATAACAATATTTTAATCTTCACTTAATTTTTCATTAGCTTCTCTAAATCTGCATACTACCCAAATTATTTTGTACGTCTTTATTTTATTCTTTCTTAATATTGTCCTTTTGGGATTTTTACTTCGTTATGTCCATTTTTTCAAGTATTATGTGTTTAACAAGTTTTTCTGATCGATCAATTCTTACTTTTGACTATTTCTTTTACTTATTACTAATTGATATTTCAAGAATTTTACTTGTATAATGAAACTAATGGTAAAGAAATATTTTCTTTATGACATTTTATCTATACAAATTACACTTTATGTTTCCATGTAATTTGAACTAGTATAGTTGATTTTACTCTACTTGTGTTTACAAAATTTTATGTTGTGTTAAGATTGGATACATCAACTATATGTGGTCTAAGCTTTCGTTCTTCTAGGAGAATAGTCTTACTATTTTTTTTGCGTTTTGGGATTTATGGTGCATTCTATTGGATTTCCGATCCTTTGCGATGTTAGTTTTCACCTTTTCTCTTTGAGATATATTTATGTTTTTTTTTTTTGCTTAGTAGTTAAATCCAATTATAAAAATAATGATGGAGTAAGTTTTCGAAACTATCTTATAAGTTTTGTATTTTTGTTTCTTGGCTTAGAGAAGTTATGAGGACAGAACTTTTCTAAGGGGGGAGTGATGTAATACCCCGCAAAATAAAATGATTTATTTTGCATCAGTAATTAATATTAAATTTGTAAAGTTGACTGTTTTGACTATTTTCTTGAAATTGCAATTTTGCACGTGCAACACACGTGCAAAGTTATGAATTTTTAATTCTGAAAATGTTGTGGTTAATAATTGATTTTTCCTTATTTATTTATGATATTTTAATTTTTAGATTTATTTAAATTAATTTGACTATTTTTACAAATTTGTCAATTTTACACGTGCAAAACACGTGCAAATATTTTTGCTGCAAATATCCAATTTTATATTTTTATTAAATTCTCCTAATTATAATTGAGTCTATCCTAAATTTTGGGATTTTTCTGAATAAAGAAACTATTTTTATAAATACCTCGAAAGAGATGGGCTTTTATGTAAAAAGCCGTTTTGATCTCACATAAATAATGAAAATTCATTTTTACTAATTTTTGGGCTTTCCATGATCATCATTTAAATTTTATTTGGAGTTGATTTGGTAAAGATTTAAAACAAATAGGGTGTTTTTGCAAATATGAAATTTATGTAGAATCTTGTGCAAATATTTTTCTAGAAAGTAAAAGTCAGATATTTTGATTGGAAAATATAATATGTATTATTAGATATTATTTCTGATTTTTCTGGATTTTTATGAATATTTTATGATGTATTTGCAAATATTACAAAAGGGAGGGCTTTTGTGCAAAATCGCCACCCTGAGTTGTAAATCCGAAATTTTCTTATTTGTTGGGCTGTGCGGGATTGCTGGACAACTCAGTGATAAAAAGATTTGATTTGGTTTTGATTTAGTTAACTTATTTTAACTAAGAGAGGGTTATATATGTAAAGTTATATTCTGGAAGGATTCTTTTGCAAAAGTATTTCTAAAACCCTAATTCCTTATTTTCGGCCTGTATAAAAGAGGGTGTGCAGCCGTCATTCGCTGCACAACACAAGTTTTATTATATTTCTATTTTCTTGGTGATTGAAGAGGAGATCTTGGATTCTTTGCAAAGAGGGGATTCTTCATTTTGCTTCGTGATATTCGCTTGATCTCTCCAACTATGTGAGTGATGTAAATTTGTTTTGTTGTTTTGATTTAGGTGAGTGACATTGTTTTGTTTTATTTTGTTTTGCGTATGTTGTAGGTGAGTAGATATAATTGTTTGGTTGTTTTGTTTGTTCCCTTTGATTTGTGTATGTCTTATGAGAATGATATGGATATTTAGATTGATTTGGATGTTGAATATGTATGTTGGATGGATGAAAAATTGGATCACCGAGAAGAACCCTAGATATTTGTATGAGAATGATTTTATATCCGTTGAGAACCTAATATAAATTATTGGTAGGCTAAAAATATTGGATTTGCGTTGCGAACAGTCGACTGGTGACTATTAGCAGTCGACTACTACTGCTTAGATTATATTTTCTTAAAATGTTGGATTATTGTTGATTTGATTGAGTTTAATAGAAGTCAAGCATTAATTAAATTAAAGATGTTGTTTGGACTTGGATTTCTCAAATGCTAAGTTTAAATCTATTTATTTTGGTATTAATAAGATTTGGAAAATAATACAAAGTTATTTTTGTTATATGACTGATTCTTAAAAACCCTAGTTTTGACATATGTACGACCTAAATTCTTCAGACTGTAGGCCGACAGTCGACTGGTACGACCTTTCAGTCGACTGATACGACCCAGCTGCTATGATATTTAGTTTTCTTGGAATTGGGTTCTGGACAGTCGACTGATGACTTTTACAGTCGACTGGTAACACTTAGATTATTTCTTAAAGATTACTGGAATTTCTCTGTAGCGCCCCGAATTTCTAATACAATATCTTAGAAAATATGTGGCACAATCCCAGCATCAACTTCAATGTAATAGTATACATAGCCCAAAAACACAAATAATTTTATTCCAAACCTTTATTACAATAATCTTTACAAACACAGCGGAATACAAAACACCTTGAATTACAACATTCTTTTTTTTTATTACTGCTCTGATACCACTCTGTAACACCCCGAATTCCAAAATACACTACATTCGAGATTCCCCAGGATCTTTACACTTCTTTCGTACAATTTTACAAGGAATTTAAAACTTTTATTTCAACAATAATTACATCAGAGTCTTTTACATCAATACGCAGCAGAAATAAATAAAATACAACAATAATGAATGTACAATTGTTACAACTTTAACATTTAAGTAATCAACAGCATCAATTCTCTTTATATCTTCATGTAACTCCAAACCCTGCACATAAAACTGTGGGCGCGTCAGTTGCTTACAACTGACGAAATATTATACACGGCCATCCTCTCTATGCCGGAAACAGTATAACGATTCTTAAATACTTTAGCAACCACAAACTTGATCACAAACAAAGCTACAAAGGGCACTATCCTGTTGATGTCGTGTTGTGCGGTGCACTTAGTCCTTAATGCAGTTGTTTATATTACATGACACTAATGCGCACTTGTTCGGTTTCTATGCATCCCAAACTACATAGGTCCGAGGGCAAGCCCTTAATCGTTCTTCATCTTATAGGGTTCAATCCCTCGCCATGACTTTATCTACTACTGTAACTACAGTAAGTATCTTAGATATTCTATGAGTTACAAGCTCATGTCCAGACAGCCTGGAGGGGAATCCCACGTCATGTCACGACGCATCGTGAAGACAGCCTGTGGTCAATTCAGCCTCCGTCATGGGACATGACACCACCCGCAGTCACCAAACATCCCACGAGCGTCGCCACCAGGACGGTACTCTGGAGCAGTATCCACGTCATGTCACGACGCATCGTGAAGACTGCCTGTGAGTACTCTCACGCCGCCAATCCAATGGCCCTCATACTCAATGTTTTTCTCTTACTTTTATCACATCTTCACTATGTATCTCTCTGTAATTACGGTAAGTATCCTAGATGTTCTATGATCTACGAGCTCATGTCCAGACAGCCTGGAGGGGAATCCACGTCATGTCACAACGCATCGTGAAGACAGCCTGTGGTCAATTCAGCCTCGTCATGGGACATGACACCACCTTGCAGTCACCAAACATCCCACGAGCGTCGCCACTGGGACGGTACTCTAGAGCAGTGTCAACGTCATGTCACGACGCATCGTGAAGACAGCCTGTGAATACTCTCTCGCCGCCAATCCGATGGCCCTCATACTCGTGTTTTTCTCTTACTTTCATCACCTCTCCACTATGTATTTAGTCCTTAATTTATTAGAATCATGAACAAAAACCAATTATCTAGAGTTAGCCTCTCCACTATATCGGTCTTAATCATTCATTCATCACAACCCAACCTTGGTCTTTCATTTCAACAATTCATTTCAATTCATATTCTTTTCCAGTTGCCGGTGGGAGACTCAGCTACTCTTTAGTTTCAATTTCAATTCACAATTACCAAGAATTGAGCATTTCCAGCTCATGAATTCATTTTTCATAATCACAATAGATTTTCCTTTTCCGTGTTCATCGCTTTCACAATCATACAACTTTCATAAATTCAATAAAGTGATCTACTTCATTTCATGCTCAATTTCATGCAAAGACAAATAGAATTTACTTCTTCTAAGTTGTCACAACAATTAATCATTCAACAACAATAGATTCATACTCTATCATAAAGCAACTTAGAATTCTAAGATATCAAAAAGTGATCTGGACAGTCGACTTAGAGCATACTCAGTCGACTTGTTCAGCCAAGGAAAGCTCTTCAATAAACTGCTCGGAAGAGTCGACTACTGCACATTGCCAGTCGGCTGTTCCGCAGCGTTCAAATTTAATTATAATTTACGGGGAAGTCGACTATCATCCGAACCAGTCGGCTGTTTTGTAGAGTTCAATTGAAACTTTTAATGTTCAGCACAGTCGACTGCTACATATATTCGGTCGACTGATCAAGGTTAATTTCGAATTAAAGAATATCTCTTCCTTCTGTTCTTCAATTAGCACACAGCATTTTATTCAACTACAGTATGTTCAATTTCAACATAAACATACGATTCTTATCCATTTACCAGCATCACACATAGTTTACGATTAAATGTAGGTTTCACAATACTAGTATTTTCTTTCACCCAAATAAAATTTCTAATCGTGCATTTGTTCTTTACTCATTATTTGTCTACGGAGATAAATATTAATCCTGAATTAACATGCTAGGAAAGTCAAGATAATGGCACACATTAAAATACATTATTTCATGGAATTTCGAACTGTACATATTTTATTTCATCGTACCAGTCGACTGTCAACATGATCGGTCGACTGTACAGGTAATCTCCAGTTTCTCTAAATGTCTTAGTTCTTTACCATTCATTCACATTTTCCACCTTATGTATAGCATAGAGGATTTCAATATGACCATCATTTTGTCAATCAAATTTTCACACACATGATAACAAAATAATCTCAATCCTAACATAATTTCTATTCTAGAAGTCATGAGAAACACCCACCTTTTTGAAGAAATAACGAAATCCCGTAAAGCTTCCTAATGCGATAGTATGACTCCTCCTCCTTGCTCCTTGCCAAACGAGAATTCCTTCAGTAGTGATGACCGGCCTCCAAAGAACACTCACTCACAACTCTCTTAAAAATATATTTTCTTCTTTCAATAAAATTTTAGTGTAGAAGACAATTGAGTGAAAGGGGTATTTATACACAGTTTTTGGGTGAAATGGAAGGCTAGGATCTAGTAGATGGTTAAAAGATGGAGGGTTAGGATGAGAGTAGGAGTTATAGTAACTACCCACACACTCAAATAACTACCCATGTGCACAAACCCACTCTCCCTCATTCAACTCAATCCGGCCACCTAGAATGGTGTGCATTGCACACTACGTGCTTCGCACGTGCCACCTAGTCCCCATATTAAAAAAATGTGCAATTTTAATAAATCAATTTGATCACTACTTGTCTCTACATGACAAGTGTGAGCCCTTTAATTGATTAATTAAATTGTGGGTTTCATATAATAATGGGCTTAGGTTGTGGGCCAAGACAACCAAATCTAAAATTAGTTAAAGTGGGCTAAACTAAATAAATAGTGTTTTGGGCTTTTAGAAATAAGCTTTTAGAAAAATAAAATATTTGTTCATTCAAAAATGAGATTTCATATAAAAAATAAAATAAGATACATATTAAAATTGCACGTGCACAACACGTGAAAATAATATTTTTATTAAAAGAAAGCTTAGGGTATTACAACACTCCCTCCTTAGAATAGTTCCGTCCCCGAAACTACAGTCAAGAGCGAGAAAACTAAAACAAGCACAAGAAAATCCAAAATACAGATCAAACAAAAAGCTCAGGATGATCTCTCAACATCCTCTCCTCAGACTCCCAAGTAGCCTCTTCAACCAAATGGTTTCTCCAGACTACCTTGACCATCGGTATCGTCTTATTCCTCAAGACTTTCTCCCGACGATCAACAATCTCGATAGGAGACTCGATGTAATTCAGATCTAACTGCAAACCTTCCGGCACATCAGGTAAATGATGACTCGGATCTGGAATATAACCTCTCAGCATAGACACATGAAAGACATTATGTACCTGAGACAACTCCTCCGGTAACTCAAGCCGGTAAGCAGTTTTCCCGATCCTTTTCAATATCTTGTACGGGCCTATAAACCTCGGGGCTAACTTTCCACTCTTACCGAAACGGATCACGCCTTTACTGGGTGATACCTTCAGAAAGACAAAGTCACCAACCTCAAACTCAAGGTCCCTTCTCCGATTGTCTGCATAGCTCTTCTACCTACTCTGAGCTTCCACCAACCTCTTCCTGATCAGATCAATCTTTTCAGAGGTCTGCTGAACAATCTCAGGTCCAAACATCTTACGCTCCCCAACTTCGAACCAACAAACAGGAGTCCTACACTTCCTGCCATACAAAGCTTCGTACGGCGCCATCCCGATGCTAGTCTGAAAACTGTTGTTATAGGCAAACTCTACCAAAGGTAAATGCCTTTCCCTACTGCCTCCAAAGTCTAGTACACAACACCTAAGCATATCCTCAAGAATACGGTTGACTCTCTCGGTCTGCCCATCGGTCTGGGGATGAAAAGCAGTGCTGAAATCTATCTTGGTACCCAAAGCTGTCTAAAGACTCCTCCAGAAATGCGAAGTAAACCGCGCATCTCGATCAGACACAATAGTTGACAGAACACCATGAAGCCTGACGATCTCGCCAACATACATCTCAGCCAACTTGTCCATCGAAGCAGTAAGTTTCATTGCCAAAAAGTGAGCAGACTTGGTTAGTCGATCGACTATAACCCAAATCGCATCATTGCCCTTAGAACTCTTGGATAAACCCGTAATGAAATCCATACTGATGTTATCCCACTTCCATTCCGGAATAGGTAACGGTTGCAATAGACCTCCAGGTTTCTGATTCTCGGCTTTGACTTGCTGACAAACCTCACACTTCGACACAAATTCAGTCACATCCCGCTTCAAACCTGACCACCAGAAATGCTGCTTAATGTCCCTATACATCTTGGTACTTCCAGGATGTACAGACAAAAGAGTCAGCGTGCGCCTCCTGAAGAATACTTTCTTTCAGGTCTGCCTGATTCGGAACACACAGCCTCTCTCCAAACCACAGCACTCCATCCCTAATTTGAAATCTGGGCAACTTGCCAGCACCAACCTGCTCCAACATCTTCTGAAACTCTACATCAACCTTCTGACTTGCAATAATCCTTTCGTTCAGAGGAGTTGGATCGGGCTGGCATTGAAGTTGTCTCGCAAGGATTGGAAGCTAATAATACATATTATATTTTCCAATCAAAATATTTGACTTTTACTTTCCAGAAAAATATTTGCACAAGATTCTACATAAATTCCATATTTGCAAAAACACCATATTTGTATAAATCTTTGCCAAATCAACTCCAAATAAAATTTAAATATATTTTAAATTTCAATGATAACCATGGGAAGCCCAAAAATTAGTAAAAACAAATTTTCATTATTTATTTCAGATCCAAAACGGCTTTTTGCATAAAAGCCCCTCTCTTTCGAGGTATTTATGAAAATAGTTCCTTTATTCAGAAAAATCCCAAAATTTAGGATAGACTCAATTATAATTAGGAGAATTTAATAAAAATATAAAATTAGATATTATTTCTGATTTTTCTGGATTTTTATGAATATTTTATGATGTATTTGCAAATATTACAAAAGGGAGGGCTTTTGTGCAAAATCGCCACCCTGAGTTGTAAATCCGAATTTTTCTTATTCACTGAGCTGTACTGGGTTGCTGGACAACTCAGTGATAAAAAGATTTGATTTGGTTTTGATTTAGTTAACCTATTTTAACTAAGAAATGGGTTATATATGTAAAGTTATATTTTGGAAGGATTCTTTTGAAAAAGTGTTTCTAAAACCCTAATCTTTCAATCCCGGCCTGTATAAAAGAGGGTGTGCAGCCGTCATTCGCTGCACAACTCAAGTTTTATTATATTTTTATTTTCTTGGTGATCAAGAGGAGGATTTTCGGATCTCGCAAAAAGAGAGGCTTTTTTTGTTGGATCTCTTCAATCCTAAGGTGAGTAACATTGTTTTATTTTATTTTGTTTTGTGTATGTTGTAGGTGAGTGATTTAATTGTTTGGTTGTTTTGTTTGTTCTCTTTGATTTGTGTATGTCATATGAGAATGATATGAATGTTTAGATTGATTTGGATGTTGAATATGTATGTTGGATGGATGGATAAAAAATTGGATCTTTGAGAAGAACCCTAGATATTCGTATGTGAATGATTTTAGATTGTTGGAAACCTAATATAAATCGTGAGTAGACCTTTCTTTTGGATTATTGATTTGATTGAGTTTAATAGATGTCACGCATTAATTAAATTAAAGATGTTGTTTGGACTTGGATTTCTCAAATGCTAAGTTTAAATCTATTTATTTTGGTATTAATAAGATTTGGAAAATAATACAAAGTTATTTTTGTTATATGATTGATTCTTAAAAACCCTGGTTTTGACATATGTACAACCTAAATTCTTCAGACTGTAGGCCGACAGCTGACTGGTACGACCTTTCAGTCGACTAATACGACCCAGCTGCTATGATCTATAGTTTTTCTTGAAATTGGGTTCTGGACAGTCGACTAACGACTTTTACAGTCGACTGGTACCACTCAGATTATTTTCTTAAAGATTACTGGAATTTCTCTCTTGTAAGTCAACTTATGACTTTTTAAGTCGACTTATAATCTCTGGTAAGTCGACTTATGTCTTCTATAAGTCAACTTATAATCTCTGATAAGTCGACTTATGATTTTTATAAGTCAACTTGTAACACTTAGAATATTTTCTTAAAGATTACTAGAATTTCTCTCTAGTAAGTCGACTTATGACTTTTTAAGTCGACTTATAATCTCTGGTAAGTCGACTTATGTCTTTTATAAGTCAACTTATAACCCTTAGTTTATTTTCTTAAAATCATGGAACTTTCCTTCTGGACAGTCGACTTATGCTTTCTATAGTCGACTGGTACTGATGTATCCTTATATCATATCTATGAACGTTCTTTCAAATCATTGATCTCCAGGGTTGGGTATATTCTGTGGTATTGAGAGTCACTGATAGTGATTGATAGCCGGGTATCCGATCTGCGGTGTTGACTATTTTGATCTATAACTACTTATACAGATTCGTTATTAAATAACCCAAAAAAATTATAAGGACAGGCACTAGTGGTGATATCATGAAAGGGAACATGGGTTATGGACCTCAGTATGATCCGCGGTGCTAAGAATCATTGATCTCCGGGGTCGGGTATATTCTACGGTATTGAGAGTCATTGATCTCCGGGGTCGGGTATATTCTGCGGTATTGAGAGTCACTGAAAGTGATTGATAGCCGGGTATCCGATCTACGGTGTTGAGAGTGATTGATAGCCGGGTATCCGATCTGCAGTGCTAAGAGTGATTGATCTCCGGGGTCGAGGCGATGCACATGTGGTATTCTTGTGATGTGGTGTCATTGCTCGTTTATTGGGCATGGGCTAATACTCACAGTTTATCATTATCTCGTAGTAGTCATCGTGTTAGGATTAGTTGCATAGCGGGGATTGAACCCTATAATGTGGAGACGTTAAGGGCTTGCACCGGACCTATGTAGAATGGAATGCATAGACTCCGACAAGTACGCATTAGAGAGTCAGCATATAGAATTGTGTTTTCGTGACTTGGTTTTATGCATGTGGTTTTTCTGTTTTTTACACTTGACACTTAGTTTAGTTTCACTTGTTGTTTACATGTTTCCTTGCTACGTCATATTTTATGTATTCTTGTTTATTACATGTTGTTTAAGAATCCATGCTTAATGTTTATTTATGTTGTTTGCTTTTATGTCACTCACACCATTATGGCTGACCCTTTAGTTTTAGGGGGTTAGGGATCATCTCTAGCCTCATGTGTTTCAGGTTGTTGCTTAGAGTTTGGAGGTTTGGATGCTTGAGATAGTTTTAGAGATAAACTGATGGAATAGAGCTTTGTGTAAAATTTTGTAAAAAGAAGTGTTGTAAAAAGAATGTTGTAATTCAAGGCGTTTTATATTCAGTTGTGCTTTTGTAAACAATTGATGTAATAAAATTTTTAATTTTACCTGTATTTGGTTGCTATGTTTACTATTACATTGAAGTTGATGCTGGGATTGTGCCACGTATTTTTCTAAGATATTATATTAGAAATTCGGGGCGCTATAGAGATTGGTATCAGAGCTCTATTACATCAGTCCAACGTTCTCTTGTAAAAAAAAGAATGTTGTAAATGATAAATATCTCGAAAGAGAGGGGCTTTTATGTAAAAAGCCGTTTGGATCTTAAATAAATTAAGAAAATTTGTTTTTACTGATATTTTGGTTTTCCATGGTTATCATTTAAATTTAAATATATCTAGATTTTATTTAAAGTCGATTTGGCGAAGATTTAAAACAAATAGGGTGTTTTTGCAAATATGAAATTTTTGTAGAATCTTGTGCAAATGTTTTTCTGGAAAGTAAAAGTCAGATATTTTGATTGGAAAATATAATATGTATTATTAGATATTATTTCTGATTTTTCTGGATTTTTATGAATATTTTATGATGTATTTGCAAATATTAAAAAAGGGAGGGCTTTTGTGCAAAATCGCCACCCTGAGCTGTAAATCCGAAATTTTCTTATTTATTGGGCCGTGCGGGATTGCTGGAAAACTTAGTGATAAAAAGATTTGATTTGGTTTTTGATTTAGTTAACTTATTTTAACTAAGGAAGGTTATATATGTAAAGTAATAAATTGAAAAAGGGCTATTTTGCAAATGTATTTCTAAAACCCTAATTCCTTATTTCCGGCCTATATAAAAGAGGGTGTGCAGCCGTCATTCACTGCACAACACAAGTTTTATTATATTTTTATTTTCTTGGTGATTGAAGAGGAGATCTTGGACTCTTTGGAAAATAGGGGATTCTTCATCGTGCATCGTGATATTCGCTTGATCTCTCCAACTATGTGAGTGACATTGTTTTGTTTTATTTTGTTTTGTGTATGTTGTAGGTGAGTAGATATAATTGTTTGGTTGTTTTGTTTGTTCCCTTTGATTTGTGTATGTCATATGAGAATAATATGGATGTTTGGATTGATTTGGATGTTGAATATGTATGTTGGATGGATGAAAAATTGGATCACCGAGAAGAACCCTAGATATTTGTATGAGAATGATGTCAGATCTGTTGAGAACCTAATATAAATTATTGGTAGGCTAAAAATGTTGGATTTTCGTTGTGAACAGTCGACTGGTGACTATTAGCAGTCGACTGCTACTGCTTAGATTATATTTTCTTAAAATGTTGGATTATTGTTGATTTGATTGAGTTTAATAGATGTCACGCATTAATTAAATTAAAGATGAGATTTTTGGACTATTGGTGAGTTGGATAAAAACAACTTGACCATGTTGAGGATAAATTTGTTTTGTTCATGAATCAACTATAGAGAATAGTTGAGATTTTGTTGAGGAATTTTATGAATGATTAACGGTTTAGAGGACCATGTTCTGAGGATTTGAGTTATGAGGATTTAAATTGGGGATTTGTGATTTTTGTAGAAGATGTTGTTTGGACTTGGATTTCTCAAATGCTAAGTTTAAATCTATTTATTTTGGTATTAATAAGATTTGGAAAATAATACAAAGTTATTTTTCTTATGACTGATTCTTAAAAACCCTAGTTTTGACATATGTACGACCTAAATTCTTCAGACTGTAGGCCGACAGTCGACTGGTACGACCTTTCAGTCGACTGATACGACCCAGCTGCTATGATCTTTAGTTTTCTTGAAATTGGGTTCTGGACAGTCGACTAACGACTTTTACAGTCGACTAGTACCACTCAGATTATTTTCTTAAAGATTACTGGAATTTCTCTCTGGTAAGTCGACTTATGACTTTTTAAGTCGACTTATAATCTCTGGTAAGTCGACTTATGTCTTCTATAAGTCAACTTATAATCTCTGATAAGTCGACTTATGACTTTTATAAGTCAACTTATAACACTTATAATATTTTCTTAAAGATTACTGGAATTTCTCTCTGGTAAGTTGACTTATGACTTTTTAAGTCGACTTATAATCTCTGGTAAGTCGACTTATGTCTTTTATAAGTCAACTTATAACCCTTAGTTTATTTTCTTAAAATCATGGAACTTTCCTTCTGGAAAGTCGACTTATGCTTTCTATAGTCGACTGGTACTGATGTATCCTTCTATCATATCTATGAACGTTCTTTCAAATCATTGATCGCCAGGGTTGGGTATATTCTGCGGTGTTGAGAGTCACTGATAGTGATTGATAGCCAGGTATCTGATTTGCGGTGTTGAATATTTTAATCTATAACTACTTATACAGATTCGTTAAGTAATTAAATAACCCAAAAAAATTATAAGGACAGGCACTAGTGGTGATATGATGAACGGGAACATGGGTTATGGACCTCAGTATGATCCGCGGTGCTGAGAATCATTGATCTCCGGGGTCGGGTATATTCTGCGGTATTGAGAGTCATTGATCTCCGGGGTCGGGTATATTCTGCGGTATTGAGAGTCACTGAAAGTGATTGATAGCCGGGTATCCGATCTGCGGTGTTGAGAGTGATTGATCTCCGGGGTCGAGGCGATGCACATGTGGTATTCTTGTGATGAGGTGTCATTGCTCGTTTATTGGGCATAGGCTAATACTCACAGTTTATCATTATCTCGTAGTAGTCATCGTGTTAGGATTAGTTGCATAGCGGGGATTGAACCCTATATTATGGAGACGTTAAGGGCTTGCACCGGACCTATGTAGAATGGGATGCATAGACTCCGACAAGTACGCATTAGAGAGTCAGCATATAGAATTGTGTTTTCGTGACTTGGTTTTATGCATGTGGTTTTCCTGTTTTCTACACTTGACACTTAGTTTAGTTTCACTTGTTGTTTACATATTTCCTTGCTACGTCATATTTTATGTATTCTTTTTTATTATATGTTGTTTAAGAATCCATGCTTAATGTTCATTTATGTTGTTTGCTTTTATGTCACTCACACCATTTATGGCTGACCCATTTAGTTTTGGGGGTTAGGGATCATCTCTAGTCTCATGTGTTTCAGGTTGTTGTTTAGAGTTTGGAGGTTTGGATGCTTGAGATAGTTTTAGAGATAAACTGATGGAATAGAGCTTTGTGTAAAATTTTGTAAAAAGAAGTGTTGTAAAAAGAATGTTGTAATTCAAGGTGTTTTGTATTCCGCTGTGCTTTGTAAACAACTGATGTAATAAAAGTTTTAATTTTTCCTGTATTTGGTTGCTATGTTTACTATTACATTGAAGTTGATGCTGGGATTGTGCCACGTATTTTCTAAGATATTATATTAGAAATTCGGCGCGCTACACCGAAAACCCTAACCCTAACGAAATCTCCCAAACCCAAAAATCCTAACCCTAATGAAATCTCTCAAACCCTACTCCTCCTCCCCCATCAACAGCAGTACCTCCACCTCCTTTCCCTCCTTCCCAAAAACCCACATTGTGCAAGGTATTAACTCTTTTCTAGGTCAGTAGATCTAGCTATGTTAATTGATTGAATTAATTTTTTAATGTTTGAGCCACAAATTTTGTGTGATGCGTAGTTAGTTATAGGTTAATTAGTTTCGAGGCATATTGTATATAGTTGTTATTGTATACGTAGTATTAGTTGTAGTTGTTCGTTATTTGTAAATTCGCACAAACGAGATCCAAAAATTCTAAAATTTTGCGAGTAAATCGAGCTCACCACGCACAAGCCAAGACAACTTGTAAAAATGAGTTTCGATTCACGGTTTGCGAGATAGGGCAGTGTATCGCTTTCCATTCTTTTTCGTGAGTGAAAGCAATACATTGTCGTATATTGCAATTCGTGAGTCGAAACTCACTTGTACAAGTTGCATTGGCTTGTGCGTGGTGAGTCTGACCTAATAGCAAAGTTTCGAATTTTTTTGATGCCATTTGTGTGTTTTTCTCCTGTATATCAAACAACAACCACTGTACTTTGAAATTTTTTGAATGCGGTCTCATTAGACTACCGCACAAACGACATCCAAAAATTACAAAACCTTACTGTAACCCATGTTTTTCATTTTGTGTATTTTGACTGTATTTTTCATTTTAGTGTATTTTTTTTCTCCCTTGTATTTTTTTCTGAACCGCATATTGGATTTGTTTTCAATATATATTCGTTTTTATTTCATTTTGTGCTCCTTGTGTTTGATTGATTGTCTCTTTTCTCTTGTTTTTCATCGTTTTGATCTTTTCCTCGTTTTTGGTCTCGTTATCTTTAATTTTATTTTTCTTGGTGTTGTGGTGGTGTTTTGGTTGTCTTTTTCCCACTCCCATTATTCTGACCCCTAATAAGATTTTCAAAGCCAAAGAATTCCCTATCCTATTTGCATTTCTATTCTTATTTGACCCAAAATCCAAAATCCATTTGTAAACCTATTACTAACTACTAATACCAATTACCCATTAGCCCACATCCAAACCCTATATATATATCCGTACCCTCACAAACCCTAACCCTAACCCTAATATATTCTCTCTCTCAATTTCTGGCTCTCTCTCTCTCCCTCTCTTGCTTGCTCCCGGCCTACATCCCCAACCCGACCAGCCCCTTCACACCAGCCCGGCCATTCCTCATCTAGGCCGAGCCCCTCCTTTGCCGGCCTACACTCCATCTCCGGCCACCCACAAAACCGAACCCCCTTTGTCTCCTTCCTTTCTTTGCCGACTACTCACCACACCACCATCATCAACTCTCTTGCACCATTAATCCCTAACTTCTCTTCGTGGTGTTCTCAAAGTGGTCGCTTGCCACTTTGATCATCGTCGCTTTAAGGAGTTTCGTTTGTGTGGAGATTTGTTCGTGATTGCTTGGATTCGTGAATTTAGCAGATTTCGTTCGTGGATTTTGCTTCTAGGCTTGATTGCATCGTTCTTCATCCCCAAATTAAGGCAAGTAACTTGTACTCCAATTCATTTATTTGATACAAGTCCCAAAGTTCACCTATAGTGTAGTTAGGGTCTAGGGACAAATCTTGATTGTGTTTTTCTTGATAGGTTTTGTCTCTATTGTGATAATTTGGCCATAGATGACTCACGACAGACATGATTTAACCAAGGATTCGCCCAATTCTTAATTTTTTAGCATGTATGTGAGACTTGTGTGCAAACTCGTATTTTGGTTGAGACCCATATGAAATTCTTGGTGTGGACATGTTAATAACCCTAATTCATGATGTTTAGACCTTTGGTAGACTCGATTTCAAGTTTGGATGTGTTTGGATCAATTTTCTTGATTCTATGTTGATTTTGTTTCAACGGGAAAAATCTGTATTTTTGGCACTGTTCTGTTTCATTTTCTGTTTACGACCGGTTTAAAGTCAGTATCTTAATTTCGGTATAAAACATGAGTTTCAGATAATTTTGTCTATTTTCAAACCCTCCTGACCTTGCTTGATTTTGATTTCGTATGACTGAGTTATGACTAGTTTTAGTACAGAGGTGTCGATCTTTTCCAGATTCTGTTTTTCGGTAATTTTGATAACAAACTATTTTCAAGAACCATGTTATACATATTATTTTAATCCAAAACTTTGGTCAGTTCTTCTTTATCAAGTTAGGGATTACCCAGAATTTTGGTGAATTTTATTGATAAGTTTTATGTGATGTTCCATGCTCGTTTATAAAATCTATACGTGTTGTATTTTGCTCGCTGCTATGTAAAGAACCCTATTTTCACTATGATTTCTTTTATTGTATGAAAAATGTTTGTGAAATGTGAAAGTTATTATATTCTATCTATTTTTATATTCCTTTGGCGGAATTGAATTTTGTTTCACTTGTTGCGATATATCTTAGTTTTCGTACAGCAGTGTTGGGAATTCCAGATTTGCCAAACTATGTTTTCTTGATGTTTTCTTATTTTTGATGACTGAACTATTCTCCCTAGAAAACTATGAAACTCTATATTTTGATACTGGACATATAGGGGAATACCCCAGATTTTTCGTGGATTTATTTAATGTATTTTCATGCTGTTTTCCTGTTCTTGAATTCGTTTTCCTGATTTCTGGCTGAACCTATTTTCTGTATTAGAACCAGTTTTGAGTTATGATTTTGTGAATTAGTATATGAATTATTTATATTCTCTATATTCGTGTGGGAGTCTATTTTCCAGATCCTTTGACGGATCCAGATTTGCTTGTTTGTAATACTGGGAATCACTATTTTACTACAGTGGGGTCTTGCTGTCCTGAACTTGAGATTTGACAATTTTATTCTTTTATGAGATATCTTGCACCCGTACATGTTTAGTTTGCTACTTGCACTTGTCACATCATCATGCCATGCTATTCTTGATATGTTTTGCACATTTACATGCTTGTTTGACATTAATAATAAAATTAACCAAGCCGGGGTTAAGGGTAAGATCTAGTAGTGGATAGTACAGAAACGTGTACTTGGAAGAACCAAGTGGTTATTGGAGCTTGTTTACATGTGGAGCTTGACACGATATACATGAAACGTACACACATGGCACTAGAGCTTGTTTGGGTTTTGGAGCTTGTTTACATGATACATGATTACATGATACCTTGAGCTTGTCCCTGAGTACATTGCACTGTATGGTCCCCTACAAAATCTAAAGCGAAACTGTTTGTTGTAACAACCAGGTAGTAAAAATCGGGATGCATGAAGTGCTACCTAGATAGTAAATCACTACAAGACTTGAGACATGCTACTTGAACATGATACATGCTTGCTTGATACTTGACTACATGATACATGAGTCTTGTTTACATGACACTTGAAACATGACACTTGATACATAATTACTTGACACTTGACATTTGATGCATGTTGACTTGATACTTGATTTCTTGACACTTGATTTAAGCCATTTACACTTGTTCACTTCTGTTATGCTAGCTGTTTATTTTGGACATCATGATTATACCATGCTAGGTTTGTTACTTAGATTCACCCATTCTATGTGCTTGTATCCTACATTATATGTGACCCGTAACTTGCAATTGACGGGTACTTGTTTCTCTTTTTCCTTCTCCTGCAAATTTATTAATTGCGGATCAGGATGGACAGCTGCCAGATGGTATTGGCGAGATGATGTATTAGTGCTGGAGTTTCTGCTTTATGTTTTTATTATTATTATTTGTTGCTTGAACTTGAATAAGATGTACTTGAATACTTGGATATTTATCTTGTATTTGGGCGATGTGACCCAGAATATTTGACTTGTTCAGAACTTGATTATTTGAGATTATGGTATTTGGTTTCAAGTAATTTCTGTTGGTATCTTGTTTCAATTTTGCATGTTTGGTTGTGCCTTTGGCTTCCGACTCTGATTATCTTGTGAAGTATTGCAAAGATTCTTGAACAGCTTATGGATGATGAAAATCATTCATTGGGCTTTTGTTACGTATCCGTATTCCGTATTCTTTTTGGGAAGTGGGGCGTGACAAGGATTTTTAGTGGTATCAGAGCACCAGATTTGGCTAATGTATTAGTTGCCTAATATATTAGACAAGCTTGGCTCGAACTGGGATCTGCACAATATTTCACCAACCATGCATACATAAATGAAATTTATACCAACTCAGATTTTGGACGCTAATTGTTTTTGGTTTTGTGCAAACTATGGCTTGCAGAGGTTCTACTTCTCAGTCGCAAGTTGATCCGATTGAGGCTGTCACGACTGTGCTTGGGCAGCTGATTAATCAGCAGCAAAACCACAGTGATCTTGTGATGGCTGCTCTTGAAGCTACCTGGGTTCCGCCTCCTATTGTGCCTGTGCAGGCAAATCTTCCACCTCGCCCAAGGACAGTTATAGATTTTATGAGGCTGCATCCCGACCGTTTTTCCGGCACTGAGACGCCTCTGGAGGCTGAACAGTGGTTGATCCGGACTGAGCGCTTGTTGTTAGCAGCTCGTTTTGCCGAGGCTGATCGGGTGGACGTTGTTTCCATCCAGGTGGTGGATTTGGCTCATATCTGGTAGATGGCCGAGTCAGAGCGTCTTGATAGGCCTATTGCTTAGGCTAGTTTCACTCAGGGATTCTTGGAGAAGTTCTTCTCCAGTAGTACTCGAGTTGAGATGGAACAGCAATTCCTGGCCCTAAAACAGGTTAAGTCATTATTCCATTTCGGATTTGTTACATAATTGTTCATGCGATGTTGTAACATGGACTTTCTTGCAACAGGGTTCCAGGTCAGTGGATGAGTACGCAGCTGAGTTTTCTAGACTTAGCCGCTTCGCTGCCGTTCTTGTAGCAACCGAAGAGGATAGGACTCGTAGATTCACAAATGGGCTTGAGCAGGATATCAAGAGCATCTTGTCTCTCTTCGCTTGCATACCTACACTGAGGCTCTTGAGGCAGCCCGAGCTCAGGAGCAGGCTCGTGCTGGTTCGTCTTCTTCTCAGCGGACTGTTCCCGTTGCTGTTGCCAGGCCTTCTGGTGGGTCTATTCGGAGGCTTGTTCCCTGCCCATCCAGTTAGAGCAGCTCCTTACTCTTCTGCTGGTTCCTAGAGGGTTTGTTTTTGAGACTTTTGCCGACTTGCCCGGCATGAGCGCAAGGACCATAAGTGGGCCAATCGCTGCTGTTTTGCTTGTGGTGCTCCTGACCACACTTTGCAGGGATTGTCCACAGCAGTGGATGACTCTTCCAGTCCGTGGTTCTGTCCAGCCAACAGTTCCAGCTCGTGGTCCAGTTAGGCCACCGCTTCTCCCGCGGCGTCAGATTGTCGGTCAGAGGACCGCTATTCCGAGGAGAGGTCAGGCTTTCAACTTGATTGCTACAGATGCTGAGTCAGTTGAGGGTGTGGTTGTAGGTACCTTCTGTTTTATTGTTTTATTGTTGGTTGTTTCTCTTTGTTCCTCCATTTCCCTTGTTTTATTTCTTTCTGTTTGTTCTTCTGCATTTTGTTTTCCTCACCCCTGTTCAACCCTTCTTTTCTCTGTCCCTTTCGCCTTTTGCCTTATGTGTTGTGCTGGTGTGCTCTTTCCCTGCTTATGTTCTTTTTGATTCTGGGGCAACCCATTCTTTTGTCTCCTCTCGATTTGTCACTCGCCATCAGTTGGTGTGTAGCAACATGTCAGAGGCTTGGAACATCGAGATAAAACATACAATAGTCCAACATAATAACCAATAACTAGAAATAAGCAACAATTACGGGTCAACAAAGTCCAGGATACAAAGTACAGAAGTAATACAATGCTGGAAATAAAATAACATGAATAAAGTAATTATGACTATCAATTCTACTCCAATCTTTAGTACATCAGTTCACCAAGTCCTTCAATTTCTCCCTCCATGATACCTGCAATCTCATCATCTAGAGATGGGAAAAAAATATGCCCGTTAGAGCAAGCTATGGCGACAAGTAGTAGGAAGCGGTAAGATAGGAAATAAAGGACTATATAACAAGAACAGAAATTGGAACGATATCGGAGTCAATAAATGATAAACGATAACAAAGTCAAAAGTTGATAATCAATAATTCAGAAATCAGGAATCAATGTTTAATAACCAGTAATCTGTATTAGTGTCAATGTTCAGTATTCATTTATATCTATAAGTCTTTTATCAATCCTAACTAATGCACACAATCATGCGTCCCATACCACAGGTTCGGGTGCATACAATCAAGTGAACGTTTAACTATAGTGGTGAATTTTATAGGGTCCTATACTCGGGTCTTGCAATATAAATGACCAATGACCGATGACCGATGACCAATATACGATAAATAGGGATACTGTAGTCAGTAATCCATAACCAATCGATGACCAATAACATGTCAATACGGGAAACATGGGCCCCCCTTCTGAGTACACTCTCATATATTGTCCACTACTATAAGTCGACCCTCATTATCCCGGCTTGTTATTAATTTATAAATAATCAGTTATGAACATGCATGCGATCAATGTGGGCGATGGTATCAATACTCAAGCAACATGTACAATCGATGAGACTAGTAGCACTAGTACAATTTCAAGATGATATCAAGACAATACAATACATGAAATATACATGGTCCAATTTATTAAATATGGAAAACATAATATATGGACTCAGTGTACTAGAATTTTTATGTGCAAGGTTTTAAGTTTCTGTGTCAGGAACAGGGTCGAAACTTCAGTACAAAGTCAAGCAAATGACATGGCAGTATATTTGAATGTTCCAACAATAAATTTACGGTTTGGAATTGAAATCAACAATAATAGCATGATGAGAAGACTATGAATCAATAACATGGTACAATAAATAAACAATGGAGTTCAATTAGATATGATATTCAATTTGATTACTACTTGCCGGATTTCAAGGAGTGTTTTCTTGATCCAGAACAATAAAAATGAGTTCAAGAGACGCTTGCCTATTAGGAGACGATTCTGAATATAAAAGAATAACGGGATGAGAATCCCGATGATGACACGTGCACTCTACGTACACCGTAATACGTGCAACACACACAAAGCCACAGCAGCAAGAGCGCACAAAGAGACAGCACCACACCAAAGGGCAAAATAGCAACAACACTCTCGGCCAAAACACCAAACGGCAAACTCATCCAATCACACAGCAACAGCAAGGCGAACAGCAAACACGGGAAAACTCCACAACAGATCCCAACCGAACAGCAAACAGGGCACTATGAATCCCCACACAGCCAACAGAGAGCAGCGGTGGCTCGACTGGCTTACGACTTCGACGAGTGGCGGCGGTGCACAGGGTGTCGGCAGCGAGGAGAGGCAGGGACTCGGTATGGAGGCGCTGGTGATGAGCTTCGATGGGTTTCGGTGATGCTCGGAGCTCAAACAGAGGAGCAAGAAGACAACTGTGGTGGGTTCGGAAGTTGATGGGTTCCCGAAGTCGAAGGACATCGAGGATGATGATGGGGCGCTCGACGAGGAAGGTGATGGCAAAGGGCAGCGACGGGTTCCGATGGGTGCAGTCGAGGGCTGAGGAGGGGCAACGGAGACGATGATGGCGGTAATGGTGTTGCGAGCGGCAATGGTGGCTCGACAAAGAGCGGGGTTGAGCAAAGGCAGAGCTTCGAGTTGAGGAGGATGAGATGGTCGGGGGTGATGACAGCTACAGGCGGTGGGTTTCTTCAAAACGAAATAGAGGATGAAGGAGATGGCAGGCAGCAATGGTGACGAGCTCGAGGGTGGTTCGAGCGGGAGGAGGATGATGGTGCGATGGCGTTGCTTCGAAGAGTTGATGCTCAGGGCGGTAGGAGAGCAGGGAGGCGGAGCGCTGAAAGGGAGCGAGGTGGAGCAGTTGGGTCAGAGGGTCGACGGGAAAGGTGAAGTCGATGGTGGTCGGGGAGCAGCAACGGAGACGATGGGAAGCGAAGTACGGGCGACGGGAGGGGTGGTCGAGTCGACGTAGGGGGAGGAGATGAAGACGACGATGATGGTCGAGGTCGACTGAAATGGAGGGAGGAGGAAGATGAAGTCGGGGGAGTGAGTGTTCTCTGTTTCGTTTCGAAATAGGGGAAAAGAAAAAGAGTGGGAGAAAAAGAGAACGAGAGGGTGTTTAAAATAATAATATAATATAATAGTGGGTAGTTGAGATAGTGGGGGGTTGTAGTTACAGGAGTGTGAAGAGTGGGGGAACGTGAGAAAATGAGCGGGTGAGTATATAAGATTGATTCTATACAAACACATATGGGTACTGGGTTTAGATTTGGGCTTGGTTTATGGGCTCAAAACAATTTAATAAATTAGTTATAGGATTGGTCTAAACTTTGGGCTCAGGTTAGATATTAATAAATAATGAAATAAAAATATAAAATTGGGCTTTAGATGATGGGCTTCAATTTAAATAATTAATAATGTAATATAGATCAAAACTAGTTGGCTTTAACAAAAATAATAATAATAATACTAATAAATACACATAATAATAATAATAATAATAATAATAATAATAATAATAATAATAATTAGAATAGGATTTGAGATTAACTAGTTCATTAAAATCCGAACAGTAACAATATAACATATAAATAGTCGATCAATTATAAATAGAAAATACATCGTTATTCAAAGAAAATATATTTGTCAATTATAAAACACTTAGTAAAAGATCCGAAACCAGTTTAGCACAAAATAAATTTATAAATAATCAAAATATCGAGAATATTCAGGAAATACGTATTTATGGGAACGGGGGTTACAACAACCCAAAAGGTGTTTTAGTATACTACAGAGACGAGCTCGACCAACGACGAGATGAAACTGTAATTTGGGAGCCATATACCCCCGCCCGTGTGGAAAGACTACCACCAGTGTGTATGGTTGCTTCGCAGTTGTGGTTGACGATAGCCCTATTCGTCAACTTTGGCACGATGGAGCATCATTCAGGATAAAGTCCTTCGTCAGTTCGAGCTGCAACAAAAAATGCCCACCAACCTCTCGTACGACTCTAAGTTACACTCCGTTAGAGGTACGGGTCATATGCCTAATCATGACTGGGCTGATTTCCACCGCAGTTTTTTGGCAATGTGGCATGAACGACAGTTTGAATTGGTACATGAAGGCATCGAGCCGTACGATGAAAACGAACATACAAATTGCATGAATTGGTACCGGTTGATAACACGTTTGTACATATCTCCGAAGACTAAATTTCCAGGTGATGGGATTAGAGTACCAATTCCAGAGAGAGTGATTGAACCACCACTGGCCTATTCCACGTCACAACCCTTGTTCCAACCGAAGCATCATCATATCGTGTGTTAGTGAGTCAAATTTGTTTCATATTTTTTGTATTTCGATTCAATGTTTTTAAATTGATTATTTCATCATGGATTTGTGTCTATTATATTTTTTCTTGTGTTTTAGATCAATAATACATGTGATATGGCAAAGGAATGTGCTCAGGTACTTAAGAGTAATGCTGCCGAGAACATGAAATCTTTTGCTCGCAAGATGCTTAGTTCATACTGAGGCTCACTTGAACAGGTAAGTGATGGTGAACAGTTCACCTATTATTTAGAGACGACGGTACGTTCACAGCAGCATAAGAGCATGAGCACTAGGCCATCTCACCCGGGGCAACAGCGGCAACACCAACATCAACCATAAGAAGAAGAGCATCAAGAAGAAATTCAAGAAGAACACAGAGAAGAAGAAGAGCAAGAAGAAGAGACCGCTCTTCACAAGTAACCCAAGTTAGGCGTACTCGGGGACAACCAATCCGAAAGAGGCGAAAGCCATACCACTACATTGCATGTTAGGTTGATTGATTTTTGATTCGTTGTCCAAGAGGAACTTCGATTGTTTTATTGTTAATGTTGATGTTAACGTTAATGTTATTGTTGTTTGTTGTTCTTATTGTTGTTGATTATAATGTTATTGTTAGTTAGCTTTTATGCGCAGTTGAGACAAAGATATGATGTTTGAATGATGATTGGGGAGTGTTTGAAATGTGACAGCTGATTGTGAAGTGTTTGATATGAATGGGATTTTGAAAATGTAGCAGTTGTTGTTGCTGTTGATGTATGTTTTGTATTTATTTTTTTCAATCACCTAGGTCGTTGTTGCACACAATGGCCTAAGCTCAATTGTAAAATGAAGAAATAAAAATTGTTCTCTGACTGTATCTTGTCATTTATACCAACAGAAGTCGTTGTCCAAGACAATGACTTACTATAACCTAAGTCGTTGTTGGAGAAAATGGCTTCAGTTATATTTTCAATTTGGGAACATTGCTTTGCTCTCTAACTTGAAAACTAGCCTTTTGTAAGTTGCATTGCTATAACTAAAGCCGTTGTTAGAGACAGCAACTAAGTATAACTTAGATTGTTGTTTGAAAGAATGGCTACAGTTAAAATCAAAACATTTGTGAATGTTGCTTTGCTCTCTGACTTGAAGACTAGCCATTTGTAAGTTGCCTTACTAGAACTAAAGTCGTTGTTATGTTAGGTTTCAATGGCAATCAAAGAAAAAATACACATCGGTAAAAATCACAAAATATCAAAACCTAGCCATGGATCCATACGAAAACCATAAATCGTGTTTGTGAGTTATACCTTAAAGATGGATCTGGTGTCTTCAAAATAAGCCATTCACAACACTGCAAAGGTTGTGGTGCCTCTACTGTATCCACACAAAATGATCAAATCAAGCTCTATCTCATGTCGCAGTGCTAGCTGCGGGAAGGGGATGTTCCTCACGATCTCTTTCTCTTACAGTTTCTGTGATGGCTAAGGTTTTATCATATATATTTTCTACATAAATATATCGTATATATAGGTTCATAAAATCAACCATAAAAGAGTCGTGAAGCGGTTGGACTCACAATCTGACTTGGGTCAGATTCGTGTGTGGGCATTCTAACTTTAGTTTGCTAATTAAACCTAATGAATTACACAACCATGTCAGGAGTCCAAGTCTTACTAGGATTCTCAATCAAATTAATCTCATGATTTTAAATCACAATTTCGATTCATTCTAAGTGTGTGACCCTGTAGGTTCCTATTACGTTGACAGTAATACTAAAATCATATTCTAGTGTTACAAACAGTGAGCGGTATCTAGCAATACATCACTGCAACTCAAGTAATGAGAATGCTTGTGATTTGACATAACCTATCTATGACCAATGTTACTATGTAGTTTAGTTCTTTTGTCCAGATATCTTAATTGACCACAAGGCATAGAGCGTGTCACCCTTATATAGTTCAATCTTTGGTTTCTTGATGTCCGAGTAGACTCACTAAAACAAATGAGCTCAACATCTCATATTGACTCATTTTGTAACGCCCCGCCCTATTTCTCAGATAATTTTATATATTTATTTATTATTTATAATACAACTGCCCACCACAGACTGCCTCTAAAAATGTGGTTAACAAATTAGGTGACACTTGATCATAGGCAAATATATTTATTATTGTAACCCCATTCCCGATAATTAGTATTTTCAGTGTATTTTCTATAAATTTTTTTTAATATAAATTTATATTGTACTAAGTTCTTTTCGGATCTTGTATTAAAGTGATTTTTAATTGAGATTTTATTCATTTTGGATGATGGTATATTTGAACTTATTTTCTATCCCTAATTGATCGACTATTTATATTATTAATTTTCGGATTTTAATAAATTTGTTAAACTCAAATCCTATTTTGATGAATATCATCATCATCATCATCATCATCATCATTATTATTATTATTATTATTATTATCATTATTACTATTATCATTATTATTATTATTACTTTTATTATTATTATTATTATTATTATTATTATTATTATTATTATTGCCATTATTATTGATTTTCTTATTGTTATTAGTATAAATATTTGTTATTATTGTTATCATTATTTTTATTAGTATTAACACTTTTATCGTTATTGTTATTATTATTATTATTTTGTTTTAAGCCCGAACATGTTCGATTATATATGCAGTCTACTGTTTGATTTAATGCATATATGTATATATGAATATTTTTAAATACTGTATTTTTCTTTCTTAATTATTTTCTTTCTGATTAAATTTGTTCATGAAATTTCCGTTCTTCTTGATTGGGCTCTTCTTGTTGAACCTATTATCTTTTATTTATTTGTGGGTGTTTTTAATTGAACCCTATTGATTTTGATCTATCTCTTAATTGAACCCTAAAACCCAAATCCTATTGTTATTGACCCAAAACCGCTGTTATTGGACCATAAACCACTAACCCAATACCCTAATTGTACCCTATAAATACAACTCTACTGCAAACCCTAAAAAATTGCACATCCTTGAAATCCTAGCCGCTTATTCTCTCTCTGCTCTCCTCCCACCTCTGGTTCTCTCTCTCTTCCGACTGTTTTCCCTGCCCAAATTCTCTTTAGCCAAACCCATCTTCTCCGGCCTGTTTCCCGACACTCACCCCGACTCCGGCGAGCCCCGACCTCCCGTCGAGCGCTGCCTCCCCCTCTCATCGTTAGCCCCCCTAACGTGCACCGCCCATCATCGCCCTCACTGCAGACCCCCCTCTTGCGTCGTTGACCCCAGTTTCCCGCTGCTCAACCCTTCCAGCGCCCTGTTTCTGATCGACGCCAGCGACGCCTCCTTGCCACCCACCGTTGCTCGCCGCCAGCGATGCCCCCCCTGGCCGTTGCTACCATTGCTGCTATCTCTCTTCCCTTGCACCTGTTGCTGCTCTGGTGTGCTTTATTACAGTTGTTATGTCTCTTTGAATGGGTTCTTTTGTGTACGTAGTTGCATGTAAAATTGTGTGTTCGTGAGTTCGTTGCTTCGGGATCCTTATCTCGTTATTCTTGGTATTCGTTTTCACCGTCTAACAGGCAAGTCACCATCCTCTTGAATTGCTAATTATATCAAATTCAAGTTTTATTGAAACTCTTGCAAGTAGATCTCTTTATTATCATATTATTCATTGTTTATCTCTTCGTTGGGTTTATTGAGGGTTTACACGAGCGAACCCCAATACTCTTGACATTGTGCCAATTTGACTCCAAAAATATTGAATCTTACATACATCATATAATATGGACAATAGAGTTACACATACAATCGCGACACGAATAAATTATTGTAGAAACAATTGTTAGGTTGTATGTTCGATTGATGGTTGATTGAGACTAAATTGATGTATGGGCGTGTTCTAATTTTATTTATCATGTTTTAACACCCATCATATTGATTACACAATTTATTGACTAGAGAATCGATACACATATTGTTTAATTAATTTATTTTCATGAAAATACCCCCAAAACCCTATATGCTTGCTGACCTGATTATTGACCGCTGTTTTCGAACCAGCAAACGATCTTAAAATGAAATACTTTCTAAATATGAATTGTAGCCTTATCTTTCTAGTTTCCAGAACATCTTGAATTTTCGAATTTCGAGTTTTGTAGCAAAAGTTATGCCCATTTTATTACAGCTGTGTTTTTACTTTCAGATTTTCAGATTCTCGTACCTTTCATGTTTAAACAGTAAAAAGGCTGATCAAATGATAAAATTTTGCAATGAAAATTTCCAGATTGTTTCTTAACATATTTAAGAGTTCAGAAAATATTTTTACTGAATTTAATATTGAGTTTTTGCTGATTCTAAAATTTAAACAACAAGATGTCGAATTTCTGCCTGAACATGAAACCTGTAAAGTACATTGTGTTTGACCTGGCTACTGTTGTCAGAATTTGAACTTTAAGTATGAGTTGGAACCATGTGGAAGTCTAGTTTCCAGATTTTTTGACGGATTCAACTTTTGATTTCTAAGTCAGTGGGAAACTGTATTTTTGTACAGATTGTGCTTGCTGTCAAGAATTTTAGATTCATCTTTTTAATGAATTAATCATTCCTATGTTATACTATTGCATAAATTAATGAATGAATGTTACATTGCATATTCCCAATGAGTTATTGTCACTATTCCAACCGTTCTATTCATGTTATCATCCTATTGTTCCCCTATTATTACTATCGTTCACCGAAATGTCCACTCATTTGTATGTTGTATTGTTGCATTGATAAATAATTAACAAGCCGGAGTTTAAGGGATTGACTAGAGTAGTTGATGATATGGGGATTGTACTCGGATGATGGCCAGTGATTTTTACCATTATCGGCATCGTGTAAGAAATTACACATGTCCAGTGTTTTTACCGTTATCGGCATTGTGTAAGAAATTACACATGTCCAGTGTTATTACCGTTATCATCATCATACTCAGTACATGAACTATAAAATCTACCACTGTAGTCTAAACGAAATTGATTGTATGAATCAAACTTGTGGTACGGCACACATGAGACACAATAGTACGTGCATTAGTTTGGAGTTAAAATGATTAATAGATATAAGGATTGACACATCACCGACACTGTATATTGTTCATCATTGTTCCTATTGATACCGAATATTGTCTAAGTGTTATGGATATTGACCTTGGATATTGTCACCGAATATTGAAACATTGTTACAACATTGCATCGATTACCATGTTATTGATTATTTCTATCGTGCCATGTTATTGATTCATATTAATCCATTGATTCATTGTTATACCGTTATTCCATTGTTCCCTACTCTCTCTACTTGCTGTCCATGACTTGCTCTAAAGGACAATTTTTCTCCTCTTTTTAGATGAACTGTTTATAGGTGATGAAGGAGAATTGCCTGCTGGAATTTGAGAACAAACATTCTGAAGACTATAGCTTTCTAATTACTTATTGCTTTAATAAACTTAATGTATTAAGACTTGTTATTATTTTGGATTGGATTATTATTGTTTTGGGCTTATGTCCCGATATTGTTATTTGTTTCCAGACATTGGATTATTATTGTATTTTGATATTTTTATTGCTTCATTCCAAGTATTATTGTTCATGAGATTATTATTATTGCCTGCGCAATTGTTCTATATTAATTATATTGTTGAGTTGATCGGATAAACAGCATATGGATGACATTAGTCATTCGCTGGATTAATGTCATGTACTCGTATTCCGTATTTTTGGGAAGCGAGGCATGACAATTATTTAATTATCTTGTTAAACTCCCGATATGGGATCAAATTAATCAATCCCACTTTCTCTCTCTAGCATACTGATGTCAGCCAAGTGCACCCCCCCTGGGCAGGTCCACGCCCACGTCAGCACACAGTACTGCTGCCCCCCATGCACGTGGTCCCCCACCCTGCTGCCACGTCGCCAGAGACAGCAACCGCAGCACTTAATGCACTCTCTCTCCTCTGGCGGGCCCCACGTCTGCCAACAACACCCCCATAGAGATTTCTATGAGGCAACATCTCAATTCTCTTATATATTATATACATAACACTATATTATATCTTTTTGAAATTACAGGTGTTACATACACCCCCCCCCCTAGAAATCAGCGTCCTCGCTGAGTACGGGGCATGCAACCTAGTGCAATATCTCCTTTTTAATCGATATGGAGCGGGAGTACCCTGGTTCAGCTAATTCCGAGCCAGTGCACTGACCACAGCTTCCTCTCAGGCATACATCTCGCCAATGTAGATGGAGTACCCAGATTCAGCTAATTCTAGCGTACTGTCCCTGGCCAAACTGCCAGCATACTGACCTCAGCTCCCTCTCAGGCATACGTCGCACCCACTCTTTTTCCCATACACGGTGTCGAAAGTCGGCTCTGATACCATTTGTAACGCCCCGCCCCAATACTCAGACAATTTTATATATTTATTTATTATTTATAGTACAACTGCTCACCAGAGGCTGCCTCTCAAAAGGTGGTTAACCAATTAGGTGACTTTTGATCATAGGCAATTATATTTATTATTTAATTATATTGTTAAACTCTTGATATGGGATCAAATTAATCAATCCCGCTTTCACTCTCTTGCATACTGACGTCAGCCAAGTGCAGCCCCCTCTGGGCGGGCCCACGCCCACGTCAGCACACATTACTGCTGCCCCCCTGCACGTGGGCCCACACCAGCTACCATGTCTCCAGAGACTGTATCGCCCCGAATTTCCAATATGATATCTGAGAATTGCGTAGCACAAATTCCAGCATCAACTTCAATTATAATAGTAAACAGAGCCAAAAAATACAGATAAAATTTTTCAACTTTTATTACATTAATTCATTACAAAGCACAGCAAAAAAACAAACACCTTGAATTACAATTTTTTTCTTTTACAACACATTCTTTTACAAATTACATAAGCCATAACATCAATTTAGCACAAGCATCCAAATCTCAAACTATAAGCACCTATCTGTAAAACATGAGGCTAGAGAAACCCTAACCCCCAAAACTACAGGGGTCAGCCATAACGGTGTGAGTGACATAAAAATAAATGCAACATAAATAAAACATGAAACATAAAATCATAAACAACATGTATTAACAGCAAGAATAAAATGAAATAAGAAATAACAATAGATAAAGCATGAAAACATCAAGTGAAACTAGACTAAGTGTCAAGTGTAGAAAAACAGGAAACAACATGCTTAAAACCAACTCAAGAAAACATTAATGCTATATGTTGACTTTATAATGCATACTTGTTGGATTCTATACATCCCACTCTACATAGGTCTGGTGCATGCCCTTATCGTTCTCCACTTGATAGTGTTTAATCACCCGTTATGCAACTAATCTTACTATTATGACTACTATTAGACATTCTGCAAGTACTGGTTCTCGCCCTTGGAATACTGGAGGCCAATCCCACTCTACAGATCATTCTATGGCCCTCACGTTCTTCGTCCCGAAATACTGTGGCGATTGCCTCACTCCGCAGGTCATCCTAGAACCCTCATTGCACAAACATCCCATGAGCGTCGCTCTCGTCCTCGGAATACTGGAGATCAATCCCACTCTATAGATCAATCTGTGGCCCATACGTCCATCGTCCCGGAATACTGGGGAATATCTCACTGTTTGGATCATCTTGGAGTCCATAACTCACGTTTGCACTCATTTCATCATATCACCATTTAGTGCCTGTCCTTATCCGTTTAAGTTAATTAACTAATTACGAATCTCCTAGAGTTTGTGTCCTCTACCGAACTTAACTCAACTGATCAACAACACGACCACAACTGGCCAAACCACAAAACCTCAACTACCGGTGTCAGGGGTCCCACACAATCTCTAAAAACTCACAACTCAACCATCAATACGAAAACTTTCAATGAAACTCATAAATTCATCATCAAAACGTTTATATAACGAAGTCCTCTTAAATCAACAAAATCCAAATTCATTTCATGTGTTCATAAAATTCCAGAATTCAAATAAAATATTAAATTCATTATATAATAGAAAATCATATTTATAAGTCATAGAATATCACGACAACATCAATTCGTTGAAAACACATATAACTCACTTAATAAGGTCATAAGAATAAAGTTTAAAACTCTATTATAAATAAAATATAACTCTCTGAAAAATACAGTGGTCTGTGGTAAAAACATCATTTAAAACAGTAGAGTATTAATCCATAATATCGAGAAAATAATCATTTAAAAGAAACGAGGAAAAATCAACCCAAAGCAGCCAAAACAACACTGTCGGTCGACTGCACAACATGGCAGTTGACCGACTGCACAACATGGCAGTCGACTGGCAATGCAAATTCGCAAAATTCAAAGCAGGGCGGTAGACTGTACAAAAGGGGCAGTCGACCGTGACCTGCTGCAGAAATAGATTTGGGGTATTTTGTGCATGTTTTCGTATGATACTCGATTAAACTTTGTAAACTCAAAATCAAATTTCCTGAGATGTTTGAACACATCTAGTATGACATGTAGGAGTCATCAAGATCTTTCAAAACACACCAAGATCTCAAAATATAAATTTTCACAAAAATCTCTCTAACAGTGAACATATATCTGTGTATGTTCAAATAGAATTTAAGCATTTGTTTTAGCAACAGAATTTCACCAAATTAAGGCAATAGGTTGTTTAACCTATCTCAGGACCAAAGCAAATCGAAAATCCAACAAAATCCATCAAAATTCACAAAACCCCAAAACAGTAAATGCACATAAGGTGAAAGTGTATAAGAGTGTATTTGTGCATCAGTTACTTCAAAACTCATGGTATAATTATAGTGCGAAATTTAAAACAATCTCATCAACAAAACAAATTAAAACCAATTGAAAGCTTTGCAAAACACCAAAAACTCCACTTTCGGTCATCCCTTCATACCTGAATACAATACCCTTCTCTTCTACTTCATAACTCAACTTTTGATTAAATAAATCATCTCATAACTTGTTATATACAAACCCAAATGCTTACATCAGTTTACTTGTGAACAATATGCACTCACAACATGCAAATAATCAAATTTTCCTTCATCAATAACATAACGAAACATATATCAGTATATACACACAGTGAGTTCCTTTTTTTGTTAATTGTGTTTACTTTTCATACAACAACATCATACAACTCAATCTATAATGATCAAAACCGCAAGCATATCATAGAAAATAACATACCCATGATTTCTATTAGGTTCTTTAACAATTATAGATCATCAAATTAGGGTTTTGGTCATCAATAGTATAGTTCCATGAAAAGATTCAATTTTTAATTCATCTACTCATAAGAATTTATTATGTCTTCATATAATCATCTAACATGCTTTCTAATAGATCAATCACCACATACAACATGCTTAGAACAATAAGGAAACAAACACAAGTCACTCACCTCTTTGAAGAATCAACCGAAGAAAAATAAAGAATAAGAAAAAGTCCTCCTTCGCAAGATAACCAAGAATCCTTGCTTGAAAAATCCAAGAAATAATAAGAAAAAATCCCTTTGTGTTGTGCAGCAAAGAGACGGCTGCACTCCACCTTTAATAGGCCGGGATCCAAGCAAATTAGGGTTTTGAATAGATTTGCAATATACCTCTTTTTAAAATATACCTTTACATATATAGATCCATACACTTAGAAATTAAATAAAACCATCTTAATTAGGGATTTAAAAACAAAACACCCACTCTATATCAGTCGGCACTGTTTTGAAAGTCCAGAAAACGAATTTGCACTTTTACCCCTCTAAGTGGCCATTTTGGCAAAAGACCCTCCTTTATCAAAACTTGGATAATAAACCAAATTTATTAAAACAAAAGGTAAATTCTTTACCTCTGAGTTAACTAGGCATCATGCCCAGCCCAAAAATCCGAAAATCTAGAGTTTTCATTCCAAATGGTAATTTTGCACAAAATTCCTTCTTTTTGAAATATTTGCAAACATGTCCAATAATTATCAAAAAAAATCCAGAAAATTCACAAATAATATCTAATAATAAATAATGGGTTTTCCCAAAATAATTTTTGACTTTGAACTTCCCAAAAAAAATTTTGCACGTGTTTTGCACGTGTAGAAAGATAAATTTCAGAAAATTATTTATTAAATTACCAAAAATCATTTTAATTTCATTTATTAATCTTTAAAATATTATTTAAAAATCTGGGGTTTTACAGAGACAGCAGCCGCAACACTTGCTGCACTCTCGCTCTCCTCTGGCGGGCCACACGTTTGCCAACAACTCCAAACAACACCCCCCATAGAGATTTCTATGGGGGCAACATCTCAATTCTCTTATATATTATATATATAAAACTATATTATATCTCTTTGAAATTACGGAGTGTTACACATTTGAGCACGACCATACATTTTGCAGTCTCACTCAATCAAGGGGCCCGTACATATCGCTCCTATTATTGTAGAAGGCACAATTCCTATTAAAGTCACTCACATTCTTTTGCATGAGTTGTAGTATATCCAATAGTCGCATTTATAATCACCTTATTATAGGTAATGTTTAACGACATTAAGACATATAACTTTTCATGTAGGGAACCGTAGTGAGCTCAAGTCAAAGGACTACGTACACCATGGTCACTAAGAGAACCACTTATGACACTCACGTAACGATCCATGCAGCGTTCTCATGATTGGTCAGTCCAGTACATTATTACTCTAATATGTACCCATGTGAAGACTTGATATCTTATATCCATGATCCGTGAGAATGATCATCAGTCTACGCACACACTAGTCTCTACGTATTATCGTTGTTCTAATTCACAATAATACTTAACTAGGAATATTTAAGAATAGTGTTCGGATTTCAGCCAATATGATCTCACAATCAAGTCATGCACTTGAAATCTCATGACATTGACTTTATTATGTTCATTTAATTCACAATAAATAAAATGCCCCAATAGGAAATAAATGTCATGATACAATGTAAACTAATAATTTCAAGACACAACTGGCCTCTAGGCATACACCAACATGTTAGAGATAACGACCTAGTATAACTTAGATCGTTGTTGGAGAGAAGGGCTACAGTTAAAATAAAAACATTTGTGAAAGTTGTCTTTCTCTCTGAATTGAAAACTAGTTATTTGTAAGTTGGCTTGCTAGAACTAAAGCCATTGTTGGAGACAACGACCAAGTCTAACCTATGTCGTTCTTCGAGGAAACAGCTTTAGTTAAAATCAAAACGATAAAGTAAGTTGCCTTGGAATACTAAATGAACTTGTCATTTTAACCCCTTTTTGGTGATCTTTTGCTTAATATAGTTTGTAAATTTTTATAGTAACCCTACCCTCCATTGTAATGTTATTTATTATTATTTATTTTTAAATTTTATAATTTTCTTGTTAAACTGTTAGAACAATTTTCTGAGAAATCTAGCCCAAAAAGTAATGAGTTTTTTTTTGGTAAATTATATTTTTAAATTATTAATATAAAAAATTTAGGACATGTAGATCGTAAAGAACATTCAAAATTAGTGAAAAATATAATAAAACCGGTGTCTAGTTGGTCCATAACCCTACCCCTCTCTAACCCTAGCCCTCCAACCTTCCAATATATGACTTTCTCTCTTACTTGAAGGGGGTATGTACCCCATTTTTTTATAAGCTAGGCCGGCCTAGGGTAAAAAAATTACTTCTTTTGAAAATTTTGTTCATTTTTTGTCATTTAGAAAAAAATATATAATTTTTTTAATTTTGAGAAAGATATAGTCTATGTAGACGGTGAATATATAATTCACCGCATTTTTTACATGTTCAATGTACGTATCTTTACTTGTAAGAGTTGGAATTCATCTCTTCTGTTTTCTATTCTGAACGGTTGAGCGGCACATACAGGTAGATGAATATCTCTATGTGTGTGTGTGTGTGTGTGTGTGTGTGTGTCTATATATATATATATACCTACCCCTCCCTAACCCTAACCCTCCAACCTTCCAATATATGACTTTCTCTCTTACTTGAAGAGGGTATGTACCCCATTTTTTTATAAGCTAGGCCGGCCTAGGGTAAAAAAATTAGTTCTTTTGAAAATTTTGTTCATTTTTTGTCATTTAGAAAAAAATATATAATTTTTTTAATTTTGAGAAAGATATAGTCTATGTAGACGGTGAATATATAATTCACCGCATTTTTTACATGTTCAATGTACGTATCTTTACTTGTAAGATTTGGAATTCATCTCTTCTGTTTTCTATTCTGAACGGTTGAGCGGCACATACAGGTAGATGAATATCTCTATGTGTGTGTGTGTGTGTGTGTCTATATATATATATATATATATATGTGTGTGTGTGTGTGTGTGTGTGTGTGTGTGTGTGTGTGTGTGTGTGTGTGTATGTATTAATTTGTAATTGGAGAGAGATCGCAACAAAATGATACTTATTTACACTCTTCACATACATAGAATTCCCCCAATAAAAAAATAGTGTCCCAAAGGGGAAAAAACGGCCAAAAAAAATAAAAAAATCAACAACATAGGTCGTTATTCCCAACAACTGCCTAAGGTTTTAAAAATAATAATAATAAATGGGTTATGTACCCCTTTTTATTTTAAATTTTTTTTCGGGCATTTCATGTTAAAGCATAAGCCGTTGTTTCCAACAACGGGTTAGGCAAAAATTTCAACAAAAAAAAAACCAAATAAAACTGATGCTAAAATCAACATCAGCTGCTACAAAAAATTCACTCATGTTCTCATCAACTTCGTATACAGTCTCATTCAAGCTTCACAATTCTCATCTCATTTAAGGATAGTTTCGAAAATCATATGAGCAACATCACATGAACCAAAACATAATCAATATCAATTAAAATAACAACAACAATACCAACAAACCCACTACATCCATACTCATTTATCCAAACTAGTGGTCGACATATAATTTCATCACAACAACAATTACAACCAAAACAAAATACTTGAACCATTTACATTTAAACACGTATATAAAATTTTGAACTTAACAATATGATATTTGAAGATCACAATGGAGCTTCCACCAATCAAAACCTACCCATAATTTTCAAAATTCAAACAAAGGAGATTAGTATTTCTTTCGATATATATTTTTCAATTTTACAAAGTTAAAATTTTACTTAACAATGGTTCATCAAAATTATCTCTGAAACTCTCTTCATTGGTTGGATCCCCTTCTTCTTGATTGGTTGCCATAAAATATATGATAGAGTTTGAGTTAGTCAACATTTTATTTTTCAGCTTCAAAATAAAAAGTAAATTTGAGATTTTCAACATTTGTCAACTAAAGAAAGAAATATATTACCCATCAACACGGTTTGGACAATTTCTTGAATTATGTCCGATATTTGAAGTCTGCATGTTTTACACCGTCTAGGTTTTCGATGAAGTTGTTCTCTTATCGGCTTCAATCTCTTTCCCCGAGGCCTTCCCTTTGTAATGCACTGTCGTGGGTCCCTCACGCTTACCTGGGGAATATCCATGTTTGTTCTATGTTCATGTCCACTCCCTTCAGCATGTTGTTCACTAGCATGGGGTTGTGCACTACCTTCAAAATTTTCGCTAATTCCGGGCTGCAAACGGGAAACACCATCAATTCCCTTGACCATAAGATCGAGCATGTATTTGTAACTTTCATCTGAGGAACAACCAAGATCGACCATCTGTTTTGCGTGATGGCTCAATTCACAATAGCGAGAAGCGGAAAATTCGGGTTAGTGCCTTCGTGTGGAACGTATGTATATCTCCTTCTCATCACATCCCGGATCCATATTCTTTTAATATATATATCCGGTAGAGAAGTGTGATGGCTGAATCGAAGAACGACCAAAATATGTTTGCAAGAAATATCTACGAACTCGAACAAGAGACAACCACAAATAGCTATTTGATGGAGTTTGCATAATTGAATCAACCTCCCTGGTTTTGATTCTCCACAAAGAATCACATGGAAGGTTGAACTATCCGGTGTGTCAAGATTGGCAACGAAAGTCACATTATATAATAAGTTTTTTTAACTTCATCTTAGAATTTGTAGAAAATCTTCAATGTGTAGATTCACGTCATATGTTCTTCCAAAGCCCATTGAGTCTTCAATTTCGGTATCTTCTCACGGTTATGATGATTTTCTTTAAGTTCATCATGTCTTTGCCTTGCTACAAATCGATCGAAGATGACAGCAAATTCATGTAACGAGTACTTCTTTTCTGTATGATACTTCAAGGAAGAATGCATAGACTCAACCCATTAGCAACTCAACATGCAGGCCCAAAATGAATCTCTTACATAGATTGGTGCCAATTTGTCACGAATTTCAAATAGATCGTTCAACCATTTGTTATTCTCTACTCTGTATTGTAAAAGCACTAACTTCCACTTCTCCTCAAACTCATGTACATATTTGGAATTGTGGATGACAGTTTTCAAATCATCCATAAATTTATCGACATCATTCGACATATGCACCTCATGTGGTAACTTATCCAACATGTGCCAAATGCAGTACTGATGTCGAGTTTCTGGAAAAATTTTACTCACTGCGGCTGCGATCCCACGATCCTGGTCTGTCACGATGCTAGATGAAGCACGATTCATTACCCCTAGACACTTTTTAAAGAACCACACAATCGAAGATGTCTTCTCATTTGGAATGAGCCCACCCTTTACGAACGTCGATTGCCAATGATGATTGATTCCAATAACATTCCATATTGGTTCATATTGTATGTGGCATAAAAGCAAAGTACATCCTCATATTCTTCATAATTTATCCTAGAAGTTTCATCCACCCAAATACAACGAGACAACCGGTCTTCGGGGTCTACTTGGAAATCATAAAAAAATGAAGGATCTGTCTGTTTTTTAGATTTTAAAAAAATCAATGAGTAAGTCCCCGTCGTGTCCTTTCATTGCTTCATGTGAGTTTCTAAGTAGATTCTAGTATCTTTTTTGGTGATTCCTATTTTATCGTGACCACCACTAGCACTTTTGAATCAGAGCATTTGTTTGCACGTTAGGATACTAACTTGGGTACGTTGTGTAACGCCCCAGAATTTTAAATACTATATTTTGAATTAATAAATAAATTTTAAATCAAAATTTTTTATTATTTTGAATTTTTGTAAAAATTGACATTTTCACACTTGCAAATGTGAATTTAGAATTATGAGTTTATGAACAACTTCTATTATTTGTTATTGGGTATATTTGAATTTTTGGGATTTTTCTGAATAAAGAAAACCACTTTTGTAAATTTTATAAAGAAATGAGTCTTTTTGTAAAAAGTCGTTTAGTTGTGAAAATTTAACTTAAAATTGTTTGGTAGCTGTTGCTGCTAATTTCGGTGTGGGGGCAAACAGATAGTATTTGTGAGTTCTTAGGGAAACTGAATAGTAAACCTGTATACCTGTTCCGTCGGGGTTTGACCGTCGCTCCCGCCGTACACCTGCAAAAAGTGCGAGACACCGGGGTTGTTCCCGGCGACACACCCTCCGACGCTCAAGTCAGTAATCTGGAAGACTATGAAAGAGCGCAAAAACTGGTGAAAGATTGATTACCTCTTAATGGAGATGGATGGGGGGTATTTATAGGCGTCTTAGGGAGCGGATTAGGAATGTAATCCCTGTGATCTGATAAGGAATATTCTTCCTTGTAAACAGATTAGGAATGTAATCCCTAATCCCCAGTGAAAGGATAGATATGAATCAGGGCCGTTGATTAATATTAATCAGAAACCCTAATTCTATCCTGCTGGACCGGGTTTGTTGCGGGTTTGAAACCCTCACCCAGTTGAGGTGGATCCGTCCGCGGGTTAATGGTTCTTTGGGGAGGAGAACCAGTACCCGCTTCAGACCCGTTTGTACGTGAAATTACTGTTTTACCCCTGGGCTTCAGGATTCGTGCCCAATTTGGACGGTCTCGATTAAACCCCCATTTTTAGCCACATCACGAGCCCCCCACTCCTAAAGGCTGAGGATGATCAGTCTTTGAGGAGTAGTTTGACTGTTTTAGCGGCTAGTGGAGTTGTATCGGAGTCCGAATGGGAGATTTTGAATCTTGAAGTGGGTAGTAATGTAACTTCTTCTTTTTTGAAGCCATATGATGTTCTGAAGTCGTGTCGAGTTTTTATCTATTTTTTTTGGGCTATTTATTTAATTTTGCGATGTGTTAACTAATTGTTTGGGAGGCTTAACAGTACATTCTAGGCAATAATTATTTGTTCAGGAGCTCAAAAATATCCCCCCGAATTTTTAATTATTTCCTAGAATTTTTAGCTAATTTTCTCGAATTTTTAGCAATTTTTCGCAATTTTTAAATAAATAAAACGATTTAAATAAATGAAAATCGATTTTTAAATACTAATTTATGACGTGGCTTAATCTGGACCCTCGATCATCACGGAGCGCGAATTTCTGAGTGATCAGACGGCCCCTGTTCCACGGCAGGCTTTTTTGCCGTATACGAGGGTCGGCTCCTCGGCTCTTCGGCTCGGAGGATCGGCTCCTCGGCTCTTCGGCTCGGAGGATCAGCGCCTCGGCTCGGTGGACTGGTTCCTCGGCTCGGACCCTCCGAGGTACGTGGCATCATCTAGGCCGTTCATCTTCAGCGCGGATCCCCATAAAACGCTATCTTGTCGTTTAGTGGACGTGGCAAGATCTGAGCCGTCCATCACGACGAGCGCGTTTTTTTACAAGATCCAACGGCTGATATGGGTCGGCGTGGTTTTTTGCCATATTCGAGGGTTGGTTCCTCGTCCTCTCGGCTCGGAGGATCAGCGCCTCGGCTCGGTGGACTCTACCGCGGCATCAGAGGATCGGTTCCTCGGGCTCTCGGCCCGGCAGACTCTCCCTGCGACATAAGAGGATCGGTTCCTCGTTCTCTCGGCTCGGCACATGTAGCTCGGAATAAGCCAAAGTACGTGGCATGATCCTGAGCGTCCATCTCAGTGCGGATCCCCAAAAAACACTATCTTGTCGTTTAGTGGACGTGGCAAGATCTGAGCCGTCCACCATGACGAGCGCGTTTTTTTACAAGATCCAACGGCTGATATGGGTCGGCATGGTTTTTTGCCATATTCGAGGGTCGGTTCCTCGTCCTCTCGGCTCGGAGGATCAGCGCCTCGGCTCGGTGGACTCTACCGCGGCGTCAGAGGATCGGTTCCTCGGCCTCTCGGCCCGGCAGACTCTTCCGCAGCATAAGAGGATCAGTTCCTCGTCCTCTCGGCTCGGCAGACTCTTCCGCGGCATAAGAGGACCGGTTCCTCGTTCTCTCGGCTCGGCACATGTAGCTCGGAATAAGCCGAAGTACGTGGCATGATCCTGAGCGTCCATCTCAGCGCGGATCCCCAAAAAACACTATCTTGTCATTTAGTGGACGTGGCAAGATCTGAACCGTCCATCATGACGAGCGCCCTTTTCGACAAGATCCAACGGTTGATATGGGTCGGCGAGTTTTTTCGCCATATACGAGGGTCGGTTCCTCGTCATCTCGGCTCGGAGTTTGAGTGACGTACGCCGGGGCGCTGAGTTTGATACTTTGAAGGTTGCGTCTCTTATTGGGGCCACTTTTCCGAGCCCAGTAGCTCGGCTGCTCGACTAAGCTGTTCGGTAGCTCGGTTGAGCAGGCCGATGGCAGGCAGTTCGGAAGGTACACGTGGCCGGATCTGGTCCGTCCATCATGGTGCGAATCACGAGGATGGGGTTCAGATCACGAGAAAACGTTATCTTGTCGTTTTGTGGACGTGGCGCAATCTGAACCGTCCATCGAATTCTGACGCGATTTTTGGAGAGATCCGACGGTGATTTTGCCTCGGGAGGATTTTTCTCCATATACGAGGGTCGGTTCCTCGTCATCTCGGCTCGGAGTTTAAGTGGCGTTGGCCGAGGCGCTGAGTTTGATACTTTGAAGGTTGCGTCTCTTACTGGTTCCACTTTTCCGAGGCCAGTAGCTCGGCTGCTCGACTAAGCTGTTCGGTAGCTCGGTTGAGCAGGCCGATGGCAGGCAGTTCGGAAGGTACACGTGGGCGGATCTGGTCCGTCCATCATGGTGCGAATCACGAGGATGGGATTCAGATCACGAGAAAACGTTATCTTGTCGTTTTGTGGGCGTGGTGCGATCTGAACCGTCCATCGAATTCTGACGCGAATTTTGGAGAGATCCGACGGTGATTTTGCCTCGGAAGGATTTTTCTCCATATACGAGGGTCGGTTCCTCGTCATCTCGGCTCGGAGTCTAAGGGGCGTTGGACGAGGCGCTGAGTTGGATGTTTTGAAGGTTGCGTCTCTTACTGGGGCCACTTTTCCGAGGCCAGTAGCTCGGCTGCTCGATTAAGCTGTTCGGTAGCTCGGTTGAGTAGGCCGATGGCAGGCAGTTTGGAAGGTACACGTGGCCGGATCTGGTCCGTCCATCATGGTGCGAATCACAAGGATGGGGTTCAGATCACGAGAAAACATTATCTTGTCATTTTGTGGGCGTGGCGCAATCTGAACCGTCCATCGAATTCTAACGTGAATTTTGGGGAGATCCAACGGTGATTTTGCCTCGAAAGGATTTTTCTCCATATACGAGGGTCGGTTCCTCGTCATCTCGGCTCGGAAGTTCGGTGACGTTGGCCGAGGTATGGAGTTTATTGTTTTGAAGGGACTCAGTAGCTCGGTTGCTTAGCAGGGCTGTTCGATAGCTCGGCTTGGCAGACCGGTGGCCGAGTCGTGGACTTGAGTGATTTGAGGAGTTTTTGCTTTTAGAAATGTCGCAACTTTCCGCTTGGCGCTTTGGCTTCTAAGTGGGCCTTTGAGGTTCCCAAGGAGGCCCAACATCCCTTGGGGTTATAAGTTTTTACTTTCCCACTTGTGAGCTCATTTCTCACTTTTCACTCCAAGATTTCACTTTTGCTCTCTGAGCTCTCTGCTAGCAGCGACTTTTGCTTCAAGGTGGTGACGCTAGCTGTCGCGTGGGCCAGATTTCCGGCAAGCACTTTCCGACCGTGAACGTCACTTCAAAGGTCGGTCTATTAGCCTTAGCTTTTTTTCTAGAGATGTCAAGAGTGAACTCGGGGAGTGGAGCCTCGTCCTCTGGCGATGATAGTGCCAAAGAGAGGAGGAGGGCGGAGATCCGTAGAAAGGGAAAACAAGTCGTCGAGCCGTCTGCGGCCAAGGCGAGGAAGGAGAAGAAGAAGAAGAGGAGGGTGGCAGCCCAATCTGTCGTGGTCGAGGAGATTATAGAGCACCCGAAGCAAGCCCCCGAGATGGGACAATATCCTTCTGTTCTGTCCGGGCATTCGGGGGTCAGGCAGTACGATGGTGATCTCTTGGAGAAAGCAATCTTCCGGAAGTCGAAAGTAGTCGAGGAACCCAACCCGACTCTTCCTACCGAAGCCAGCGAGCTTATTTCGGTACTATCCGAGAGGGATCTCCTTCGGATCAGAAAGGGATTTGCCATCCCTCCGGAGTACACGCTGATGATCCCCGGCCCCGGGATGCGAGCGAATTCCAAGCTGTCGTCGTCGGATATGTGCATGTTCGACTTCGACTCTTTGAATGCCGGACTACGTTTTCCGCTGCATCCTTTCATCCTCCAGATCCTCGGCTGGTTCTGCCTCGCGCCGACCCAATTCATGCCGAACACATGGCGTCACGTGAATGCTTTCTTGCTTCAGTGCCGCAAAGCTGAGGTAAAGCCGGACCTAACGGTCTTCCGAGGCCTATATCGGATAAACCGGATGCACAAGACGGAGCATCGGTACTACTTGGGGCCGAGGAAGGGTGTTAGGATCATAGAAAACCCGGACTCAATTAAGGGTTGGAAAGAGAAGTATTTTATATTAAGGGGGGAGGCGATACGGCACATTCCGACCCAGTGGAAACCGGAGGTGCCGAAATTTGCGAGAGCCGACCCTGTACTGTCTGCGGCCGAGGAGGAGGTGGCGAGGAAGATCATGGCCCTTCCCTTGCTGAGTTGGAGGGAGTTGACGGAGAAGGTGCTGTTCGGGTCCGGCCTTAGCCCCATCGACCCGAGTATGCTCCTGACATCTCATTTATTTTCATTTTTCTTTCAAGTTTTTAGTTCGTCTTGCTGACTCGTTTTTTGTGGTCCTGTAACACCCCGAATTTCAAATAAAGATAAATTCGAGATTTCACAGGATCTTTACTTCACTTCGTACAATTTTACAAGGAAAATTTAAAACTTTTTCAATAGTACATCAGAGTTCAATTACATTTTAACTTTACACAGCGGAATAATGAAATTTACAATAAATCATTTACAACATCTTTAAAATAAAAGCAGCATCAGCATATCCACTTCATAGCTTCATGTATGGTCCTTTACCTGCATGTTAATCTGTGGGCTCGTCAGTTACTTACAACTGACGAAATGTTATACACGGCTATCCTCTCTATGCCGGGAATAGTATAACGATCTCATACTTTAACAAATCACACAAAAAGATTGAATGAACAAGTAAAGTGTCAAGGGTGATTATTCTAAATATAAGTGTATGTCATGCCTTAATGCCTAATGCACACAATTCTACACTAGGATGACACTAATGCACACTTGTTCAGATTCTATGCATCCCATACTACATAGGTCCGAGGGCAAGCGCCTACGTACTCCACATTGAAGGGTTCGATCCCTCGCCATGAGACTACCCAGTAATAAAACAAGTTTTAGAGTTATTTCACAGATACGGATCTCAGCCTCCCTGACTAGCCTCCCTGGCTTATATTAACAGATCCCAGCCTCCCTGGCTATTATATCGTGATGATAATCCCGTAAATGCCCTTCTAGCCCCAGTATATACATATTCTTTGGAGTATGGTAAACATCCGTCGACTACCCTAAGTTCCGGATAAAATACAGTCCATCTCCTATGGGGCAACCACAGTCCACCAACTGGGTCTATAGCCACGGAGATCCACCGCCGACTATATAGAAGCACCCATTTACGTTTGCACAAGTCTATTACATCTTCACTTATGTGCCTAAATTTTCCTAAGTTCAAGACATGAATGTACTATCATTTCTAGAATCAGTTTTACCTCCTACCGGACTTGTTCACAAAATACGAGATCGCCCCACGGCAATATCTCAAAATCATATCAATTCTTTCTTTCATTTTTGTCGGTAACTGAAGTCTTACTAATTCTTAATCATAATCTTTCATGTACAAGAAAAACATGGGTACACATACCCTTTTGTAATCATGTCTTAAACTTATATAAGTTCATCTTCAACTCATTCACAAATGGTCAATAACTTGTCTCAATTCATGATCTAATTATTCATTCATGATTTTCATAGCAAAATAATTCTTTTCAATTACACCATTCCATCATATGAATTTTATCACAAAATCCAAGCTCATATGATGTCTCGATTCACTTCGAGATATTTCTTAAACAAAATACAAGTGCAATCTCTTCACAACAAATAAATTTTATATTGTACTCTTCTTCACAAAAGAAAAATTGTATTCTCAATTAATAATTTTGAAGTCGCATAATCCTATCTCAATTTCCACTTTTATTTCTCAAATTTCATGAAAAATCTATGAAATAAATTTTAATAAGTTCCATATCAATTTACTTCAAACATTTCTTAAACAAAATAAAAGTACGATCTCCTCAAAGGCACTTCACAAATTAATACTTTACATTTCTTCACTACAAAGTTCAATTCTCAAAATTTCATTTTATATCAAACTAGATTTTATAACTAAAGTTTACTATACTAAAAATCCAATTCATTTCATATCAACCTAAAGTTTATAACTCATTCAAAATAAAAAAAAAAATAAGTAAAACCCCATCAGGGGAATCGAACCCGCACACCAACCAGGCAAAGCCCAATCATTCACCGCAAGCCAGAGAGTCCAACTGGACTCTTTGTCCATTTCTTAACATAAACTTCTCTTATATCAACTATCGGGTTCTGTACTCATTTGAAATAAAACAACAAAAATATTTTTGGGCTTACTAGGGATCGAACCTAGGCCGAAACAAGTAAGCGTCTCACGCTCAGCCACTGGGCCAATTGTATCCAACGGTATAAGATCACTTCGTGGATTTGTATACTAACTTTCTGCTATTCCATTCTACTTATAGAACTCGATTTCCTCAATTTGTTCAAGATCTTTTGTTAGACTGAAATTTATTCCTGTAATCTGAGTTTACTTTTTCAACAGTAAATTATAATTTATAAATCATATTTTAGACAATAGTTTATTTCTCCCTATTAATAAGCATGAATTTGTATTTACTCAATTTAATCAAAAATAGCACATTAGATCTTTTATGAACAATCAAATGAGTCCCATAGTATCAAATTTCACTTTACTAAAAATGTATTTTCTTATTAAAAAGGAAAACTCAACAATTATCAAAATCTCTAGATTCATGTATACTAGTGCATGGCAATAATAAATTCTTTTCTCATTTAACAACTAACAAGTTGTAATTTAATCTACTAATCATAACATGATTCACTACTATTCATCACATCCATTAGCATGAATTGTTCTACTTATCATAATCAAAATTTCTATATTATTCATAATTACTAGCATGCATAGTTCTAGAAAATATAGAAAGTAGAAGACACCCACATCACATCAATTTGATCTACATTACTAATGTCATATTCTAGCATGATCAATGGCATTAGCTCTTTAGTCAAAAATTTCTATTATTTGTTTAATCATAACAATATTGTTCTCATTCATAGCATGTAACACTAACATGAAATTTTAACTACACATCAAAACAAAATGTTCATATATTATCACTAGCATGCATAATTCTAAATTAGAAAGCATGAGAACCCACATCTTGTTTGAAGGTTGAAAACTACAAATGAATAGCTCCTTCTTGCTCCTAGCAACTCCTAGTCCTCTTCTCCTCCTAGCAAATGCTCCAAGCAAGAGATTCTCCAAGCACACTAACTCTCTTTCTTTTTCTTACACTCTTTTCTTTCTCTTGTTTTAATTCTAATTTTTGTGTGTGAAATGAAAAGGGGTAGGGTGCTATTTATAGGATAATGCTAGGGACTATATTGTAAAATCTCCCACCTAATAACTTCTCATTTTAATTCTCTTTTTAATTCTCACCTCTTCATATTTCATAACTCCCCTAACTCCTCACTTTTCATCTCTCCACCACTCAAAATCCCAACTCTTCACCTCCCCACTAACTCTCATTCACTCTCTTAACTTCCCTACCTTTCCTCTTCTCCCCACTAGCCCAATCCGGCCTACATATGTTTGTGAATGCACACTTGCACACAAATGTGCTGTACACAAACCGTGCCCCTCTTTTAAAACCTACACACTACTACATATACCATTTTAACATATTTATTTACAATCATCTATACCATATCCATGTTCTATAAAAACCACCAGCCCATTTTTAAATCCTTTGCTGTTTCAAGCTCCAACGTGGGCCCCCATCCCATTTATGCCATATACATATATTACCATTTCAATATATTAGTAACCTAATCACATATATCAAATAGTAACTATCTTTCAACATATATTTTACTACATATGTATATATATATAGTCTTCGAAAACTACGGGTATTACACACACTCTGAAATTTATTTTGAAAACAAATGTGCTTAAGTACGTTTACCGACAGCACGTGCGTCGCACGTGAAACGTCGAAATACGAAAAATTGATTTTATCAACGAAAATATAAAAAATTATAAAATACAATATGAGAAATTTATTTATTAATTTATACATTCTATGACGTAATTACTACGTGCGTAGAAAGCACGTGCATCGCACGTAAAATATCAAAATGCGAAAAATTAATTTTATTGATGAAAAATTATTAAACAATATAAGAAAAATATATTTACTAATTTTTTTGTATTTCATGATGAAATCGCAACACGTAGAAAGCACGTGCATTATACGTGCAGAAAGTCGAAAAATGCATTTTAATCAAAACAAGGGGAAAACAAATTTTTGTTTTATAAAAATAGATTTAAATACATAAAAATAAATATTTTAAACCTATAGAAAACATTGTACGTAGTGGTGGAAACACGTGCATCAAAATACGTAAAAAGCACGTAAATTCCAGGGATTGAAATATTGTATTTTAGTTGACTGAAATCAATACGGAAAATGTATAAATAGTACGAATCCAAAATATGTAGTGAAACACATTACAAAATATCCGTGCGTAACACCCAGGGGCAAAATTGTAATTTCAATTTTGCGGGGTGTTACACTCTCCCCCCCTTAGAGTAGTTCCGTCCCCGGAACTCGCTAGGGTAAAGATTGTATTTTGTACATGTCACTGAAAATATTTGTATTTAGAAAACTGCAACTTTAAGAAAAATAAATGTAGTATACGCAACAAACAAGACAAACTCTTTATAAGAAAACTATGAATATTAAGATGTTACAAGACGGAACAAGAAAATTAGGAAAATGGCATAAGAACTGAAATGTGACAAGAGATAGAATAGTTTGAGAGAAGTTTTTGTACAAAAATAATATTAGGTAAACTATTAGATAAAAAGGGAAAAGTCGATTAAGTTGTTAATTTCGAAGTAGTTCGGAAAACAATGTGGCGAAGAAAACATGGTCAATAGGTAATTTAGAAAAATTTATCAATGTAATAAACGGTAGAAAATTCGCAAGATTTGCAATTTAAAACATGACCATTGAATAAGATTTTGGAAAAATAAATGGGAATAAGACTTTGTTGAAAACATAAAATGACTTTGTATATCAATTAATAAAATAGTTTGTAAGGGAACTATAATAATTATACACACAATTTGAAAAAAATAGAAAGCATACGTTGAAATACTTTGTGAATATACAAAATTTTGTGGTGATGAAATTAATTTATAACATTAAGACAAAATAGTGTAAAGCACATACACGAGATGAAAACACAATTGAAAACAATAAGTATAGCAAATTAGGACAATAGACATAAACAAGTATACGCAAAAATATTAATGTAATTAAATGAGGGTAAAATGATATGTATAATATTGAAATATAGAAATCATTGGAAAAATATAAGTAATAACTAAGAATGAAAAGATAGTTAAAATTTGAGAAAGGATATTGTGCAATATATTAAAGAAGTGTAAACCTATAAAAGTAAATAGTAAAAATGAATATATCAAAACAATTATGCAATAATAGTACTGAATGTAGACAATAAAACAAATGGTATGTCACATTTATATAGGTAGAAAATTTCAATTTAGTTTAAAATATATAGGATCAGGTAATATTGATCACAGAAATCAAAATCAAATAAAATGAGTGCACAAAAGAAAATTTCATAAGAAAAATCCAAAATAATGAAGAAAATAATTGTTGAAATATTAATTTAATAAATGGCAATTTAAAACTTGGCAAAATACGTAAAGCAATAGCAGATATAAACGGGTAAACATAAAGTGACATAAATAAATGAAAGACAAAATTTTAAGTTTGAAAAATATGTTTAAAATATCAAGACTAAGGAAGATAGATAAATAATAAATATTCAAATAATTTAATAACATAAGAAAATATTTATTTGAAAAATATTGACTACGGAGAAAGTACCATGATAAAAATCTACAAAATAATTTGAGAGGGAAGTGTGTAAGGTATCATGAATGACGGTCCAAGCTACCACGCTTCCACTGCACCACTCTGATACCCAGGTGAAAATGTGCTCGCATACACTCTCATATTAATGTATACGAGGAGAACATCATGAATGAAATTGAATGCAAGTTCAATAACAACTTCATTCACGACTCCATCCATCCAAAAGAAAGAGAAGAATATCAGTGCATAGAGCAACACAAATGTAAATCACTTACATTTAAATCTCTATAGACTGAAACTCACACTCCAGTGTCTGCAGGAATAATATTGTAACTACTCAATAAGGTGTCAAAGGTTCTAGACTATAGTTAATGATCTTACTACTCTTCCTAAACAAATTTTTAGTCTATCAAGTTCTGATTTACTTGGGTTAGCCGTAAGAGTCGGTTCCCAGCTAGCGGTGGTCCGAAGACGCTTAAATACCGTGTCGCTTAGGGTTGTTTACACCCGGTTGACAGAAGGACTCTTTTGGTTTGTCCCCAAATTTATCGTCACTTTTTATCGTTCCTTATAAACTTGTACTACTTGTGAAGCATGCTCTGATACCATCTGTAACACCCCGAATTTTAAATAAGGATAAATTCGAGATTTCACAGGATCTTTACTTCACTTCGTACAATTTTACAAGGAAAATTTAAAACTTTTTCAATAGTACATCAGAGTTCAATTACATCTTAACTTTACACAGCGGAATAATGAAATTTACAATAAATCATTTACAACATCTTTAAAATAAAAGCAGCATCAGCATATCCACTTCATAGCTTCATGTATGGTCCTTTACCTGCATGTTAATCTGTGGGCTCGTCAGTTACTTACAACTGACGAAATGTTATACACGGCTATCCTCTCTATGCCGGGAATAGTATAACGATCTCATACTTTAACAAATCACACAAAAAGATTGAATGAACAAGTAAAGTGTCAAGGGTGATTATTCTAAATATAAGTGTATGTCATGCCTTAATGCCTAATGCACACAATTCTACACTAGGATGACACTAATGCACACTTGTTCAGATTCTATGCATCCCATACTACATAGGTCCGAGGGCAAGCGCCTACGTACTCCACATTGAAGGGTTCGATCCCTCGCCATGAGACTACCCAGTAATAAAACAAGTTTTAGAGTTATTTCACAGATACGGATCTCAGCCTCCCTGGCTAGCCTCCCTGGCTTATATTAACAGATCCCAGCCTCCCTGGCTATTATATCGTGATGATAATCCCGTAAACGCCCTTCTAGCCCCAGTATATACATATTCTTTGGAGTATGGTAAACATCCGTCGACTACCCTAAGTCCCGGATAAAATACAGTCCATCTCCTATGGGGCAACCACAGTCCACCAACTGGGTCTATAGCCACGGAGATCCACCGCCGACTATATAGAAGCACCCATTTACGTTTGCACAAGTCTATTACATCTTCACTTATGTGCCTAAATTTTCCTAAGTTCAAGACATGAATGTACTATCATTTCTAGAATTAGTTTTGCCTCCTACCGGACTTGTTCACAAAATACGAGATCGCCCCACGGCAATATCTCAAAATCATATCAATTCTTTCTTTCATTTTTGCCGGTAACTGAAGTCTTACTAATTCTTAATCATAATCTTTCATGTACAAGAAAAACATGGGTACACATACCCTTTTGTAATCATGTCTTAAACTTATATAATTTCATCTTCAACTCATTCACAAATGGTCAATAACTTGTCTCAATTCATGATCTAATTATTCATTCATGATTTTCATAGCAAAATAATTCTTTTCAATTACACCATTCCATCATATGAATTTTATCACAAAATCCAAGCTCATATGATGTCTCGATTCACTTCGAGATATTTCTTAAACAAAATACAAGTGCAATCTCTTCACAACAAATAAATTTTATATTGTACTCTTCTTCACAAAAGAAAAATTGTATTCTCAATTAATAATTTTGAAGTCGCATAATCCTATCTCAATTTCCACTTTTATTTCTCAAATTTCATGAAAAATCTATGAAATAAATTTTAATAAGTTCCATATCAATTTACTTCAAACATTTCTTAAACAAAATAAAAGTACGATCTCCTCAAAAGCACTTCACAAATTAATACTTTACATTTCTTCACTACAAAGTTCAATTCTCAAAATTTCATTTTATATCAAACTAGATTTTATAACTAAAGTTTACTATACTAAAAATCCAATTCATTTCATATCAACCTAAAGTTTATAACTCATTCAAAATAAAAAAAAAATAAGTAAAACCCCATCAGGGGAATCGAACCCGCACACCAACCAGGCAAAGCCCAATCATTCACCGCAAGCCAGAGAGTCCAACTGGACTCTTTGTCCATTTCTTAACATAAACTTCTCTTATATCAACTATCGGGTTCTGTACTCATTTGAAATAAAACAACAAAAATGTTTTTGGGCTTACTAGGGATCGAACCTAGGCCGAAACAAGTAAGCGTCTCACGCTCAGCCACTGGGCCAATTGTATCCAACGGTATAAGATCACTTCGTGGATTTGTATACTAACTTTCTGCTATTCCATTCTACTTATAGAACTCGATTTCCTCAATTTGTTCAAGATCTTTTGTTAAACTGAAATTTATTCCTGTAATCTGAGTTTACTTATTCAACAGTAAATTATAATTTATAAATCATATTTTAGACAATAGTTTATTTCTCCCTATTAATAAGCATGAATTTGTATTTACTCAATTTAATCAAAAATAGCACATTAGATCTTTTATGAACAATCAAATGAGTCCCATAGTATCAAATTTCACTTTACTAAAAATGTATTTTCTTATTAAAAAGGAAAACTCAACAATTATCAAAATCTCTAGATTCATGTATACTAGTGCATGGCAATAATAAATTCTTTTCTCATTTAACAACTAACAAGTTGTAATTTAATCTACTAATCATAACATGATTCACTACTATTCATCACATCCATTAGCATGAATTGTTCTACTTATCATAATCAAAATTTCTATATTATTCATAATTACTAGCATGCATAGTTCTAGAAAATATAGAAAGTAGGAGACACCCACATCACATCAATTTGATCTACATTACTAATGTCATATTCTAGCATGATCAATGGCATTAGCTCTTTAGTCAAAAATTTCTATTATTTGTTTAATCATAACAATATTGTTCTCATTCATAGCATGTAACACTAACATGAAATTTTAACTACACATCAAAACAAAATGTTCATATATTATCACTAGCATGCATAATTCTAAATTAGAAAGCATGAGAACCCACATCTTGTTTGAAGGTTGAAAACTACAAATGAATAGCTCCTTCTTGCTCCTAGCAACTCCTAGTCCTCTTCTCCTCCTAGCAAATGCTCCAAGCAAGAGATTCTCCAAGCACACTAACTCTCTTTCTTTTTCTTACACTCTTTTCTTTCTCTTGTTTTAATTCTAATTTTTGTGTGTGAAATGAAAAGGGGTAGGGTGCTATTTATAGGATAATGCTAGGGACTATATTGTAAAATCTCCCACCTAATAACTTCTCATTTTAATTCTCTTTTTAATTCTCACCTCTTCATATTTCATAACTCCCCTAACTCCTCACTTTTCATCTCTCCACCACTCAAAATCCCAACTCTTCACCTCCCCACTAACTCTCATTCACTCTCTTAACTTCCCTACCTTTCCTCTTCTCCCCACTAGCCCAATCCGGCCTACATATGTTTGTGAATGCACACTTGCACACAAATGTGCTGTACACAAACCGTGCCCCTCTTTTAAAACCTACACACTACTACATATACCATTTTAACATATTTATTTACAATCATCTATACCATATCCATGTTCTATAAAAACCACCAGCCCATTTTTAAATCCTTTGCTGTTTCAAGCTCCAACGTGGGCCCCCATCCCATTTATGCCATATACATATATTACCATTTCAATATATTAGTAACCTAATCACATATATCAAATAGTAACTATCTTTCAACATATATTTTACTACATATGTATATATATATAGTCTTCGAAAACTACGGGTATTACACACACTCTGAAATTTATTTTGAAAACAAATGTGCTTAAGTACGTTTACCGACAGCACGTGCGTCGCACGTGAAACGTCGAAATACGAAAAATTGATTTTATCAACGAAAATATAAAAAATTATAAAATACAATATGAGAAATTTATTTATTAATTTATACATTCTATGACGTAATTACTACGTGCGTAGAAAGCACGTGCATCGCACGTAAAATATCAAAATGCGAAAAATTAATTTTATTGATGAAAAATTATTAAACAATATAAGAAAAATATATTTACTAATTTTTTTGTATTTCATGATGAAATAGCAACACGTAGAAAGCACGTGCATTATACGTGCAGAAAGTCGAAAAATGCATTTTAATCAAAACAAGGGAAAAACAAATTTTTGTTTTATAAAAATAGATTTAAATACATAAAAATAAATATTTTAAACCTATAGAAAACATTGTACGTAGTGGTGGAAACATGTGCATCAAAATATGTAAAAAGCATGTAAATTCCAGGGATTGAAATATTGTATTTTAGTTGACTGAAATCAATACGGAAAATGTATAAATAGTACGAATCCAAAATATGTAGTGAAACACATTACAAAATATCCGTGCGTAACACCCAGGGGCAAAATTGTAATTTCAATTTTGCGGGGTGTTACAGGTCCGATGCAGAAGCGATGAAGATCGATTTCAAAGCTATGATGGCCGATAGGTCCAAGTTGGCCGGGGGCAGGAAGAGGAAGAGGGCGACCGTGGCTGCCTCGTCGACTCCACAGCCCACGGTCACCTCGACCACCACCCCGCCTCCTCCGGCTACTGAGGTGCCTTCGGAGGTGGTCGTTACCGAGGAGCCCTCGGTCCCTGTGGCCCCGACCATGGTTGAGGGGGCCTTTGATGTTAACGCGGCGCTGGCGCTTGAGGCTCTGCCTTTGACCAAAGCAGCCGAGGAAATTCTGACCGAGCAGCACAAGCAGTTGTTTGTGCCGAACTGGCGGGTGAAGAATCACGACGGATTCCTCGGCAACTCGCAGATGTCGGTGCAGGTCGTCAAGCACTTGGCGACGCCGAAGGACAGAGCCGCACTGAAGGTGGGGACGGTCGGCGACGACACCTATGAAGTGGCTCGGTCGCTCGTGTCGGTAAGTTTCTCTTTGCGAATTTCTTCAAATTTTCTGCTTGGCTTGCACATTGCTCTGATCGTTGTCTTTGCAGGCCACCTGCCACTTCGGCCACCTCCTCGAGACGTTCGCCAAGCAGGAGAAGGAGCTGAAGGCCGCCTGCGACAAAGACAGGGCGGAGAAGGTCAAGGCGGTTCGGCAGCTCGAGGCCGAGCAGAGGGTCGCCGATCTTGTGGCCGACTTGGAGAGAGTCAAGGGGCGTCTTGATTCGGAGTCTGCCAAGGCTACGAAGGCTGCCGAAGAGCTGGCCGCGTCGGCGAAGTCTCTGGCCACCTGAAGGCGGAGAAGGAGGCGCAGGCCGTGAAGATTAGGGCCGAGGTAGAGGCCGAGGTCGAGGCTGAGGCGAAAAACACATGGCCGAGAACATGGAGAGGTCCTATCAGAGGGCACTCGACCATGTTCAGGATTGTGTCCCCGGCTTCGAGCGGGTCGGCTACAGACTGTGGCCCGGGTCGCCCTCAGGCGGTGAGGAGGAGGGAGGCGAAGGCGACGAGGTCGAAGGCGATGACAAGGATGAGGAGGCCGACCCACCTGTGGCGAATGCCCAGGTCGAGGGGAGGATCGAGGGGCCATCTGGCGACACGCCCGTGGTCGAAGCGGCGACGCAGGTGGACCCCTGACCCCCTCGTAAATTTTTTGTAGTTTTTTGTTTTGTTTTTTCCTTCAAACTGTGTAATGCCTTTTGCGGACTGGCCACGGCTTTTGATGAATGAAAAGTGTTGCGTTTTGAACTTGGACTTCTGTCTAAGTGTTTGGTTCGGCCATATAGTACTTCAATGTTCTCCCTTTTCATTTCAGATTGCCGAGCAGACTCCTATTATCGCGGCAGCTCGGTGCCGTGCAGATTTGTTTCAGCAGTCCCGGGAGGATCGCCTCGAAGGCGAGGTGCATCTGACGAGGAGAATACTTTATAACGTAGAGAAGAGGAACAGCGAGTTGTTGGCTGAGCTGCACCATTTGCGGATAGTCGAGACCGAACTATTGGTGAAGGAGGAAGAGTTGGCCCAGGCTTTGGCCGAACGAGATGACTTCGCAAAGAGGGTAGAACAGCTGCAAAGGGTGACAGTTGACAAGAGTATCGAGGTGACCCACTTGCGTCGTGTCATATCTGACAGCGCCGAGTATCCCGGTTCGGCAAAACTTCCTTGATTCAAGGGGATTGTGAAGGACGACACGTTGAAAGACCGGATCGTCGAACTGGAGGAAGAGGTTGCTCGGCTCAAACCTCAGCCGGCAAGGGCTAATGTCCGGAGCACTTCGTGCACTCGCGAAGAGATTGAGCAAGGGATTTCGTTCTATCAAATGGTGAGCCGAACCTCCATCGTCGGTCGGACAGCAGCCGACGCCCAAAGTGGAGTAACGGTGTCCTCGAGTGGTGCTTCGGTTGGAGCGACCGTCAGAGCCAGCGGTGAGGAGGCATCTCGATTCGTTGGCCTAGAGACGAGCTCGGAGGTCAAGAAGCGCCGACCCAAGGTGTCGCTGAACCGGAGCGTCCCTCTTCCGCGGAGGCAGTAAACGGGTCGTGTCGTGTCTTTGGTCTTCCGAACTGTCTTTTGTTGTAATTTTTTTGTAGATTTATCCAAGTTATATTAATAAAATTGGAGTTGGCTGGCTTCTTGTTGTGTTGTATCCGTGCTAACTAGGGTAGGCTTGAAATGAACCGCGAGGCGAGTGTTTTGCTTCGTCGAGCCTTTTGGCCTTGAAACTCACGCTTTAGCTCGGGTTCTGAATCTTGCTCGGCACCTTCCGGTGCGGCTCGGCACGGACCGACTGCGCTCATGTAGCTTTGTGGCCGGAGTAACCGATGCCGAAGGTTGGTTCTGATTTCCTGTCGCTCGGCGTTTGGTGCCGAGCGAAGTGAGGCGATCAGAGCCGTCGGATGGTGGCACGAATCTCGAGGCGGGACCAGTTCCCAAGAAAACGCTATCTTGTCGTTTTGTGGACACATGGCACAATCTGACCCATTCATCACATTCTAGCACACATTTTGAGAAGATCTAACGGCGACTTCGCCGCAGAAGGATTTTTTGCCATATACGAGGGTCGGTCCCTCGTCCGCTCGGCTCGAGGATTTGAGTGGGCGTAGCCAGCCCGAACGATGTAATCCGAACCAGCATTAACGTTGCTCGATGGTCGTGGGAGCAGTCTCGAACGGCGATCCACTTCTGGCTCGCCTAAGGGCGAGCCGGGGAAGTAAAGTCGAGCCGAGTGTTGGACTCTGAACCATCGGTATAGTTCAACGGCTGTGGGAGCAATTCCGAGCGGCGATCTACTTCTGGCCCGCCTATGGGCGAGCCGGGGAAGTAAAGTCGAGCCGAGTGTTGGACTCCGAACCATCGGTGTTAGTTCAACGGCTGTGAGAGCAATTCCGAATGGCGAACTACTTCTAGCTCGCTTAGAAGCGAACTTTCGAAGCAGAATCGAGCCAAGTGTTAGGACTCCGAACCATCGGTATTAGTTCAACGGCTTGTAGGAGCAGTCCGAATGGAGAACTACTTCTAGCTCGCTTAGAAGCGAACTTGCGAAGCAGAATCGAGCCAAGTGTTGGACTCCGAACCATCGGTGTAGTTCAACGGCTGTGGGAGCAATTTCGAATGGTAAACTACTTCTAGCTCGCTAAGAAGCGAACTTGCGAAGCAGAATCGAGCCAAGTGTTGGACTCCGAACCATCGATGTAGTTCAACGGCTGTGGGAGCAATTTCGAATGGTGAACTACTTCTAGCTCGCTTAGAAGCGAACTTGCGAAGCAGAATCGAGCCAAGTGTTGGACTCCGAACCATCGGTATAGTTCAACGGCTGTGGGAGCAGTTCCGAATGGCGAACTACTTCTAGCTCGCTTAGAAGCGAACTTTCGAAGCAAAATCGAGCCAAGTGTTGGACTCCGAACCATCGGTGTTAGTTCAACGGCTGTGGGAGCAGTTCCGAATGGCGAACTACTTCTAGCTCGCTTAGAAGCGAACTTGCGAAGCAGAATCGAGCCAAGTATTGGACTCCGAACCATCGGTGTAGTTCAACGGCTGTGGGAGCAATTTCGAATGGTGAACTACTTCTAGCTCGCTTAGAAGCGAACTTGCGAAGCAGAATCGAGCCAAGTGTTGGACTCCGAACCATCGGTGTAGTTCAACGGCTGTGGGAGCAATTTCGAATGGCGAACTACTTCTAGCTCGCTTAGAAGCGAACTTACGAAGCAGAATCGAGCCAAGTGTTGGACTTCAAACCATCGGTATAGTTCAACGGCTGTGGGAGCAGTTCCGAATGGCGAACTACTTCTAGCTCGCTTAGAAGCGAACTTGCGAAGCAGAATCGAGCCAAGTGTTGGACTCCGAACCATCGTTAGATTGAAGAGTTAAAAGCAGAGGGATGTAAACAATAGCAAAAATATGAAAAAACTTTATTTATTAATATCCAATAATCGGCTGCTTCTAAAGTTGCTAGCCATTATTACAAAGAAAAATGAAAGAAAATTACTACAAGTAACAGAAAAGGAACGGTTCGACATCTCGAATTACTTAGAGAGGCGTTGTTGCTCTCTTTTGGTATTTTAAGAGATGGTCGGCATTCCAAGTCCTGGGAATCTCCCTGCCTTCGAGATCTTCTAGTCTGTATGTGCCGGGGCGGATTACCTTAGAGATCTTGCAAGGTCCCTCCCAATTCGGGGCCAATTTGCTTTTCTGACCGGGGAACGAGATGGCCAACTTGCGGAGGACCAGGTCCCCTTCTTTGAGGTCCGTTGGGCGGACCCTTTTGTTGTATGCTAGCTCGATCCTTCTTCGGTAGCTTTGTTGTCGTATGGCAGCTCTTTCTCGGATTTCGTCGATCAGGTCTAGACTTGCTCTGAGTTCCCTAGCGTTCTGCTCTTCTTCATAAGCTATCAAACGAGGAGAGGGTATTCTGACTTCTAGGGGGATGATGGCCTCAGACCCATAGGTGAGATTGAATGGGCTCTCACCCGTTGGGGTCCGCTTTGTGGTGCGGTAGTTCCAGAGTACGTTGGGAAGCTGATCGACCCACAAGCCTTTGGAACACTTGTCTAACCTCTTCTTAATTCTGGAGAGGATCTGTCGGTTGGCATTTTCGGCCTAGCCATTTGACTGAGGATGAGAGACGGAGGAGAACCGGTGTTGTATGGCGAGGTCTTCACATAAAGCTCGGAAGGTAGCCCCGGTGAACTGCGTTCCGTTATCTGTAATTAGGACCCTGGGGATGCCAAATCGGCAGATCACGTTCTTCCAGAAGAATTGAACGACCTTGTTTTCGGTGATCGTGGCCAAGTGCTAGGCCTCTATCCATTTCGAGAAATAGTCGATTGCCACGACTAGGAACTTGAACTGTCCGGGAGCTGGCGGAAACGGCCCTAGTAAATCCATCCCCCACATTGCAAATGGGATCGAACTTGATAGGGAGGCAAGCGGAGCTTGTGGGAGGCGTCGGATGTCGGAGTACTTCTGACAGGAGCTGCATTGCCGAACGTGTCGTTCAGCGTCCCGTAGGAGAGTGGGCCAAAAATACCCGTAGTTCAACACTTTGCGTGCTAGGGCTCTGGAACCTGAATGGGCCCCGCCGATGCCCTCATGAAGTTCTTGCAGGGCGTAGTCGGCTTGCCCGGGGGAGAGGCACCTCAGGTAGGGCCGACCGTCCACCTGGGTGAAGGAGCGTTTATATAGGATGCCTCCGATTAGTGTGTAACGCTCGGCTCGGGTTCTAACCCTTTGCGCTTCCTTGGGATCCTCAGGGAGGAGTCCATCCCTTAAAAATTCGACGAGTGGCTTCATCCAATTGTCTTCGAGGAGGACAGGCAATGTTTCTATGGAGTCGGGTGTATCGTCCTCTATGCTCGGCTTCAGGAGGACTTCTATCAAAACAGCCTGTTCGAGGCCTTGAAGGGAAGAGGAGGCTAACTTGGATAGGGCGTCGGCCTGAGCATTTTCTTCTCAGGGGATCCTTTGGATGAGGGCCTCTTCAAACAGCGCCAAGAGGCTTTTGACTTTAGCCAAGTATTTAACCATCCTGTCATCGCGGGCTTCATACTCGCCGAGGACCTGATTGACGACCAACTGAGAGTCGCTGAAGATCCGCAGGCGTTGTGCCCCTGCATTTCGGGCCATTCCAAGACCGGCTATTAGCGCCTCGTATTCGGCTTCGTTGTTCGAGGCTTTGAAGTTTATACGGAGGGAGTATTGAAGGATGAAGTCATCTGGGCCTGCCAGAATGACCCCTGCCCCGCTTCCCTCATTGCAAGAGGATCCGTCAACATAAACCGACCAGACGGGTGGTCCCTTCACTGTTTGGCTGGACTCGGGGATAGTGCTGTTAACTATGAATTCGGCAAGCGCCTGAGCCTTGATCGCGGTCCGAGGCTGATAAGTTATATCGTGTTGGCTCAGCTCGATTGACCATTTCATAAGGCGACTCGAAGTCTCGGGCTTGTGAAGAACCTGCTTCAGCGGCTGGTCGGTAAGAACGACCACCGAATGGGACTGAAAATACGGGCGAAGCTTTCTCGCGGCCATCACCAGGGCATAAGCCATCTTTTCTATCTTCGGGTATCGGAGCTCGGCATCCCGAAGCACCTTGCTGACATAGTAGATGGGCTTCTGAGCCCGGTCTTCTTCCCTTACCAAAACTGCACTGAGGGTCTGCTCGGAGGCTGCCAGGTAGAGGTAGAGGGGTTCGCCAGGGATTGGTTTGCTGAGGAGAGGGGGGTTGACGAGGTAAGCCTTGAGCTGGTCGAAGGACTCCTGTTGCTGCTAGCCCCATTCGAATCCTTTAGCCCCCCTGAGGGCCTTGAAGAAGGGGAGGCATTTTTCCCCGGACTTTGAAAGAAAGCGCCCTATGGCGGTGAGGCGGCCTGTTAATCTCTGAACTTCTTTAACATTTCTAGGAGGGGCCATGTCCAATATTGCTTTGATCTTCTCCGGGTTTGCTTCAATTCCTCGTTGGCTAACCATGAAGCCGAGAAACTTCCCTGATGAGACGCCGAACGCACACTTGTTCGGGTTGAGTCTCATATTGTGTTTTCTCAAAACGTCAAACGCCTCTTGGAGGTCGGTCACATGATCAATGCCTCGGATGCTTTTCACAAGCATGTCGTCAACGTACACCTCCATGTTCCGGCCGATCTGAGCCTGGAAAACCTTGTTGACGAGGCGTTGGTATGTTGCACCTGCATTCTTTAGACCGAACGGCATGACTCTGTAGCAATAGAGGCCTTGGTTGGTCACAAACGAAGTCTTCGGGATATCCGGGGGAACATCCGGATCTGATTGTAGCCTGAAAAGGCGTCCATGAAGCTGAGGAGCTCATGTCCCGAGGTTGCATCGATCAGGGTATCGATGCTCGGAAGAGGGAATGGGTCCTTGGGGCAAGCCTTGTTGAGGTCGGTAAAATCAATGCAAATCCTCCAAGTCCCATTGGACTTCTTCACCATCACTACATTCGACAACCACTCAGGATAGTTCACCTTCTGTATGAACCGGGCCTTCAAGAGCTTGTCTACCTCCTCTTTAATAGCGAGCTGACGCTCGGGGGCGAACTTGCGCCTCTTCTGCTGAACCGGTTTGGACCCCGGATCAACGCTTAGGCGGTGGACTAAGAGCTCTTCGGAGATACCGGGCATATCGGCAGCTGACCAAGCGAAAGAGGTCTTGGTTCTTTCGGATGCATTGTACAATGTCTGAGTATAGGGCGGACGGGAGGGTCTTGCTAACAAAGAACTTGCGGGCTGGCTCCTGCTCAGAGAAGAGCACTTCCTCCAATTCGTCCACCGGCTCGGCCGTTGGTCGAGCAACATCTTGGGGGATTTCCAGAGTTTCTAAGGAGAGGACGGGTCCGAGGGTAGAGGTCATATAGCACTTGCGGGCCTGCTCCTGATTGCCCCTTACTTCCCCTACTCCGGCCTGAGTGGGAAATTTCATTTTGAGATGATAGGCAGAAGGGACGGCTTCAAGGGCGGCCAGGCCGGGCCGACCCAAAATGACATTGTAGGCTGCTGGGACATCTACGACCATGAAGTCCATCGACTCCGTTCGGGTAGTAGGAGTTTTGCCAGCGATTACGTCCAGGGTAATTACCCCTTCAATAGTCACTGGCACTCCCGTGAACCCATGGAGCGTGTAGCCAGCGGGCTTGAGTCTGTCTCGGGAGAGCTTTAGGCCTTTGAAAGCGGCGAGGAAGAGGATATTTACTGAGCTGCCATTATCCACTAGTATCCTCTCCACTTTGAAATTTGCCATGTGAAGGCTAATGACGAGTGCGTCACAATGTGGGGTGCGAACTCCTTCAAGATCTTCGTCGGAGAATGTGACAGGCACTCCGAGGCCTTTGGGAGGAGGGGTGGCTCGGACCGAGTTGACTTCTCTTATAAATGCCTTCCGAGAGGAGTTTGAGGAGCCCCCCATTGGGCCCCCATGGATGAGGTGGAGGACTCGCTCTTCCTCGAAGTCAGGCGTCTCTTCTCGTTCTGGACGCTTGTTAGCTCCCGAGGTGGGGGAGGAAGTTCGGCTCGGTCCTTTCTTACAAACTTGGTCAGCTGCCCCCTCTGGATAAGGGCTTCGATCTCGTTCTTTAAGGCGCGACAATCGTTGGTGTCATGCCCATGGTCCCGGTGATAACGGCACCATTTCTCTTTATCTCTTTTCTTGGCGGGGGTGTTCATCCTCGGAGCAGGAGGCAAGATCCCTTCCTTTTCGACTTCCATGAGAATGGTTGAGACGTTACTGGTGAGGGGAGTGAACTTCTCGAATCTGGGGGGAGGTCGGTGCTGGACGGCATTATCCTTCTGGAGCTTCTTGGCTCCTTCCTCTTCTGTTCCCTTTCTCTTAAACCCGGAGGAAGACCCCTCCCAGTTGGGTTGATGCTCGGCCTCTTCGGCCCGGATGTACTTTTCACTGCGAAGGAGGAGGTCGGAAAAGTTCTGTGGAGGCTTCTTGGCGAGGGAGGAGCGGAGGTTGGAATTGAGGATATTAGATTGAAATGCTGCCGCAGCGACCGACTGGTCGAGGGATGCTATGGACCTGGCTTCAGCTGTGAACCTCTTCACATAGTCTCTCAATTTCTCCCCCTTCTTCTGGTGGAGGTGCAATAGCGAGATGCTGGTCTTCTCAGCTCTTCGGCTACTTACGAAATGGGTGACGAAGAGGGTCTCGAACTGCTCGAAGGAGAATATTGAGGAGGGGGCAAGGCGAGAGTACCATTCTCGAGCCGGGCCCTTGAGAGTTGTGGGGAAGGTTTTGCAGAGGAGGGCATCGGAAGCTTGATGGAGGAGCAACAGGGTCTTGAAGCTTTCGATGTGATCAACGGGGTCGGTCTCCCCGGTGTAAATCTCAAATTGGGGAGGTTTGAAACCGAACGGCACAGGTGCATCCACTATGGTTCGGGAGAAAGGGGGTCGGCTTGGGCGTAGGGTCCTCCCCCTAAGCTCTTCTTCTCGGTCCATCTGGCCCAGGCGCCTCTCTACCTCATGAAGACGGAGGTACATAGCGTCGTCCCTCCTGACGGTAATCAGCTGAGCCTCTAGACTCGTCTTCGTACGAGGGAGAGCGAGGGCTACGGCGACGATAACTTCGGGAGCGACGAGGACTTGGGGTACGCCGGGTGTTGCTAGGAGCGGGACGAGGAGATGGGGATCGTCGGCGAGGACTTCGGACCGGAGGAGGAGATGGAATCTTGGGTGCGTTGGTGTTGGGACGGAGATTGAGGGCTTGTAGGATGGTTGCTTGGAACTGCTGGAACTCGGCACGTGTGATGGGTGCCTCATTGTTCCTAGCCTGTTGTCGACCTGCAGGGGAGTGCGGCCTTCTTCGGTAGTGCTCGGGGGACTCTCTGCGACCCCTTCGGTTAGGGGACCTTCTATATTCCCAATGGCGAGGGGACTGCTTGTCCGGATGGTGTTGGCGGGAGGTTCCCTCTCGGGCCCGCTTCTCATCCAGGTAACGGCGAAGGTCATCATCTTTCTGGCGGTTGAGGGCGGTTTTGTGGAGGCCAGAGGCTCGAGGATGATGGGAGACCATAGAGTCCGAAGAGGCGTAGTGGATGGAGACGTGCTCCTAGTGAAGAGGCTGTTTTTGAGGGTTAGGACCCTTTGGAGGTGGCTGATTAGGAGGATTTGGAGGAGGAGGAAGGTCCTGTTGGAGCGGGTCTTCCGCTGGAGGAGGAAGTTGCCCCTGCTGTTGGGTAGGCTGGATGGGAACTTCTTGCTGTTGGTCGGGGTTGGGTCCTCTGTTAGACCCTCTTGATCTGACTTTCCTAGGAGGCATGGCTGGAGAAGATCTGTTCAACGGGAAGAGGAGAGGTCTCTATTCGTTAGTTTTCCACAGACGGCGCCAATCTGTTGCCGCTAATTTCGGTGTGGGGGCAAACAGATAGTATTTGTGAGTTCTTAGGGAAACTGAATAGTAAACCTGTATACCTGTTCCGTCGGGGTTTGACCGTCGCTCCCGCCATACACCTGCAAAAAGTGCGAGACACCGGGGTTGTTCCCGACGACGCACCCTCCGACGCTCAAGTCAGTAATCTGGAAGACTATGAAAGAGCGCAAAAACTGGTGAAAGATTGATTACCTCTTAATGGAGATGGATGGGGGGTATTTATAGGCGTCTTAGGGAGCGGATTAGGAATGTAATCCCTGTGATCTGATAAGGAATATTCTCCTTGTAAATAGATTAGGAATGTAATCCCTAATTCCCAGTGAAAGGATAGATATGAACCAGGGCCGTTGATTAATTTTAATCAGAAACCCTAATTCTATCCTGCTGGACCGGGTTTGTTGCGGGTTTGAAACCCGCACCCAGTTGAGGTGGATCCGTCCGCGGGTTAATGGTTCTTTGGGGAGGAGAACCAGTACCCGCTTCAGACCCGTTTGTAGGTGAAATTACTGTTTTACCCCTGGGCTTCAGGATTCGTGCCCAATTTGGATGGTCTCGATTAAACCCCCATTTTTAGCCACATCAGTAGCATTTAGGGACGGATATTCAGTAGAACGCTCTAAAGAATTATATTATATCCATATTTGATTGATTTTTATTGATTTAATCGAATAAATATATAATTACACAATTTTGGGATTGTTGGGGACTTTATGCAAATATTCTTCCTGGAGAATAAAAGTTAGAAAATTTATTTGAAAAATCTAATCTTTATTAGTAGATAATAATTCTAACTTTTCTGGATTTTTTATGAATATTTTATGGCTTATTTGCAAATACTCCAAAAATGAAGGACTTTTGTGCACAATTGCCACTTGGAGAAAAAAACTCAAGATTTCGAAATTTTTGGCTGCATATGTTGGTCGGCCAGATCTAGGATGTGAAGGGAATTTATTTTATTTTATTTTAAATTTATTTGATTAACTAATAATTGGAAGAATCCATATATGTAAATAAATAATTTCTTGAGGAGTATCTTTGTAAACTTTGAGAAACCCTAAAGACCTAATCCCAGCCTATATTAGGGGCAGCAGCCGTCTACCTCTTGGTGAACCCAAAAACATATTTTATTATTATTTTCTTGGAGTTTAAAGCTTGGATCTTGGACCTTTACAAGGAGAAGGCTTTTCTTTATTTCTATTATTATTCTTCAAGTTGATCTTCTTTGAGGTGAGTGATACTTCTAGTCTTTTGATGTGTTTTACTCATATTATCATGATGAATGAACTTATAGATGTTTACATGAACTAAAGATGCAATTTTTATGAAAGATGATCATGTTTTATTAATTTTGAGTGTTAAATATTGATGATAGATAAAAATAATCTAACTTGGGATCTATGGATTTAATTGTAGTTAATCAAGATATGTAGAAATAATTAGAACTTGCTCCATGCTCTTGAATCCATGCTTGATTGATTATAAAGTTGAGTCCTTTCCATGTTATTGGTTGTTTTTAATCATCCAAAATTGAAACTAAACATTAGGGTTTGAATGATTGTTGTATGGATCGAAAATAATTTATTTTGAAGTCGCTTATGCATAAAAGATCAATATTCTTGCTTAAAGAAATAAATCTAACGATAATATATGTGATTGTAGATGTTAGATCATGATGTGCATAAAATCATGAGTTGTACATAAAATGAAAATTAGAGTTTCTAAAAAAATTAATTATTCATTGAAATAGCTTCGTATTCATATCCAAACCATATCGATACCAAAATCTCAAAATTCCCCAAATTGGATGTATTTCCTCAAACTCAACTAAATCCCAAATTTCGATTTCTCAAGACATGATCTCTTGATTCATAAACTCTTCCTTCAATTTCTCAAAACTGATTCACCATTATAACTCACAAACATAATCAATTTATAACATTACCATATCAAGTTTCATTCAACCAAAACTCAAAAGTGATAAAAGTCTCATCTCTATTGAATTTATGCATGAAATCCAGCATATTCAATCAATCCAACATTAATCTAAACGAAATAGCCTACCCATGATCTCCAATAGGTCACTCATCAATCTCGAATTACCACATACAATTTTATTTATATACATCTAGGGTTTCACAAGATCCAATTTTTATCATCAATCCAACATATATATTCATGCCCAAATCCTAGCATGCTTTCTAGGAGATGAAACACCACATATAACATTTAAAGAACAAACAAAACAATTTATATTACTCACATACAACATACACAAGACAAAATGAAACCAAACAAGTCACTCACTTTGTTGAAAAGATCGAATGAAAAGGAAATAGAAGTTAAGAAAGTCCCCCTCCTTCGCAAGAAATCCAAAGTCTTCTCCTTAAAACTCCAAAATCATAAGAAATAAGAGATCTCCTGTGTTTTACAGCAAAAGACAGCTGCACAAAATCCTGTATAGTCTGGGATTTAAGTTTCTAGGGTTTTAGAGAATATTTTGCGAAAAAGTCCTTTTACAACATACCTTTACATAAATAGATCCCTTCATTAGAATACTAGTTAAAAAACTAATTTAATCAATTCAAAAATCAAAAGATCCCCTCCAGCATCAGCCGACACTGTAGAAAAACCTAGAAAAACAGTTTTGCACTTTCACCCCCTTAAAATAGTAATTTTGCGAAAAGATCCTCTTTTATCCAAAGCTTGTAAAATAACTCGAATATGTTCAAACAAAAGGAAAACTCTTTATACCTGAATTGACTAGGCATTGTACCCAGCATAAAAATCTGAAAATCTGGAGTTTTCACCCTATTTGGTAATTTGCACAAAAGTCCTTCTTTTTGAAATATTTGCAAATAAGTCCAATAATTATCAGAAAAATCTAGAAAAATCACGAATAATCTCAAATAATAAATAATGAGTTTCCCCGAAAATAATTTGTGGTTTTAACTTTTCCAAGACAACATTCGCATGTGTTTTGCACGTGTAAAGGATAGGTTTCTAAATGAACATTTATTAAATCACCAAAAATCATTTCAATTCATTTTCTAATCTCCAAAATAGCATTTAAAAATACGGAGTACTACAAGGGGGACTCTAGTATACATGTGTAAACATCTATATATAGGTTTAAACAAATATATATGAGTGGTTTGATCAGTTTGAATGAGATTTTATAGACATTGTATGGTCTAGACTATCGTCTATTTCAGTTTGTAACGAGATTTCGACTTAGTTTCTGATAGAATTACTTAAAACTTATAAAATAGAAATTGTAGCTCACTGTATCTAGTTTCCAGAACATCTGACAAATTCTCAATCCGACTTATAGATCGTAAGATATGCAATTTCTACTACTGTACTGTTGTAGTTTCTGATTTTTAAAAATAACGATTAGTTTTCAAAATTTATCAAGTATGAACCGTTTAAATTAGTTTATTTGATTCTAAATTTTTATGATAAATTCCTCATTATGTGCTGAATTTAATTTGGTTTTTCAGAAGTTAATATTAATTTTAGAATGTATCGTTTTGAGGAACGAAGTCATGTAACTTTCAGATTTTTGGATAAAAGATAATTTTCAGAAATTATCGAATATGAACCCTTTAAACTAATTTATTTAAGCCTAGATTTTTATGATGGATTCCTTGGTATGTGCTGGATTTAAGTGAATTTTTCCAAAATTTAATATTGACTTTAGAGTGTACTGTTTTGAGTAACAAAATTGTTTAATTTTCAGATTTTTGTAATAAAAAATTTTATAAAAAAAATCTATTTTTCATAAATGAAACGTCCTTCCATACATATAGACGAGTTCTCATGACAATATTGGTTAATGAAAAGGAATGTGATTAATGAAGAGTAATTTTGTATAATAAAAACCAAGATGAGTTTGATTGGAGACTTAGGGTTAGATCTTGTTTCTATCATTGTAGTAGGATTAGTTACATAACGAGAGATTGAACCTTATAAAGTGGAGAACGATAAGGGCTTGCATCGGATCTATGTAGTGTGGGCTGCATAGAATTCGATAAGTATGCATTAGTAATCATCATGTGCATTTGTGTTTTCTTGACTTGTGTTATGCAAGCTTGTTTTTTGTCTTTCTATACCTGACACTTAACCTAGTTTCACTTGATGATTTATGCTTCATTTATTGTTATTTCATATTCCATCTGTTATTACTGTGTTAATATGTTTCACTTGTTGACTTATGATTTTATTCTTTATGTTTCTATTCAAGTTTGTATTTCCTTTGAATTTCACTCACACCGTTATGGTTAACCCCTATAGTTTTGGGGGTTAGGAATATCTCTAGCCTCATGGTTTACAGGTAGGTACCATTAGCATGGAATTGTGAGCATATGGTAGAATGTTAAATGTTTATGCATATTTTTTTAAAGAGAATGACTGTAAAGAGAAAAATTGTATTTATGGTGCTTTTAAATACTGTTGTGTTGTAAAAAGAATTGTAAAAGAGTTATGTAATAAAAAGTTTTAATTTTTCCTGTGTTTTGTAATATGTTTATAATTGCAATCGAAGTTGATTATGAAAATTGTGCCACTTATTTTTAATTTTATTTATTAGAAATTTGGGGCGCTACAAGTTGATCCATTATTCTCTTATCGGTCTTCGACACAGAACAGTTTCGGGGCAAAAGATGTCTTCTACCGGATGAAGTGAATTCGTGATTATATGGTTCATGAAATGAATACGACACCCATTTCGGAACTCACTTCACGAAAAAAGGGAAAGTGATAGATGTCCGTATCTCGCAAGCCGTGAATCAAAACTCACTTCTACAAGTTAGGTTAACTTATGCGTAGTGAGTCCGACCTACTAGGAAAATTTCAGAATTTTTTGATCTTGTTTGTGCATTTTTACAAATAATGAACAATAAAATCTACAACTACAACTATAATTTTAAAACACAACAACTTTTACAATTCAACCGTCTATAATTATCGAACAACTATATCCAATACACATCAAACAACTAACTGCGCATCACACAAAAATTGTAGACTAAAAAATTTACAAAATTAATTCGACCAATCAACATAGGTACATCTACGAAGCTAGAATAGACTGAATATCTTGCACAATGTGGGTTTTTGATAAGGAGAGTAAGGAGGAGGTGGAGGCACTACTATAGACGGAGGTGGAAGAGGGTTTGGGAGATTTCGTTAGGGCTAGGCTTTTGGGGTTCGGGAGATTCTTCTGGAAGAGAGAGAGAGAGAGAGAGAGAGAGGAGGTGAATGAGTAGGGGTGGGTTAAGTGAAGAAGGAGCTAGGGTTTGGGGCTGTTGGGTTTTGGAACGAGCAAGAGAGATAAAGCAAGGCAAAAGAGAGCGAGAGATAGAGGTAAAATTTTGGGCAAATTTTGTACAAGTGTTTTTAAAAAGTTGTATAACCTAGGCCGTTATTTCCCATAACGGCCTAGGTTATACATATGCCGTAGTTCGAAGCAACAACTAAGGTTAACAAAATATTTTGAACTACTTAGGTTGTTGTTCTCAACAATGACCTAGGTTAAAATTTGGCAAAAGAAAAGGACTTGATCAGCTTCGACAGAGAGCGAGTGCGTAAAAGTGGCTAAGTTGATGAGTTATTTGGGGGTAAAATATTCAAAATAACCTCCTCACTTAAGTGAGAGGAGGGGGCTGATGGGCGAGTTCAATCCTGGCCATTGGACTGGATCGAATTGATCCAACGACTAGGAGCTTGGTTTGCAACGAGTCTGTGCAAACAGACTCGTTTGCAACTGAGCACCTCTCTCTCTCTCTCTCTCTCTCTCTCTCTCTCTCTCTATATATATATATATATATATATATATATATAACCCTACTAAACATTACAAGGCTAAAATTGACAATTTTTGTGCCAAAGCTAATTGCGTCAGTCAATTGTGGGTGAACCGCAACAACTTTGGGCCTATAGTAAGACCATTTGAAAAGAAAAAAAAATTGTTAGGGTTATCTGCAAATTGGTGAAAACTGTTAGGTTTTTGTTGAAAAGTAGAGGATGTGTTGGTAATAGTGATAAAATGTCTTTGAGGGAAAATTCATGATTTCACTTGCAAATGTAATTGCAATTTGTATTTATAAGCAGCCAAATACCCCTTAGTGATTTTTTAAAAAATTATTTTAATTTTCAACAAAAGGTTTAGTGAAATTTTACCCTTATAAAATACAATTTTTTTAAATACATGTCATTTTCCGAAACTATTTGCAGAAAGAGGACACTTGCCAAACTAACTGCGCTAGGGGACTCAATAACTAAACTCGCTGTTCTCAATGGCGAGCTTAGTTATTTCGTGTTCGTTGTTGGGAACAACGGGACTAATTTCATTTTTTTTTGGAGAAACTAGCCATTCACAATATCTAGTGTAGTTCAAAAATTTCGAACACGACTCACCGTTCCGAAAAGTGAGGTTACTTAAACTAGACTCACTGTTGGGAACGACGAGGTTCGTTGAAATTATTATTTTTTTGAACTAAACTCACCGCTGGGAACATCGAGTCTAGTGTAAAGCACCTCGACGTTCCTAACGACGAGTCTTGTTTGAAAATTTTGAACTAAAAACTCTCTACTGGACCTTGGTGAATTTTCGAAAAAAAAAACCATCAAATTTTTTTTGAACTAAACTCGCCGCTGGGAACATCGAGTCTTGTGTAAAGTACCTCGCCGTTCCCAACAACGGTCTTATTTGAAAATTTTGAACTAAAAATCTCTCAGCTTGACTTGGTGAATTTTCAAAAAAAATCTATCGTTAAAAAAAAAACTAAACTCGCCGTTGGGAACAGCAAGTCTAGTGTAAAGCACCTCGCTGTTCCCAACGACAAGTTGAAATTTAACTGTTGATGAGACATTTGCTATTTTCAATGTAACATGAGCAATAAAAAAAATGCATAAAAATTCTGAAAATTTACAAACCCTAAATCTGAAAATATAAATTTCTTAATAGATAGAGAGAGAGAGAGAAAGAGAGAGAGAGAGAGAGAAAGAGAGAGAGAAATAAATAAATAAACAAAGGAGTTGTTTTGGGGGATTTGAATTTGAGTTTTGGGAGGAAACTTTTGGGCAGGAAAATATGCTTTGTGATGTTAGATCTGGATCATTGATTTCAACCCTATTGAATAAGAGCCACTTGATAGTTTTCTTTGTGTTTTATTATACAGATATATGAACAATGCTCCATTGAAAACGGGTCTGTTTTCACAGACCCGTGAAAACAGACACGCTTTGGTTGTATGAACCTAGGCCGTTTCCAACAACGGCCTAGGTTCATTCGAAATTTTAGAGCGAATGAGGCGAAGAGTTATTTGAGACGAAATTCCGAAATTACCCCTCCACCACTTAAGTGAGATGGGTGGTGAGCGGGTTCGATCATGGCTGTTGGATCAAGATGAACTTGATCCAACGGCCAGAAACGTTGTTTTCACGGGTCTGTGAAAACAGATCCATTTTCAATAGAGCATTGCTCTCTCTCTCTCCCTCCCTCTCTCTCTCTATATATATCACTACAACACGGAAGGGATTTTCTGGCGTTTTTTCTTGATATTCACCGGCGTTTTAAAATACCGGTGAATAATTCACCGGCGTTTTTAAAATCGCCGGTGCTAATGCCGTCGAAGAAGGCGTCGCAGAATAGGGGGGTCTACATCGACATTTTTTACGAACGCCGGTATTTCCGTAAGTTACACTGGCGGTCGCAAAAACACCGGTGTAAGGCGTATTCAAGACTACCCTCTTCTTCCCCTATAATCATTCTACACCGGCGTTTTTATAAACGCCGGTGTAGGTATATAAATTTTTTTTAAAATAATTTTTTAAAAAAAACATGCAGCACTCTTACAATCAAAACCAGAATATGGAGTTCAAATTATTGAATTACAAAGAGGGAAAAATAATACTTTCATTGTCAAATTCAGGCAAAAATGCTACTAACTGAAATGAAACTTATACTTTTATATACTCATGAGATAACTGTCAATTGACACCACAACATAAGTTCAAACAGGATTATTTCATCACTAGTCACTCCTCTGTAAATCATAGTATGCAACTTCAGTTATATAATCCATCTCATCATCACTTAAAACCATATGGCAAAGAACAATCTCATTTTCAAACCCAAGCAACAAGCATGAACATTACGTTAGAAACTGATACTCATGTAGACATCATGATATAATTGTATATAAAGTGTAGATAAAAAAAATTCCATCATTAGTCGCTCCTAAAAAAATCATGGTGTTCAACTTCAGATACGTGAACCATCTCATCTCCAAATTCAGACAAAAAAGCAACTAACCTATCTCCAAATGCATAATAATTCTAGTTTATTCTGAAGGCTATGAACCCCTTGCATGTTGGCATTCAACCAAACTTCAAACAAGCACACACTATGCAAGTGAGAGAATTTGAGAGTTCATTTCATTAACTATTGGATCATATATACTTCATCAAAAAATGAAAACGGAAAAATATGCTGATTGTATTATATCTATATATGCTGGAGGTCCCCAAAAGCAAATTAAAAATCATCACTACTTCATAAATAATATGAAAGAAGAAAGTAGACTTGTAGATACAAACATGAATAGATACGCCAACCGGCCTACAAACTTAAGAATTCTAAGACTCCAATTGAATGTGTGCATTTGAATTGGAGTAAGAATCCATTTAGATCTCTAAAATATTTCCCATAATTTAGACAACTCTAATGAAATTTCATTGTAATGTCAAAGGACCCAACAACATTAAAAGTGAATATGGTTTTGTTCACTGGATGGGTGACCTATGCATAATAGCATCCCACACCCACATGCATTTGCATATACATACATGAGTGAAGAAACTATAAAGATACCATATAGATATCATAACTAAAGAATCAACCTAACATATGTGACCTATGCTTAATAACATCACACAAGTTTCACTACACACTCCTTTCAAAACGAAGAAGCACCGGAGGGACATAAAAAGCCATTCCTTTAGTAACAACTGCTTTCATTTTAGGCAACTCCTGAATAAGAATCCATCACATAGTAGCAACAGTTCGGTATTACACTTGGAGAAAAGAGAAACTTAGACATTAATGAGTACGGTCAGGACTCTTGAGGAGCGTCTACTTCACTGGATTCCTTACTCCTCTAATTGAACACCCATTATCCGAAGATTTAAGATGTCAACCCCATAGTTTTTTGCGCTTCAGCATACATCCCTAACACCCAATCGAATTCTCTACTTCACAAACTAACCCATTCTCAAATTCTCAAATTAACCCATTTTCAAATTTTCAAATTAACCCATTCTCAAGCACTTCAGCATACATCTCAAATTAACCCATTCTCAAATTCTCAAATTCTCTACCTCCCAAATTCTCAAATTCTCAACTTCACAAACTAACAAATTCTCTAAATTCCTAAATTCTCTACTTCACAAATTAACAAATTCTAAAATTCTCAAATTCATACCTAGGGGGTTTGCAAGATGGAGGAAGATGATGGTCATCGGAGAGACGGCGCAGGAACTGCGAGAGTGACTGAAACGATGACGTGGGGGGGGGGGGGTCGGGGCTAGGGTTTGTGAGAGAGACGTGGGGGTAGGACACGATTTTGGCTAGGGTTTGTGATTGGGGCTAGGGTTTGGGAGATAGAGAGGGGAATGGCGACGTGGGGAGGGGGATAACTATACAATTTTGCAACCCAATCCTGGTCTTATCCTACCCCGGCGCGATTGGTAAAACACCGGGGAATATACGCCGGTGTAGCAAGTTAATCTTGTAGTGTGTATATATATATATATATATATGGGAGAGGATTTGTGGGGATATATTATCACTGTCTATTCCCCGGCGTGTTTTTATAAAAATGCCGGAGAATATTATAATTCACCGGTATTTTGTAGAGACCGCCTGTGTATAACTATACAATTTTGCAACCCAATCCTGGTCTTATCCTACCCCTGCGCGATTGGTAAAACACCGGGGAATATACGCCGGTGTAGCAAGTTATTCTTGTAGTGTGTGTATATATATATATATAAAATAAAACACAAAGAAAGCTATTAAGTGGCTCTCCTTCAATCCCCCAAAAATCAAAGGCCAAGATCTAACCTCATGTTGCCGCTAAATCTGGTGTGGGGGCAAACAGATAGTATTTGTGGATTCTTAGGGAAACTGAACGGCAAACCTGTATACCTGTTCCGTTGGGGGTTGACGATGACTCCCGCCGTGCACCTGCAAAAGTGCGAGATACCGGGGTTGTTCCCGGCGACGCACCCTCCGACGCTCAAGTCAGTAATCAGGAAAGATTATGAAAGAGCGTGAAAACTGGAGAAAGTTTGATTACCTCTTAATGGAGATGGATGGGGGGTATTTATAGGCGTCATAGGGACTGGATTAGGAATGTAATCCCCGTGATCTGATAAGGAATATTCTCCTTGTAAACAGATTAGGAATGTAATCCCTAATTCCCAGTGGAGGGATAGGCATGAATCGGGGCCGTTGATTAGGATCTAATCAGAAACCCAATTCTATCCCTCTGGATTGGGCTTTCTGCTGGTTGAAACCCACACCCGATTGATGTGGATCCGTTTGTGGGCTAGCGGGTTTTCGAGGGGGAAAACCAGTACCCGCTTCAGACCCATTGGTAGGTGACATTACCGTTTTACCCCTGGGCAGCAAGATTCGTGCCTGATTTGGACGGTTCCGATTAAACCCCATTTTTAGCCATATCACGAGCCCCCCACTCCCGAAGACTGAGCTTGATCAGCCTTTGAGGAGTAGTTTTACTGTTTTAATGGCTGGTGGAGTTGTATCGGAGCCCAAATGGAAGGCTTTGAATCTTGAAGGAGGTAGTGTGGTGATTTTTCAAGTGGATTGAACTCTGAGTCGCTTTTAAGCTCTCCTGGTCGTGTGGTGTTCTTGTAGGAGCATCCCTTTAACCTTGCGAAGTGTCAATTCGTCGTTCGGGGGTCTTAGAAGATTGTTCTTGGCAATAATTGCTCGTTTGGGGACTAGAAAATGCTTCCCCACCTCTACAATTGCTTTCCAGGAGTTCTTCCTATATTTCCCGAATTTTTAATTATTATTTCGCGATCTCTTGGTGGACGGTTCAGCCTTTTTCCTCTGTTGTGTGGCCTACATGTTTGTTTCACACTCTCGACCCCTTCCAGTGCTCGCTGCCCAGGAGGTCGAGGTCTGTAGGTGGTTCGGCACCCCTTTCCAAAAGGGAGAGAGACCTCAGCTTGGTTATGAGTGTTGAGAGGGAGTTCGGCGAAGCCCGAGGTCCAATCTTTCCACGTAATAGGGTCGGTGCCAAGAGCGCTCGGCAGCTGGTGCCGAACCCCAATTTTCCCACGTAACGGGGATCGGTGTCAAGAGCACTCGGCAGCTAGTGCCGAACCTCAATTTTCCCCCGTAACAGGGTCGGTGTCAAGAGCGTTCGGCAGTTGGTGCTGAACCCCAATTTTCCCCCGTAACAGGGTCGGTGTCAAGAGCGCTCGGCAGTTGGTGCCGAGGTCCAATTTTTCCCTGTAACGGGGTCGGTGTCAAGAATGCTCGGCAGCTGGTGTCGATGTCTAATTTTTTCCCGTAACAGGGTTGGTGTCAAGAACGCTCGGCAGCTGGTGCCGAACCCTAATTTTTCCCTGTAACGGGGTCGGTGTCAAGAGCGCTCGGCAGTTGGTGCCGAACCCTAATTTTTCCCCGTAACACTGTCGGTGTCAAGAGCGCTCGGCAGCTGGTGCCGAATCTCTATTTTTCCCTGTAACGGGGTCGGTGTCAAGAGCGCTCGGCAGTTGGTGCCGAACCCCAATTTCCCCCGTAACAGGGTCGGTGTCAAGAGCGCTCGGCAGCTGGTGCCGAACCCCTATTTTTCCCCCCGTAACAGGGTCGGTGTCAAGAGCGCTCGGCAGCTGGTGCCGAGGTCCAATTTTTCCTTGTAACGGGATCGGTGTCAAGAACGCTCGGCAGCTGGTGTCGAGGTCCAATTTTTCTCCGTAACAGGGTCGGTGTCAAGAACGCTCGGCAGCTGGTGTCGAGGCCCAATTTTCCCCTGTAACGGGGTCGGTGTCAAGAACGCTCGGCAGCTGGTGCCGAACCCCAATTTTTCCCCGTAATAGGGTCGGTGTCAAGAACGCTCGGCAGCTGGTGTCGAGGTCCAATTTTTCCCCGTAACAGGGTTGGTGTCAAGAACACTCGGCAGCTGGTGCCGAACCCCAATTTTTTCCCTGTAACGGGGTCGGTGTCAAGAACGCTCGGCAGCTGGTGTCGAGGTCCAATTTTTCCCCGTAATAGGGTCGGTGTCAAGAACGCTCGGCAGCTGGTGTCGAGGCCCAATTTTTCCCTGTAACGGGGTCGGTGTCAAGAACGCTCGGCAGCTGGTGTCGAGGTCCAATTTTTCCCCGTAATAGGGTCGGTGTCAAAAACGCTCGGTAGTTGGTGTCAAGGCCCAATTTTTCCCTGTAAAGGGGTCGGTGTCAAGAACGCTCGGCAGCTGGTGCCGAACCCCAATTTTTCCCTGTAACGGGGTCGGTGTCAAGAACGCTCGGCAGCTGGTGTCGAGGTCCAATTTTTCCCTGTAACAGGGTCGGTGTCAAGAACGCTCGGCAGCCGGTGCCGAGGCTCAAGACTTGGCATTTTGACGTAGAATACACTGTGGAGTTGGTGGCTTCTGCGCAGCTGGCCGACGTGGCAGTCATTAAATGTGATGGCTTCTGAGCTTCTGACAGCTCTGACGGATGAGATGCTCATTTAATGTTGTGACCTCTGAGGTTCTGTCAGATGGGACAGTAATTAATGTGGTGTACGGCTGGGCGTGGTAAACAAGGCGACGATTGAGGTCGCTTTTGTAGTTTTGCACGAATGGGCCGGTAGTACAAGCCCACTAACCTCGTTTTGTGCGCCTCTCTATATAAAACCTCACCCCCCTCTCTCATTTTTCACTTCTATTCTCTTTTGCTCAGGCGATCTTTTGTGCTAAGCGAGTGTTTCCGGTGGTCGACGTTCATTTTCTGGTGAAGTTTCCGGCAGCTAATCTTTGAAGGTAACTTATACTTAGTTTATTTCATAAACTATGTCTCTTGCTTCTGTCTCCGAATCGACCTCTTGGTCCGAGCCCTCCCTTGAAGTTGTCGAAGCCCGTACTCCGAGTCGGCCAGACAAGGGCAGGAAGGTGTTCGGCAAAGATACGATCGTGGAGGATCCGAAGCGTATGGGGGAGTTCGGCAGATTGCCAGGGCAGCTGACGGGTCTCCACAGAGTTCGGGAGCTTCCAGAGGAGCACGCCGAACGCATAGTTCATGGGAGGGGGAGGTCCTTCGAGGAGAATGCGGCGAGAGAGACGACGGAGGCGGACGAGACCATGTCGATCCTTCGCGAAGAGGACTTGGGAGTGATCCGGGGCTGTTTCCAGATCCCGGATGAGTACGAGCTCATGTTGCCGGGTCCCAAGGTTAGGGCCAACTCACCGCTGCCAGTGACCATGTGTTGCTGGCCGGTCGATGCCTTCATCGCCGGGGCTCGGCTGCCTCTCCATCTGTTCGTCGTCACTGTGCTGAGTTGGTTCGGGGTCAGCCCCATCCAACTCATACCGAACGCATGGAGAGTGATAAACGGCTTCGTACTACACTGCCAAGCCGCGGGGATCGAGCCAGAGCTGAACGTGCTTCGGACACGCTATCGGCTACACCAAGGGAATAAGTCAGAGTACCGATACTATTTGGCTCCGAGGCACGGCGGCAGGCTCGTCATATGCCCCGACTCCATCAAGCACTGGCATGAGAAGTTCTTCATAGTGCGGAGTCCGGAGGCCTGGCCGATCCCCTTCAGTTGGGTGGAAGGAGTGCTAAAGAGGGCGAGGGCGCTGCCCAAGCTTCGTCCTGAAGAAGAAGAGGCAGTCCAGACACTTCTCGACCGGCCGAAGTACGACTGGAAGGAGCTGACCGAGGACATCTTGTTCATGGGAGGGCTCTGCCGCATAGATCCCAGTATGCGGCTTCTGTTTTGCTTTGTTTCTCATATTTTATTTTGCATAAGTCTTGTTATTCTGACGAACTTTGTTTTTAATGCAGAGGCGATGGACTACGACGCGGTGCTAGCTCTGATGGCAGGCCTCGCCAGTAAGGCGCCGAAGAAGCGGAAGAGGGTGGCCACCAAGTTGCCGACCCCGAAGACTCCGCGGGTCACTGCTCCGGTCGAAGAGGTGGAGACCCTCGATAGCCCGGTCATCGTCGGTGCAGGTGCCTCGACAGCTACTAGGGTCGGCGAGTTTCCCATCGCCGCAGCTCTCGGGATGACGACGTCGCCGCTGACAGTGGCGGCCGAGGAGCTCCTGACCGAGGAGCACAGGAGAATACACATTCCGGACTGGCAGGTTCGGAAGCATGATGGATTCCTCGGCAATTCCTTGGCGAGCATGCAGGCCGTCAAGCATCTGGCGACGCCGAAGGATCGCGCCGCCATGGAGGCCGGGCAAGAAGGTGACGACATCATCGAGATCGCCCGCTCGGCCGTCTCGGTAAGTATTATATTTTTGCCGTCGTTGAGTTTCTTTACTTGAAATTTCTCTAACTTTTTTAGTTCTTCTTTCTTTGTCGCAGATCATCGTCCACTTCGAACACCTCACCGAGAGGTTAACAGCTCTGGAGAAGGAGCTGAAGCAAGAGTCCGACCAAGCTCGGAAGGAGAAGGCTCGGATGGGGAATGAGCTCGACAAGCTCCGGGTCGAGCACGAAGGGAAGACGACGAGGGTCGAGTACCTCGAGGGCGAGGTGGCGAAGCTGGAGGGTGACCTTCTTCGCCAAAAGGAGGAGGCGGCCAAACAATTGGCCGAAGCCGAAGAGGCCAAGGCGGCGGCGGTGAAGGCGGTAGAGGACGCGACCCTGGCGAAGGTGCAAGGTTACCTCGCCCAAAACATGGCCAAAGCTTATGCCCAAGCCATCGCCCGGGTGACGGAGACGTACCCCAACGTGGACTGCTCGGGATGGAGACTATTCCGGGGACACGTTGAGGGCTTCGACCTCGAATCAGAGGGGGAAGAAGAGGAGGGGGAGGACGAACCCGAGACCGAAGTCGAAGTCACCGGCGAGGTCCCGAACACCACGGTTACCCCGCTGGCGGTGGTGCCCCCTTCGGAGACGTCGACCCCGACCCCCTCTCGTCGCTCCGGGAAAGAGGTCGTGCCCTGACCCTATTACTTCCGTTCTTCTTTTTCTTTCTTTCTTGTTTTTGTAATGCCTAATCGCGGACTGGCCACCGCTGTTTTGAAATGAATGAAAAACATTATCTTTTTGGGTTCGACTCTGTCTTTCTGTCTTTTCTCACCAGTTCTTGAGAATTCTTGAAGTGTTGGACTTCGGCAATGTTTGAAATTTTGTTGTTTGTCTCGACTTCTTTTCAGCTCGCGGTGGTAACTCAAGCCGTCGAGCCCACTCGCTCGGATGACAACGCTCGTGCCGAGTCTGGCTTAGGGGCGACGAGGCTGTGCCTGGCGAGGTGCCGTGAGCGGCTCTATGAAGTCGAGTTGGGACTGCACCGAGCTGAAAGTGAGCGGAACCATCTTCAACTCATCCTAGATCGGCAGGACATCGAGATCCGGCGTCTGGAGAGTAGGATCGCCGAGATGACCCCCATAGGAGAGGACGAAGGTTCACCGACCGCCTTCAGCAACGGGCTTCGGATCCAGTGCATTCGGCACAATTTGTCAAAAATAACGGCGGAGAGGGACGACCTGCTTTCCGAGATCCGCCACCTGCAAGCTGTAGAGACGGAGCTTCAGACGGAGGGAGAGGGGCTGACGGCCGAAGTGGCCAAGCTAACGACTGAACGGGACGAGCTGACGGCCGAGGTCGATGCATTGAAGAGGGCTACGGTTGACAAGAGCATCGAAGTCACTCATCTTCGCCGTCTCATAGCCAGTCGCTCTAGTGTGTCGGACTACGCAATACCCCCTCGCTTCGAGGTCGACGTAAAAGACGACTCTCTGAGGGAGCGGATTTCTGAGCTAGAGGTGGAGGTCTCTCGCCTGAAACTGTGCTCGGAGCCAATCAACGTCAGGAGCACTTCGTGTACTCGTGCGGAGGGCGATCGAGGCATCACGTTTTATGAGCTTGCGACCCGCCAGCGCATCGACCATCCTAGTCCGGGGGACGCGCAAAGTGCTGTGGCCATTTTGTCGAGCGGAGCATCCGTCGGAGCGGCTGCTAGGAGCGGTGCCGAGGATACATCTCAATTTGCCGGATTGGGGTCGAGCTCCGGAGATAAACGTCGCCGCCCTCGAGTGTCTTTGAAGCGGAACGCCCCGGTGCCACGGAAGCACTGAAGACCTCATTTTTGGGAGCTTTTGTATTTAGCCTAAGTGTAATAAGTCGGCATTGTAACTTTCGCTTTTCAATGCCTTGTAATCTTTGTTGTATGGAAGAGTCGCTTTGTACGGCGTCCCAATTATCAATAATATTTCTTTCTCAAACTCGCGTGCTTCTTGTAGCTTTGTGTAGTTGTTTCGTTTGTGACTGTGTTCGTCATGCCGGGGTCCCTGAGTTAGTCTTTTGTTCGTGTGGGAGTCGGCGACATGAGCGTTCGGCCGGTGGTGTCGAACTGCGCTTCGGTCACTCAATCTTGCGAACTGGCGAACTACTTCTAGCTCGCTTAGAAGCGAACTTGCAAAGTAGAATCGAGCCAAGTGTTGGACTCCGAACCATCGTCAGGTTTGTTCAACGGTTGTGGGAGCAATTCCGAATGGCGATCTACTTCTAGCTCGCTTAGAAGCGAACTTGCGAAGTAGAATCGAGCCAAGTGTTGGACTCCGAACCATCGTTAGGTTTGTTCAACGGTTGTGGGAGCAATTCCGAATGGCGAGCTACTTCTAGCTCGCTTAGAAGCGAACTTGCGAAGTAGCATTGAGCCAAGTGTTGGACTCCGAACCATCGTTAGGTTTGTTCAACAGTTGTGGGAGCAATTCCGAATGGAGAACTACTTCTAGCTCGCTTAGAAGCGAACTTGCGAAGTAGCATCGAGCCAAGTGTTGGACTCCGAACCATCGTTAGGTTAGTTCAACGGTTGTGGGAGCAATTCCGAATGGCGAGCTACTTCTAGCTCGCTTAGAAGCGAACTTGCAAAGTAGGATCGAGCCAAGTGTTGGACTCCGAACCATCGTTAGGTTAGTTCAACGGTTGTGGGAGCAATTCCGAATGGCGAGCTACTTCTAGCTCGCTTAGAAGCAAACTTGCAAAGTAGGATCGAGCCAAGTGTTGGACTCCGAACCATCGTTAGGTTCGTTCAACGGTTGTGGGAGTAATTCCGAATGGCGAGCTACTTCTAGCTCGCTTAGAAGCGAACTTGCGAAGTAGCATCGAGCCAAGTGTTGGACTCCGAACCATCGTTAGGTTTGTTCAACGGTTGTGGGAGCAATTCCGAATGGAGAGCTACTTCTAGCTCGCTTAGAAGCGAACTTGCGAAGTAGAATCGAGCCAAGTGTTGGACTCCGAACCATCGTTAGGTTTGTTCAACGGTTGTGGGAGCAATTCCGAATGGCGAACTACTTCTAGCTCGCTTTGAAGCGAACTTGTGAAGTAGAATCGAGCCAAGTGTTGGACTCCGAACCATCGGTAGAGTGAAGAGTAAAGGCAGAGAGTTGTAAACAGTTTTTACAAGTAAGATATGGAAAAGCTTTCTTTATTGACTAATGGTCGGCTGCTTCTAAAGTTGCGAGCCGTTATTTACAAAAGAGAATAAGAGAAGAACAGTACAAGTAATAGGAGAGGAACGGTTCGACATCTTAAAAATACTTAGAGAGGCGTTGGTGCTCTCTCTTGGTATTTTAGGAGATGGTCGGCATTCCAAGTCCTGGGGATCTCCCTGCCTTCGAGATCTTCTAGTCTGTATGTGCCGGGGCGGACTACTTTGGTGATCTTGTAAGGCCCTTCCCAATTTGGGGCCAATTTGCTCTTCTGACTTGGGAACGAGATGGCTAACTTTCTGAGGACCAGGTCCCCTTCTTTGAGGTCCGTAGGGCAGGACTCTTTTGTTGTATGCCAACTCGATCCTTCTTCTGTAGCTTTGTTGACGGATGGCCGCTCTTTCTCGGATCTCATCTATCAGGTCTAGCTCTGCTCGGAGCTCTCTGGCATTTTGCTCTTCTTCATAAGCTGTTAGACGAGGAGAGGGTATTCCGACTTCTAGGGGGATGACGGCCTCGGACCCATAGGTGAGACTAAATGGGCTCTCTCCTGTGGGGGTCCGCTTTGTGGTGCGGTAGTTCCATAGCATGTTGGGAAGCTGATCGACCCACAAGCCTTTGGAACATTTATCCAATCTCTTCTTAACGCCGGAGAGGAGCTGTCGGTTAGCGTTTTCGGCCTGACCGTTCGACTGAGGATGAGAAACGGAGGAGAACCGGTGTTGGATGGCAAGGTCTTCGCATAGAGCTCGGAAAGCTGCCCCGGTGAACTGGGTTCCGTTATCTGTTATTAGGACCCGAGGGACGCCGAATCGGCAGATCACGTTCTTCCAAAAGAATTGAACAACCTTGTTTTCGGTGATCGTGGCCAAGGGCTCGGCCTCTATCCATTTTGAAAAATAGTCGATTGCCACGACTAGGAATTTGAACTGGCCTGGAGCTGGTGGGAACGGCCCTAGTAAATCCATCCCCCACATCGCAAAGGGGATTGGACTTGATAGGGAAGTGAGTGGAACTTGTGGGAGGTGTCGGATGTCGGAGTACTTCTGGCAGGAGCTGCATTGCCGAACGTGTCGTTCGGCGTCTTGTAGGAGAGTGGGCCAGAAATATCTGTAATTCAACACTTTGCGGGCTAGAGCTTTGGAACCCGAATGTGCCCCACTGATGCCCTCATGAAGTTCTTACAGGGCGTAGTCGGCTTGCCCGGGGGAGAGGCATCTCAGGCACGGCCTGCCGTCTACCTGTGTGAAAGAGCGTTTATATAAGATGCCTCCGATTAGTGTGTAACGCTCAGCTCGGGTTCTGACTCTTCGAGCTTCCTTGGGATCCTCGGGGAGGAGTCCATCCCTTAAGAATTCGACAAGGGGTTTCATCCAGTTATCCTCAAGCAGGACGGGCAGCGACTCTAAAGAGTCGGGAGTTTCATCCTCAATACTTGGCCTCAGAAGAACCTCTATCAGGACTGTCTGCTCGAGACCTTGAAGGGAGGAGGAGGCTAGTTTGGATAGGGTGTCGGCCTGAGCATTTTCTTCTCGGGGTATTCTTTGGATTGGGGCTTCTTCAAACTGTGCCATGAGGCTCCTGATCTTGGCTAAGTATTTGACTATCCTGTCATCACGTGCTTCATACTCGCCGAGGACCTGATTTACGACTAGCTGAGAGTCGCTGAAGATCCGGAGGCACTGCGCCCCTGCATTTCGAGCCATCCCAAGACCGGCAATGAGTGCCTCGTATTCTGCTTCATTGTTCGAGGCCTTGAAGCTTATACGGAGGGAGTATTGGAGGACGAAGTCATCTGGGCCTGCCAGTATGACCCCGGCTCCGCTTCCCTCGTTACAGGAGGATCCGTCCACATAGACTGACCTAGACCGGTGGCCCCTTCGCTGCTTGGCTAACCTCGGGGATGGTACTTTCAACTATGAATTCTGCCAGGGCCTGAGCCTTGATCGCGGTCCGAGGCTGATAGGTTATATCATGCTGGCTCAGCTCGATTAACCATTTCATAAGGCGACCCGAGGTCTCTGGCTTGTGGAGGACCTGCTTCAGCGGTTGGTCGGTAAGGACGACCACCGAATGGGACTGAAAATACGGGCGGAGCTTCCTCGCGGCCATCACCAGGGCATAAACCATCTTTTCTATTCTCAGATAGCGGAGCTCGGCATCCCGAAGTACCTTGCTCACGTAGTAGATGGGCTTTTGAGCCCGGTCTTCTTCCCTTACTAAAACGGCGCTGAGGGTTTGCTCAGAGGCTGCCAGGTAGAGGTAGAGGGGTTCGCCAGGGATTGGTTTGCTGAGGAGGGGAGGATTGACGAGGTAAGCCTTGAGCTGGTCGAAGGACTCCTGTTGCTGTTGACCCCATTCAAAACCTTTAGCCCCCCTGAGGGCTTTGAAGAAAGGGAGGCATTTCTCCCCGGACTTCGAGAGAAAGCGCCCTATGGCGGCCAGGCGGCCCGTTAACCTCTGGACTTCCTTAACATTCTTGGGAGGGGCCATGTCTAGTATGACCTTGATCTTCTCAGGGTTTGCTTCAATTTCTCGTTGGCTGACCATGAAGCCGAGGAATTTTTCTGACGAGACACCGAACGCACACTTGTTCGGATTGAGTCTCATGTTATGCTTTCTCAGAACATCAAACGCTTCCTGTAGGTCGGTTACATGATCGGCACCTCGGATGCTTTTTACAAGCATATCGTCAACGTATACTTCCATATTACGGCCGATTTGAGCTTGGAAAACCTTGTTGACGGGGCGTTGATATGTTGCGCCTGCATTCTTCAGACCGAAGGGCATGACCCTGTAGCAATAGAGGCTCTGATCGGTTACAAATGATGTCTTCGGGATATCCGGGGGGAACATCTGGATCTGGTTGTAGCCTGAGAAGGCGTCCATGAAACTGAGGAGTTCATGTCCCGAGGTGGCATCAATCAGAGTGTCAATACTCGGAAGAGGGAAGGGATCCTTGGGGACAGGCCTTGTTGAGGTCGGTAAAGTCGATGCAGATCCTCCAAGTCCCATTGGACTTCTTCACCATTACTACATTCGACAACCACTCAGGATAGTTCACCTCTTGTATGAACCGGGCCTTCAAAAGCTTGTCCACCTCCTCTTTTATGGCTAACTGGCGCTCGGGGGCAAACTTGCGTCTCTTCTGCTGAACCGGTTTGGACCCCTGGGCAACACTGAGGCGGTGGACTAAGAGCTCTTCGGAAATTCCGGGCATTTCTACAGCTGACCAAGCAAAGAAGTCTCGATTCCTTCGGATGCACTGTACAACGTCCGAGCATAGGGCAGACGGGAGGGTCTTGCTAACAAAGAACTTTCGAGTTGGATCCTGCTCAGAGAAGAGCACTTCCTCCAACTCATCCACCGGCTCGGACGTTGGCCGGACAACGTCTTGGGGGATCTCCAGAGTTTCTAGGGAGAGGACTGGACCGAGGGTAGAGGTCATATAGCACTTGCAGGCTGCTTCTTGATTGCCTCTAACTTCCCCTACTCCGCCCCGAGTGGGAAACTTCATCTTGAGATGGTATGCCGAAGGAACGACTTTTAGAGCTGCTAGGCTGGGTCGGCCTAGGATGACATTGTAAGCTGCGGGGACATCCACAACCATAAAATCCATTGACTCCGTTCGGATAGTAGGAGTTTTGCCAGCGGTTACATCGAGGGTGATCACCTCTTCAATAGTCACTGGCACTCCCATGAACCCATGGAGTGTATAGCCAGCGGGCTTGAGTCTTTCTCTTGACAGCTTGTGGCCTTTAAAAGCGGCGAGGAAGAGGATGTTAACGGAGCTGCCGTTGTCCACTAGGATCCTCTCCACTTTGAAGTTTGCCATGTGGAGGTTGATGACGAGTGTGTCACAGTGAGGGGTGCGGACACCTTTAAGATCTTCGTCTGAGAATGTGACGGGCACTCCGAGGCCTTTAGGAGGAGGGATGGCGTGGACCGAATTAACTTCTCTAATGAACGCCTTTCGAGAGGAGTTTGAGGAGCCCCCCATTAGGCCCCCATGAATGAGGTGTAGGACACGCTCCTCTTCGAAGTCGGGCATTTCATCGCACTCCGGACGCTTATTAGCCCCCCGAGGCGGGGAGGAAGGTCGGCTCGGTCCTTCCTCACGAATCTGGTCAGCTGCCCCCTCTGGATGAGGGCTTCTATCTCATTCTTCAAGACCCGACAGTCATTGGTGTCGTGGTCATGGTCCCGGTAATAGCGGCACCATTTCTCTTTATCCCTTCTTTTGTCGGGGGTGTTCAATTTTGGAGCAGGGGGTATGACCCCTTCTTTCTCAACTTCCATTAAGATGGTAGAGACGTTGGTGGTGAGAGGAGTAAACTTCTCGAATCTGGGGGGAGGTCGGCGCTGGCCGGCATTGTCCTTCTGGAGCTTCTTGGCTCCTTCTTCTTCTGATCCCTTCCTCTTAAACTCGGAGGAAGACCCCTCCAAGTTAGGGCGGTGCTCGGCTTCTTCGGCCCGAATATACTTTTCACTTCAGAGGAGGAGGTCAGAAAAGTTCTGTGGTGGCTTCTTGGCGACGGAGGAGCGGAGGCTGGAGTTGAGGACGTTGGATTGAAATGCCGCTGCAGCGACCGACTGGTCGAGGGATGCTATGGACCTAGCTTCAGCTGTGAACCTCTTCACATAGTCTCTCAACTTCTCACCCTTCTTCTGGTGTAGGTACAGTAGCGAGATGCTGGTCTTCTCAGTTCTACGGCTACTTACAAAATGGGTGACAAAGAGGGTTTCGAATTGCTCGAAGGAGAATATTGAGGAGGGGCTGGACCCTTGAGAGTTGCGGGGAAGGTTTTACAAAGGAGAGCATCGGAGGCTTGATGGATGAGCATTAGGGTCTTGAAGCTCTCGATGTGATCGACGGGGTCAGTCTCCCCGGAGTAGGTCTCAAATTGAGGAGGCTTGAAGCCGATTGGTACGGGTGCATCCATTATGGTTCGAGAAAAAGGGGGTCTGCTAGGACGAGGAGTCCTTCCTCTAAGCTCTTCTTCTCGGTCTAATTGGCCCAAGCGCCTCTCCATCTCGTGGAGACGGCGGTATACAACGTCATCCCTTCGACGGTAATCAGGCGAGCCTCTAGACTCGTCTTCGTACGAGGGAGAACGGGGGCTTACGACGACGGTAGCTCCTAGAGCGGCGAGGACTTTGCGCATGCCGGGAGTTGCTGGGAGCTGGAGGAGGAGATGGGGACCGTCGGCGAGGACTTCGGACCGGAGGAGGAGAGGGGATCTTGGGAGCATTGGTGTTGGGACGGAGATTGAGAGCTTGTAGGACGGTTGCTTGGAACTGCTGGAGCTCGGCACGGGTGATGGGTGCCTCGTCGTTCCTGGGGTGTTGCCGACCGGCAGGGGAATGCGGTCTTCTTCTGCGATGTTCGGGAGACTCTCTCCGCTCCCTCCTGATCGGGGACCTTCTGTAGTCTCGACGATGGGGGACTTCGCTCATCCGGACGTTGTTGGCGGGAGGCTCCCTCTCGGGCCCGCTTCTCATCCAGACGGTGGCGAAGATCCACATCTTTCGGCCGATTGGGGACTTTTTGTTGGAAGTCAGAAGCTCGGGAATTATGGGAAGCCATAGAATCTGAAGAGGCATTGTGGATTGAGACATGGTCCTGGTGGAGAGGCTGTTTCTGAGGGTTAGGACCCTTAGGAGGTGGCTGATTCGGAGGAGGAGGAAGGTCCTGTTGGAGTGGGTCTTCCGCCGGAGGAGGAAGTTGTCCCTGCTGTTGGGCAGGTTGGATGGGAATTTCTTGCTGCTGATCGGGGTTGGGTCCTCGGCTGGACCCTCTGGATCTGACTTTCCTAGGAGGCATGGCCGGAGAGGATCTGACCAACGGGAAGAGGGGAGGCTGCTATTCGTGTGTTTCCCACAGACGGTGCCAATCTGTTGCCGCTAAATCTGGTGTGGGGGCAAACAGATAGTATTTGTGGATTCTTAGGGAAACTGAATGGCAAACCTGTATACCTGTTCCGTTGGGGGTTGACGATGACTCCCGCCGTGCACCTGCAAAAAAGTGCGAGACACCGGGGTTGTTCCCGGCGACGCACCCTCCGACGCTCAAGTCAGTAATCAGGAAAGATTATGAAAGAGCGTGAAAACTGGAGAAAGTTTGATTACCTCTTAATGGAGATGGATGTGGGGTATTTATAGGCGTCTTAGGGACTGGATTAGGAATGTAATCCCCGTGATCTGATAAGGAATATTCTCCTTGTAAACAGATTAGGAATGTAATCCCTAATTTCCAGTGGAGGGATAGGCATGAATCGGGGCCGTTGATTAGGATCTAATCAGAAACCCTAATTCTATCCCTCTGGATCGGGCTTTCTGCTGGTTGAAACCCGCACCCGATTGATGTGGATCCGTTTGCGGGCTAGCGGGTTTTCGAGGAGGAAAACCAGTACCCGCTTTAGACCCATTGGTAGGTGAAATTACCGTTTTACCCCTGAGCGTCAAGATTCGTGCCTGATTTGGACGGTTCCGATTAAACCCCATTTTTAGCCATATCACCTCACAAAACACATTCCCCCCCCCCAAAAGTTTCCCTCCAAAACTCAAATTCAAATCCCCCAAAATAACTCCTTTATGTATTTAATTCGCTCTCTATATATGGGTAAAAGGGATATGAGCAACTTGCTCAGTTAGTAAATGAGCAATTAATGATGTGGCATGCATGTGATTGACTTTTTAAAGGATTTTTCAATCTCATGCATGTCACATCATCAATTGCTTATTTACTAAATGAGCAAGTTGCTCATACCGCCTTTTCCCTATATATATATATATGAAAACATGGACTTTTATACCCCAATTTAAAATTATTTTTCAACATATACTAATGAAAACATGAAACTTTTATTTACAACTAATTATTGTCATATTATTCAAACTTGAGCTATATAATTGTTGATTTACTGTTTACAAAGCTTTTCATTTGTTGTATTGTTCTGAATACATGCCGTAGGCACGTGCCCACGGGCAAATCTAGTATATATATATATATATATATATAACTCTCACAAAGGGACTCGTTAACCGTAGCTCTGATACCAGTTGTTAGAAAATTACTAGTATATATATATCTAATCTCTAATATTATAATGGAAGAGTTGGGTTGTCATTTCTAGACAAATATTCAACCAACCATCTAATCTCAACCATTTAGTTTTAAGTGGGAGTTATATTAACCATTCATTTACTTAACTATTGTTAGTTATCAGAATATCCTCAAAGTTCATATTTATTTACGACATAATTATTTATAAAAAGTGTCAATCATTTAAAATAAAATTTTACATTATTAGGGTTAATTTGTAAAGAGTATGTGATGAGTGACATCTCAAGTTTGATGCCATATTATGTTTTAATATTTATTTTTTAGAAAAATTATTAGAACGTGCATCGCACGTGCATATTACTAGCATATAGAAATTTCAGCGTGACGTTATCTCAGTGGCTGTGCAAATTCCATCCTGTCCTATCTCAATCACCCAATCCCTCCTCTCTCCCCTCGGCCCCACCCATTTCAAAATCAAACGTACTCCGACGGAACAACTTACCGCCAATCACAGCAAACCCGTAGATCCATTCTTATTACCAGCAGTCAAGCAGTCAATACAGTCCAGTCCCTCTTTCTTCTCTCCGCCCCCCACAAAAAGGAGAAAAAAACCCACCAAATTTCCAAAAGCGAAGAGAAAGAAAGCTGTCTCCACTTTTTGCCTTTCCTTGATTCCGCGGCGGCATCTCGAACCGGATCTAGGGTTTAGATCTTTTCGGCTTGGGTTAGGGTTTGCAAACCCTAGCTCAATTCCAGGTCTGCTTTCCATTTGGGGGGGGGGGGGGGATTTCGGATTTTCTGATATGGTTTACTAATTCTTTGAAAGTGACAGGGAATGGCGACGAGGGTGGAGGAGAACTGGGAGCGGCTGGTGCGGGCGGCGCTGCAGAGGGAGCGGGCCGGTGGGGGTTTGAGCGGGCAGCCTGTGAGTGGGATTGCGGGGAATGTGCCCTCGTCTCTTGGGAATAACTTGCATATTGATGAGATACTTAGAGCCGCAGACGAGATTCAAGATGAGGATCCCAATATCTCCAGGATCTGTAAGTTAGTAGAAATGATTAGTATTTGAAATATTCTTAATGGACAAACTAACTGAATTATTTAATTGAAGAACAAAATGAATTGATTTGTATTATGCCATAGTGAATGACAAATGAAGTTTGAGATGGTAACACCAAGTGTAGGTTTAAACAAAAGACTCCTACTTGTTTTCACTAAATTGTCATGCAACTCTTGTAATATTTAAATTAGTTTGTGTTAGTTATTTAATATCAAATATGGGAGAATTGTTGGTATTTTGATAGTTGATATAGAATATATAATTTTGTTCTGGCACGTATGGTGCACGTAACACTTGTGAATGGTCATGCATTGGCATCTCTTCAATTTGTTTATAAACCTTAATGGAAGTCTTTCTCTTAGATTTTTTCTGTCCAAAGTTAGTTTACTTCACAATAAGCTGATTTGGTCAATCAATTGCCCACGAAGTCTTTTGTTGTTCTCCTAAGATAAACTTGGTCTATTTACTAGTGACCATTGAAGTGCCCTAAGGAGGCAGTGAATAGGTCTGACGACAATTTCCCACAATTTCTGAAGATAAACTCAAAACCAAAATGCTAAGCTAAAGTAACAATCAAGATAAATCTCATCAAACACTAAACAAAACATGTAGAGGACTAAAGGAGACGAGAGTTATAAAAATGGTTCAGCTCGTGCCTATGAACACCAAGGTGTGTTCTATTTCCTAAAACTTTGGCTAGAACCCCAAGGAAAAAACGAGGAGTTTTGTAGTACAATTAATGAAAACACTTTCAACCGAGGGATCTTAGCTCTATTATACCTAGAGAGATTCTACCCCTCAAGCAAGCCTCTCTTCACCCATAACTCAAAACAAACACTCTTTTATACAAGAATAGTAAGAAAATGAGTTTCTCTCACATTACAAAAAGGTCTAGAATCTCAAGTATTGGAGATAAATAGCATGTTTTAAGCTAAAAGTTACTTAGAGTTTGGAGGTTGAAGATGAAGAACTTTTAGATTGGAAGATTGACATAAAACATCTTTAATATGAGATTTATGCGAAGGATGAGGATTATAGCCGTTTTGTAAAAGATCCAATCAAAATAAATCAAGAGTTAAAAAAGGCTAATAAAAAACTAGAAAGCTTTATCCGACGGTTAGACTACTTGATCATCCTAGGAATAGCTCACTTTGTGAGCTATTTTTCTTGTAGATGGTCTGATCGAACGGTCACCCGCGAAAGTAGACAATGCTGGAATGGAATGTAGTTTATGGATTTTATGACTTTTGGTGTGTATAAAATTAGGAATAAGTGGGAAAAGCTGTCTAAAAGATATCCCACAAGTTTGTATGGATTTGAGCTTGTAAAAATTTAATAATATAGACTATAGCTTAGAAAAAAAAAAACCAGAATGAGGCCAAACTTTAAGCTTCAATCTCAAATTCTTTGAGGTTGACATCTCTAGGTTTGCACCATGATATGGATGCTTTTAAGTTCTTCCACAACCGTAGTTGCTCATTATGCACTCAATTATATTAAATATTTAAATACATTGCTAACATAATACTTGACTTAATGGTGGTTTTTATTCTATCAAAATCATGAGGTTGAAATCCTTGGGCCAACAATCATCTCCAATTGAGACCTCGTATAAATCACTTACATTAAGAGATTACATTAAGAGAAGACTTGGTCAAGATATAGATGGTCAACCTTAAACTTCATTTTAAGTAATGTTCATCCTCCCACTTGTGGTACAATAGTTTGTAGAACTTGAGGATCTTCACATAGTGTTAACAATAAATGCCAATGTGAACTCTTCAAAATTAAACTTAGATAGGAGCCACATGACACATCGACATCTGGGTGATCCTTGTTCAATATATATATACCAATACATACCTGTCTGCATAGTTGTCAAAATTGTTACATTACACAATCTGATTCGATTTGATACAATATATAGGATTGATTCATATTTTGTGGGTGTATCTTAAGGAATAATTAATCCTATGATACACCTGTGTATATTATGATATAATACCTATCTTACCATAAAGATATTTTACTGTAAATGGACTCAAGCAATACATGGGTGTAAAATATGTTGAAAGAACTTTTTAATTATTTATAAGTTACACATTTGTAAAAAAAGAACTCTTAACCAAAATACCCTCATTTTGTTTCCTAGAAATAATATAAGCTCTCAAGAAACTTGCCAGATTCCTAAACCATGAAACAAAGCAATCTTATTCTACTCATTTTGGTTTGAAATAACTAGACACTAACAACATAAATCTTCCATAAATGTTGAAAGAGAAGTTATATTACATTTCTTTATCGTTTATTACCTTTTTACATCTAGTTACTTTCTTTTACTTTGAAGTTAATTTTTTTCTTCCAAAGTAATACTTTTCATTGCTTGAATTAATAATTATACATTTGTTTACCTAACCTTTTCTTTTATTTCCTGAATTAATTACAGTTCGCCTCTTAAAATAGGTGAAATTTGTTGTTACTCTTAAGTCTTAACTTAGAGGGTTGATTCAATTTGACATCCATCATTAACTACTGTTAGATTTTTTATGTAGTTTTTTAGTTTTATGCCTCTTTCAAGTGATTCACCATCGATTCCACCTCCTTGCACAAATCATGTCACTAAAAGACCTCATCTTCCACCGTTATGCTCATCCCACCGTGTCTGTCCCCCTAACTATCTTTCCCTTGCTTCCTCGGCCATTACAACACCACCCACCACCTCTTTAACCACTATTCCTTCCTATTCTAGAGATTGGATGGGCTAGAGAGGGAATTGATTTTATTTACCAGTATTCAGGCTTGTTCCTAAAGAGGGTTATGTTAAATTTTTGTGAATTTGAAGGAATTGAACTCAATGTCGGGAAAATTGTGAAATTAAGGGTTTGGAATTCAGTGAGGAAGATGAGATGTTGAATGGAGCAAATTAATTTGGTTTGAATAAATGATAGGAATGTTGAGAATGAAATTTATTTTGGTGATATTTGATTAATGGATTTATCTCAATTTTTTCATTATTTGGGTTTGATGAGGTTGAGAATCATAGGTGGCTTGAGTAGAGGACGGACTGAGAAACTGGAGAAGAGAGAGAAGGGACAAAGACAAAGTGGGTTGGAAAGTAAATTCAAAAGGGTAGATATGAAATATTGAAAGAACACCTGTGTGCACTGTTGAGAATAGCATTCTTTTTTATATATTAAAGATTGAAAAGTACCCTACTTTTTAATTGTTAACGAGTGCCCACTCGTTAGCAAAACCCATTATAGAAATACTGATTTGTTTTCACTATTTTAAATTGTTAATTGTAAGTCAGTTCATTTGTACTATGCGCATCTGAAGTTGATGATACTAACAAATTGTTCACTCCATATTTTTGTAGTGGGGTTTATAAATAGGCAATGCAGGTGTTTAATGTTCTTTGTTTGAAATTAATTTTGATTTGAATCATATGTAGAATCTTTTATTCATTTTTTGATTTGTATATATTCTAAATTTGCCCACGTTACAATCCAATGCAAATGTAAACCTTATTTTATAACAATTTTCCTCAAAATTGTTTATTTTATGAACCACGATACGCTTGGTTAACGATACATAAACACATATAACAATACATGATATGTATCTCAATTTGACAACCATGCAAGTGTGCCTGGAGGCACAACACACAACTCCACTGATATAGACTTGTAAGGGAACATGCAACAATTTTTCGAATGGTGTGTCACTACTGTCAAACTGCGAACATAAGTTATAGATTAGAAGGGGCTTGAAACTCATGTCTACTATGACACTTATCTCACATGAGTCACATATGATGTGAGCAACTTACTTTACCGCATGCACGTGTTTATAAAATACAATTACAACATGAATATGTAAATATATTATGAAAACTTAATTTTCTAATATATATATATATATATATATATATATATATATCCTTTAGTTATAAATATATATATGCATTTTGGTGAGTGTTAGATGAGAACACCCAATATGTCCGCCATTTATTGGAAAATTGTGATATGATATTCAATTTTTCTCCTTTTCTTTTTCGAGACGACAGGAGTAATTGAGGAAAGTGGGGACTAAAGGTCTATTATGAGAGTCATGCATCTCAAGGCACTACTATTTGCTTCTGAGTTTCATCCCTCTCTTAAGGTGAATGTCTAACATGGGGCTAGCCCCCTGCAGATAGAGCCTAGAATATGATAAAATTGAATCAAACAAGAATCACATGGATCAAACCCTTCACGTTTGAGTTTGACACTTCCACTCGAAACTATACACTTTCAACCATGGTACAAAAATGATGTTGGTTTCGATATTGGGTCTCGACTTTGCCATTTATGGGTAACATTAAACAATAAAAAATGTTGTCAAAATTCTGATTTGAGTATCACTATTTGCTGATGTACATTGCAGCCTGTGTCTAAAGAACTCTGCAAGAAAGCTATGATTAGAGAGCAAAAGGATACTCTGTTTTGGTAACTAAGTTTTCAAAAAAAAAAGTGAGTAGGAAATGATAAACAAAATTGGATGTAGTAGTTTTGTTAGAAGAAATTCCTTAAATTTATCTCGACTGTGATCCGTTGCATAGGCCTTAATCCTTTATAGCTTAAAATTTAAATTTGTAACAGGCCTTCCTGGCTTCTTCTACCATATAGAGGCCACATGCTTTGACTTACCTTAGGTTTTGACTTTTTTTGCTCGAAACCTGTCCTCTTTCTCTTCTTGTAATATGCTTGATTATCATATTGCCCTCTTTGTCAATGTTCCTCTGGACGATATAAGAGTGACATCATCAATGGGGACTTGTTAAACCCTTGATTTAACCACCCAAACCTGAAATAGAAACAAGCACTTTGAGAAGAAAGAGCAACTTATTTTTAGTTTTTGAAGAAATTCTTGAACTAGTTAATGTTGGATTTTATTTTGTTGATTGATGATTTATGCGTATAGCACAAATTGAGAAATTAGGGTTCAATATGTAGATCCTTGAAACATAAATTCAAGATGGAAGAGCCCAAACTCCACTGGTACTAGATTTATATTGCTAGTGGGAGTAGTCAAAGCTCAAGAGAGGCTTATAAAACTGTAGGTGAAAAATGTCCACTTTCGGCTTAAATTGATAAGAAGGTGAAGAAGGGAGAGATGCGAGTGACATGTTTAATTGAATTGTCACTTTTGCAAATTTTTTTTTTCATGGTCTATTCAAGGATGAGCCGTCACTTGTTACATTCACTGAAGGATTGCTAATGCTGTAACCTAACACGAGAAAAGCATGAGTTCAAATGGATTGTAGGAAAATATAAGGAAAGATCAAGGTTAGGGATGCGATGCGGACACAACCATTCACATTTATCTTAAAATCAGAGGACAGGACAAAGATCAAGATTTCACATTTTCAGCAGTTTTGTTATTTTTCCAGAAAGTTAAATTAGACTGTTGGAATCTAGTACTTTTTTTTTGGTTTTCATTGTTTTTTCTGCTTCAATTTGTATGGAGGTAAAACTAGCCTCTATTTTCTCGTTTCTGATCTAGCTTGTGTTAACTTATTACATGAGTGTTTTTCTCTTATTTTTTTTGTGGAATAACAATTTTTGGTTCTGTCCTTTGTGTAGTATGTGAACATGCATACTCATTGGCCCAAAACTTGGATCCAAATAGTGAAGGCAGAGGTGTCCTGCAGTTCAAGACTGGTTTAATGTTAGTTATAAAGGTATATTTAGTGTACAAAATCAATATTTAAAAATGAAATGTGCTTTCAGATACTGTTTGGATTTTGATTTAAGTTTGTCAAATCAAGTTAAGCGGCTGGTTACTTTTTAAGAATTTATATGGTAGTTTTTTCTTTGTTCTGATTTTATTACTTCTTCTGTTCTGGGGTGAACTTTCAGCAAAAACTTGCTAAGAGGGATGGTGGAAGCATAGACCGGAGCCAAGATATTGCTCGCTTGCAAGAATTTTACAAGCTATACAGAGAAAAGAATAAAGTAGACGAGCTTTGTGAGGATGAAATGAAATTGAGGGAATCTGGTGTTTTCAGTGGAAACCTTATAGAGTATGTGCCTTGATTCTCACCTGTCTAAATGATTCATATATGTATAGTTTTTTTGCCTACTTCAAATGCATAAACAACCTTGATTATAATCAACCTTGCACATGTCCATATTGACTGAATGCTCATTGAGCCTGTCAACTTGTGGTAATACAATTTGAAGCAGTCCGATAGAAGAACTTAACAATTTTAATGCCCTTGTCTTTTGGAATTGGATGTTTCCGTCTTTTTAACCTCATTTCTCTCACTAGAGAGTTAAACTATATATATATATAGGGTGAAAAGGATATGAGCAACTTGCTCTTTTAGTAAATGAGCAATTGATTATATGGCATGCATGTAATACATTGGACAAGTAACCCTTTTAAGAATTTTTCATTCACATGTATGCCACATCATCAATTGCTTATTTAGTAAATGAGCAAGTTACTCATACCCCTTTTTCCCATATATATATATATATATATAGAGAGAGAGAGAGAGAGAGAGAGAGAGAGAGAGAGAGAGAGAGAGCCCGTCCGTGTTGTGCACTCGTGTGCACTCGGCCATCCCGCATTCGTATTGACGATCCGAACTATTCACATTGATCTACACATCTAAATTAGTCTAAATACGTACAATTAAATCTTTTGAAATTCGTTTGCCCATCTATTGAAGTGTTACAAAATTGTATGTCTGAAAATCGTCGTTGTTTGGGCAAATGAATTTCAAATTATTTGATTTTACATATTTAGACTAATTTAGATGTGTAAATCAATGTAACTGTTCGGATCGTCAATACGAAGGCGAGAAGGCCGAGTGCACAACGGAAGGGGATTCTCTCTCTCTCTCTCTCTCTCTCTATATATATATATATATATATATATATATATATATTACAATAATTTTAAAGTACACAGTTTTCTTGGAATTAGGCATACTCATCCCTTCATTACTCTCTTGTTTAATGTTTAAACGTCAAGGCAGCCTACAATGCCATCCTCGGCCGTTCCGGGCTCTGCTCCCTCCAGGCGGTTCCCTCGGCCTACCACCAAAAGCTGAAATTCCCCAACAAGTCAGGTGTCGGAGTTGTCCGAGGGAACCAAGAAGCGGCACGATTGTACTATATGACGGCAATTGGGGGTGGTGTGTTCCCCCTGGATGCCGTCGAGCTGCAGTCAAAGAACCCAACCAGAACCTGAGCCGGCAGACAAGTTAGAAGAAGTCTCGTTCGAGACAGGGGACGCGTCTAAGTGTTTCCGAGTGAGCTGCTCCCTCGCTCCCAACCTCAAATCTGTCCTGATCGACTGTATTCGCCGCAATGTCAACCTCTTCGCCTGGATGCCCTCTGATATGCACGGTATTTCTGAGGACCTGATCATGCACAAACTCAGCGTGACCCCCGACTCGATGCCGATCGTCCAGAAGCGACGTAAGTTCGCCCCGGAGCGGCAGCAGGCGGTGAAAGCGGAGGTGGACAAACTCTTGTCTGCTCGTTTCATGCAGGAGGTCAGCCACCCTGAGTGGCTGGCGAATGTCGTGATGGTCAAAATGGCAAGCGGGGGCTGGAGGATCTGCATAGACTTCACCGACCTCAACAAGGCGTGCCCCAAAGATCCGTTCCCTCTTCCTAGTATCGACGCTCTGATCGACGCTACATCGGGTCACGAGCTCCTTTCATTCATGGACGCCTTCTTAGGCTACAACCAGATCTGAATGTTCCCTCCCGATATAGCCAAGACATCCTTCGTCACGGACCAAGATCCTTATTGCTACCAGGTTATGCTTTTCGGGCTAAAGAACGTCGGCGCTACTTATCAGAGGCTAGTTAACCGAGTCTTCAAGGATCAAATTGGGCGTAACATGGAGGTGTACGTCGACGACATGCTCGTCAAGAGCTAGCAGGGACAGGATCACGTCGCTGACCTGGAAGAGGCCTTTGGGGTCCTTCGGACCTACAATATGAGACTCAATCCGGCGAAGTGTGCATTCGGCGTTTCCTCGGGAAAATTCCTTGGGTTCATCGTCAGCCAGCGCGGCATCTAGGCGAACCCCGAAATAATTCAGGCCATAATAGACATGGCCCCTCCCAGAAACATTAAAAAAGTCCAGAGGCTCACGGGAAGACTGGCGGCCATCGGCCGTTTCCTCTCCAAGTCCGGAGAGAAGTCCCTCCCATTCTTCAAGGCTCTGTGAGGAATCAGAGGTTTTGAAGGGGGCACTCTGCAGCCGGAGCCGTTCGCCTAATTGAAAGAGTACCTCACCAACCCTCCTTTCCTCAGCAAGCACGAACCAGGGGAGCCCCTCTGGCTTTACCTTTTGGCTTCGGAAAATGTGCTCGGCGCTGTCCTCGTTCGAGAAGAGGAAGGGGTCCAAAAACCTCTGTACTATGTGAGCAAGGTTCTGCTCGTCGCCGAGACCAGATATTCTAGAATGGAGAAGGTAGCATACGCCTTGGTCATGGCCGCGAGGAAGCTCCGTCTCTATTTTCAGGCACATTCGGTTCAGGTGCTCATGGACCAGCCTCTGAAGGCCGTGCTCTGCAAGCCCGAGAGCTTCGGATGATTGGTCAAATGGTCGATCGAGCTCAGCAATACGACATCGGCTATCAGCCAAAGACGGCCATAAAAGGGCAGGCCCTCACCGAGTTCATCACGGAATGCACCATCTCCGAGCAACCCGAAAGCAAGGAGGCAGACCAGACGTGGGAAGTTTACGTCGATGGTTCCTCCTGCGAAGCGGGGAGTGGTGCGGGTATCATTCTGCGGGGTCCCAACGGTTTCCTCCTTCAATATTGTCTCCGCCTTAACTTTTCGGCCTCTAATAACGAGGCCGAGTACGAGGCCATGATCGCCGAGCTCAGCCTGGCGTGTCAGGCCGGCGTCAAACATATCAGGGCCTTCAGCGACTCTCAGCTCGTGGTCAACCAAATCACCGGAGAGTACGAGGCCCGTGACGATCGGATGATCATGTATCTGGTCGTGGTCCAATGGCTACTGACGTCCTTCGACGAGTCGGCGGTCTTAAGGATCCCCAGGGAGCAGAAGGTCCAAGCCGACACCTTGTCAAAGTTAGCTTCCTCGTCCTTCAAAGGCCTCGATCGCATCGTCCTAATCGAAGTACTCATTAAGTTGAAAACTGACTTCCCCGAGACTCTCTGCATCGAAGACGGAGCGCATCCCGACGATTGGACCACTCATATCAATAAGTTCCTAACCAAGGGAGAGCTTCCCGAAGACCGTGTTGAAGCAAGATCGGTCAGGGTCCGTTCAGAAAGGTTTGCCATGATCAACGAGACACTTCTCAAAAGGTCATACACAACGACGGACGGAAGACCCTACCTCCACTGCCTGACCCCCGACGAAGCAAAGTACGCTCTCAAGGAGCTGCATGAGGGAATCGGCGGGTGCCATATGAGGAGCCGCTCACTTGCGCGAAAGGCTTTGAATCACGGGTACTACTGGCCCACAATGCTACAAGACGCCTTCACTCTAGTCAAGAAGTGTGGCCCCTGCAAACAGTTCTCCCCGGTGAAAAGGGCTCCGCAAGAGAACCTCTGTTCCCTCGCCAGTCCGACCCTCTTTGCGATGTGGGGGATGGATCTGGTAGGTCCATTTCCGAAGGCAGCGGGCCAACGAAAGTTCCTCATAGTGGCAATCGACTACTTCACGAAGTGGATCGAGGCCGAGTCACTGGCCACAATCACCGAGCAGCAGACCCAGCAGTTTTTCTGGAAACACATCGTCTGCCGGTTCGGGATCCCACAGGTGCTCATTACAGACAATGGAACTTAGTTCGCGGGTAAATATTTTCGAAGGTTTTGCGAAGATCTCGGGATCCAGCAGCATTTTTCTTCAGTATGCCACCCGCAGTCAATCGGTCAGGCCGAGAACGCGAACCGCCAAATCGTTGACGATATCAAGAAACGACTCGATAACTCTTCCAAGGGGTTATGGTCGATGAGCTGCCGAGCGTTCTCTGGGCCCACCGAACCACAAAGAGAATCCCCACGGGAGAGTCGCCATTTAATCTGACATACGGTGCGGAGGTCGTCATCCCTCTGGAGATCGGGATCCCTTCGCCCCGGATCATGACCTTCGATGAAGCAAGCAACTCGGCACAGCTACGTGCCGACCTAGATCTCATAGACGAGGTCAGCTTAAGAATTCATTTAACATCAATCACGACATGCATAGTTTACTACCCAATATGGAGGTTCTTACACAATTTCTAAAATTTTACTTTTCATACATGAATATTTCGACATGGAGAACATTATTCTAATTTAGCATGCTAGATCAATATCAAAATATCACAACAACAATCCTATCATTCAATTCAATTTCACTTAGTCATTTCATGCAAATTTCACGTATGTTCCATTTTCACTTCAATCATGCTATTACCAAAAAGCAACATTTTCACATATTTATTCTAGCATGATTAGCACAAAACCTAGCATGGTACTACTTAGAAGTTAGGGGACTTTGCCCACATTTATCAATTAGCAATCATCTTCACAATCATTCTCTAAATTATCATTCCATCTCTAATTTATCAAACATGAGAGTAGAATTTCTTGATTCCTTTATAACCATTTATCAAATCATTCCTAGCATGGCATCTAAATTAGAAGTCATGAGAAACACCCACCTATTTGAAGAAAAATGAAATGAACGCTCCTAGAATGCAAGAAAGTGGCATTCTCCTCCTAGAATGTATTGCAATTGCCTTCTCCTCCTTGGTGCTCGATGAACCCGAACCCACCAATGCTCCTTGGGTGCTAACCGGCCTCCTCTTGAATGGAACACACACAATCTCACTCTAATCTTTCTCTCACTACCGTCTCTCAATCTTTTACTCTCTAGTATATGTCTCTCTTTTATAATGAAAAATAGGTGTAAGAATGACTTATGAAAAAGGGGGTATTTATACAAGATTTTAGTGGAAATAAAGGACTAGGATTAAATCAAATTGTTAGGTATTAAAGGCTAGGATGAGTTTGGAAGTTGCCATAACCACCCATGAATGAGATAACCACCTCACCACTACTCCCATTTCTCCCTCTCTCTTGATTGCATCCGGCCAACTCCAAGAAATGGTGTGCATTGCACACCTTAGTGCATGCACAAACTTTCGTGTCTGTAACGCCCCGGATCCCCGTCATCGGACATCCGTGACACAACCAGAATTTTTACCTTCAAATGCTTCTCAACACAGTAAATAGCACGGAAATTTAAAACACTTTTATTGCCATCAGAGTTAATACATCAATAGTTACAAACATCAATTATTCGTATCAAGCTGTAACTCCCCCATATTGACCCCAAACTCAATTTTTTCAATTTCTATATCACTTTAAACATAAACTAAGATAGTTATATTTCTAAGAAAATTTCGGCAGAGTTTTCCCTGAAATTTCTGCCGCGAAACACAAAAAGCTTACGGAATTCTGCTCTAAATTCCGTAGCTCACATCACAGGCAATTATATCACGGGCTCCCCAGGCCAAAATGAGCAAAAACACACAGACAATATATATATATGTTCTGGGGGCCAAACTCATAATAGAATGTCAAATATCAATTAAAAAACCATAAATCCCTTTGAAAACGTAGTAAGGTTTTTAGAAAATTATTTATAAACCATACCACAGGGCCCGGTACTCCACAACGAGATGGGTACGGGTCAACGACATAGCATGCCACTCCACACTATACTCATCATCATCATCCACGTACTTATACATCAAAAATACAATTTAAATCATAAAATTTACTATTCACACAATTAAACCTTAAGTAACAAATTGTAGAATGAAGCTCCACTCCACAGAATCTACACCTCACCTCTGCACCGCTGAGGACCTGTAACAGTAGGGGCCTAGGGTAGTCCAGAGACCCCCCTAACCCCCCAAACACTAAGGGGTTAGCCATTTCTGGTGTGAGTATAATTTATTAATAAGCAACTAAATTAAACTTTATACGTAAAACAGAACGGACTTACGAATACCAAGATAAACCTGAACATGTGAATATCCTAAATGGAAATTCACATCAAATACTCACTGCACCGCTTCCTGTATGCATATCCACACCTGCTCACAAACATACTTAACTTCAATTTGGAAAATCATTTCCAAATTAGTCGCTTAAGGCCCATCACTTTACGCCTTATGCAAATATTCTCATAGCTTGATTTTTTCATAAAGCTTTACATTCACACGCACTCTATTTCCACATAAACTGCATCTTATTTACCATTCATTTGCAATTACAGACTCGCGACATATATTCCTTCGCGATCTCATATCACATAACATCACATTCATTCATTCTTACAACATATATCATCACGTCTCGCAATACATCACTTTCACACTCATCACGTAGTTCAACTATCACACTCACAATTTGGCTTGAATGGAAAGTAATGTGTATCCTAATTTCCTAGTGTTCGTGTATGCCATGACCTGAGTCTAATGTAACAATACAGAGTATAGAACAGATGCACTTAATCTAATGTCAGCAAGATTCTGGATACACATACATCCCATACTACATGTGACCCAGATCAAGCTGTTTCTCCAGTTCAGGGATTTGAACCCTCGCTATGCAATGCATTCTAATTTGGTCTACTTCCTGTTCCTGATAGTATGACATGTTTGAGGAGGTGAAAATAAAAGAAATAATTCAGGGCGCTATCTCGAAGTCACCAATAATTACTGCGTCGAACCATCCTCGAAAGCTGTGACGAATTTACAGATATACCGCAGTATATCCATTGCGCAAAGATCCTTTATGATTCGTTCGTGTCCACCAACATAGAACATGACGACCTCGGAGGTCCTAAAATACCTCCGATCCGCCAGGATATCAGTATCCCGTTCTTACCATGGTACTTCAGGAATTAAAAGTGCAAGATACGTGCCGCAACGCGTATTCCTAATGACAGGAAGAGACAACCAGTATCACCACTTAGTGCTAACTCTCAGAACGAGTTGGATTATAGGGAATCACCCCTAATACCAATTCGGACTTCGAGCGAAACAATAAAAGAAAACCTAATTAATGCAGTTTATTGAAACAAGTTGTTATTCAAATCACACTCGGTGTCGATCAACAAGTCGAGCCTGACTGGTCTGTCAAGGTAACAACCATCCCGGAATCACATCCACTGATTTTCCATACCTTCATAGGTCAGCGACCAAATAATCCCGGCCCGTGACCCTCAGCGAGTGGTCCAACGGCGCCCCAAAGATGCAATATAATCAAATGAAGGTAAGCACGCACATAACCATCAATTCTTGACCATTGACAGACTCAGGCATCGAGACACCAAACACAATTCGACCAGAGCTATATCTCAACTCATGTCCGCCATGAGTATTAGGCCCAGGAACTCATCCAAATTCCAAATGAAATGCTAAAACAACATTAAAACTCGATAGCTCATGATCACCACACTGCAACATGCAGAAGGTTCCTTATCAATTGTCTGATGAAATAATTCAAGAAATTGCAGCAGCTGTGACCCAAGCTACGCTCATCGGAGTTCAACACAATTAGACTTCTAGAAGGGTAGGGAGATCCACAACAATCCCCTAGTAGGCGACTCTTTCAAGGATTTAAGAGCTCAAGTCCCCAAGCTAACTTAAACTTGAAGTTTAGTCTAATCAACAGGTTGCTAGCCTGCAACGTCCATAACTTCCAACACAATACAAAATTACTTGATACTATAAAACCGCATATACTCTCAATAGTACATTCTTCTTGCACTCGCTGTACCTTTCCAATATCATAAGAGTTTGCTCACTCATCGGAAATTCTCGATTCCGGGTCCTATGGGAATGTGGGAGTGTCTATTTCAACTTCCTAGGTGAACACCTCATTCAGACTCTATCATTTGAGTTCTCGAAAACACAAGTTCCATCAGGTGTACGAACAGAGAGAAACTAGTTTACTTAGCCGATAATACTTCACTAAGATTGGGTCCGTTCCATCCTTGGAAAATCATGCTCTCAACCTATAAACTGGAATTACAAAATTCCAGATGGGTTAGAAAGCTATGACTCCCTACTACGACTTTCTAGTTGGTCAACTTCCCAATTTCTTAACCACTTCAGAGCAAGAATTTCCCAAACTTACCCTAAAAGCATGCTTCTTAACAAAGCTTATAAAAATGAGTTGTTCTTTACCATACAACTATCTCTCTTAGCATTCCACTCATCATACAATGATAAATCAGAATTCTCCAACGTTCCCACAGGCTAAGAATTCGCATACACATCACAACACCATGTATATATATATATATATATATATATATATATATATATATATATATATATATATCTACACAATACATCACCTTCACACTGAATATTTAAAATCGCATCAATTCACCATATACACACCAATTTACCACATAACAACTTTTAACAATAAGAACCTTCCGTATTTTAAATTAAAACTTCATTTAGATGGATTAAACAAGGATTGCTTCAAAATCGCCTAAGATTTTATCACAACAGTAAACATATATTTAGTATAATCATACTCACAAAATATCCCGCGAAGACTCGAAGCGCCACCACGCCTCCAAAGCCGCTAGTATATCCTATCATCAAAATTCAAAGCAATCAAGGCTCAAGCATCCAAACCAATTACGGAAAAATAATAATACTAACTCCAATATCACCTAGGCATTCTATTGAACGCCTAGGTTGCACACGTGCTTTGCACGTAATCATTCGAATTCCGACGATATTCTTATTTTCGAACAATTACTAAAAGCACTCCAAAATTATTCTAATAGTTCTACTACAATTTCTACCACCATACGAGAACTAATTCACACACATATAGTTCTCTTTTACAAACCCAAAATCCTAATTTATTAGCAACTTACAAATCCTCTAAAAACTTGCTAATTTCTCACATCTACCATTCCCAACATCTCATAATCTTCCTATCATAACACTCTTACTCAAAATAAATTAACCACACTAAATTTTATACAATAATAAAATCTAGGGTTTACCTTTCCGAAATTCTTTCGAAAATGCGATGCCACCACGAGGTAGAGGACCCTTCACTTAGTCTATCCCTCAAATTAATTTGAAAACAGTGAAGAGATGGGTGGATTTTGGGTGGGGAAGGCATCGGCCGAGGTGGGTTCGGCTGGGGAAAGAAACGGGAGGAAGATTGAAGGAGAAGGAAGAAGGAAAAGGTGGGGAGGGGTTTGTAAATAAGGGAATAAATAAGTAATTAGATAGATAATAATAATAGGGAATATTACCCATAAGCCCCCTAAGTCCCAATACATATCAAATAAGCCCCAAATCACTACTTTAATATCATAAACAATACAAAATACATTAAACCTACCTCGTAATAATCTTTCAAAATTATAAAGTAAAGTAGACAATAATTCTGATATTTCTCAATAACAATCAATTGTTATTAGAAAATATATAATCGTGTGCAATTCTCAATTGCGCACAGATTACGATGCAAAATAGCCATACGCTATTTTTGCGGGGTATTACAGTGTCCCTGTTAGTAAGTTGTACACATTTAATTAATCAATTGCCTACTAAATGTGTATATGACAAGTTAGGGCAATTTAAGAGATTAATTAGTTGTGGGCTTCAAAATAGTGGGCTCAAATCCAAGGGCCAATTAAAAAATAATTTAAACAATTAGGATGGGCTCAAAATAGAGAAATAAATCTTAGGCTTTAAAAAATAGGTTTTTTTATAAGAGAACAAAGAGAAAGAATTATATTTATTTGTATAAGATAATACACCCAAGATTGCATGTGCACAACACGTAAAATCACAATCTCATAAATGAAAGCTAGGGTGTTACACATAATTCGACACTCGGCATGCACCTCGAGCATCACCATAGATTCTCTGCTAAAAATGCCTCACTCGAGGCGTACGGCGCCGACCCTCATAGCTCGATGCACGACATGCACTTCGAGCCTCCACACAGCTGTCTCGCCAAATGCTTCACCCCAAGGCACTCAGCGTCATCCCTCGTCACTCAGAGCTTGGCATGAACTTAGAACCTCAAACATAACGTCTCTCAAAGAAAGCCTCACTAGAGTCGATCGGTGCCGACCCCTACAGCTCAGAGCCAATCCCCCAAGCTCCACTCTCGGTGCCGACCCTCGAGCTCGACCCCGACACGAACTATATTATGACCAACTCAGTCCTAGCTCCAATTACTCCTCAGGGACTCAATAAGTGATTTTCGCCAAATACGCCGCTCCCCTCTTCCCACGGAAACAAACTACTCCACGGCTGATTTACACAGCCCTCCAGGAGTGGGGGGCTTATGATGTGGTATAGATGATGTGGCCCAATCAGAATCGTCAGATCTCCTCAGATTTTGCTCACCCCAGATCATCAAGTCAACCAGGTCTAATGGGCTTCTGCCATCTTACGCCCACATCCTAACGGTTCCAACCCGGCCCGTTACGGTTCCAAACCCGTTAGCCCTGCCTATAAATACCAGACCCCCTCCTTCTAGAGGTAATAAACTTTTTCTCCCCTGAACCCTAGCTATTGTTACTTTCTCAGTGACTGATTAGATCATTGGAGAGCTTGTCTCCAGAAACTCTCCCGGGGTTTCTAGGCAGTGTGCAGGTACGAAGATCCAAGCCAAGCTACAAAGATCCGAGCTGAGCTACGAGATCCGAGCCGAGCACCCAACCTCTACCTCACTCCTTCTACTCCCAAACCATTCCTACAGCTAAGGATCGGATCAACGCTAGTGTCGTGCCTTTCGCTTCATAAATTACAAGAACTCACACATGTTGCCCCCACACCAAAAAACAAAAAGCATTAGGCAATATTATTTATTAGTTATTAATCTTGTTAAAATCCCCATATGGGACAAATCTAATCCACAACCTGTTATTTCTCTCTCTTGCACTGCTGACATTAGACCCCTCCCCACTCGCCAGCACACACACACGAGAGACAGCGCCCTCCTGCGCTCCTGGGCCCCATGCGCCGCGTCGCCCACGTGGCTGGCAGACAGTTACAGCAGCACTGCTGCTTCTCCCTTTCGTGGGCCCCACTTTGGCAGCCAACAACCATACAACCCCCTATAGGAATTCCTATTGGAAAAATCTCTAACTCCATTATATTATTATATATATATTACTATATATATTTCTTGAAATTACGGGGTGTTACATACACCACCCCCCCTCCTTCGAAATCAGCGTCCTCGCTGAGTATGGAGCATGCAACCTAGCGCAGGATCTCCTTTCTAGCCGATGTGGAGCGGGAGTATTCTGATTCAGCTAATTCCAGGCCAGCGCACTGACCTCAGCTCCCTCCCAGGCATACATCTCGCCGATATCGAGTGGAGTACCCTGATTCAGCTAATTCTAGTATACTGTTCCTGGCCAAACTACCAGCATACTGGCCTCAGCTCCCTCTCTGGCATACATCTCACCCACACTTTTTCCATACTCGGTGTCGAAAGTCGGCTCTAATACCATTTCTATAACGCCCCGCCCTAATATTAAAACAATTTATTTATCAATTAGTATAACTTCCCACCACAGGCTGCCTCTGAAAAGGTGGTTAACCTATTAGGTGACGCTTGATCATAGATAATATTATTTATTATTTATTAATCTTGTTAAACTCCTGATATGTGACAAATCTAATCCACAACTTCTTGTTTCTCTCTTTTGCGCTGCTAACGTCAGACCCCTCCCCGGGCCCCACTCGCCAGCACACGTACACGAGAGACAGTGCCCTCCTGCGCTCCTGGGCCCCACACACCACGTTGCCCATATGGCTGGCAGACAGCAGCAGCAGCACTGCTGCTTCTCCCTCCTGTCAGCCCCACTTCGGCAGCCAACAACCATACAACCCCCCATAAGAATTCCTATGGGGCGAATCTCTAATTCCTTTATATTATTATATATATATATTACGATATTATATTTCTTGAAATTATGAGGTATTACACCGCTGCCGTCGGGACACTCTTACTCCCATTATTCATTCACACTCGAAATAATAGTCAAAAAGGCAAGTTCTCTTGAACCGACTTAGTAATATCCCATATGAGATGGGCCTTCATGGTGGGCTTCATGGTGGGATTAGTAATTAATTCATGGTTAGATGGACCTATAGATTTGGTAGGGTGTGGATAAAGCCTATAGAAAGAATGAATTAATTACTATGGGGGCCATGGTGTTCATGGTAGGTGGTGGTGACATAGTCTCATATGGAAGGTGAGTTAGGATTGTATGTGTATATATTAGAAAGCCTATGATCAAGAGGCACAACTAGTCATGACACCTTTTGAGAGGCAGCCTGTGGTGGGTAGTTGTTAGAATTTGTTTGAGCGGGGCCCGGGGCGTTACAGACTTATTGTTCTTGTTTAAGAAATTTTTTTGATCTCCGTAAGTAGCTCTTTACTTCGTTTATCGTATCTCAATTGATTGTTACCTTTCCAAAGAAATTATTACGGATTCATCGGCAAAACCAAGTAATAGCTTTCTTTTCATGCCACATCGTTGATTCGAACCGTAAATTATGTTATTTAATTGTCATATACCATCTTATTCATTTTTTCATATCCGTAACACTTATTCTATTGCATGCACCACACAAACATATGTAGAGATATATGCTAGTCAATTTTTTAATGTATGAATTGTAACACTATGATTATTAATAATAAATTCTAAATTGTAGGAGTGATAATCTTCCATCTTGTTAACAGAAAGGACACACCTGAAATACTGAATATAAATGCTTGATTAAATACTATTAAAAGAGTGCATGTTTATTTTTGTATCTTGGTTGTTGCAAATGAAATTATTATGATGTTGCACTGCTGTTTATTCCACCTTGCAGTGAATTTATGACCCAATTTCTGATAAAGTAGTCCTCTGAATCTAGTTTTTAGAACTTCTAATAAATCTGAATTTCGATTTGTAGACTACAAGTTATCCTGTTTCTAGTACTGTTAGGTTTTAAATTCTAGATTTCTGTTTAGAAGCATATTGACATGATTTACTAATTAAAATAATGTGTTATAAGTAAAATGAATACTTGAAATTCCCCAGGATGCTTCTAGACATGCTTAGGAGTCATTTTATAATTTTGAAAAGATTAATCAATGAATTTCCAGTCTCGTTATGCATATAAGAACTTGACCCCAGGTTGCTGCCAGAACTCTAGACTTGTAAAGAACAGATTTATAGACCTAGCTACTGTAACCGAAACATGTCGTGTGAGAATGCATTGGAACCAGCAGGGAGTTTAGTTTCTGAAACCCCGATGGAACCTGATTTACTTTCCCGTAGGAGCGAGAAAGTCAGTTTGTGTACAGCAATGTTTGTTGTCCAAAATTTGTGTTTTCGTGATATTAAGTATAAATATATTTAACTTTCCATCTAATGAATGGAATTAAATATACAATGCATTGCATAGCCTTGACGCCTTCTTGACATCACCTCGATACCTCCATTGCATGTTCATAATTGAGAATAATAAAATGATAACAAGCTGGGGTAATAAGAGTCGACTTAGTAGTGGACAATATCGGAGACTGTACTCGGAGAAGGGGCCCGTGCTTGTTGTTATGGATTATGATTATTGTTTATGGATTATTGATTATTGATTATTGTTGTCGAGTACATAACCTGTAGAGTTAACCACTATAGTCTAAACGATCAATTGACTGTATGCACTCGAACCTGTGGTATGGGACGCATGATTACGTGCATTAGATAAGATAATAAAAGATTCATAGACTTAGGATTGACACTTTCATTTTGATCATGGTTATTGTTATCGATATTGATTATTGATTGCGTCATTGATCATTGCACCATTGATTATAGACTATTGAATCTTATTATTAACCGTTGTTTATTGACGTCTGATATTGTTCTAGTTCATTGTTCCTTGATATATCATGTTTTATTGTTCTTTGCTTGTTACTACTTGTTGTCCGTAACTTGCTCTAACAGATATTTTCCCCCCAACTCTAGATGATGAGCTTGCAGGTACACGAGGAGAATTTACTTGAGGAAATGGTGAGAAAATCTTCTAAGGAATGGAGTCAAGATTTTAACCGATTTTATTCCCTCGTTCATGTTTTTTTTTTAGTATTATTGTTGTTTTATACATTGTATTCTCGGGCATTCACTCGAAGTTTATTCTCTCACAGATATTGGTTATTTGTGGATTTATTTGTCGAATTATTATGGATTATTTCAAGAATCTTTCCAGTTATTTATTGTTTATGTGGTTTCAGTATAGCATGCATAGTTGTGACTATATTTCATATTGTTGAGTTGAATGTTACAGTGTATGAATGATGTGTACATCATCATTCGCTGGGCCTTAGTTGCGTGCCCGTAATTCTGTATTTTTTGGAAGCAGGGCGTGACAGAATTAACAGATTGGGATTGTCTGTCTTCATTGGATCAGTAAGACCATTGACATTGAGAACTAGTAATTTCATGATCCACAACGATAATAGTTAGTTAAATACCTGTAGTCATTAGATGTATACTTCATACTCAATATTTCTTTTCTAATTTTGCAAATGTTGTATACCTTTATTTGTATTGTTCCTCTTCATATTATGGTTGGCACTTCAATGGAGGTGATGAAGCTTATACTGGAAATAAAGTATATTTCGTGAAATTAATAGTCCTTTATTAATCCACTATCTTCTTTTCCTTAAATTTCATAGTAGAGTTTAAAACAGGAGGGGGGGGGAGGGGGGGGGGGGGGGGGGGGAGGACATACTTATGAGGTATAGGTACGCATTAGTTATTATGAACTTACTTATGAGGTATAGGTACGCATTAGTTATTATGAACTTGGTGAAGATAAAATGGGTAGACGAGAATGTGAAAGTTCATTTTTATTTGTATATATTATTTGAATGTTCTTCTGATCTCTCCCAAATTTTATTTTTCTTGAAATATTTCAAGTGCATTGTTTTGATTTTAGGATTCAACTCTGACAATGGGGTTCTTAGTGCTTCGTTGAAATCATTCCTCGGGCCTTCAGAATATCAACTCTTAAACAGGACTAACATATGCTCTTAGATTGCTTGCTACACTATATTTTTTTGTATATGGTAAATTTTATTATTCATATACTTCCCGTACATATCGTTTTCTTTTAGCCAAAAACATGTAATCTAATTTGTGATTCAAAATGAATGTTTTTTTAAATGATAATAATTTTTTTAAAAAAACACTAAAAACTATGGTAGTTTAAAATATTTATATGTTTGAGAATAATTGTAGCATTTTAAAAAAATATTATTATCTCATTTTAAAAAAGTTTGTGCAATATTACACATGGGTACACTATAGTAAGTTTTACATAAAACCCCTCTATTGTTTCAAACCCTCAAAGCTTAAAACTGAATAAGTAAACCTCAACCAACGGTAGGCTGCCACGTAGCACTGTTGCACCCGACACACATATATATTTACTACTATAAAAGCACGAATAAAGCTTTCATTTTCATCGAGAGCTAATCCTGGCCATTCAATTTCTTGATTGATTAGCTGATTAACGGTCAAAATTAAATAACTTGAAGTACATGTATTTCATGCGTGTAATAGATAAATCAAATATATTTTTTAAAAATTATTAATAGATAGACGTACATCTTAAGCTTAAAATAAATAAAAAGATAATTACAAAATACAAAAAATTATAAATGCAAAATACCATAATTAAGTTTCTCTCCTCTTCGCCATCTTCCTCCAATCTCGTATGCTTCATCAAAAGGTCTTCTATTTTCCTTGTGAAATTTCATATTCTTAGTTTATTAAGATCTTTCGTTTTTAGTTATTTTTTATTAGGATTTTTTTGTTTGTTCTTTCTTGATTGCTAATGTTGTTTGTTCTCTTATCTTCTGCCCTAACTTCTTGATAGCTTGAGTTGGAGATTCATAACATGATTCAATTTATGTTTTTCTTTTCTTGGTGATCCCATAAATTTTTTTAAATTCGTGTTTATATAGCATGAATTTGTGATTTATAGTCTTTCAATGCTGTCTGCTAAAGTTTTACAACTATAGAACTTTTATTTACTAAGAAACTAAACATTCTTTATTTATGGTGTTTCCTTTAGTGGGTTGAAGTTGAAGGCCAGAATTTCGTCGTACGCAATTATAAAAGTTGAAGGCAGATTACTTATTCAGCACCTATGATTAGCTAGATTTAATGAAAAAGTTAAATTTAGCCATAATTTTTTAACGATCTTTAATCAAAAAATTTAGTTGTCAAACTACATTAACTAAGGATATATATGCAAAAGAAATTATAAAATCATATCATATAATTTATTTACCAAAGAGTTGAAGGTGACTCACACTTTAAAAGCTTAAAAAATTCCTATGCATCCGTTCTTAGCCAAACAATATATATTTTATCATTTTTCAAAAAAAGAAAAGTGAAAAAAAATAGATAATCATCTACTCTTATAGATGATGTATAAAAGTTGAACTAAAATTGAAACAAAATACAAATTTGATTTAAAGCACCAATTCCTTCACTTTCTATTTTCTCTACTTCCAAAAAAACCAAAACAGTTCTCCAAGCTTAACACGAAATAATCAATAGATAATTTGTATTTTTAAGAAGTGGTTAAAGGTTTTATTGAAATTATAGTTACGTGTTTTATTAATTATGTTCTTAACCCTGAGTAAATCAAGTCAGTCAAGTTTTAAATTATTTTTTAGTTTTGTTTCCGATGGAATTTTTGTATTATATGTAGCTTAGGTGTTAGTTGTTATTTTTAAATTTTGAAGTAGTTTTGATATAGATAGAAATTTTAAAAATAAGGTAAATAAAGATAAAAAGTTTATTTGTTTATTTTTTTGAATAATCTAGATATTGAGTTTTTCTTTTTATTTGTCGCTTGTAATTCATGTAATTTTTTTAAAATAGTAATTAATTTTGAGTTTGAGTTTTCATTAGAGCTTATATACTCATATATAGTTTATAACCATTTTATCATTTACAATAACAATTTCTTGTTGTCACTGAATTGAAAATAAAAAATAATTTTGAGTAATATTATATTAGATACACGCACTACCAATTTTCATTATAATATATATATATATATATATATATACCCTTCGGTTGCACTCGAACCCCACCCACAGCCTTCCGATCAAGATCTTGATCATGATCTTGATCGGACAGTTGTGGGCTTCGTGCGCACGGAGTGCGCACGAACCCAGTGCACAACTAAAGACCTCTCTATATTCATATAGGGGGATGATCACTTACAACCCTACCTAACTCCTTATTTCTAAGCCTCATATGTGAATTCCCCATTAAAATTTCAAAGAGTACATCATGTTCTACATGCCTTAGATGGCCACAGAGTGTAAAATCAAAATTATTTAAAGTCCATTTGTTTATATTCTATAACGTGACAAATTGTTTGGCAAAAAGTTCTGTAATTTTCTAACGACATGATAAATGGGGAAACGAATGCCAAATAACTTGATATTACACATTTACACTATCTTAGGCATGTAGAACAAGATGAACGGTTCGGATTTTTCATAAAGGTTTATGTAATGGAGAACCTCAAAAGAAGAGGTGAGGTGTTCACACACACACACACACACACACACACACACACACACACACACACACACATATATATATATATATGGGTTTTGCTCAGTTGAAAATGAGTTCGTTTTCAACGGGTTGGAAAACGAACATCTCAGCCGTCCGATCTGCCTTGATCATGATGAGCGGATCAGATCTGGACCCGTTAAACATCCCACTAACGAAGTGAAAAGCGGAGGGGTAATTTCGTCAATTCATGCCAAAAAATATTTGGGACTTAGCGTTTTTTTGGCGTGGAGTTTTTTTTTGTCCAAAAAATACTTAGGTCGTTGTTTGAGACAACGGCCTAGGTTGTTTTTTTTATAAAAAATTTCAACTTAGGCCGTTGTTGGGAACAACGGCCTAAGTATGTACAAGTGTTTTTCCAAACACTTGTACATACTCAGATCTTCATCTCCCTCACTTCGTCACAAACACTATCTCTCTTTCTCTCGAGCTCCCGAAACCCATCCCCAAACCCTAGTTCACTCTCCCAACCCCTTTGGCATCGATTTCTTTGCCTTCTCGATCTCCGCCCCTTGTGGAAAGCTCCCTATCTCTCTCTTCCTCTCCCCAATACAGCAAACCCTAACTTCACATCCAAATTTCCAAATCATCTAAACCCTAGCACAAATTGTCTTCCTTTGTCTACAACCGCATCCAGCGGCTTTTCACATCTTCGCCAACTCTCTATCACTCTCTCTTTGGACCAGGTATTTTCTTAATCCCAATTTACTATAATGAACTCTTTGAATTTGTTGTTTTTTTTTTCAATTTTGGAGTTGGTTTTTTTGGTATTATGCGTAGTAGTGTAGCCTGTAATTTAGAGAGTATATAATTAGCTCTGATCATGTATGTTTTATACATTTTGTTGACATTTTCGTAGATGTAGTGGTAGTTGTAGTGGTGGAATATAGGAGATGAAAAAAAACGAGATGAAAAAATTCAATTTGTACGAGTAGGTCGAACTCGCCGCGTAGAAGGTAACGGAACTTGTAGAGGTGATTTCCGTCTCACGATTTGTGAGATACGTCCGTTTATCATTTCAATTCAATACAACGGATATAAAGGGATACACGGCCGTATCTTTCAAACCGAGAGTCAAAACTCACCTCTGCAAGTTCCGACGGCTCGTGTTTGGTGTGCCAGAGGTGATGCCTAAATTTAGGAAATAAATTTATCATTTTTGTTGTTTTGACGCCTATATAAAAAAACCTTTAATCCACCTCGGAACTTGTGGAATACGTTACGAGGTGAAAATAGCTTAAACGAAGTCCAAATAAAACGAAACTTTGCGAGTAGGTTGGTCTCACTACTCACAAGTCATACCAACCTGTACATGCGAGTTCCGACCCGCAGTTTGCGAAATACGTCTGTGTATCGCTTTCCGCTCAGTTTTCAATAGTGAAAACGATACACGGCCGTATCTTTCAAACCGTGGTTCGGAACTCCCATGTACTAGTTGCGTTGGCCTGTGTGCGGGGATCCCGACTCAAAGTCAGATTTTTTGGAGTTTTTGCATCTCGTTTATGTTGTTTTTATGCATATATGAAAATACTTCAATATACCTCGAATTTTTTTTAGTACGGTCGCAATACAAAAATGCTTAAACGAAGTCAAAAAAATTCGAAACGGTGCATGTAGGTTCGTCTAACCATTCACAATGCAACGGAACTTGTATTTGCAAGTTTCGACGCACGGTTTGCGAGATACGTCAATGTATCGCTTCCCACTCTATTTTAAAGAGTGAAAGTGATACACGGGCGTATATTACAAACCGTGGGTCGGAACTCACTTCTACAAGTTGCGTTGGCTTGTGTTTGGTGTGCCCTAGTTGTCGGCGAAATTTAGGAATTTTTGCATCTCGTTTGTGTTGTTTTGACGCGTATAAGCGAACTCTTGAAATTTTTTCATCTCGTTGATTTATGTTTGGTAATTTTCGGCGAGTAATTAGTTTCATATATGCAAACTTTGTTACAGAGAAATGGCCAGAACGAGGGAAACCGGAAGGGGAAGGACATCCCAGGAAGCACGGGGGGAACATTCCACAGAGAATGTGAGAACTAATAATTTGTATTGTCCCTAATTTTGTATTTAGTGATATTTATTTTAGACTAATAATAATTATATTTTTTGGTTCGTGTAGGTCGGTGCATCCTCTTCGATGACAGGACGTCGTGGTCCAGGATCAATAAATCCCGGCGAACTGATCTTGCAAGATCGCCACAGATTCACGGAAGTGTGGGGTGGGACGATGCGTATGTGTAATTTCCGCACCCACGAGACCATGAAGGTGCATCCACGTATTGTCGAGCACCTTGTAGCGGCAGATTTCTATGGAATCAGCATGATGGGGAATGTTAAACTCGACCGAGCACTTCTCTCGGCACTCGTGGAGCGCTGGAGGCCAGAGTCGCACACGTTCCATCTACCGGTCGGAGAGATGACGGTGTCGCTACAGGATATAGCGATGATATCCGGTCTTCCAATAGATGGGTTGGCCGTGACGGGTAATATTAACTTTGATAAAATAGAGATGTGCAACGAACTGCTCGGTACAGAGTTTGATGAGTCGGCGGCGGAAGATGATACCATTTTCCAAGGACAATCAATCCGACTATCTTGGTTGAAGGGACGTTTTGATGGGACGCTGACCAACGAATCGCCCGACGACTATGTACAGTCCTACACCAGAGCCTACATTCTAACGGTGATCGGAGGGGTTCTATTGCCTGACTCATCGGGCGATACGGTGCACCTCATGTACCTACGATTGCTCACCGACCTAGGCTTAGCTGGCCGATACAGCTGGGGAAGCTGTGCTTTGGCAACGCTATACAGGGCATTGTGTCATGTAGCGCTAGAATCATCAGAAATGACTGGACCGATGGTTTTGTTACAGATTTGGTCCTGGAAGCGACTGCACTTGGGTCGTCCCCGCATTAGGAGACCGACGGCCGGTTGGATGGCCCAACCAGAAGATCCTGTTATGTTAGTACCCTTAGGGATATATTGGGCTGGTAGTCGGAGTTACAAAGACAACCCCAAGGGTGTAATAACGTACTACAGAGACGAGCTCGACCAACTACGTGAAGAGTTCGTGATTTGGGCACCATATACACCCGAGCGTGTGGGAAGACTACCGCCAATGTGCACCACCGGGTCGCAGTTGTGGCTGACGACGGCTCCCCTCATCAACTTCGATATAGTGGAGCATCCGCGACCGGAGAGAGTCCTTCGTCAGTTCAATCTTCAACAAGATAGTTCCCCAAGCTGCGCAAACCTATACGATCATGAGTTACACGCCGTTAGGGGTACCGGCCGCATGCATACTCATGATTGGACAGATTACCATCGTGTTCACGTTGCAGAATGGAATGAGCGACGGTTTGAACTTGTCCTTGTCAATGTTCCAGATTACAATGGAAGAGTGCAAGGAAAGTACATGACTTGGTTCCGACAATATACAAGTTTGTACATCTCGTCCGATATAATACTACCTGCTGGTATTCAACGAGAAATTGAGGAGAGGGAGATTGAACCATTACCCGCATATTCTAGTTCACAATCCATGTTCCAACCGAAGGCCACAGCTATACGTACAGTGGTAACTTCAATCTTCATATTTATTTTAATATTCGTTATACGTGAAGTTCATGAATTCTTTAAATTATTGAATTTGTGTAATTATTTTTGTTTGTTTTTTCTGATTTAGATTGATAACACGATAGACATGGCAAAAGAATGCGCGGAGGTACTAAAAAGTAATGCGGGCACGGCTATGAAGAGTTTCGCTCAGAGGATGCTCTCTTCATGCCGTAGCAATATGGATGCTTTGGGAGTGGCCGAACGTTTGGATTGAGCATTACACGGACCAAGGGGCGGCCGACATGAAAGTGTGAGGGGTAGGCCAGCTGCATTAATGGAGCAACGGGAACGTGAGATCAGAGAACAACAAGCTTCAACTTCACATCCATCTCACGAACAAGCGCAGGGTGAAGAGAGTGGGGAGAGGGTTGTCGGAGACGTACGTGAAGAGGGGGGAGGATCTGAACAAATCCCCGACTCGCCAACCACGATGCGGCGCCGAAATCCTGCTCGGAAGAGGCGAGCACCACAGCATTTCACGCCCGGTACTTAGCCAATACATTTTGGAGGCTGTAATTTTTGTTTATTTATTTTGTGGGTTTTATACTGTTGTAACTAAACTAGTGGAAAATGTGGTTCGTAAGTTTAAGTATAGTTGATGTTGTTGTTATTAATTTGTAATAGTCAATTATGGTTGGTAATTTTGGCGGTTGTAGATATGAATTTATTCGGAGAGTGTAGGTGATGGCAAACAAATGTAGCAGCTTCAGCTGCTTTGTATATCTCTGGATTTGGTGATATTTTCAAGTGTAGCGGCTTCAGCTGCTTTGTATAAATGTAGATTTTATTTTATTTTTTAACCCTAAGCCGTTGTCCCAAACAACGGCCTAGGTAAGAGGACTAAGGTAGGAGGATTTGTCATGCTCTCTGACTTGTTGGCTTCAAAAATAGCAACAAGTCAGAGAGCGGCTCCACTTTATTGTTTATACCCAAGGCCGTCATTGGAGACAACGACCTTAGTTGTAGGAGAAAAATATAGAAAATTTGTCTTGCTCTCTGACTTGTTGGCTTCAAAAATAGCAACAAGTCAGAGAGCAGCTCCACTTTATTTTTTATACCCAAGGCCGTTGTTGGAGACAACGGCCTTAGATGTAGGAGAAAAATATAGAAAATTTGTCATGCTCTCTGACTTGTTGGCTTCAAAAATAGCAACAAGTCAGAGAGCAGCTCCACTTTATTATTTATACCCAAGGCCGTTGTCGGAGACAACGGCCTTAGTTGTAGGAGAAAAATATAGAAAATTTGTCATGCTCTCTGACTTGTTGGCTTCAAAAAATAGCAACAAGTCAGAGAGCAGCTCCACTTTATTGTTTATACCCAAGGCCGTTGTTGGAGACAACGGCCTTAGTTGTAGGAGAAAAATATAGAAAATTTGTCATACTCTCTGACTTGTTGGCTTCAAAAATAGCAACAAGTCAGAGAACAGCTCCACTTTATTGTTTATACCCAAGGCCGTTGTTGGAGACAACGGCCTTAGTTGTAGGAGAAAAATATAGAAAATTTGTCATGCTCTCTGACTTGTTGGCTTCAAAAATAGCAACAAGTCAGAGAGCAGCTCCACTTTATTGTTTATACCCAAGGCCGTCGTTGGAGACAACGGCTTAGGTTATACGCCAAAAAGACAGACACTTTGGGATGCTCTCGACTTGTTGGTATTTAAAAATAGCAACTGGTCAGAGAGCCCCCCAATATAATGTTTATACCCTAGACCGTTGTCTCAAACAACGGCCTAGGAAGTAGGCCAAAAATAATTGGTTGTTTGCTTTTTTCAATTTTCTCTTCACTCTTTACGAACAATATCTGTGTACTTTATACAAAAGATAGATGAGAATTTGGCTTGTATAACAATTTTAATTTTTTTTATTTTTTAGTTTGGCTACACCTAACTAACCAATACATAATCACGATGTTTTAATATTTACAGAACAACCCAGAAAATATAAAAAAACAAAACTATTTCATTCGTTAGGGTTAGGGTTAGGGTTAGGGTTAGTGCTAACGGGGGTTACGGGTAGGGTTAGGGTTAGGGGGGGTTAGTGGTTTGGTTTGGGTTATTGTAGGGATTAGGGTAGGATTATTTATAGTTGGGAGTAGATAGGTAATAAGTTTCCAAAAAAGATTGTTTAGATATTTAAGTTCTATCATTAATCACACGTGTCTCTCCACTTTTTGCGTGCATTGCTTTCTGAACTCTACAAAATAGACGTTCATATCTATGTTTTTTTGTTTATATTCTGTATTCAATTCCATTTCTAGCCACGTAACTAACGGATATATTATATTTTTTGGTTTTTTTTTTTGTTTATATATTATTACTTTTTTGAATAATAATATATAATCTACAAAATCCTTGTACGTTGTTTACAATGAAGACGTTCCTGAAGACATTCTCCAAACATGCAACTGGGAAGAATTCTATGAGATTGGGAAGAAGAGGTGTGATCACATGTAGTAGAACAAGTTCATTATGGAAAAAACCAATAAGGTAAAACCCCACATGTAAAGGGAAAACCACATGTAGCTCCCCCTATGTGGATCATACTTCGAAAAAACCACATGTATAATGAAATAGCAGACCTTTTTTTTGAGATTCTCACATGTACATTAGAGATATTATGAACAGAGTGGTGCAGATCCTCTGTTAATAGAGACATAAGGGAAGGTGTAGTTAGAGATGAAGAAGGATAAAGATAATTATTGGAGACATTTTAATATGGGAAAAACCTAAACTACATCACAACATGTATCTCCCCACATGCACCCAATATATGGGAAAAACCATATGAACATCCCCACATGTAGTTTAAGACCAAAATCGAAAAAATCACATGTACATCACCACATGTAGTTTTCCCATTTTTTGCACTCTTCCGAAAACACCTTCCTAAAAATACAAAAACCCATCTCCGAATATCAAAAATATCTAATAATTATGATGGAGAAGAAGAAATCAAAAATTAAAAAGATTCGGTTCGTTGTTTGAGCGGAGAGTAATCAGATCAAACTACTTGGCCATCAAGAACTGGATCTGACTATTTTTTGGGAAAAAACGGTCCAAAATAGAGACCATTATGTATTGTGAAACCGTAACAGAAAACCACAAGTATATTTGAACACATGTATAAACCAAAGTGACGAGTATTCTAAAAAAGTTCAAAGATTACTCTCAAGGACTTCCGCCAACTGTTGCTTCTGTGGAAATTTTGGATGTGGAATCTCGTCGTGAAGTAATTGTGTGCAGTTCTTCGAGTCACTTTGAAAGGTGGAAGTAATGGGAAAATAAACAAATATACCTATACGATATACAAGTGTAGATTATCTATCTTTGGTATAAATTTCCACAGAGACTGTGCGTAAAGAGTAAAGAGAATATTGTATAAATCCCAAAAATTTCATAACTACGCCGTTATTGACGACAACGGCTTAAGGCATTCATATAAAGGGGTCCTATATGACTTTTTACATTTTAAAAGTATTAAGCTAAAACCTAGGCCGTTGTTGGAGACAACGGCCTAAGGTATTTAACCTAGGCCGTTGTCTGCAACAACGGCCTTGGACCCTAGGCCAAAAAGAGATAAGTTGGGGTGTTCTCGACTTGGCTAGGGTTAGGATTAGGGTTAGGGTTAGGGTATTCAGTTTGGTAATTAGTGTTAACATGGGTTATGGGTAGGATTAGGGTTAGCGGGGGTCGGGGGTTTGGTTAGGGTTATTGTAGGGTTAAGGTTATTGCAAGAAAGACATTTGCGATAAGATCTGGTTTTGGTTTATCATTAATTTGTGGTTGTTGGGAGCAGACAGGTAATAAGTTTCACAAAAAAGTTTATAGATGTTCTGTATATAACCAATAAAAATCAATAAAACATCATATGTAGGTTAGGGTTAGGGTTAATGTAGGGTTAGGGTTATTGTAAGGTTAGCAGAGTAAGGTTATGGGTTAGGGTTAGGGTTATCGTAGGGTTAGCACAACCCTAACCTTAACCTTGACCTCATACTTGTAAACCAACCCGGTATATATTTTTTGGATATGTGGGTATTGTATTAGCATAATCAAATCTATATATATCATACTAAAAAGGATCACAAACATATTAGAAATGATCACAAATATAATGCAGGAAAAATCAATACCCCTAAAGCTGAACATATTCCCTTTGTAATGGAACACTAACATGTATCCTACTTCTAGTTTATTAGAACCTGTGAATTCTCTCCACTTCTCTCCACCAATGCACACATGATTCTGCCCTACTCTAATTAACCCAACTTCCCATGTTTTGCCATTAGGACTCAACAATATTGTTGTTTTCCTAGTTTCTTCATTTTTCTTAAGCTCAACAAAATAACATACCAGCAGACTTTCAACATATACCTAAATGGGAAAAAGCACCAAGCTAAACAAGTAGAATTCAATCTCAAAGTAGAACTCAACACCCGCCTACTATTATTGCAGACACATCAATATGGGAAATACATAAAGTACACAACTACATGTAGATCTCCACGTGTAGCCTATATATGGGAAAAACCACATGTACATCCTGAAAATGGATATATATGAATTATTTTTTATCATTTTTTTACATATTTAACCACCATGATTGTATAATTGGTTTGAAAGGTGGTAGTGATTGGCACTTAAAAATAATATTGCGGAAAGATATACAAGTGTAGATCATCTGTCTTTAGTATAAATTTTCACAGAGACTGTACATAAAGAGTAACTTCAAAAATTATAAAAACACCAAGAACATCATACGTAGTCCGTTGTTACAAACAACGGCTTAAGGCATTGAATTAAAGGGGTCCTCCATGACTTTTTCCTCTTTTCAAATATTAAGCTACAACTTAGGCCGTTGTCTCCAACAACGGCCTAACGTATTTATAAGAAATGGGGTTGCTCTCTGACTTGTTGGTCCTTTTGTCTTCTCCAAGTGAGAGAGCACCTCCAAAATCGCAACTTTTTGACTATAACTTAGGCCGTTGTCTCAAGCAACGGCCTATGGTATTTATAAGAAATGGGGTTGCTCTCTGACTTGTTGCTCCTTTTGTCTTCAACAAGTCAGAGAGCACCCCCAAAATCACAACTTTTTTACTATAACCTAGACCGTTGTCTCCAACAACGGCCTAAGGTATTTATAAGAAATGGGGTTGCTCTCTGACTTGTTGCTCATTTTGTCTTCAACAAGTCAGAGAGCACCCCCAAAATCACAACTTTTTGACTATGACCTAGACCGTTGTCTCCAACAACGGCCTAAGGTATTTATAAGAAATGGGGTTGCTCTCTGACTTGTTGCTCCTTTTCACTTCTCCAAGTCAGAAAGCACCCCCAAAATAACAACTTTTTGACTATAACTTAGGCCGTTGTCTCAAGCAACGGCCTAAGGTATTTATAAGAAATGGGGTTGCTCTCTGACTTGTTGCTCCTTTTGTCTTCAACAAGTCAGAGAGCGCCCCCCAAATCACCACTTTTTTTGAGGTTATCTTAGGCCGTTGTCTCCAACAACGACCTAGGTTTATCATGTACATATTGTTTTGCTCTGTGGTTTGTTGCTTTTTTTAACTAGTTATATTGAATAAAAAACCAAATTCATGAAATAACTGAGGCCGTTGTCTCCAACAACGGCCTTGGTTTAAATATATATATATATATATATATATATATATTTACAAATACAGGTACAGCTACAGCTGATACAATTGAGTAACAAACCAACATTTGCGTACAACAACAATATTAACAAACGACACAAACAAACGATACTTAAGTCTCGAGAATTACATTTAAAGTTACTAATCAAAGGTAATTAACCAAGTGGCATAAAGAGTTATAAATATACCGAACAATTACATTTTAAAAATTACAATTCATAGTGGATCGTCATATCTCGACTCAGAACTGTCTTCTTCGGAAGAAATTACTTCTTGCCTTCATTGAAAGATTAGGTTTAGTTAGTATGAAACTCATTTGCCACAAATAAAGTATAATAAATTTAAACGAGTGACAAACATAAAAGTTACGAGTTATACCCCTCAAATAAAGTTGGACAATTTCTTGAATCATGATTCATTTGGACAATGCCGCATCTTCGGCACCTTCTCAGTTTTTTTATGCGGAGTTGCTCTCTAATCGGCCTCAATCTTTTGGCGCGAGGCCTTCCCTTTGTCGTGCACTGCTGTGGGTCACTAATGCGTGTAGGTATGTGTCCACTCCCTTGATCATGAGGTTGTGCACTTGGATGCGGTTGTGAACTACCTCCAAGTTCGACACTATCATGTGGTTGTGAGGCCTGTTCTGGTTGTTCACTGTTGTGCTAATCTAGCTACCTAAATATATAGATAAAACTAGACACAAATTATAAAAAACCTCGCAAGTGCACGAATCGTTAGAAAAGCGTAGCAATAGCAAGGGTCGATCCCACAGAGATTGTAGACTTTAGCTTACTAATCAATAAAAAGAATAAAAATCATAAAGAGTTGTTTGGAAGTCTAAAAGAAATAAAAAGAGTAAAACTGAATTAAGGAATGTTGAATCACAAATATTTATGAAATAGTTGGGTTTAGATCTCCACCAATAGTTAGTAATACTAAGTCACCTCCTGAACTTCTTCTTATTACTCATGTTTGTTCACTTTAAGGGCATGGTATCTACTCCTTAAAGTACTGTTTCCCTAGGCCAAGAATTAGGCATGGTATCTACTCTAATTCGTTTCTTTCATTAAGTCCTTAGCATGGTATCTACTAAGTTGTATTTAAGGAAAACATAAGATCAGTGGAAACGAGCAAACACTCAAGGCTCTAGAAATTGGTATCAGATCTAGATCCCTTAAGTTGATTGAACCAGGAACCCCTAAAGATTCCTTTGTTACAATTACGGGCATGAGATACGGGTCGTCTCAATATGCTCATATAACAGATTCAGATAAATGGTAACACAAACTTGATATTCTCAAGCTCTGTTTGTCAGTCGACTGGCTCTCACCTCAGTCGACTGCTCTCAGGCTTCGAGAACAAGTTTGGTTATCACAAACCTATATCAATTCAATCAGATTCAATCAATAAGTAAATTAGAAGAATTCAGAAGAACATAGCACTACATAACTACGGCTTCAATCTACCCAACTGTGAAATTTAGTTCCACATAATAATACTTTTATTAATCAACAAATTCGAATACATGATCAACATTAAAGACTAAAGAGAAGAGAAATAAACTAATGGAGTCCGGCAATAAGGTCGACTGGCTGTCACACAGTCGACTGCCTTCGAATACTGGATCTCCTCTCTCCTTCTTCTTCGATGCTGATAGAATGATGCACTGGTTGATTTGACTTGATGGTTTGCAACTCTGTGATTCGGTGGTGGATGATGGGGAGATGACGAGAGTCGAGCCAACGGGCCTGCGATATCTCTTGACTGATATTTATAGAGCGCGGCTGAAGAATTAGGGTTTTGCCCTTTTTTCAGGAAACTCCTTCTTTGTTTTATTTGATGATTTATTTCTTTCTCTTTTCTTCTTTCCTTCCTTATCTGTTAACCACGTGCTCTTGGAAATCCCCAGTCTCTAGATTTGATTTGCATAAATCTGGATTCAGATAGATTTGAAATTAGATTTGGATGAATCTTCGAATATCTTATCTGTTTACTCCGCCGCAGACCAGTCGACTTGTCTTCGAACCAGTCGACTGAGTCGAGACTTCTGAAGATTTCATAATTGATCAGACTGGTCGACTGTCCTTGAAAGTAAGTCGACTATGATGAGACATCTGTGTAAGCTTGAGTTCTCTGTCCAGTCGCCTGTTATGGAGAACAAGTCAACTGATGCTTCTGTATTCTTCTGAGTTCATCCTTAAGATCCTGAATTTGCTTTGTTTTGCTGTCTTGAGCTGTTTCCTATGGAAAAGAGAAAATAAGAGTTAAATATCACATATAGAGCTTTTAAATGTCTAATTTCATTAAGATTATTGCCTCTAAATGTGAATAATAATGTGTTCATCATTCACCTAATCCGGGTTGTAGCCGAGAAACCCCGTCAATGATCTACTGCAAATTCTCCAATGTGTATTTGTAACTCTCATTGGAGGAACAACCGAGATCGATAATTTGTTTTGCATGGTAGCTCAACTCACAATATCGAGAAGCAAAATTCTCGGTATTGGGTTCGGTTGGAACTGATGTGTAACTTCTTCTCATCACATCCCTAGTCCATCTTCTTTTAATATATACATTCGGGAGGGATGTGTGATGGGAGAAACGAAGTACAGCTAAAATATGCCTGCAAGGAATGGCAACAAATTCGAACAAGTGACATGCACATATAATAATTCCATTGATTTTGGATAATTGAAGAAGGCGAGCCGGTTCTGATTCTCCACAGAGTATCACATGGAAGGTTGAACTATCTGGTGTCTCAAGATCGGCAACAAATGTCACATTGTACATGAAGCTTTTTGTGACTTCATCTTGGAATTTGTAAAATATTTTCAAAGTATATGTTTTTGCCATTTGTGCCTCCAAAGCCCATTTGCTCTTCAACTTCGGTCTCTTCTCACGGTTACGATAATTTTCTTTCAATTCATCGTGTCTTTGCCTTCCCAAAAAGCGGTCGAAGATGACAGCAAATTCGTACAGGGAATACTTTTTTTCTGTATGATGCTTCAGAGCAGAATGTGCCGACTCAACCCGTTGGCTACTCAGCATGCCGGCCCAAAATGAATCTTTAGCGTAGATGGGTGCCCAACTTTCACGGATATCGAATATATCGTTCAACCACTTGTTACTCTCTAATCTGTATTGCGAAATCAAAATATTCCACTTTTCTACAAATTCATGTATATATTCGGAATTGTAGATTACATTCTTCAAGGACTCTATAAACTTGTCGACATCGAAACCAAGACGAACCTCCTGGAGTAACTTATCCAAAATGTGCCAAATACAAAAACGATGCCGAGTCTGGGGAAAAACTTTCTTAACTACGGCAGGTGATCCCACGGTCTTGATCGGTGACAATACCGGATAGAGCACGATTCATTACCCCTAACCACTTTTCAAAGAACCATTCAAACGAAGAGGCCGTCTCATTTGGAATGAATCCACCTCCTAAGAAAGTCGAATGCCAATGTTGATTCACTCCAACAAACGGAACAAATAACATTCCGTAATGGTTCGTATTGTACGTGGCATCAAAGCAAACTACATCGCCAAATTCTTCGTAATTCATCCTACAAATACCATCTACCCACATACAATGTGACAACCGCCCTTCGGGATCGACTTGAATGTCATAAAAAAATGAAGGATCCGTCTGTTTCTTAGATTCGAAAAAATCAATTAGCATTGTAGAATCGTGTCCTTTCAATGCTTCTTGCGAATCTCTAACTAAATTTCTAACATCTTTTTCTGTGAATCCTACTTGATCATGACCACCACTAGCACTTTCGAAGAAGAGCATTTGTCGATATGTTTGGATATTAGTTTGGTTCATTTGGTCTATAATCCTTTTGTCCGTATTTGACACGGACCTGTTCCGGGGCAAAAGGTGCCTTCTACTGGGTGAGGTGAATTCGTGATTGTGTTCTTCGTGAAATGAATACACCACCCACGTATTACTTGTTTCGTTTAATTTTATACGAACGCAAGCCTTGCAACCCGTTCTACTGGTTATTCTACGTCTACCATCACTATGTTGACCCGGCGACGACCCAGCTTTATTACAAATATATGACTTATCTACTTCCATTCCCCCCTTTAATTTATTCCCACCCTTACGTATTGCAAAACCCCCACAACGAGCAAATGCAGAATAAAATTTCTCGGCCTCAACTAAAGTGGGAAATGTCATACCTAACTTTGGTTTCAGATGGTCTTCGACTATCGGCATGGAATCAGTGATTGGTTCTACCCGCACAAAATTATCGCCGGCAGCAGAACTCTCCGTATCATTGTTCATCTGGGGTAAAAATATATTATTGGTCAATTAATATACACATTATATATAAAATAGCTTGTTAACAAACAATTACGACATATATACCTACGAAACAAAAATAAGTGACAAAACATCGAAAATGACGTCATATAAATACAAAACTCTTCTATTGGGTTCGGCTTGCCGCACACAAGGTAACGGAACTTCTACAAGTAAGTTTCGATCCACGGTTTGCAAGATAAGGCCGTGTCTCGCTCGCATTCCCCTCACTCTTGAACTGAGATTGTTGTTTGATATACGGTACAAATCGGCACAAACGAGCTCAAAAAATTCCTATACTTTGGGAGTGGGACAGCGGCAAAACACACGAGCCAACAAAATTTGTAGAGGTGAGTTTCGGCTCACGGTTTGCAAAATACATCGATGTATCGCTTTCACTCACGGGAATGAATTGAAAACGATACACGGCCGTACACTTCAAACCGTGAATCCAAACACACTTCTACGAATTGCGTTGGCTTGTGTATGGCGAGCTCGACGTACTCGCAAAGTTCTAAAAAATTTGTTCACTTTGTGCGCTATTACTAACATCGAATAACAACCAACAACAACTAATACTACGTCTACTTCCCCAATTAAACTAGAATTACCTACTCTATAAATACCTATGCATAATATACCAATTGTACACTCAAATATTGGAGAAAAATTTCCAATCAATTAGCCTAGTTAGATCTACTCAAGTAGGAACAAATTAGTACCTTTAACAATGAGGGTGTTCGGGAGGCCGCTGCGCGCTGCTGTAGAGATAGGAAGGGGAGTAGGGTTTGGCTAATTTATTCAGGATTAGAGTTTTAGGGTTGGGTAGATTTCGTAAGGGTTAGGGTTTTTTTGTAATTGGGAACTTCAAAGGAAGAGGGATACAGACTGAGAATAGGGAGAGATTCGGTGAAAAGCAACGACCAAGAGAGAGGTAGGTTTTTTAGTTCGATAGAGAGAGAGCTACGGTTTGGGGAAATGGGTTTATCGAGCTCCACTAGCGAGAGAAAGAGTTGTGAGGGAGATGAAGATCTGAGTATGTACAAGTGTTTGGAAAAACACTTGTACATACTTAGGCCGTTGTTCCCAACAATGGCCTAAGTTGAAATTTTTTATTAAAAAAATAACCTACGCCGTTGTCTCAAACAACGGCCTAAGTGATTTTTTGGACAAAAAAAACTCCACGCCAAAAAAACGCTAAGTCCCAAACGTTTTTTGGCGTGAATTGACGAAATTGCCCCTCCGCATTTCACTTCGTTAGTGGGATGTTTAACGGGTCCAGATCTGATCCGCTCATCATGATCAAGGCAGATCGGACGGCTGAGATGTTCATTTTCCAACCCGTTGAAAACGAACCCTATATATATATATATATATATATATATATATATATATATATATATAGAGAGAGAGAGAGAGAGAGAGAGAGAGAGAGAGAGAGCTTTGTTCGGTTGCAAACAGGTCTGTGTGCATAGACTCTTTGCGAACTGAGATCTGGGACTCTAAATCAAGATTCAACGGCCCATATCTTTTTTTGGAAAAAAATTGCCTTATCTCGTCGTTTGCACTGACGGATTAAGGCAAAAAAAATTTAAAAAATTTTGCCTTAACCCGTCGTTTCCAAGAACGGGTTAAGGCAAAAGTGATTTTTTCCTGTATACTTCATCTTCTTCTCTCTCGATCTCTCCCCACTCTCTCTCTTATTTCTTCCCCGAACCCAAACCCAATCCCGCCGAAATCGTCATCTCCTCACTCCGGCAACTCCTCTCTCACTTCCCTCCTCTCTCACTCTGGCGATTCTCTCTCTCTCTCTTCCGTCTATTTCTTCCCTAACCCATAAAACCCTAACCCTAATTCACACCCAAACTACTCCTCCTCATCTGTTTGCTTGTCGCTCCTCCTCCTCCATTCCCACTCAGATCTCTGATCCCAATCTCTCCTCCAAACATCGAAATCCAATCTCTCCTCCAAACTTCGAACGCAAATCGAAACTCTAGTTCGGCGACAACACCTCCATTGTAGAAATTGGAAGTTATTTTGTAAGGTAATGACTAATTCATTGGCTTCGTAGTTGTCATTGTGCCGATTTTCATATTTTTTCGGTCTCTTTGTACTTACTTGAATAGATTAAATTTTCCCAAAAAATTTGTAGATGGAGAACTTTGTAAGTAGTATTTTGATGATTTACACAGTGCAATTGTAGTCATAGTTGTTGTTGATCGCTCGACGATATTGTAGATTGAGTCGTATTTATAATTGTTTGATATTTGTTAAATCGCATATATGGTCCCAAAAAAATTCGAAACCTTGTGGGTGGGTCAGAATCACGACACACAAGCTAACGGTACTTGTTGGAGTAAGTTTTGTCTCGCGGTTTGGAGGCTACGTCCGGCTATCGCTTTTGGTTAAGTAAAACTAAAGTAAAGCGGTACACGGCTGTATCTCGCAAATCGTAGGTCGAAACTCACTTCTGCAAGTTGTGTTGCCTTGTGTTACGTGTATTCGAACATGTTGTAAGGTGTTGGAATTTTTTTAGGCCGTTTGTATGGTTTTTTCATGTTTATCGGAGAAAAACAAATAAACTAAGAAATATTTTAGTATGGATATATTAGAAAACCCTACGAACGACCTTCAAAAAATACGAAACTTTGCGAGTAGGCTGGTCTCACGAAACACAAGTCACCGCAACTTGTAGAAGTGATTTTCGACACACGGTTCGAGAGATACGGCCGTGTATCGCTTTTGGTTAAAAAAATCCAAATAAAGTGGTACACGGCTGTATATCGCAAACCGTGAATTGAAACTCACTTCTACAAGTTGGGGTGGCTTTTGTTACATGAATTCGACCAAATTGCATAGTTTTATAAATTTTGGATGTCGTTTGTGCGGTTTTCTCACGTTCCTCGAACAAGAACTTAATAACTTAAAAATATTTTAGTATGGTTACACTAGAAAACCCTACAAACGATCTCCAAAAAATAATAAATTTTGCGAGTAGGTTGATCTCACGAAACACAAGCCACCGCAACTTGTAGAAGTAATTTTCGACACACGGTTCGAGAGATACGGCCGTGTATCGCTTTTGGTTACAAAACCCAAATAAAGTGGTACACGGCCGTATATCGCAAACCGTGAATCGAAACTCACTTCTACAAGTTGGAATGACTTTTGTTACGGGAATTCGACCAAATTGCAAAGTTTTATAAATTCTGGATGGCGTTTGTGCGGTTTTCTCACATTCCTCGAATAAGAACTAAATAACTTAGAAATATTTTAGTGCAGTTAGACTATAAAACCCTACAAACGACCTCCAAAGAATAAAAAACGTTGCGAGTAGGTTAGGCTCACGTAACACAGGCTACCGTAACTTGTAGAAGTGATTTTCGACTCACGGTTTGCGAGATATAGCCGTATATCGCTTTTGTTTAAAAAACCCATATAAAGCGGCACTCGGCCGTATCTCGCAAATCGTGAGTCGAATCTCACTTCTACAAGTTGGGGTGGCTTGTGTTACGTGAATTCGACCAAGTTGAAATTTTTTATAAATTCCGGATGCCGTTTGTGCTGTTTTCTCACATTCCTCTAACAAGAAGAAATAAATTTAGAATTTTTTTAATACAACCCTACGAACGACCTCCCAAAAATACAAAACTTTGCGAGTAGGTTGGACTCACGTAACACAAGCCATCGCAACTTGTAGAAGTGATTTTTGACTCACGGTTCGAGAGATACGGTCGTGTATCATTTTTGGTTTAAAAAACTCAAATAAAGCGTTACATGACCGTATCTCGCAAACCGTGGCTCGAAACACACTTCTATAAGTTGGGCTGCCTTGTGTTACATGAATTTGACCAAGTTGCCATTTGTGCAGTTTTGCACATTCCTCGAACAAGAACTAAATAACTTAGAATTTTTTTTGTGCGGTTAGACTAGAAAACCCTACAAATGACCTCCAAAAAATATGAAACTTTGCGAGTAGGTTGGACTCACGTAATACAAGCTATCGCAACTTTTAGAAGAGATTTTTGACTCATGGTTCGAGAGATACAGCCGTATATCGCTTTTGGTTATAAAAAAACTCAAATAAAGCGGTACACTGCCTTATATCGCAAACTGTGAATCGAAAGTCACTTCTATAAATTGGGGTGGCTTATGTTACGTGAATTTCACTAAGTTACAAAGTTCTATAAATTATGGATGCTGTTTGTGCGGTTTTCTCATGTTCCTCGAACAATAACTTAATAACATAGAAATATTTTAGCGCGGTTACACAACCAAACCCTACAAACGACTTTCAAAAAATACGAAACTTTGCGAGTAGGTTGGACTCACGTAACACAAGTCACCGCAACTTGTAGAAGTGATATTTGACTCACGGTTTGCGAGATACAGTCGTGTATCTCTTTTGGTTAAAAAAATCCAAATAAAGCGGTATAGGTCGTTCTCGCAAACCGTGAGTCAAAGCTCACTTCTACAAGTTGGGGTAGCTTGTGTTACGTGAATTGAACTAACTTGCAAAGCTTTATAAATTCTGATTATTGTTTGTGCAGTTTTTCCACGTTCTTCGAATAAGAACTAAATAACTTAGAAATATTTTTATGCACTTAGACTAGAAAACCCTACAAACGACCTTCAAAAAATACGAAACTTTACGAGTAGGTTGGACTCATGTAACACAAGCCACCGTAACTTGTAGAAGTGATTTTTGACTCACGATTTGTGAGATACGCCCGTATATCGCTTTTGGTTTAAAAAAAACCCAAATAAAACGATACACGGTCGTACCTCGCAAATCGTGAGTCGAAAGTCACTTCTACAAATTGGGGTGGCTTGTGTTATGTGAATTCGATCAAGTTGGAAAGTTTTATAAATTCTCGATGCCGTTTGTGTAGTTTTCTCACGTTCCTCGAACAAGAAGAAATTAAATTAGAATTTTTTTAATACGGGTAGACTAGAAAATCTTACAAACGACCTCCAAAAAATACAAAATACTGCGAGTAGGTTGGACTCACGTAACACAAGCCACCGCAACTTGTATAAGTAACTTTTTACTCACGATTCGAGAGATACGGCCGTGTATCGTTTTTGATTTAAAAAAACCCAAATAAAGTGGTACACGGCCGTATCTCGTAAACCGTGACTCGAAACACACTTCTACAAGTTGGGGTGACTTGTGTTACATGAATTTGACCAAGTTGTTATTTGTGCGGTTTTCTCACGTTCCTCGAACAAGAACTAAATAACTTAGAAATTGTTTTGTCCGGTTAGACTAGAAAACCCTACAAATGACCTCAAAAAAATACGAAACTTTGCGAGTAGGTTGGACTCACGTAACACAAGCCATCGCAACTTGTAGAAGTGATTTTCGGCTCACGGTTTGCGAGATATGGCCGTGTATTCCTTTTGGTTTTAAAAAAACCTAAATAAAGCGGTACACGGCCGTATCTCGCAAACCGTGAGTCGAAACTCACTTCTACAAGTTGGAGTGGCTTGTGTTACATGAATTCGATCAAATTGCAAAGTTTTTGAAATTTTGGATGTTTTTTGTATGGTTTTCTCACGTTCCTCGAAAAAGAACTAAATAACTTAGTAATATTTTAGTACTGTTAGACTAGAAAACCCTACAAATGACTTTTAAAAAATACGAAACTTTGCAAGTAGGTTAGACTCACGTAACACAAGCCACTGCAACTTGTAAAAGTGATTTTTGACTCACGGTTCGAGAGATATGCCTGTGTATCGCTTTTAATTAGATTATTTTGAAATTAAGCTATACTCAGTCGTATCTCACAAACCGTGAGTCAAAAATCACTTCTACAAGTTGCGTTGGCTTGTGTTTGGTGAGTCCGACCAACTCGCAAAGTTTTAGATTTTTTGGATATTGTTTGTGCGTTATTTATCTCATTTTTGCTCAATTTTCCAACCTAAATTACTAATTCTGGAAAATTTGGATACGAAATCATAATAAACAGTACGAATGGTATCCAAAATTTATGAAACTTAGCAAGTTGGTCGGGCTCACCCCACATAAGCCAATGCAACTTATAGAAGTATTTTTTGATTCACGGATTGCGAGATACGACCGTGTATCAATTTTGGTCAACCCAAAGAAAAATAAAGCGATAGATGTCCTCATCTCGCAAACCGCGAGTCGAAACTCACGTCTACAAGTTGTGTTGGCTTGTGTTAGGTGAGCCCGACCCACTTGCAAAGTATTGCTATATTTATTTGTTATTTGTGTATTTTTTTCCACATTTTTTCTTTGTTTATTGATGATAGAGAAATGGATGTAACCCGTATCAACTAACCTTAAATTTTTGGTTGATAAATAAATGGCTAGAACGAGGTGACCGAGAATCCCTTCTGGTAGCGCTAGTAGCGCACCATTTACAGAGCTAAGATTGATTATTATTATTATTAGTTTTAAATACGAATATGTAATATTGTATCAATAATAACTAGATTTGTATTTGTTCGTGTAAGTAGGTGACCATCAATCTACATCTGTCGATGCCGGCCAGTCGTCTTCGGTTGCCCTTACACCTCCTGAACCGTTGAAATCAAGCTTACTTTCGTTGCAATCCATACACATTTCCAAAGCCGTATGGAATGGGTCCACAATGAAGTGTAACTTTCGGTAGCATGCAGGTTCTTCCCATGGACCCCCGTATCGCTCCGTACTTAGTTGAATCCGATTTCTACGAAGCTTAAATTATGGGGAATGTGAAGCTTGATCGACCTCTACTTACAGCTCTTGTCAAGCAATAGAGACCAGAGACCCACACATTCCACATACCAGTAGGAGAGATAACCATCACTCTCCAAGATATAGCACTGATTACTGGGATTCCAATAGATGGTGTCATCATGACGGGAAACATGGACTTTAACCGAGTCGAAGATGTTCATGATTTTCTCGGTATCGACTTGGAGGTGTCGTTGGATGAAGAGAGAGGACGTTGAAAATGAAATTCTCAAAGATATTTCCGAAGATCATGATCCAGATCTAGTAGATCAAGCCATAGGGGAGGCTAAAGATCAAGCCGAAGCTGTTTTTTGGGATGAAGTGTTCGACGGTAAATCACTCCAAATTAGTTGGTTGAAATTGCAATTCGATAATTATTTGACGGATGATTCAGATGAGGAAGCTCTACAGTACTATCCGCGTGCCTACATATTCAGTATGATCGGGGGTGTGATCTTTCCAAACTCATCCAGTGCGAGTGTACCGCACATGTATTTACCGTTTTGGAATATTTTGGTACAGCCGACCGTTAAAGTTGGGGGAGTGCAGCCTTGGCATTATTGTATAAGAATTTGTGCACTTGTGCATTAGGTGTCGTACAAATGGGTGGCCTAATGGTTCTATTGTAAATATGGAGTTGGGAACGCATCCACATCGGACGTCCCCGTATTATTGAACCAACACCGGATTGGTTGGCCGAACCATCGGTTCCAGAGATGTTACCTCCTTTAGGGATATATTAGGCAGGGCGACACACGTGGGTCGATAACCCATGCCAATCTCTTACGTATTATAGAGATGAGTTGGATAATTTGCAGGATGAGTTCGTCAATTGGCAACCATATTCGACCGTCAGGTTGGAACGAGTTCCACCGGTATGTTTGGCTGGTGCGCTTTGGTTGACGACTACCCCACTTGTCAACTTTTTCGTTGTTGAGTTCCAGTATCCAGATAGAGTAATGTGGCAATTCGGATATCACCAGAAGATTCCCGAAGTCCGCTGTTATGACAAAAAATTGCACGAGGTGAAAGAGACTGGTCGAGTGCCCAACTTTGACTGTGCGGATTTTCACCGGGTACATGTGGCCAATTGCAACACCTTACTCTATCAGATGACACCAAATATGATGTACTTTGCTATACCGTACGATGGCTCGTTCAGACAGGTTTACATGACGTGGTACAGACGCATTACAAGATTGTATGGATCTCCACAATCCGCTGTACCAGTCGGTGTCCAGATTTCGATTCCTCCAACCGAGGGGGAACCACCACCGACATATTCCTCTTCCCAGCCAATGTATCAACCGAAGGCGTCGACGTATCGGAACATACTTAGTCTAACTTTACGCAATTTCATATATTTTGTATGCATGTATTGTTATTTGAAGATAGGATGATAATATAGATAATGATGTTTAATTTCTAAATTTCAACCTAATGTAAATTGAAAACACATGGGAAACTGTTAGGATAGCTGCTCGCACGCTGAAGAGTAAGGTACCCGAGAGAGTGAATGAAATAATGCGGGAGATTTTTAAACCGTGCCGCCGTTGTCTTGAAGAGGTGGGTGAAGATACCAAACTTGATGCATATTTACAAGCCAACGTGGCAGGTTCTCGGTGAAAGAGCGTGACAAGGCCGGGAATTCACATCGCCAAGCCACAACAACTCCAACAACAAGAACCACAGGATGTAAATGTGGAGGAGTAGTTGTCGGATGAACCTCAATCCCCCAAGACTCAAGGTAGACACCGAAATCCCCAATGGAAGACGAACAAGCCTGATCAGTTCACACCAAGTGGGCACAAACCACGTGGTCGGAAAAGGTAGTATCTAACAATAGCTTCGTTATTATTAGTTTGGTATTTAGTTTATGATTTCATTCCTTAAATAGCTAATACAAAGTATTTTTCTACGTTCATAAATGTTGCAGATAAATTGAAGGGCATGCAAGGAAGTCGGCCATGAAGATAAATGTATTGATCCAACTAAGCTACTTGAGATTGATAGTTTAGATGAATGTATTGTAATTAATGTATTGTAATTGCTACTTGAGATAATGTAACCCCTGTTTTCCATTTTCTTGTATTTTGGGTGTATTTTCTTTTCCGTGTATTTATTCATTTTGTACTCTTTTGTTTCTTCCGAACCATGTATTTGTTCTTTGTTCTCAATAATCAATCTATCCGTTTTGACTTGAACTCTATTTTGTGGCCTTGAATATTTTCTTGATTTGATTTAATTTTTCTGTCCCAATTTATTTGTCTCTGAATTTTTTTTTTTTGCTCCAATTAATTTATTTCATGGCCTATTTAATTACTGTTTAAACCCTATTCTTTCTTATTGGATATTTATACCCCAAATTTCTTATTGGATCCCTTTTGTTTAAAATCCATATACCCAATAATACCCTACCCTAAACCCCTATTGGATCCTTTATACCCAAAAGCCCAATACCCGTTTACACCCACACCCGTTACCCCCTGTTCACACCTAAACCCTAATATCTATACCCCCCCACCTATATAAATACCCACCTGTACACCCTACCCATCACAAACCCTAACCGCTATTAACCCTACTCTCCCTCTTCAACCCATGAAAACCCTAACCCCATCTCTCCGACCTTCTCCTCCCTGCTCCCGATCAACCCACTTCTCTCCTGATCCCCTGTGCTTCCCCGACCTCCAAGCCAACCCCATGCACCCTCTCTCGACCTCCTCTTCATCCTTGTCCTCCGGCGCTCTCCTGCTCCCCTGTCCCCTCACGCCTCCCTGCTCACGATCCCCTCCTGTCGCGACTTCTCACCCTGCAAACTCCCTACCACCATCCTCCTCACCTCGTCATCACCTTCCCGTCATCCTCCCTGTCACCCCCCGTTCGTGCCTCTCCTCTCGACGATGCAGCCACCAGCAGCCAGTCGTCGACCCCGTCTCCCTGTGCTCCTCCTTCCTGTCACGTCGTCGCCGACAGCCTGCAGCGCCTCCCTTGAGTTCCCTCCTCGCGACCACATCAGCTTCCCTGCCCTGTCGCCTTCAGTCGATGCCAGCAACGACATCAGCTTGCAACCCCTTCGGTCGTTCCCTTGCCGTCGCGCCGCCTGTTCGCCGGCACCGTCGTCGCCCCCTCTCCCCGCAGTGCACACATTTCCTCTGGCTATTCTTCTTGTATGTTGCAGTTTGACCGAGTCTTGATCAAGTGAAATCTCAGTCGTTGGATTCGCTTGATCTTCATCTTGATCGCCATCTTGATCATCGAGATCCGTGCTTTGGGTTCGTGATTGCGATGGTGACCGTGTGTTCATGATCGGTTCGTGATTCATTCACTCGTGTTCGTGCCCGAGAATCCGTTCCCGTTATTCTTGTTCTTGCATCATTTCCGTCGTCGACTTTAAGGCAAGTAACTTGAATTCTTTTTGTTGTATAATACAAGTACTAAATACTGCCTGTAGTGTAGTTGCTTCAAGATCTACTCCCATGAAATCTCTTGTTTGATCTTGTATCTAGTTGTTGATCCATTCGTAGTTGTCTCGTACACACACGATATAAAATAACTTATATCTAATAAGCTCTTGATGTATATATGCATGTTATTCGTGATTTATGAGGTGTCGTATGATCTTGTATGCTTGATGTGTTAGTAGTAGTATAACTTGTTGTGAACTTGCTAAACACCCTATACCATATTGCTTGAATATCTAGTATACCCTATTCACGTTTGTTATGATTTGGATATGTTTCATATGACCTAGTTGATTTTATGCATGAAGAATATTTCTGTCTTTTCTGTTATCCCGTTTTTGTTTAGTATTTTAGACCCTATAAAGATCAGTACATGAAAATTATTTGTTAATATAAATTATAGAGAATTCTGTCTACTTTCCAGAATTTCTGAAAGATCTCAGTTTTGATTTATGAGTTGCAAGTTATGACTATTTTACTACAGATTTTACTACAGATGTGTAGAAAATTCCAGATTCTATTTTATATGTATTCTGTATGACTATTTATTTTTATACTTATGTTAAAAACAATATTTTGATCCAATATTTTGCTGGTTACAACTAGACTTGATTGGGATTAAACTCTAATTTCTGTAGATTTAATTGATGACCTTTATAAACTATTCTATGCTTCCAAACAACTACTATACTTGCAGAATTTTCGTGCTATTATGTAAAGAAACATAATTTCGATATAATTCTATTTGTTGTTTATAAAAACTTTGTGAACATGAATTGTAGCCTAATATATTTATTTTACCACAATTTTGACGGATCTGGATTTCGATTCATATTTTGCAATCTAATGCTGTTTTGGTACTGCTGTGTTTATGATTTCAGATTTACAAAACTATTATATCTTGCTGCTTTCTGATTTTACTTGACTATTCTATCTATGTTGGAAAATTATGAAACTTTATTTTATGATACTAAACATACTAGGGAATACTCCAGATTTTTTGTAGGTTTAATCAGTAAGTTTTTTATGCCGTTTTACTGTTTATGAATACAAACTTCTGATTTCTGGCAGAACATATTTTCTGGATACAATTCTGTTTTCAGTTCTATTTTTGTGAAATACTATATGACTTATATATATTTTCTGGATTCGACCGAGAGTCTATTTTCCAGATTTTCTGACGAATCCAGATTTGCATGTTTGTGGAACGGGAATCCTAGTTTCAGTGCAGTACTGTCTTGCTGTCCTGAACTAGAATTTTCGTTGTCCTTTCCTTTTATGAGCTGTTCTTCACATGTGCATGTTTGTCTTCCTACAAGAACCTGTTATTTGTTTATACCATGTTATTCTTGTCCTGTTTTGTGCACGTATATGCCTGTTTGATAATAATAACAAATAACCAAGTCGGTGTTAAGGGAAAGATCTAGTAGTGGACAATATAGGAGCCTGTACTGGAAGGGGACTCGTGTTTCTAGTACGATCAAGTTTACCAACCAAGTTACCCATCACGTTTACCGACCAAGTTACCGATCAAGTTTACCAACCAAGTTACCGATCAAGTTTACCGACCAAGTTAATTACATGCTATCGATCAAGTTTACTGACCAAGTTACCGATCAAGTTTACCGACCAAGTTTTGTAAATCGTGAATACCCGAGTACATGACCTATAGAATCTCCTACGAAATTTAAAACGTAATTTGTATGAATGTAGCAACCATGTGGTAAATGGATAGGACGCATGAAGTGCTACCTAGATAGAAATAAATACAAGACTTGACATAACATGACATAATACCAGTACATGCTACTTGACACCTGTTATCTGTTTACCTGATTACATGATACCTGTTATTTGTCACATGTCACATACACTCTGTTATCACATCATATTACTTGTTCATGCTCCTATTTTATGTTAACCATTCTGTCACCTGTATTCCATGCTATGTTTACTTCCGCTATTACTCTATTCTTGTTTATCTTTCTTGTACTTGTTGCCTGCACTACAAGCGGCCCGTAACTTGCATTGACGGGCATTTTGTTTCTTTTTCCCTTTTCCTGCAATTTATTAAATTGCAGATTATGGTGACTAGCTTCCTGATGGAGTAGGTGATCTGAGATTCTAGTTGCGGGGGTTCTTGCTATTATTATTTCATGTTGCTTATTTTAAATAAATGTATCTGTTACTTGGAATATTGTATTGGGCAGTATGACCCAGGATTTTTGACTTGTTCAAATCTGATTTATTTGAGATTATTACATTTTGTTTCAAGTAAATACTGTTGGTATTTTTTCTTGATTCATTTATGCATGCGTGGTTGATTTCTCCTTGTTATCTCTCGTTTATACTTGTACTTGTTGTAAAGATCCTGACAGCTTATGGATGATGAAAACCATTCGCTGGACTTAATCACGTATCCGTATTCCGTATTTCTTTTTAGGAAGCGGGGCATGACTGATAATTCCACAAATGCAGATGAATGAATTGTTCTGATATTTGCAAAGTTTCGTGTTGTAAAATTGATGTGAAATTTGTTGTGATTTTTGCTATCAAATTGCTGTGATATTTTCTGTGATTTTACTGAATTGCTGTGAATGAAATGTTGTGATATTAGTTTTGATTCTATGAATGAATTGTTGTGATATTTCCTGTGCTTTTGTGAAGGAATCGTTGTGATAGTTGCTATGAATGAATTGTTGTGAATTGATGTGAATGAACTGAAGCAAGTGAGCTTAACCCTGGCAAAATAATTCGACTTAACCTGTTATCCACAAGAGAGGGTTAAGATGAAATATTTTCACAGCACATGGTCTTAAGAAGTTGAATTTTCATCCACAAACAGCAATTAGAACTGGGAAAATATTCTTACTTAACACGTTAATGGCAATAACAGGTTAAGTGATGTTAACCCGTCCTCACCAATAACGGGTTAAGTAGGAAGATATTGGCAGAACTTCATCTTCAAAAGATCAAGTATTCATCCACAAAGATAAATACACTGTCAAAATCTTCCCACTTAACCTGTTATTGACGATTCAAGTTCACTTAATCCGTCATCGCCAATAACGGATTAAGTAGGAAGATATTGGTAGAACTTCATCTTCGAAAGATTAAGTATTCATCCGCATAGTCATATACAGTGTCAAAATGTCACACCCTGCTTCCCAAAATACGGGAATACGAGCACGTAACGTAGGCCCAGCGAATGATTATGCATCATCCATAAGCTGTACCAGTCTAACTCAACAATATAAAAGAGAAACAACCATGCAGGAAAAGAATATAACCACATAAACAATGAATAAACTCAAAGATAATCATGAAATAAATTCACGAAATAATAATCCAACATCTGGGATAAAAACAAAACTTCGGGTCATAAAGCCCAAGAATACAAAGTATGATAAAAAGAAATACAATAAGCAAATAACAAAAGATAGCTAAGTAGTCTAAAGTCCAGCATCGATCCTCAGAAAGTTTGCTCACCAATTCCTTCTGTGATTGCTCCTTCGATACCTGTTAATACTTGATCTAAAAAGAGAGAAAAGAGTGCCCTTAAAGCAAGTCGTGGGCAGTAAGTAGAGAAAAATAGAGGATAAAGGAAAGCATGAATATCAAAGAAAAAGAATAGGGTCAAAGTCAAAGAGCAAAGCAAAGACAGACAGTAATATCCAAGGGTCACAATAATCATACATGTAATGCGTGATGTCAAGTCAAATTCAAAACAGGATCAAGTATACAGGTTATTAGTCATTTTATTAGCCTATCTAGTGCACTTACTAATGCGTCCCATTCCACAGGTTCGGCGCAAACACACAGTGAACATTTTAGACTGATGGTGATTCACGGATCGTGTACTCGGCATCGATAACAATAGTTTTACAACCAATAATTAACAATAATTTGCAATCAATACTTTTTCTTCCAATCAATATTTCTCCTCCTTCCAATACAATTTAACGATAAGACCTTGCCAAGTACATTTTCCGATCGTTCACTACCAAATCCTACCCATAATACCCCGGCTTGTTATTAGTTTATTTTCATCCTATGTGAGCATGCAAGAAGGTGTCAATATTGTATAATACTACGTGTGTCCAATTCTATGCGTTACAAACAAAGCATGAAGCAAACACATCATATAAACACAACTCACACAATCAGGACAGCATGACCTTGATGTACTAAAACAAGGATTACTGTCACTACAAAATAGCAAACCTGAATCCATCGGAAGGCCTAGAAATTAGACTTCCACACGGTTCCAGCGAATATAATTAAGGCATATAAAAGATACAGAAACTAGGATGAAAACTCTATTCTATTCAGCTTTTATGTTCAGGCAGAATGCAGTAAGTTGGTTTCAATTAATTATTTCAGGTCAGAGAACTCATTAATAAAATCTATAAAAATTCTGGGTGATTCCTACATGTGTCTAGGTCCAATTAGATTTATTTCAAATTTTTATTTTACTGTTATCATGGTCAATTAAATTAAGAAACAGTAAGATATGCATGTATTTGTGAATCTGGAATTACTAACATGGCTGTACTAAAATGATGATATCTAGCAGGTTATACATCGGAATTCAAATTCGCAAAAAGGGAAGGTGAACTAGAAATCCAGGGCTACAATTTATGTTCAGCAAGTTATTTCAAATTAAGACATTAGCATGGTGGAAAATCTGATACAAAATGAAGCAACTAGCAGTCCAGAAAATGTTTTAACATAAAAAGGCATAAAATAAATCATACGATCACATGTAGCATGCAAATTGGTAATCAAAGTGATCCTAGGTGTCAACATGCAAACTTCTAAGTTTAAGATACAATTATCGCAGGCATGGTATCAATTCATCGATCAACTTCAATCTAGCACATACAATTTAACATGTCCAACTTATCAAGTAGTCTTATGCATGAATCTAGTTATTTAAATGCGCATATGCATGAAACAATAGGGACTATGTTTTAGATCAAAGAGACGGTACGATGTTAAGAGTACGTCGGGTTAGCTCGTGTAAACCCTCGATAAACTTAATGGAATTGTCAAAGCAGTATGATAATGAAAGGGACTGGATCTACTTGCAGGAGATCAATTAATCTTGAACAAAAGAATAAATTAGTTCAAGAAGAGACTTGCCTGTTAATTTGTAGATTCAAATAATAAGAATAACAGGATCAGAATTCCAGGTGAAAATCCCAAAAGACACGTGCGAAACCCGTGCAAGAAATCCAAGCAAACAAAGCAATAGCAACTCAGCAACGAAATCCCACACCGGATCAGGACCGAACAAGGGACAGCAACTCGGATCCACTGTGCTAAAACACGGGACACCGAACTCGACCAATCAGTGATCTCCTTCAACCTTCGGCAGAGAGAGAGAGAGAAGGAGAGCGCAGGACTTCGGCAACACAACGCTGCGGCGACTGGTGGCGACGAGTGGCGGCGATGCGAGCTCTGTCTTCGCTCGAAAATAGGGGAAGACGACGCAACTGGGTGCTCGGCTTGGAAGACAACGAGGATGTGCTAGGGGATCTCCAGAGGGTGCGGGGGTGCACGAAGGGGCAAGGTTGACAAGGGGACCACGGTGGCGATGAGGAGGGGAAGCGATGAGGTGGATGGGTAAATGGGTTTCGGTGGATGGCGATGGGTTAATGGCGAGGGGACAGGGGATGAAGACGGGGCTAGGGTGACGAGGGCGAGGTGGAGTTGATGAGGTTGAGATGGGAGGAGTGACGGAGAGGGGCTGGTTTGGGTTTGGAGGTGGAAACAGGGAGAGGGAGAAGGAGCAGGTTGGGGAAACAGGGAGAGAGGGTAGAGGAACAATAGGCACGAGGGGGGGGGGGGGGGAGGGGGGGCTTCACAGTAAACTAGGGTTAGGGAAATGACGGCTAGGGTATAATAATAGGATTAGGGTTAAGGGATTAATAAGAGATTAGTATTTATAGGAAAAGATAGGATATTGGGCTATTGGGTATTTGGGTATAGATCCATTAAAATAAAATACATTGTATATAATACAATTGATCAATACAAATCCGAATACAAGAAATAAGATATCAAATCAAATATAATTTGTATTACATAAATTATTTGAAACAATTATAAACAAAATTATCAAATAAGAAGGGATCGGTTTTAATAATCAATCATAAATAATCACCATGACCATAAGAACACTAAAATAACCATGTCAACAAAATAATAATACAAGTAATATCAATCAATAAGAATAAAAAGACTATCAATAATAATAGCAATCGCCAGAATAATAATATTAATATATAAAAATAGGAATTCATTAAAATAGTCGAAACAATAATAATATTTCTGAGGGTTAAAATGCAAATAGTTGATCAAGTAGAAATGGAAACAAAGTTTATTCAAAATAATTAGAATTATTGTTTAGGAAAACGTTTTAACTAAGAAACTCAAAACGAATTTAACAATAACAATTTATAAATATCAAGATACATAAAAATACTCATGAAAATAAATAATCTTTGGAAATAGGGGTTACACAAAATCTTCCTACTTAACCCGTTATTGATGATGACGAGTTAAGTGAACTTAACCCTTCAATTTTGACGATAACGGGTTAAGTAGGAAGATATTGGCAGAACTTCAATTTTGACAGATTAAGTATTCATCCACATAGAGACATACACTGGGAAAAAATTTCAATTTAACCTGTTAATGGCAATCACTTAACCCATCATCGTCAATAACGAGTTAAGTAGGAAGATATTGGTAGAACTTCATCTTCGAAAGATCAAATTTTGTACCACAGAGAAATACACTCGAAAAATATTCCAACTTTTAAAAATAAAATTAAAAAAAATAATGAAATGCTGTAAAACAAGAAAAATTGTTGGAGATCTGGGCAAATAAAGCAAAAGTTTTTGGGAAATTTGTTGTAAAACAAGAAAAATGGTTGCAATATAAATTATAAAATCATTTGTAATAATTTTGAAAATAATATTAGAATTAGGGGGAAATTATATCTGGGGAAATTGGGGAGAAATTCTCAAATATATAGAAATAAAAAACTAGTGCTCCAAGTTGAGCCCTATCTCTAACCCTACACTAACCCTTGCCATGGCCCTCATAACCCTCTAACCCTAGACCTAACCCCCTAACACTCTAACTCTTGAACCGAATTCAATGTTAATGAAGAATGATGTTATATCTTTATTTTTTGCTTAAAAATATTATATGTAGTTATCAATTTGTTTGGATAATTTATTATATAATTTTTTATGAAGAGATTCTATTCCCACTTAACCTGTTATTGACGATATTATGCACACATAACGCGTTCATAAAAAAATACATTTTAAAATAAAATAATATATTTGAAAAATATAAACATTAAAGTTCATAAAAAAAACTAGAGCCATATCTCTAACCCTACTCTAACCCATGCCCTAACCCTTATAACCCTTTAACCCTAGCCCTAACCCTCTAACACTCTAACTCTTAAACCGAATTCAATGTTTATGAAGAATGATGTTAAATCTTTATTTTTTTATTTAAAAATATTATGCTCAGTGTTGATGAAAACTTTCTTCAATGCAGCACCTATTCCACGATCCTAATCTGTCACGATGCCCAACGGATCGTGAGGCATTTCTCCTCGCCACTTTTCAAAGAACCACTCAAATGAGGATGTCTTCTCATTTGGAATGAACTCACAACCTAAGAACATTGATTACCAATGATGGTTGACTCTAACAAATGGTACGAATAACATCCTATATTGGTTCGTGTTGTAGGGGGCATCAAACCAAACTACATCCCCAAATACTTCATAATTCTTCCTAGCAATACCATCCATCCAAATACAATGGAACAATCGCCCTTCGGTATCTACTTGGTAATCATAAAAAAATAAAGGACAGGTTTCCTTTTTCGATTCAAAGAACTCAATTAGCATTTGCCCATCATGTCCTTTCATGCTTTCCATCGAGTCTTTCCTTAGATTTCTAACATCGGTTTCAGTGAATCCAAATTTCTCATTACCTCTAGTTGCACATTCGAAGAAAAGCATTTATTTGCATATATGGACATTAGCTTCGATAAGTTGACCAGTAACTTTTTTATCTGATTTTAATAATACACGGTTTTGAGGCAGCAAGTGACGTCTACGGGGTGAGGTAAATTCATGATTGTGTGGTTCACTAAATGAATAAATAATCCATGTATTACTTTGTTCGATTAGTTTTACACGAACGAAAGCTTTGCAACTCGTTCTAGAAGTAGTTCCCCGTCTAGCATCATTAAGATTACTCGGTGACTCCTTGGCTTTATTACGTACATATGATTTGTCAACTACATCGGTTCCCTTGTATTTATTTCCACCCTTATGCATAGAAAAACCTGCACATCTACGATATGAAGCATAAAATTTCTCCGCTTCATCTAAAGTATAAAATGTCATACCTATCTTCAGTTTTAGGTGCTTGTCAATTTGCATCCGAAATTCACCCAATTCTTGTGCACGAACAAATTTTTCTCTGGCAACGGAACTTCCTTCAACACTGTCCATATCTATAAAACAAATAGAACAATTATGAACACGAACCATTACGGTATCTGGAAAAAAAATTCTAAGGTATTTAGTTCTGGTTCAAGGAATGTGAGAAAACCATACAAATGGCATCCAGAATTTCAAAAACTTTGCAACTTGGTCGAATTTACGTAACTTGTATAAGTGAGTTTCGAGTCACGGTTTGCGAGATACGGCCGTGTAATGCTTTATTTGAGTTTTTTAACCAAAAGTGATACACGATCGTATCTCTCGAACCGTGAGTCAAAAATCACATCTGCAAGTTGCGGTGGCTTGTGTTACATGAGTCCAACATATTCGCAAAGTTTTGTATTTTTTGGAGGTCGTTTGTAGGGTTTTCTAGTTACCCTTATTAAAAAAATCTAACATTATTTCTTCTTATTCGAGGAACGTGAGAAAACCGTACAAACGGCATTCAGAAATTATTAAACTTTGTAACTTGGTCGAATTCACGTAACACAAGCCACCCCAACTTGTATAAGTGAGTTTCAACTCACGGTTTGCGAAATACGGCCGTGTATCCTTTATTTGGGTTTTTTTTAACCAAAAGCGATACACGGCCGTATCTCGCAAACCGTGAGTCAAAAATCACTTCTACAAGTTGCGGTGGCTTGTGTTACATGAGTCCAACCTACTTGCAAAGTTTCGTATTTTTTGGAGGTCATTTGTAGGGTTTTCTAGTCTAACCGCACTAAAATATTTCTAAGTTATTTAGTTTTTGTTAGAGGAATGTGAGAAAACCACACAAATGGCATCCAAAATTTATAAAATTTTGCACATTGGTCCAATTCACGTAACACAAGTCACCCCAACTTGTAGAAGTGAGTCTCGACTCATGGTTTGCGAGATACGGCCATGTACCGCTTCATTTGGGTTTTTTTTAACAAAAAGCAATAGATGCCCGTATCTCGCAAACCGTGAGTTGAATATTACTTCTACAAGTTGCGGTGTCTTGTGTTACATGAGTCCAACCTACTCGTAAAGTTTCGTATTTTTTGGAAGTCGTTCGTAGGGTTTTCTAGTGTAACCGCACTAAAATATTTCTAAGTTATTAAGTTCTTGTTCGAGGAACGTGAGAAAACCATATAAACGGCATCCAAAATTTATAAAACTTTGAAAATTGTTCGAATTCACATAACACAAGCCACCCCAACTTGTAGAAGAGAGTTTCGATTCACGGTTTGCGATATACGGCCGTATACCGCTTAATTTGGGTTTTTTAAATCAAAAGCGATACACGGCCGTATCTCTCTAACCGTGAGTCGAAAATCACTTTTATAAGTTGCGGTGACTTGTATTACATGAGACCAACCTACTCGCAAAGTTTCGTATTTTTTGGAGGTCATTTATAGGGTTTTCTAGTGTATTCGTACTAAAATTTTCTTAGTTCAGTTGTCTTCTCTGAAAAACGTGAGAAAACCGCACAAACGGCCTCGAAAAATTCCAACATCGTATAACATGGTCGAATACACGTTACACAAGACAAAAAAACTTATAGAAGTGAGTTTCGACCCACGGTTTGCGAGAAACGGCTGTGTACCGCTTTATTTTAGTTTTACTTGACCAAAAGGGATACGCGGACGTATCTTATAAACCACAAGACGAAACTCACTCCAATAGGTACTGTTAGATTGTGTGTCGTGATTCTGACCCACCCACAAGGTTTCGAATTTTTTTGGGACCGTTTATGCTGTTTAACAAATATCAAACAATTACAAATATGACTCAATCTACTATATCGTCGAGCGATCAACAACAACTACAACTACAATTGCACCGTGTAATTTTATCAAAATACTACTTACAACGTTCTACATCTACAAATTTTTTGGAAAAATTTAATCTATTCAAGTACAAAGATACCGAAAAAATATGAAAACCAGCACAATGACAACTACGAAGCCAATGAATTAGTCATTACCTTACAAAATAACTACCAATTTCTATAATGGAGGTGTTGTCGCCGAACTAGAGTTTCGATCTGCATTCGAAGTTTGGAGGAAAGATTGGGTTTCAAAGTTTGGAGGATAGATTGGGATTAGAGATCTGAGTGGGAATGGAAGAGGAGGAGTGGCAAGTGGATGGAGGATGAGGAGAAGTTTGGGTGTGGATTAGGGTTAGGGTTTTCTGGGTTGGGGGAGCATCGGACAAAAGAGAGAGAGAGAGAATTGCCGGAGTGAGAGAGGAGAGAAGTGATAGAGGAGCCGCCGGAGTGAGAAGATGATGATTTCGGTGGGATTGGGTTTGGGTTCGGGGAAAAAACGAGAGAGAGAGTGAGGAGAGATCGAGAGAGAAGAAGATGGAGTATACAAAAGAAGAAAAAAACACTTTTGCCTTAACCGGTTCTAGGAAACGACGGGTTAAGGCAAAAAAATTTAATTTTTTTTTTGACTTAACCTGTCAGTGCAAACAACGGGTTAAAGCAATTTTTTTTCAAAAAAAGATCTAAGCTGTTGGATCTTGATCCAACGGCCCAGATCTCAGTTCGCAACGGGTCTGTGCACACAGACCCGTTTGCAACCGGAGAAAGCTTATATATATATATATATATATATATATATATATAGTCACCTCACCTCTTCTTTTGAGGTCCTCCATGAAATAAACCTTTATGAAAAATCTAAACCGTTCATCATGTTCTACATGCCTAAGATAATGTAAATGTGTAATATCAAGTTATTTGGCATTCGTTTGTACGTGGGCCTTTTACATATATATATTTATATATATAAAAGGCCCACGTGCAAATGGATGAAAAAATATGGCATATGATGAGAATAAAAGTGAAACACATGTGAAGGATGGCAATAAATTTTGAAAAAATTATCAAGATTTTGTTAGAAATTGAAAGAAATATTGAGAGAATAGATAAAATAGTGATACCCAAAAACTTATATCTACTTCATGTTCATAAACCCTCTATTTATAGACTTACATGATATATGTAAATAATTATCTAATTTACAACATATATTACAAAACTCTTCATATGATGGATGTAAATGAAGTTTAGAGACTATGTTACAACACTCTTCATATTATGGATGTAAATGATTGTTTATTGTGATCATCCACTATCATGTATTTACAACACTCCTCCTTGGATGTCCACCATATATGGTACATGCCTCGTTAAAACCTTTCCAAGAAAACCCATTGGGATAAAACCTTATCAAAGGAAAAACAAGTACATATCCATGTGAGATGTTGACGAGCGTGCAACACTGCCTCACTAAAACATTGCCAAGAAAAACAGAGTGGGACAAAAACATGGACGAAGAAAAAAGAGTACAATGTGAAGGTATTATTGATGACACGCTCCCTCTGATGTTGGGGAAAAATTCCTTAAGCTGATGCATTCCAATATTGTAGGCCATCTTTTGGAACGTTGTAGTCGGTAGTGCTTCAGTGAATAAATCTGTGCAATTGTCATTTGACTGTTTATTCTGAACATTTATGTCATCATTCTTCTGAAGCTTGTGTGTGTAGAAAATTTTTGGTGAAATATGTTCGGTCTTGTCACTTTTGATATAACCATTTTGGATTTGGATTTGCGCAATACAAGCAACAATATCTTCATACAATGCTGTTGGCATGTCCTTGATGGAAGATAATCCACATGTTTCTCGAATATTTTGTATCATGGATCTTAACCACCTGTATTCACTGCTTGCTTCAAGTAAAGCTATAATTTCTGAATGGTTTGAAGATCTAGTCGTTGAAGTTTGTTGTACTAATATTCAAGATATAGCAGTACCACCACAAGTGAATACATATCATGTTTGTGATCTGCCCTTGTGTAAATGAAAATGATAACCGGCTATTTATGGTGATGACCCATTTGAATAGAATATGCCCATATCAGTTGTTCCATGAAGATAATGCAACACATGTTTGGTTCCATTCCATTGCCTTTGAGTAAGTGCAAAACTATATCTTGCTAGTAAATTTGTAATGCCCCAGATTTTTAAATATTTCTTTTAAGATTAGTAAATGAATTAAAATGATTTTTTTGTGATTTAATAAACATTTTTTTCTGAAATTTGCCTTTTTACACGTGCAAGATACATGCAAATATTTTCTTGGGAAATTCAAAGTCAAAAACTATTTTGGGAAAACCCATTATTTATTATTAGATGTTATTTGTGAATTTTCTGGATTTTTCTTATAATTCTTTGACCTATTTGCAAATATTACAAAAAGATGGACTTTTGTGAAAAATTATCACTTGGAGTGAAAACTCCAGATTTTCAGATTTTTGGTCTGGGCATGATGCCTAGTCAACTCAGAGGTAAAGATTTTACTTTTTGTTTTGATAAATTTGGGTCATTTTGGAAGTTTTGATAAAGAAGGATTTTTTTTTGCAAAATTGCTACTTAGAGGGCAAAAAGTACAATTTCATTTTTTTTGGGTTTTTTAAAATAGTGTTGGCCAATATTAGGGTAGTTTTTTTTGTTTTTAAATCTCAATTAAGTTGATTTTATTCAATTTCCATGTGTAAGGATCTATATATGTAAAGATATATTTTGCAAATCTATTCAAAAACCTTAGATACCCTATTTCCGGCCTATTAAAGGTGAGGTGCAGCCGTCTCTTTGCTGCAAAATACAAAAGGATTTCTTTATTATTATTTTCTTGGAGTTTCAAAGCGAGGATCTTGGTTTTCATGCGAAATGAGGGATTTTTCTTATTTCTTTATTATCTTCGGTTGATTCTTCAATAAGGTGAGTGACATATGTTTGTTTTCTTATTGTTCTATATATATTGTATATGATGATTTATCTATTAGAAAGAATATTAGATGATGACATGAAGATATAATGAAAATTGATGAGTAGATGAACTAAAAAGTGAATCTTTTCATGGAACTACACTATTTGATCATTAAAACCCTAATTTGATGACTTGAGATTTGTTAAGAACCTAATATAAGTCATGAGTAAGATGTTTTCAATCATATTGTTGCTGATTTGAACATATATGTTGAGTTGTATGCTATTATTGCATGAAAGTAAACAAAATTGATTTAAAATGAACTTTACTGTGTGTATGCATATGTTATTTTGTTCTTGATATTTCGATGGATAAAACTTGATTGGGCAAAAAACAAAGTACCCCCCTAACGTTTAGGCTTAATACAATATGCCCATATAACGTTTGAAAAAGTACATTTAACCCATTCCACCGTTAACTTAACCCCATCCGTTAAGTTAGAATTATTGAATTACCTTTTTACCCTTACCCTTTCATAATCAAATCTCTTCTTCTTTTTCCTCTTTCTTCATTCTTTTTCTTTTTCCTATTTCTTCATTCTTTTTCAGATTATGCAATTCATTTCAGATTATGCAAACAACTTATATCTTATTCAATTTCTGAAATTTAGTCAAGTTGCAATTTTTTTCCCAAATCAAATGCAAATATGATATATGTTTTCTTCTCGATTTCTACATCATTCATTGACTCATTGTTATATCAGATTTCTGGCTCAATTTTAGTGTTGATATCTGTTAACTCTTATCCGATCCGAAAATATAATCAGTACGAGGATGGGTATCATAATGGATTATGAAAGCTATAGTTATTCTTCAGATATTTTACATAATTTCTTTTGTTATATTTAGAATTAAATTCTATTCTATAATTAGCTGGATGTAATCCATGTCAATGTTAAATTACTGTTATTTTTTCATATAGATTCTGGTTTTAACCTTAGTATCTGGTTTCATGAATTTTATTCTCAATCATAATATTTTTAATTAAGTAGTGTCCTCTCAAGTAAATTTTTTTCCTTTGCAGTGACATTGATGGTGAAAACTGGAAGGACACTCCAAGCTCAATAGTACCGGTATATCATGAGCTTATTCATCATGGTCTTCGATATTAAATTGAATGAAAGAAGAAGGAAAAAAGATCAATCAGAAACTAGCCAAAAATCCTGTACTCCCAAATTAAACAGTAGGACAAAACTCATCAAAAATTAAAAGATAAGATATCCGACGTTTGGAAGGCACTGTATACTGAGGTGAGCTTGTCGGCAACACCCAGGGCATCGAGAGCACGCCACCCGGTGGAAAAAATAGTGATGGAGGTGCCAGTAGTTCGCAGCTCCTCTGCTGTTTCTTGAGTTTGGTCATCATTAGCAATTCAACTCTCGATTAGCAGATCAACTCTCGATCAACTCTCGATTTCTTAAGTTTGGTCATCATTAGCAGATCAACTCTCAAGAAATGCAAATATCGATTTCTTGAGTTTTCAATATTAGCAGATCAACTCTCGATTAGCAGATCAAATTTGACTTGTTTCTTTTGATATTATATTTTCGGATCGGATAAGAGTTAACAGATATCAACACTAAAATTGAGCCAGAAATCTGATATAACAATGAGTCAATGAATGATGTAGAAACCGAGAAGAAAACATATATCATATTTGCATTTGATTTGGGAAAAAAATTGCAACTTGACTAAATTTCAGAAATTGAATAAGATATAAGTTGTTTGCATAATCTGAAATGAATTGCATAATCTGAAAAAGAATGAAGAAAGAGGAAAAAGAAAATGAATGAAGAAAGAGGAAAAAGAAGAAGAGATTTGATTATGAAAGGGTAAGGGTAAAAAGGTAATTCAATAATTCTAACTTAACGGATGGGGTTAAGTTAACGGTGGAATGGGTTAAATGTACTTTTTCAAACGTTATATGGGCATATTGTATTAAGCCCAAACGTTAGGGGGGTACTTTGTTTTTTGCCCAACTTGATTATTTGCATGTTATGAGTGCATATGTTCATGAGTAAACTAGTGTAATAAGTTGGGGTGTGTATCACAAGTTGTAGAAGGTTTATTGGATCAAAAAGATCAAGTTTTGAAGTATTAAAAAGGGGCTTGCTTTCAAGTCTGTGTGTGATCAGCCGAAGGTAGGGTTTCGTGGTTTTGTGGAGTTTTAATTGAGATTTTAGTTGTTTTAATGTTGAGATGGAATTAAATTCATACTACGTATATACAATGGATTCTTAATGTTTAACTAATGCACGAATACACACATATACACATTCACATTCATTTATACTATTTTTGATGATTTTGTGAATTTTGATGGGATTTTGATTGGATTTCAATTGTTTTTGTACTGAGATAGTTGAACATTATACTACTCCTTATTTAAGAGATTTGAGGCTTTGACTGAAGCAAGTATACATATAAATACACTTACATATGCATATTGCTGTTTTTGAAGAATTTTTGTGAAAAATTACTCTTTTGAGATCTTGATATGTTTTGATGTGTTTTATAAACTCCTATATGTTATACAAGATATGTTTGATCATCTCAGGAAGTTAAATTTTGATTTTACAAAGATTCATTAGCGTATCAGTTGAAAACATGCACAACTCCAACCTGGCTGTATAGCAGGTCATGGTCGACCGCACGGTCGACCGTCATGCCTTAGTTTTGGGAATTCTCTAATTGACAGTCGACTGCTCTGTTTTGAGCGATCGACCGTCAATTGTTTTTTGGCTGTTTTGTTGAAGTTTCTTCGTTTCTTTTAAATGGTTATTTCATCGATATTATGGATTATTGCTCTAGTGTGTTAGAGGATGTTCTTACTACAAATTACAGTATTTTACAGAGAGTTATATTTTAATTATAATAGAGATTTAAATATATTCTTATGGCCTTATTAAGTGTTATATGTGTTTTCAAAGGAATTAATGTTTTGTGATATTCTACGACTTCCAAATATGGTTTTCTGTTATATTTGATTTGAATTCTGGAATTTTATGAGTACATTATATAGATTTGGAGTTTTGTTGATTTAAGAAGTTTTCTTCATATAATCGTTTCGATGGTGGATTTATGAGTTTTATTGAAAGTTTTGGTATTGATGGTTGAGTTATGAGTCTCTAGAGATTGAGTGGGACCTTAACTACCGGTGGTTAAGATTTGGTTGTTGTTCAGTTGAGTTAAGCCAGGTGGGGTACACCAACTCTAAGAGATTTGCAATCTAATAAAATAATTAATTAACTTAACAAGATAAGGACAGGCACTAGATGGCGATATGATGAAATGGGAACGTGGGTTATGGACCTCAGTATGACCTGCAGTGTGAGATAATCCCCAGAATTATCGAGGTGTGAGTGAAATAGTCTTCAGAATTACCTGCAGTATGGGATTAATCTCCGGAATTATCGAGGTCGAGGCGACACTCATTGGGTATTCGTGTGATGAGGCACCATAGCTTGCTATGTGGGGTATTTTTGATGGTTCTCAGGTGTGAGTGAAATTGTCTCCAGAATTATCTATGCATAGAGATTGACCTCCAGAATTATCGAGACATGGGCTAATACTCACAATTTATCTAGATCTCATACTAGTCATCGTAGTATGATTAGTTGCATAGTGGAGGATTAAACCCTATCAAGTGGAGAACGATAAGGGCTTGCATCCGATCTATGTAGAGTGGGATGCATAGAATCCAACAAGTATGCATTAGAGAGTCAGCATATAGCATTAGTGTTTTCTTGAGTTGGTTTTATGCATGTTGTTTCATGTTTTTCTACACTTGACACGTAGTCTAGTTTCACTTCATGTTTTCATATTTTATTTATTGTTATTTCTTATTTTATTTATTCTTGTTGTTAATGCATGCTGTTTATGACTCTATACTTCATGTTTTATTTATGTTGCATTTATTTTATGTCACTCACACCGTTATGGCTGACCCATGTAGTTTTGGGGGTTAGGGTTATCTCTAGCCTCATGTTTTACAGGTAGCTACCTATAGCTTGGGATTTGGATGCATGAGATAAAATGATGTTTTGGCTTATGTAAATTGTAAAAGAATGTGTTGTAAAAGAAAGAATTTGTAATTCAAGGTGTTTGTTTTCCTCTGTGCTTTGTAAAGATTAATGTAATAAAAGTTGGAGAGAAAAAAAATTATCTGTGTTTTGGCTATGTTTACTATTACAATTAAAGTAGATGCTAGAAATTGTGTCACGTATTTTTGAGATATCATATTGAAAATTCGGGACGCTACAGAGAATTACGGGGTATTACACACACACACACACACACACCCCCCTTTTATAAATCAGCGTCCTCGCTGAGTACGGGGCATGCCATCTAGAGTAGGATCCTTCTTTCTAGCCGATGTGGCGTCGTCCTCGATCCCAGAGATCAGTGACTCTCAACACTGCAGATCATACTCGATCCCGAAAATTAGTGACTCACAACACCGCAGATCATACTGAGGACCTCTTCCACAACCGATGTCGAAAGTCGGCTTTGATACCATTTGTAGCGCCCCCCAATACTCGGACAATTTTTATTATTTTTAGAAGACAAACTAATACTTATAGTACAACTGCCCACCACAGGCTACCTCTCAAAGGTGGTTAACCAATTAGGTGACTTTTGATCATAGGCAATTATATTTATACTTATTTAATTATTGTATACTCCCGATATGGGATAATTCTCAAACTCTCCCCCCCCCCTTTTACTAATCCCGTGCACACTAGTAGAAGCCCATTGTGCCCTCTACTGTGCCACGTCACAATGTTCAAGAGAAAGCAGCGCCAACTACTTCTCTTCACAAATGAGTGGGCCCCCATTGGTGACGTCACCCAAACCATTCACAGCACGATGTGCTGTTCTTTTATCTCGTGGCCCCCACCTACCATCTCTTAATTACGGAACTGCCACTCCCCTATTTTTATATATATACATTATATATATCTCTTTTTTAGAAATTACGGGGTATTACAAAATTGACAGAAAATGTTATGTTAGGCCATATACTATTTGCAAGATGTATTAGAACTCCAATTGCACTCAGATATGGTACTTCAAGGCCAAATGGTTCTTCATATTTTCTTATCCATGGAAAGGTTTTTTTTTTCACATCAAGTGACTGGACAACCATAGGTCTACTCAATGGATGAGCTTTATCCATATAAAAGCTTTTGAGAACCTTTTTCGTATAGGTTGATTGATGGATAAAAATTTCATTTGGTAAATATTCGATTTGCAGACCGGGACAAAATTTTGTCTTTCCAAGATTTTTCATTTCAAACTCTTTTCATTAAATATGTTGTTGTATTTGTAAACTCTTCAAGAGTTTCAATCATCTACATATACAACAAAAATAGCAAATCCATTTCCAGCTCTTTTAATGAAAACACATGGACAAATTAGATTATTTATAAATCCTTCTTATAAGAGATATTCACTTAAATGATTATACCACATTCGTTCATATTGTCTTAATACAAACAAAAATCTTTGTAGATAGAATATAATTCATGAGATTTTTGATTATTTGCTTCAGACACTTCAGAAATTTGCATATAAATATCACTATCAAGTGCCCCATATAAATATGCATTGACGATGTCCATAAGTTGCATATCAAGCTTTTTAATGACAGTTAAACTAATTAAGAAACATAACGTGATTGCATCTATCATAGGGGAATATGTCACATCAAAATCAATTACAGATCTTTGTGAGAAACCATAGGCAACAAGCCTTACTTTATACCTTACAACCCCATTTTTCTCATTATGTTTCCTTACAAATACCGCTCTGTACCCAACATGCTTCATGCCTTTTAGTGTTCGAGCTGCTGGCTCAAATACTTTATGGTTTTCTGAAGAAATTTAGTTCAGCTTGAATTGCTTCTTTTTCATTGTGGTCAATCATTTCAATGTCGACATTCTTCAAAAGTTATTGAATCCGGATCCTCATTATCTTTCACAATGTCCAAAGCGACAGTGTGTGCGAAAGCATGATCAATAACAATATTCTTTCTATTCAATTTTTCCTTGTACTTCCGTAATTCAAAGAAATTTGTTCATAATTTTGTGTTTCCTCAATTTGTGCCTCCTTAGGGACTTTCACCTCGCCAACTTTGGATTCATCATTCACTGAATTTTCTAAAGTTGTCTTGCTGTTGGACCGTTTCCTTTTGGACATATAGTGCCATTTTCTTACAGTTTTTTTTTTCTCTCTTGTGCACCAATAGGACATCCATGCTTCTAGCGTGTTTTTGATAAATTATCATGTTATCTTTTAGGGACTTCAATTCGTGTTGGAAGCTGGTATATGCAATTTTGTTTCTTTTTGTGCATCAGTAAATGCACATGGCAATTAATTTGCAATTCTTTACAAGTGAATAATTCATCTAACTTCATGTTTACTGTAACTCCCGTTTTCGGTTGTACGAATTTTCATTTCTCTTTTCTTCGTATTGTTTTTTTGATATAATGGGGATAGAATCGATAGACTCCAGCCCAAATATATTAAAAAATAACAGAATATGTACAAACAAAGGCAAATTTTACACAGAGTAAAACTAGGAGAAACAAAATAACAGAATACGAATTTTCATTTCTCTTTTCATCGTATTCTTGTATTCCAATTTTCTTATAAATTATTTCTTTAAATTCTGCTATGTACACCTCATATTTGATCGATCCAAAGTCCGTATATAAATTCATTTATTCTCTTGAACCCAAAATCTTATTTTATTCTACAATCTTATTCTTTCTCTTGATTTTATATTTTGACACAATTCTATTTTACTCCTTTTCTTTGGATTATTTGTTAACTTTTTAAGCCCAGTTCAAACCCAAACTCATAATCTATTCTGTGTTTATTTACGGTATAAAGCTCAAACCAAGTATATTCTTATTATTTTGATTTATTAACTCAACCCAATAATCCATAACTCAAGCCCACAACCCGAATACCCCCTTAACTGTACACCACCACCTCCTCCTTAATATCCTCCCTACTAATCCCCCACTAATCCTTCTCCTCCTACTAATCCTCCTTTCATCTTCTTCACAACCCGACACAGCCTCTCCTTCTCCTTCATTTACATTAACACCCCGAGTTCTCTAACTCCATCTTGAAACCCATCGTCCCCCCCCCCCCACCTAGTCGACTTCACCTCATCTTCATCCCTTAGCCCCATGCAACGTGCTCTCCTATCTCCCTTCCACGTCACCAGCCCCCGGTTCCTTCCTTGCCTCTTCCACCCTCTATCTTCACCTCCGAGCACCACCGATAGCCTCCGCTGAATGCCACCCCGACTGCCATCGCCCACAACCACCTACCCCGACCTTTCACAGCCTTGCCGCCATCAGCCTCGATGCCAGCACCTCGCTACCTCTGCTCCTCTCAACACATCAACTGCAATCCCTCTCCCATGCTTCACCGTAACGCTGCGCCCGATGCACCGCAACACCGCAGCCCCACCCCCGACTACCGCTTGCTGCCGACCTCCACCACAGCTCCATCCCGAACACCTCGCCGTCGCTACCTTGTTGCTCAACCGCATGGCCACTCAATCACCTTCGACCGCAGCTCCACTGTCTTCATCCGGCAGCTAGCCACTCGTCGCTGCTGTGCTCCTGCTCTACTCGCTGCTCCCGAACAGCACACACTCGAACAGCCAGGTGTCGTCCCTTGCTTGTTGCCGCCATCATTTTTGCTTGTGTTGCCGTTGATTGTTGTCGCTTGCTACCGTCTCGCTCATCATCGATCCATTGCACGCTCACACTTCTCTTATTAAGGCAAGCAAATCTTGTAAACTTTTTATTGTTCCTGCGCAAGCATTTCCTTTGAAATCCAACAAGTAGTTTGGAATTGAATATCGTATCTAATTGAATTCCATTATTGATTCATTATTTTCCTTATCATACCATGTTATTGATTCATAGTCCTCTTATCGTGTCATTGTTATTGATTTAAATCTTGAACCGTTAATTTATCGTATTACCTGTCATTCAACTTTACTGCACTGTCTCTTGCTTGACCTTGTACTGAGGTTTCAACCCAGTTTTCGACACTGAAATTTAGAACTTTATACATAGAAATTGTAGCAAACTAAGCCTTAAATCAGGAACATCTTTACGGATTCTCAATCCAGTTTATAGATTATAAGTTATTAATATTTTATTACTTTCATGTTATAATTTTCAGAACCAAAACTATACATGAACCCAATAAAGAATGAATTTATAGGCATAGCTACTGTAATTATAATGTATCGTTTGAATATGCATTGGAACCAGCAAGGAGTCTACTTTGTAGAATCTTTGACGGAATCGGATTTGCATTCCCGTAACAGTAAGAAAGTGAATTTGAGTACCAATAGGTACTGTTGTCCAGAACTTGCACTGTTATGTTTTTGCATATAAACCAGTTAATTTCCGTAATTAATGAATTGAACTATGTATATTTCATGTATTGCTTAGCCTTGATATCTTCCTGAAATTGTATTAATACTACCATTCTCATCGATTATACCCATTGCATGTTCATGAGTAATTATTGTAAAAGAATAACAAGTCGGGATAATAAAGGGTATGACTTAGTAGTGAACAATATAGGAGAGTGTACTCGGAAGGGGGCCTTAATTTCCCGTGTTACATGTTTACCGATCAAGTTACAGATCAAGTTTACCGATCAAGTTACCGATCAAGTTACCGATCAAGTTACCGTTCACTGATTATAGTCATGAGAAGACCCGAGTACATACCCATGTATAATTCACCACTAGAGTCTAAATATTAACTTGATTGTATGCACCCGAACTTGTGGTATGGGATGCAGGATTGTGTGCATTAGATATGACTGATAAAATATTGATAGACATAAGATTAACGTTGAACATTGACACTGATAACTGATTCATGATTCTTGAATACTGATTCCTGATACCAGATCATGTTACCGACCATTGTTACCGATCACTGTATTATTGACTATTGTTTTATTGAATATTCACTATATGGTTTATCAGTCATTTATTATTGACCAGTGCATATCAATTGATTGAACTTCATGATTATAATGGCATCTTATCGTCCTTATTGATATTGTAAATGTTCGTATTGTTCTCTCCTTGTTTTCTTATATACCCCGTTTATTACTTGCTACTACTTGTCGACCGTAGCTTTCTCTAACAAGAATTTTCCACCAAACTCTAGATGTTGGGCTTGTAGATACAGAAGAGGAACTGATTGAAGGACTTGGTGAACAAATTTTTTAGAGAATGAAGTCGAACTCTTAATTTGCTCTAATTATATCTTGTTTCCAGTGCTACTGTTATTATCGTACTTTGTATTTCTGGGTGTTTTGACCTGTAGTTTATTTCCAGATGTTGTTTATTTATAAGGCATTTCATGGATTATTATTATGTGATTAATTTTATTGCATGCGTGGCTGTGGATATATTTCATAGAGTTAAACTGTCACAGCTTATGGATGATGTATAGATCATCTGCTGTGCCTTAGTTACGTGCCTATATTTCTATATAACGAGAAGCAGGGCGTGACATCTACCTTGATTTGTATACTGATCAAGATGAGACAAAGACGATGCACACCATGTAACTTCACGTCGTTCTTCTAGAAGCAGTATTTTTTCTCCTCCTAATGGCAGAAAAATTGTCTCATCGAAATTGCAATCTACAAAGCGTGTCGTAAACATATCACCCGTCAAGGGTTCTAAATATAGGATTATGGATGGGGAATCAAATCCAATATAAATTCCAAGAAGTCTTTGAGGCCCCATTTTATTTATTTGGGGTGGATAAATCGGGACATTAATAGCACAACCAAAAATCTTCAAATGATAAATATTAAGCTGCTAGCCAAAAACAAGTTGTAATGGTGAATATTGTTGATATGCAGTTGGTCGAATACGAACCAATGTTGATGTAAGTTATATGGCATGTCCCCAAGTATAAGTTGTAATTTTGATATTAAAAGCAAGGGTCACGCAATCATTTGTAAACGTTTAACAAAAGACTCTACCAACCGTTTTGGGTATGTGTATGGGCAACTGGATGCTTAATATTGATGCCAATAGATGTGCGGTAATTATAAAATGCTAGGAATGTAAATTCACAAGCATTCTCAAGACGAATTGTCTTAATCGAAGAACCAGAAAATTGTGCCCTAAATTTTATTATTTGTGCAAGTAATTTAGCAAAAGCAATTGATCGAGTTGAAATTAAGCAAACATGTAATCATCTGAATGATGCATCCAACAAGACCATAAAATATGAAATAGCCCACATGGTGGATGAATTGGTCCACATATATCCCCTTGAATACGTTGTAAAAACAATCGTGATTCACTAACAACTTTAATTGGGGATGTTAATTTTCCTTTTGAGCAAGCTTCACAAAAACAATCACTTGATAAAGGAATTTTATGATTCTTTAACGAATGCCCATTAGAATATTTCATTATTGTAACACTCCGTACTTAAGCGGGTATATATATAATATTATATAAAAATATATAATAATATATAATAATATATATATATATATATATATATATATATATATATATATATATATACACACTTATAGGGTATATATATAATATTATATAAAAATATATAATAATATATATATATATATAATATTATATAAAAATATATAATAATATATATATATACACTTAAGCGGGTATATATATAGAGTAAGTCTATTAAGAGCTGGGAAGCTGGCTTCCTTATCGGGAGCTGACGATCTCAGCCATCCGATCGATCTTGATCGCGATCGGACGGCTGAGATCTAATGCCGCTTATCTTCAGATTGGGTGAGGGGTAAAAGGGGTATACTCAATCGATTGAGTATACCCCTTATCTCTTATCTTCGACAGCACACAGCTCTCTTCTCTCCCGCTCTCTCTCGTTCCAAACCCTAAGTGCTTCTCCCACTCTCTCTCCCTGCTCTCGAAGATCAAAGACGCTCTCTTCACAACCCTAATCGCTATCATCTCTTCTCTTCTCACCCTATCTGAAGAGATCCCCATCTTCGAAACCCTAATCCACCTCTCTTCGAAACCCTAATCGAAGATAGCGAAGTCGAGCTCTTCTCTCCCGCTCTCTTTCTTCGTCACCTGTGTAAACCCCTATCTCTACCATCGACTGGATCTCCAGTCGCTTATCTTCAGATCTGTCGAGGGGTAAAAGTGGTATAATCGATCGATCAGACGCCATCGGCCTTGTCGGTTTCGATTTCTCGGCTCATTGGGTTGTTCCTCTCTCAGATTCTGGAGGGAAGTGTTTGACTCTCATAAATGCTTTTATGATATCTGTTTAATTTCTTGCATTTTCATTCGGTTTTGTTTGTAGGCAATGATGAGATTGATTTTGATATTAGTTGGTTACAAAATTTTGGGGCATTGAAATTATTGTTTTGAAGGGTATTTGGTTGTGTGCCATGATAATTATTCAAAGTTGAATACACATCTGGGGTATGAGCGGGAGAGTAGATGGTGAAGAAATGAAAGTATGGTGTTTGAATGTCCAATGCCCTCAACACTTACCTTACATTTATGAGATTTGAGACTAGCTCAATTCACCAAAATTTTTGGCACTGATGATTCACAATGGTTTAGGCAGTGATGCAAAACACTTTATGATTTGAATAATTATTTCAATCCTGTTTTAAGTATTCTTGATTATATATCTATCATATCCTAGTTGGCGCGGCACTCCAATGCAGCCCTACTTATGATTAGTGTTTTCTGAGCCTACTGGTTTTCTTTAGTCTATATATATTCATGAGTAAGTCTATTATGTGAGCTTGGCCGATTGATTGTGAGAAGATAAGAGATAGGGGTTTTTGATTTTACCCCTTTTACCCCCAAACATTCTGAAGATAAGCGGTATCAAATATGAGTCGTTCCATCGCAATCAATCGCGAACGAATGGCTAAAAACCCCCCGCTCTGGATAAGGATTTCAGTTCCCAAGCTCTTAATAGACTTACTCTATATATATAACACAGTTGATGATAAGCTCCGAACAACACAGACAGAACATGAAGTATCAAATTTTGTCAGCTCAGAACAAACACAAACAGATCATGACACTACCAAAAAACTGTATATTAGGCAGTGATGCTAAACACTTTATAATCTGAATAATTATTTCAATTTTTTGTATTTATTCTTGATTATATATCTATCATATCCTAGTTGGCACGGTACCCCAATGCAGCCCTAGTTATGAATAGTGTGTTCTGAGCCTACTGGTTTTTTATTTGTTTATGAAAGACAGTTGATAATAAGTTCAAAACAGCAGAAACAGAGCATGAAGTATCAAAATTTGTAAGCTCCAAACAACAGAAAACTAGATTTTATAGTAACTGACGTTGGATGTGTATGTGTTGGATACTCATCTAAGCCTTTTGGTCTTTGATTCTCTCAAACTGTTTGTTGGTGTAGGCCGTGATGCAAAACAGTTTATGATCTGAATATTTACTAAGATTATTGTATTTATTCTTGATTATATATCTATCATATCCTAGTTGGCACGGCACCCCAATGCAGCCCTAGTTATGAATAGTGTGTTCTGAGCCTACTGGTTTTATTTAAACCACATGTTCAGTGTCTGTTGTTCTGACACTATACCAAATTTCAAACTTCATGGCAAGCTTCTGTTTGTCTTGAGCATACAAAATTTGATACTTCGTGTCCAGGTTCAAAGAGTTCATTTTATGTTTGTTCTGAGTGAACAAAATTTGATACTTCATCAATATGTTTCTGTTTATTCTGGGCTTACTTCAAGTTGACAAAATTGGATACTTCATGATCTGCACTTGACAAAATTGGATACTTCAAGTTCTGTTTTTGTTTGTTCTGAGATTACAAAATTTGATACTTCATGATCTGTATCTGATTGTTCTGAGCTAACAAAATTTGTATACTTCATGCTCTGTTTGTGTTAGCTCTGGACCGGCAAAAATTGATACTTCATATTCTGTTTGTGTTATTTCTGAGCTTTCAAATTTTGCATACTTCATGATCTGTCCGTGTTAGTTCTGGACTGGAAAAATTTTCATACTTCATGATCTGTTTGTATTGGTTCTGAGCTTACAAAATTTTGATACTACATGCTGTGTTTGTGTTAGTTCTGAACACTTGACAAAATTTGATACTTCATGATCAGTTGGTGTTAGTTCTGTGCTGGCAAATTTTGATACTTCATGCTTTTTTTGTGTTGGTTCTGAGCGAGGGGAAAATTTAACACTTCATGATCTGTTTGTGTTAGTTCTGAGCTTACAAACTTTGACAATTCATGCTCTGTCTCTGTTTGCTATGAGCTTATAAACATTTGATACTTCACTATCTGTTTCTGTTTGCTCCCAAGCTGCTTGGTTCTCAGTTTCTGTTTTTGCTGAGCCAACAAATTTTGAACTTCATGTTCAGCCTTTGTTTTTCTGAGCCTACCATATTTACTTGAAGATTTTTTGCGTTCTGAACCGACTATCTGTTTTAATTTATTTTGTCTTTTCCAGGTTAAATGAGTTATGTTTACTTTTGATTTCAGGTTGATTTCAGCATGAAGTGCATCTTGGAGCTATTGAATACTGGACTATGGGAAATTTTGATATTTGGAGCAAACCTAAATTGTGTTTCTGTTGACAGTATACAAAACAAAATATGTATTAGGGGCAACAATAAGTTGTATACTTTCAGTATTTGTAAATTTTTTCATGTACCTGTACGTTATTAAATATTGTACTACGCTGTAAAATGTTTGTTATGTTTCAGTTCTTTGTAAAGTGTCAGATGTCAAGTACATTTCTTACGCTGTAAAGTTTTTGTAAAGTATTACCTTGCAATTCTATGAAGATCGAATTTCTTCCACATATTCAGTTCATTATTGTTTTGATGTCAACATTTGAAATTCTGTGTATGTTTTGGTGTAATACGCAGCATGGCGTATCCAATTTATTTCCATGCTCAGAAGTAACACAAACCGAGCATGAAGTACCAAAATTTTGTAAGCTCTGAACTAACACAGACAGAGCATGAAGTAACAAATTTTGTAAGCTCTGAACTAACACAAACACAGCATGAATTATGAAAATTATGAAAAATTTGCCAGCCCAGTATAAAAATTTTGCCAGCCCAGAACTGACACAGACAGATCATGAAGTTTGCAAAATTTGTAAGCTCAGAACCAACACAGACAGAGCATGAAGTATGAAAAATTTGTAAGCTCAGAAATAACACAAACAGAACATGAAGTATCAAATTTTGCCAGTCCAGAGCAAACACAAATAGAGCATGAAGTATAAAAATTTTGCCAGCCCAGAACTGACACAGACAGATCATGAAGTATGCAAAATTTGTAAGCTCAGAACCAACACAGACAGAGCATGAAGTATGAAAAATTTGTAAGCTCAGAAATAACACAAACAGAACATGAAGTATCAAATTTTGCCAGTCCAGAGCAAACACAAACAGAGCATGAAGTATAAAAATTTTGCCGGCCCAGAACTGACACAGACAGATCATGAAGTATGCAAAATTTGTAAGCTCAGAACCAACACAAACAGAGCATGAAATATGAAAAATTTGTATGCTCAGAAATAACACAAACTGAACATGAAGTATCAAATTTTGCCAGTCCAGAGTAAACACAAATAGAGCATGAAGTATAAAAATTTTGCCAGCCCAGAACTGACACAGACAGATCATGAAGTATGCAAAATTTGTAAGCTTAGAACCAACACAGACAGAGCATGAAGTATGAAAATTTTGTATGCTCAGAAATAACACAAACTGAACATGAAGTATCAAATTTTGCCAGTCCAGAGCAAACACAAATAGAGCATGAAGTATACAAATTTTTCCAGCCCAGAACTAACACAGACAGATCATGAAGTATGCAAAATTTGTAAGCTCAGAACCAACACAGACAAAGCATGAAGTATGCAAAATTTGTATGCTCAGAAATAACACAAACAGAACATGAAGTATCAAATTTTGCCAGTCCAGAGCTAACACAAACAGAGCATGAAGTATACAAATTTTCTTAGCTCATAACAATCAGATACAGATCATGAAGTATCAAATTTTGTAATCTCAGAACAAACACAAACAGAACTTGAAGAATCAAATTTTGTCGAGTGCAGATCATGAAGTATCCAATTTTTGTCAGCTTGAAGTAAGCCCAGAACAAACAGAAACAGAACTTGAAGTATCTCCGGTTCTTCGCTAACGACCTTCTCGTTCTTTCTCTTGAATTCCTGCACCAAATAATTCATCAAATAGAAGAAAATTCAAGTACGTATGTGGCATGTTCTTGGAGAGTGTATGTTGAACATGGTTAAAACTTGTAGGCTCAGAACAAGTGCAACAGAAAACATAAAACAGTAGACTCGGATGAAAAAATCATGCCGGCTCAGAAAAACACCACCATCAATCTTAATATCCGATAAAACCATTGTTACAGATGCATTTTCAAAATGAAATTGAAAATTTGTAAGCTCAGAACCAACACAAACAGAGCATGAAGTGTCAAATAATTTTAGCTTCCCGACTCAAAACAAACCCAAAATGAACATGAAGTTGAACACCATCCAATAATCATGAAGTATCAAATCATGCATAAACTTTTCATCACTGCCGCATATTAAATCAAGTATAAATGAAATGTGGAATTTTGAATTTGTCACTAGGGCTGCTTTATTAAGCCACACCGGCTAGTGGTCAAGAACAAAATTCAAGTTGCATAAACTTTTCATCATTGCCTACTAACTTGGAATTATAAACTATAAACCCAAATTTTTTTACCAACTTTTCGGGAACTAAATTGCTTATCGAGCATCAATTTTTTTCCATCAATAATTTACCTGCACACAAAGAAGACAAAAGGATTAAGTTAATAAATGTGCTATAATGTATTAAACTACAATAACGGCAGATATGGTTCAGAAAATATTTTAATTCATGTATGACACGTACCTTGCAAAATCCACAAAAATAAACCAACAAAGTTCATGCTATATTCGGAGCCTCCTCTGTTATAGGTTCCATTGTTGAAACTGTAGTAGAAGCTTGTGACTCATTTATAGTAGAGCTACACAATTAATGTTCACAAAATGAAATTAAGATTATACTATATACAAAGAAAATAAAGTATAAACATTGTATTTAATTACTAACCTTTCCTTTAAAGGACAAGTACGACTGTCATGATTAACAAGCTTCTTGCACAAGTGACACTTTCTTAGTAGTTTCGCAGCCTTCTCCAATGCTTTCTCCTTACCCCCTTTGATGCGCTTCCCACTACCTTTGGTTTTTGCAATATCGGGTACTTGAATATGGACTGTTCTAGGTAGTGAACTAGTTGTTGCTTGTTGTAATTCTTGGGGCATATCTTGTTGCAATTCTGCAACAACACCAACTAGTAATGTTTTAGCCTTCTGGCGCATCTCCTTTGATGAGCGAGCGATCCTCATCACTTTGTTGATTTCATTTGACAATTCCACCAGGTCCAAATCTTGTGGACTACCGTAGCTACCGATTATTTTATCACCAGCATCATTATATACAATCTCGATAGTTACCGAAGCGGTCCACCTCTTTAAAATATAAGATTGAGGCAGGAAATCAACAAACTCATTCCTCAATACCACAAGGATGTGTCTACAAGGAATTCCCTCCACTTCAAATTTACTACAAGTGCAAGTCCCAGCATTATCCATTCCCTTGTAGAACACATCACTTATTTTATCAGATTGTACAGACTTTCCCATTCTCCTGACAATATAGTGTCACACACTACCATCGTCAGCTTTCATTAAAGAGGCATAATTCAAGCTTTCAACTAGTTCAGCTTGAAATATATGAAATTTCGATCTAGTGTACAGTTCAGACATTTGGGACTCAATTTCAAAATCTGTTTACAGCTTTGGTTTTGTATGCAGAGTGGTGTAGTCAGCTGCTAACTGATTTTGTCTTTGTTTCCTTATTGCCCTTTCAAACCTCGTCATAAATTCATGTAAAGAATTTTTGCTATTAACATATTTATCTACAAAAGCATTCATGCTTTCTGATCTCTGAGTTGTGCGAATTCCAGCAGTAAAAATATGCGTAGCATAAGCTGATATCCACTTCTCACGAAGCAAATAAATGTCAGAAAGCCAAGGATTACATGTTATTGTAATATGTATCAAGTACTAATAGTACAAAAAAATGTTCAAACATAAGAATAATTTATTGAAACAAGTAATACCTGCAATTTGCACATTAGCGTTCATTACGCCATTCCATCTCATCTCAAACTCTTCTGGGGTCTCAGATTCCCAGATGCAACTATGGAATGGAATGCTAAAATCATTATTCAGGCCTGGGCCACCAAGCTTATCGGGAAGCTTTTTAAGAATGTGCCACATGCAAAGCCTGTGGCTCGAACCAGGAAAGCACATGCGAATTGCATTATCCATTGCAGGATCTTAATCTGTGATGATCACTTTTGGTGGAGACCCACCCATTGTTTCACCCCATTTTTGAAACAACCAAACAAAAGAGTCGGTGGTCTCTTTATTTATAAAAGCCGCACCAAAATTGACAGATTAGCCATGATGATTAACTCCAGTAAATGGAGCAAAAACCAATTTGTATTTATTGGTATCATATGTGGTATCAAAAATTAGCACTTCACCAAAATGCTTGTAAGCCTTCCTGGCAATAGCATCAACCCATAATACATGAGTTAATTTGTTGTCTTCATCAACCTTGTAATGAAAACAGAAAGAAGGATTCATCTCTTTTTCCTCTTGCAAGTGCTCCAGCAATATATCAACATCATAAGGTCTCATACCATCCTTCTCTCTTTGCAAGGAATTTCTAATGTCTTTTTCAGTACAATTAATATTACTGAAACCTTCATTTTCTATTTCCATGAAGGACATAAACTCTGAAGTTCTTATGTTAGCCTCTTTAAAAGTACTAAGTAAACTTTTTTGCGCTTCAGAGACAGTTCTATTACATCTTAGAAATTGTTGCTTTCTAGGTGTGACACAAATATGGGTGTGCTCTTCAACAAACCTACGGATTGACCATCTCCCATCATCATCCCTTTGCAATCGTATTTGAGCCATACACCCTTCTTTCATCACAGCCCTTCGCCTTCTCTTGATCAAATTTGAAGAAGACGATTCTTCATTATTGGCAACATTCACAACAGTTGTATCAACCGGCTTGCCTTGCTTTGAGCAAACAAATTGTTGTGAATATCTCTCCTTTGTGGTACTGTCAACCATCGTTGCAAACTTGCGTACTGAAAAACCAACTAATTTTGCATATGTTTTATAAAATTCATATCCATCGTCTAATGTTGGAAATGCTAAACCAACAAATGGTTTAGAAGCATCATCAACGTCCCTCCAACTGGACAGAATATCTTGGCTTAGTAATTCTTCATTTTCAACCTCCATCTTTCATAGGAGAATGAGACAACAAAAATTAAAAATAAAGCTACAACTTTAAATTAGCACAAACGAAAAAGTCCAACAGACTACATTCTTGATCTACAAGTCTAAATTTTTTTCTTTTAGGAGAGAAACATTTAAATGGCAAACAACCTTCAGCTTCTTACATGAATTTTACATGGAATTTGGGTGCTTATATGCATGTGTCATGTCCTATTCGTAGTGATTGAAGCAAATCTCGAAAGAAACAAAAACTAGACTGCATATTACATGGATTTTGTGTACTTATATGCATGTGTCATGTCCACATCTTAAAATTCCATATACTAGTACGAATATTATTTGCTATTCTAAATGTACTAGTCCGAATACTAGTGCGAATATTATCAGAGCATAATTTAAGCGCTAAAAATATAACAACAAACTAGAAGCATTTATAAAGGAAATAAAATTTGAATTCGAGATAAGAAATCGAAACCCTTGTCGCAGTTTGGGTTTTCCGTCAGAGAGAGAGAACGAACTTGTAAGTGCTCTTCTTTGGTGCTGCGACGACAAGGCCGATGGCGTCTGATCGATCGATTATACCACTTTTACCCCTCGACAGATCTGAAGATAAGCGACTGGAGATCCAGTCGATGGTAGAGATAGGGGTTTACACAGGTGACGAAGAAAGAGAGCGGGAGAGAAGAGCTCGACTTCGCTATCTTCGATTAGGATTTCGAAGAGAGGTGGATTAGGATTTCGAAGATGGGGATCTCTTCAGATAGGGTGAGAAGAGAAGAGATGATAGCGATTAGGGTTGTGAAGAGAGCGTCTTTGATCTTCGAGAGCGGGAGAGAGAGCGGGAGAAGCACTTAGGGTTTGGAACGAGAGAGAGCGGGAGAGAAGAGAGCTGTGTGCTGTCGAAGATAAGAGATAAGGGGTATACTCAATCGATTGAGTATACCCCTTTTACCCCTCACCCAATCTGAAGATAAGCGGCATTAGATCTCAGCCGTCCGATCGCGATCAAGATCGATCGGATGGCTGAGATCGTCAGCTCCCGATAAGGAAGCCAGCTTCCCAGCTCTTAATAGACTTAGTCTATTAAGAGCTGGGAAGCTAGAATCCTTATCGGGAACTGGAGATTTCAGCCATCCGATCACTATTGATCGCGATCGAACGGCTGAGATCTCTAGCCGCTTATCTGAAGATATGTTGAGGGGGTAAAAGGGGTATAATCGAAACTCCAACACCCTATCTCTTATCTTCTCGAGCTCTCTCTCCCGCTCTCTATCCTCGTCCCACTCTCGAAGAAACCCTAATCCCTCTCTATACTTCTCACGCTCTCTCTCCCGCTCTCTAACTTCGTCCTGCTCTCTTCGAATCTTCGAAACCCTTATCCTTATCTCTCTCCGATGAAATGGGGCTGCTCGCTCACTTTCCGTATCAATCCTAAACCCTAAAAATCCCACCTTTTCCTAGGGTTCCCCCGATCTATCATTTTATTCCCAATTAAACCCTAATTTGAGCGATTTCAATCTGTGGGGTTTTAGGGTTTCTGGTAGTTTCGACCTGAAATGGAGTCCTCCGCTACTCGCGGCGGCCCCCTCCCTGTCCTATCCTATTCCCTGCAACCGTCGAGAAAGGAATGGCGCGCAATCTCAAACAACGAGGTAAAAGAACGAACCTTTTTTTGGCTTTTTTTTATTTATAGGTTTTGGCATTTCTTGATTGTTATGTAGTCGTTGTGCTTTAGGATTCGGAGCAGGTTGAGAGGAGGATTGCGGAGAGAAGAGGGCCGCTTGATGGGGATTTTTGTTCGATTATGATTGACGGCAGTGGGGGGTTGAGTAATGAGATTTTACAGCAGAGGATTCAGGAAATCTCGAGGTAGAGGGAGGAGCTGCAGCAGCTGCAGCATGTGGAGATTAAGCTGAGAGCGCAGTCGATTGTGATGAATGAGATCATGGAGGTTCAGAATAGTTTCCAGACGCAGATTAGGGAGCACGCGGATGCGGTTTCGATGCTGAAGGTTTGTTGGTTTTGTTATGTTGTTTGTTTTGGTTTGCATGTTGGAGTTTTAGTTCTTGATTTGTAGTGATGTGCATTGTGTGAGTATACGCGAAGAGCGGCAGCTTACAAGCATGTGCATTGTGTGAGTATACGTGAAGAGCGGCAGCTACAAGCATGTGCGACGAACATGGTCCAATCACATGTTAAAATTTGATGGTCATTATTATGCATTAGAAAAATATTTTGATGATATCATTCAATCCTCATTACATGATTATTTCTAATTGATTCATAATACTTGCATTGTATTGTTAAATGAAGGGGGGGAGCATGTCTGACATTAGAATTTGGTGAAGCGTCTTTTCATGGTTGGTTGTGCGTGGATACTAGAAATGAGTATTAAGGGTGTTGTTCGCCTCCTTGCACATAGTAATGTTCATCAACTCCTAACGCTTGCATGAAGCTGATAAAAATGAGTAGGGAGGAAAAAGCATGCGTGGAAATGAAGCATGATGCCACGCGCTCAGACATGGACAACCACACAAACACAGTTCTTTTCAAGTTATACTAGTCGAGATATGATTTGTGTATTGTATGAAATTAAATGATTTAATAAGATGGATATTTGGATCATAAGTTCGGAGTGATTAAAGTTATATTTGTAGTTGAACTTATCTAAAATATATTTTGTCCAGAGTAAGAGCAAAACAAACGTATAAATTTTTGACTAACTGAACCATTATCTGATACTTATCAGGATCATAGGAAGATGAGACTGGTGAACTTCTCTTCTCATGATGTTATCCTAATACTTTTGTAAATAGATCTAATTTATGTATTCAATAATTACATTTTTTGAAATGTCCGTCACTAGTATTAAAAGCGCTTCTTCCTGCGTATGTTCACCATTTCAACACATCTCTCTTTTCTTACCCCTCATCTTCAGCTCCTTCTATCTCCTCTCTCTTATGGTTGTGATGATATTCACACTATTATGCTTCATTATGAGATTTAAATGTGATGGTATTACATTAGTATTGTTATGACTGTGATGATATTACACTGTGTATGCTTCATTCATATTTTAGATATTGAAAATTTTCTGAATCTGGGCAATGATAGACTTAATTTGAGACTCTTTTAGTTTTGCACTTGGTTTTGACATGGTGTATTACACTTCTGCTGCTTCTCTGAATATGAGATTGGTTTTGACATGGTATGTTACACTATTGGTTCTCATAGAATTATCTGAGAAGAGGTAGAGCATTATGCTTCCTCAGACGTGGCATATTACATTATTGCTTCTCTAAATATTATGCTTCCTCCAAGATTATTCTAAAGTTCATGAAATGTGATATTCAAAAAGTTTTGAGCCTAGATAGTGAAGAAAATTAGTGTGATGCTGAGCCATACTGTGTTTCTTGCATCTTTGATAATTTGAATTTATCCCCTATGTTAACATCACACTTTTAACTATTAATGTCTATGATTGTTTTATGAGTTTCAGCTTCAAGATAAGCATTTGATGATTTTGAGATGTGCTAGAGGCTAGAGCAACTGAGAAGTGGCAGAGCATCATCATCCGACGGTTACAAGCACAATACTACAAACAAAGAGTTGACTTATTGTTGTTCTGAGCCTACAATGTTTAGAATTTTATTTAATCTTTTGTATAATCTTTAGAATTTTGTATAAAGATGAAAAGTCCAAAGATGAGTAAGACATGTATGAGAATTTTTGAAGTTATATCATTGAGCAAGCCTAATGTTATATAAATTATATCATTGATTGATATTTGTATCAAGAATGGGAGGAATGATACAGCTTTCAGTCGTAGGCTTTTTCAAAGTTGAGAGAACTTGGAAGAATAATTACCATAGTCTTTTGATTTTAAAAGAGAAACTGCGGGCAGCTTTTTAAAGCCTAAGAAGAACTAAAAGTAATCTGAAGTTGATCTCATTCAATCTATGACATGAGTTATGGCAATCTGTAGCAATCTGTGTAGTACTTGTATGCATTCCAGTTGGTAGTTTTTATGATGCTACTAGATCATCTCTTCTCATAGTTTCCACTTCCGTAGTAGCCTCTATTCATTTTTCATAGCGAGGAGATGAAGATATGGGAAGAAATCCATGCGATGCGAACCATTGTGGGTTGTAAAGATGCACTACAGCCATCTCTTGTAGAGGAGCTCAAAGCTCTCTATCTCTTCACTAGAGTGGAACCACCTACAACTCTTTAAGGACAACGCTGATCTTGTGGAGGTTGAGAATAAGCTTCAGTTCTTAAAATGTATATATAATTGGAGTTGAATAAATAAACACTTGAAGTTGCTTTTAACAATTCCTTGATCTTGTTAACATCAGCTATATATGCATTTATTTTAAATTGTAACTCAATTAACCAAACAATTGATCGTCAAAGTATCTGCTCATTAATACTCATTATCATTCATGTTCATCTCAGAAAAGGTTAGCTAGCTAGTTTCCTAACCCACACATGACATATATGCTACGCTGCGCATAATCTATTTATCTAGCTCTTTCAGAATGCATACTTAAATCCATGTATCTTTTATAGGGCTCGACGATCAAATAACTTACTGGAATCCAGACAAGGTGTAACAATAATCAATGAAGAAGATCCCCAAAGTCATAATAATGTCGATGTGGTCAACAAAAATAAGAGGCAAACAACAGCGTCGGAGAATATTATTACGGTGCAGAACAAAAATCGCGAGACTGCAGGAGATTCTCACGTCTCTTAGGTACAGGAATCCCAAACTTGACATTATATATTTATATATTTGTATACATCTTTCCATTTGAAAATAATCATTCTGTACATGGTTAACATAACGATATTGGATAACTTGCCAAAATGAAAAACAAGTCGCAAACAACAATTACAGTACATTGAAAAAGAGGGAAAATTATGTGGCAATTGAAAAACATGCCATACAAGCTAGAACATGAAAAATATGGCACTACGTAGCTAAATTTATGCGGTTTTCATCTGCCAAATCTTCAGGATTCGGGCATTCACAGAGGTGCCTGTTGCATTGTTAAACAGAAAAGCTCATGCTGAATTGTAGATTGCTTCTGTTGGGTACACGTGAGACATGGCACCTACTCTTCCTCCTTGAGCAAAACATTCCACAATGGAGTGATCCACCTAATAGAAGAACAAAGTAAAGATCATACAGAATAAAAGAAAAATAACTAAAGTGAAACTAGACAAAGGGTTCCAATTAAGAAAAAACGACTCACCAAAATTCTAAGGGATAACATTTCACCAAATTCTAAGGGATAACATTCTGAGGGAAAAAAATTTCAAGTAGATTAGATTAAAAAAAAGTTTGTTAAAACCAATCTCAATACGACTGTATGGCTCAGCATCACACTAATTTTCTTCACTAACTAGGCCTAAAACTTTTTGAATATCACATTTCATGAACTTTAGAAAAATCTCTGAGGAAGCATAATGAATGCATCACCAATAGTGTAATATACCATGTCAAAACCAATCTCATATTCAGAAAAGCAATGTCAAAACTAATGCCATATTGAGAAGCAGCGGAAGTATAATTGTAGATGTCAAAACCAACTGCGAAACTAGAAAAGACCCAAATTAAGTTCATTATTGCTCAGATTCAGAAAATCTTCAATCACTAAAACCCCGCAACTTGAGTTCATCTTTAATCCAGATTGAGTGTGAATATCATCAGAGCCATAATGGCGTGAATATCATATATATATTCCTAAATTAAGTTCATCATTGCCCAGTTTCAGAAATTATTCAATCACTAAAATATGAAAGGTCATCTTCAGTCCAGGATGAGTCTGAATATCAACACATCCACAATAGTGTGAATATCATAATATTCAGTTCAAAGCATAATAGTGTGAATATCATCACAGCATAACCATAATATTGAGTTCAAAGCATGAGCATTAATAGAAGCAGTTTATCTTCAGCCCAAATTTAGACAAAAAATTTAGACATAAAAGCATAATGAACCCCCACCTCATTCGAAGGGGAAAACTCAAAAAATTTAGACAAAACCAAATACTTCCCTCAATAGCGTAATATACCTGGACAAAACCAAATACTATCTAGGCTCAAAAATTTTTGAATATCACATTTCATGAACTTTAAGAAAATTCTCAGAGGAAGCATAATGAATGCATCACCAATAGCGTAATATACCCATGTCAAAACCAATTTCATATTCAGAGAAGCAATGTCAAAACCAATGCCATGTTGAGAAGCAGCAGAAGTATAATTGTAGATGTCAAAACCTACTCCGAAACTAAATGAGACAAGTTCATTATTGCTCAGATTTAGAAATTCTTCAATCACTAAAACCTCGCAATTTGAGTTCATCTTTAGTCCAGAATGAGTGTGAATATCATCAGAGCCATAATGGTGTGAATATCGAATAACTGAAAACTCCAGCTCCCAATAAGGATCTCAGCTTCCCAGCACTTAATAGACTAACTATATATGAGTCAGGGAATTTGGCAACATTCAGTGAAGTGACAATCGTAAAGCTCAGATAGGATTATTTCATCACTAGTCACTCCTATTAATCATTAAATCATAGTGTGCAACTTCAGAAACATAATCGATCTCATCATCACTTATAACCAACGAGGAAAAATAAAACTCAGATAGGATTAATTCATCACTAGTCACTCCTACAAATCATTAAATAAATGATTCATAGTGTGCAACTTCAAAAACATAATCCATCTCATCATCACTTGTAAAACTAGAATCCAAGTTATCCAAAGAGGAAGCAAACTCACAGTCACATGAATGTAACAGACTATTTGGAGAATCGAATACTTCCCTGACATATTGTAGCTGATCATCTTGTTCCACACACTATTCTTGAGATGCAAACACCTTGTTCAAATTTTTTGCATTTCCAACTGCTCCAAGTGCTCAACCTAGCATGCAAGTTATAAATTAAAAAAATCAGTACATGTACAAATTTTGTGATATCCTAAGAAGCATTTCAGTGTTACAAAAGCAAACTAACAAAATAAAAGATAAGATATTTCTATGCCGCTAATACACTTTTTTGTCTTCCCAAACTCTTCCATCTAAGTGATTAGCACATCCCTAACAAATAATATGCTACATTGATTAAAATAAGTCTGATTTTGAACAGAATTCCTTGAAATGTTGACTGCATTTTTCTTAAAGGCTAAGGACAAGAACAAATAACAGGTTTTTGAGTTAAAAGATTGTTTTATAAAGAAAACAGTTTTAGCGACAAACACCCTTTATATTTCACTTTGGAGAAGACTAGGAGAAAAACCCAATTACCTGAAGGTAGCCAACTCTTTGTTTTGTTCCGTGAGCAGGTCATCTTTAGCCCAAGCCTACAAAAATAAGTACAAATTGTATCACTTTTAAATATTTAAATATATTAAAAAATAATAATAAGTTCTGTTCAGTATATGGGAAAACATACTGCTTCATAGTCAAGTTTGATGGCACGGAGTTCTCTTTCCTTCTCTTCCAATTTCATTTCCAACTCACGAATATGTTTTTCTCTTTCCTCTAGCTTCTCCTGAACAAAAATTACAGGAAAAAGATAAATGTAAGATTTAGGATAACCTATTTCAAACATTATGAATGCAAATGAATGATGATGAATGCAAGAAACACAAGAAAAATCTCCGGCAACTGCAAAAAAAAAAGAAAAGAGAGATGTGTTGAAATGGTGAACATATGCAGGAAGAAGCTCTTTTAATACTAGTGACGGACATTTCAAAAAATGTAATTATTGAATACATAAATTAGATCTATTTACAAAAGTATTAGGATAACCTCATGAGAAGAGAAGTTCACCAGTCTCATCTTCCTATGATCCTGATAAGTATCAGATAATGCTTCAGTTAGTCAAAAATTTATACGTTTGTTTTGCTCTTACTCTGGACAAAATATATTTTAGATAAGTTCAACTAAAAATATAACTTTAATCATTCCAAACTTATGATCCAAATATCCATCTTATTAAATCATTTAATTTCATACAATACACAAATCATATCTCGACTAGTATAACTTGAAAAGAACTGTGTTTGTGTGGTTGTCCATGTCTGAGCGCGTGGCATCTTGCTTCATTTCCACGCATGCTTTTTCCTCCCTACTCATTTTTATCAGCTTCATGCAAGCGTTAGGAGTTGATGAACATTACTATGTGCAAGGAGGCGAACAACACCCTTAATACTCATTTCTAGTATCCACGCACAACCAACCATGAAAATACGCTTCACCAAATTCTAATGTCAGACATGCTCCCCCCCTTCATTTAACAATACAATGCAAGTATTATGAATCAATTAGAAATAATCATGTAATGAGGATTGAATGATATCATCAAAATATTTTTCTAATGCATAATAATGACCATCAAATTTTAACATGTGATTGGACCATGTTCGTCGCACATGCTTGTAGCTGCCGCTCTTCACGTATACTCACACAATGCACATGCTTGTAAGCTGCCGCTCTTCGCGTATACTCACACAATGCACATCACTACAAATCAAGAACTAAAACTCCAACATGCAAACCAAAACAAACAACATAACAAAACCAACAAACCTTCAGCTTCGAAACCGCATCCGCGTGCTCCCTAATCTGCGTCTGGAAACTATTCTGAACCTCCATGATCTCATTCATCACAATCGACTGCGCATTCAGCTCAATCTCCACATGCTGCAGCTGCTGCAGCTCCTCCCTCTACCTCGAGATTTCCTGAATCCTCTGCTGTAAAATCTCATTACTCAACCCCCCACTGCCGTCAATCATAATCGAACAAAAATCCCCATCAAGCGGCCCTCTTCTCTCTGCAATCCTCCACTCAACCTGCTCCGAATCCTAAAGCACAACGACAAAATAACAATCAAGAAATGCCGAAACCTATAAATAAAAAAAAGCCAAAAAAAGGTTCGTTCTTTTACCTCGTTGTTTGAGATTGCGCGCCATTCCTTTCTCGACGGTTGCGGGGAATGGGACAGGACAGGGAGGGGGCCGCCGCGAGCAGCGGAGGACTCCATTTCAGGTCGAAACTACCAGAAACCCTAAAACCCCACAGATTGAAATCGCTCAAATTAGGGTTTAATTGGGAATAAAATGATAGATCGGGGGAACCCTAGGAAAAGGTGGGATTTTTAGGGTTTAGGATTGATACGGAAAGTGAGCGAGCTGCCGCATTTCATCAGAGAGAGATAGGGATAAGGGTTTCGAAGATTCGAAGAGAGCAGGACGAAGTTAGAGAGCGGGAGAGAGAGCGTGAGAAGTATAGAGAGGGATTAGGGTTTCTTCGAGAGCGGGACGAGGATAGAGAGCGGGAGAGAGAGCTCGAGAAGATAAGAGATAGGGTGTTGGAGTTTCGATTATACCCCTCTTACCCCCTCAACATATCTTCAGATAAGCGGCTGGAGATCTCAGCCGTTCGATCGCGATCAATAGTGATCGGATGGCTGAAATCTCCAGCTCCCGATAAGGATTCCAGCTTCCCAGCTCTTAATAGACTTACTCTATATATATATATATATATATATATATATATATATATATATATATATATTATACTTTTGAAATTACAGGGTGTTACATCATTAAAGAGTTAAAATGTCTCTCTACTATCTCTATAGATGAATTACAAGGATTTGTTCATGCTCATAAGCAAAGAATAAACCAAAATAAAAAAATGGAGAAAATTTGGGGCAAGCTCCCCAAAATAAGTTGAGAATTGAAGAAGGTGCACAAAGAGGATGTGGCCGAGGCAACAGAGGCAGAGACAGTTACATAGAGGCTCAAATTCTCAAAGAGTGCGTGGAAGGAAATCTTACCAACATCAGTATGAAGAAAATGATCGTGAACAATCAACTGGTCGAGGACAAGGACGTGGATGAGAACTAGGTGCACATGGTCGAGGCTGTGGAAGATACTACCAAACTCACAGAACTTAATATCATGCTACAACTGTAAAGACTATGATCACTTCAACAATGACTGTGCAAGCCAAACAGAAAGCACAGTCACAGAGAAGAGCAACACTTTCACAAAAGATGGAAGTGATGAATCAGCAGTACTCCTAGTATGCCAGAATCAAGAATACAAGAATCGAGATATTTGGTACCTGGATTCAGGAGCCAGCAACCATATGTGTGGAATCAAGGAGTACTTCACCGAGCTAAATGGGTCATTTGGAGGCGAAGTATCTTTCGGAGATCGGTCAAAGATTCGAGCCAAAGTCAAGGGTGACATTATGATCCAGACCAAATCTGGCGACCACAGGTATATCTCTTATATTTACTATGTTCCCACATTGCAAAACAATATCCTCAGTCTAGGTTAGCTATTGGAAAGAGGGTATGATATTCAATTGAAGGATTTTACTCTCACCATCAAGAATAAAGGAGAAGTAATTGCTAAGGTGGGCATGTCCAGAAATAGACTGTTTACTTTAAATATTAATACTGCTAGTGTTAAATGTCTGAAGTCAATAATCAAAGACGAATCTTGGATATGGACATTTGTGCTATGGGCATTTAACATTTAGTGAACTTAATCTACTATGAAAGGGAAAGATGGTGAGAAGCTTGCCACAGATTGAGCACCCAAATCAACTATGCGAAGGTTGTATGATGGGCAAGCAACATAGAAAAAGCTTTGAAGTGGGAAATTCCATGATAGCTATATATAAAGCCATTGCAACTGGTGCACACAAATATTGCGGAACCATTTCAAATCATTTCACTTGGAGGTAACGATACTTTCTTACATTTATTGATGATTATGGTAGAAAAGCAAAGTGGGTACTACATCAAAGTACTCAGATCCAACCGTGGAGGAAAATATAACTCAACAAAGTTGGATGAGTTTTATAAGAAGCATGGGATCATCCACCAGCTCACTGCGGCATACACTCCACAGCCAAATGGAGTAGCAGAAAGGAAGAATCACACGGTTCTCAACATGGCAAGGAGCATGATGAAGAGTAAGTACCTGCCAAAGACATTCTGGGCCAAAGCCATAGAATGTGTTGTATATCATCTAAATAGGTGTCCGACTCGATGTGTGAGGTTCAAGACACCGCTATAGAGTTGGAGCAATCTGAAGTCAAGTCTTAACCACTTGATGGTATCCGGATGCATCGAATATGCATACATTCCAGATCAAAAAGGAAGAAGCTCGATGATCGAGGAGAGATATGCATCTTCATCGGCTACGACAAGAGAACCAAGGTGTACAAGTTATACAACCCAGTCACAAAGAAGTTGATCATTTCGAGAGATGTGGAGTTCGATGAAGAAAATTACTGGTGGTGGACCGATGGAGAGAAGAAAAGCATTAGGATCATCGCTTTCCAGCCCTAATACAAGCAGCTCTTCAAGGAGGGCATTTGGACGAGTACAAAGTCTCAATGACTTGTATGAGAATACAGAACCTGTGGAACTAACATAAAACTGCAGTATATTCTTCCATCTTGCATAATGCGATCCTGTCACCTACCAGGAAGCTGCAAAAGAAGCGAAGTGAAACAAAGCGATGGACGAAAAGATCAAGGCGATCCAATGTAATGACACATAGGAGTTGAAAACACTGCCCGAAGGCCATAATGAAATTAGAGGGAAATGGGTCTATAAAACAAAGACCAACCAAGAAGGCAAGGTGGAAAAGTGCAAGGCAAGACTAGTAGCTAAAGGCTACAGTCAAAGAGAAAGCGTTGACTACGAAGATGTTTTTGCCCCAATAGCAAGCAGACTGCTCATCGCACTAGCCTCTCAAACCAGATGGAAGATCTATTAGATGGATGTAAAGCCTGCATTCTTGAATGACTACTTGGAGGAAGAAGTATACATCGAGCAACCACCAGGCTATGAGAACAAAGGATAAGAAGACAGTCTACAAGTTGAAGAAGACATTATATGGATTGAAACAAGCACCCAAAGTATGAAACACAAGGATCGATGACTACTTGCATAAGAATGGCTTCAAGAAAAACCCTTATGAGCATTCCCTATACACCAAGAAATAAGGCAATGACATCATGATCATGTTTGTGTATGTCGATGATATGATCATTACAGGGAATAATCCAAAGATATTCGAGGAGTTCAAAAGACGACGACCAAGGAGTTCGACATGACGGACATAGGAGAGATGTCATACTTTCTCGGTGTGGAGGTGATTCAATCAGAGAAAGGGATATTTACTTTCCAAAATAAGTATGCAAGTCAGATAATTGAAATGTTTAGCATTGCAGACTACAATCTAGCTAGTACTCCAATTGAAACTGGATTCAAGCTCAGGCGCAACCTGCCAGGAAACTATTTGATCCTACACTGTTCAAGGGCCTAGTTGAAAGTCTAACATATCTAACCATTATGAGGCCTGACATCACGTACGCAGTGGGGCCAGTAAGTAGATAGATGGAGGAGCCAAAGTATGGGCACTACAAGGCTGCCAAGAGAATACTAAGGTACGTCAAAGGCGCTATTGGAGATGGATTGTACACACACTCAAAAGAGGCCAGGTTGGTTGGCTACACTGACAATGACTACAAAGGATACTTAGATGAAAGGAAAAGCACATCCGGGTATGCATTCAACATTGGATCATCTGCATTTTCATGGACTTCGAACAAGCAGTCAATAGTTGCTCTGGCAACATGTGAAGCTGAGTACATAGTAGCAGCAACATTTGCATGCCAGGCAATATGGCTCAGAAACCTCATACATAAGTTAAATCATCAACAACATGAGCCTACACTAATGTAGGCTGATAATTGATATGCGATTGAACTGGCAAAAAATTTAGTTGCACATTAAGACAAGGTTCCACTTTCTGCACGATCAATCTAAGTTGAAGAGAGTAAAGCTCAATTACTGCATGATGGAAGAACAAGTTGCTGACATCTTTACTAAGCCATTAACGACCGAAGTATTTGAAAAGTTGAAGATCAAGCTCGGGGTGATCGAATTTTCTGATGAGGGGAGTGTTGAGAATCATCACCAAGTTTCTAGACTACATTCTAGAAAGTTCAAGATCATTTCTAGACTACTCTCAAGAAAGTTCAGCATTTAGACTTATCTTATAGATTCATCAAGAAGCTTCCCATTTAATGAACTTTTCTAAAGAATTCTCCCACCAGCCTAACCCAACTATAACTACCACTTAGAGGTTGGCTATTTGGATCAAGCTCCTATGAAGAGGAATAAAGTGAGTAGTAAAGAAAGCAGTGTGATAGTGAGGTAGAGTATAGGTGTTGAAACACCTAATGAGAGAAAGAGTGCTTACTGGTGTGCGATATATTTGTGAGTCTATTGTATCACTGTTATTGTATTGATAATATTGTATAACCAAGAAGTCCTCCTTTTGTCATTGTTCGCATATAAGTCCTCCATTATATTCTTCTACTTCTTTCCAACACCCTTACTATCCATGGCTGAGCCCATCCCACCTAAGGTGATAAAGAACCAAGAGAAGAGTTCGACTGTTTGGGACCGTTGGATGATACATGCAAACCTAATCATGAGGGAGCTCTTACAGTGGCTCAAGGACAGAGGCCTCAATGCCTATAGCATCTTATGTGGTACCTCGCTGTTCTACAATAGTCTGATCTACAATTAGAGCTTCTATTGGGTCCTATCGGGTTGGGTCATCCACTACTCGGACCCGGACCCGGTACCTTACGGGTCCAAAAATTGGACCTGAATCTGGACTTGCGAGAATCAGGTTCAGGTTCGGATCCGGGTCCGGGTCCTAATTATAAAAATATACCCGTTGGGTCTGGTAGCGGAGAATAAATATTTGCACTTAAGTATTTTTGCACACGATACCCTACAGTTTTAACAATTTTTGTACTACGTACATGAATAAATATTATATTTACACATATATCTTCAATAATTACTATTTATGTATATCCCTATAACTCTGTTATTCAAATTTCATATTTTTTGGATTTTTTTAACGGGTCCGGGTCCGAGTCGGTTCTATTTTGAGCGGACCCAGACCCGGACCCGAAAGTGCATCGGGTCTTATTTTAGGACCCAGACCCAGACCCGTATAGATCGGGTCGGTTCCGATCCAATGCCGGGTCCGGGTCGGGTCCGGGTACCGGGTAAATGTGATAGTGCTATCTACAAAAGTATGATTCATAAGAACAATGAACGATTGGATAGGAAGGTGGTGGAGTTGGCTAAAGCGGTGGCCAAGGTGGAGGTGCCATCATATAGGCACCATGTGGACAATGTGGTGGCTTGTGAAGATGACGATGGTAAATGATGTTGATAACCCTCTTATATTGATTTACTTCCGACCGGTAGATTTTAGGTATATAAAATCGAAGGAAGTATATAAAGTATCGTACAAGGATGTGAGAATGTTGGATATGTTGTCATGCTCGTGCACCCGGAGAGGTTATGAGGGACATTTTCTAAGGAAATTCTTTGACATTTTGATATATAAGTCTGAATCTTCATCTATTTATAGCAGTTTACAAGAAGTTTTCTACAATGTGTTCTTCTTGATCAGAAGCTTCATGTATGATCAAAGTTCAAATAAATAATTTCAGAGTAGCTGAAGCTAACTAATAGTTGCCGGTGACTACCAGTTTATAATTATTTTGCTACCGTTTCAAGTAATATTTTGCTTGTGTGCCAGTCAATAACTGAGCAATAGTCGTGTTCTATGGAATAGGAAGCGATGACCTATATACACAAACTCTTACTTAGACGCATTTTCCCTCTTGTAATTGTGTTACAGCAAATTGGTAGCGGTTGTAAACTAGGATACTAACAACGATGAGAAGAGCTGATACATAGTAAAACAATTCAACCTCAAGTTGGCATCCATATTCAGTGGGTCGTCTACTGATATGACACACCATTTTGGCTTTTACCATAACATAAAACTTATTATTAAGAGTTGAGTCATAAAAGTGCTCTCACACCCATTGCCCTGATCCCGGCATAGGCTCTTGAACACGCCACAACCCTAAACTGCTCCACAGAGAGCTTCCCCATTCAATACCTTGGATTACCACTTAGACCCAGGAAGCTAAAAATGGCGGATTGGATGCCCATTATTGACAGGGTTGAGAAACGTCCAACAGGCTGGAAAGGCAAAGCCCTATACTTGGAAGGGAGAGTCACGCTTATTAACGCAGGTACTCTCGAACCTCCCGGCCTATTATCTCTCCTTCTTTGAAATGCCGCGATGGGTAATCCAAAGAATTGCTCAGATGCGGAAACGCTTCCTTTGGAAAGGGGCTGACCCAAATCGAGGTGGTTATCACCTCATCAGATGATACATGGAGGCCTAGGTATTATTGATTTGCGAGATATGAATCTGGCACTTTTGGGCAAATGGTAGTGGAAAGTGTTCCACCCTAATGGGGAAGGGTGGCAGAAATTTGTCTAGGGCTATATGCAAGGGAATGGGACGAGAAACATGGGCTTCAGGATAGGCCCCCGGGTGTCCTGGTTCTGTAAAGGCATCACCAAGGCATACGAACCCTTCACTAGCTGCGTCAAGTCAGTTATCGGTAACGGAAAACTCACCAGGTTCTGGTGGGACAAGTGGTGCGTTGATCACATGCTCAGAATCCTGTTTCCCGATCTATATGAACAGGCATCACAACCACATTGCACGGTGGCCGCAGCATGGAAAAGAGGCACTTGAAATCCATCTTTCAAACAGCCGCTTGACATAGGCTCCCACCTCAGACTTACGGAGCTTCAGGCCTACATCTCCAACGCTGGTATTGGCTGCTCCCAGGGTCCAGACAAAAAACTCTGGGGATTGGAGAAGAACGACAAGTTCACGGTTCGCTCCTTGTACAAGCGCATCCATTTTAGGGGGTGTTCCCCAAAGTGGGCTACCGTCATCTGGAAGACGAAAGTTTCGCTTAAAATCAAAGCCTTCTTATGTTTGGTACTGAATGACGCGATCCTGACTAGAGAAAACCTCGCTAAGTGACAACCGAATGCGGACCCTCAATGCGGTTTCTGCCACACCACCGTCGAGACCAGAGACCATCTTTTTCTTCAGTGTCCTAGAAGTAAAGCGGTACTCGTAGAGGTACTCAGTGCCCTAGGGACGACTCAATATCCTAGCACTTACGAGGACCTATGGGTAGGCCCTAAGTTCGCAACGGAGAGGGGGGCCATGAGAGAAGCGTGGTATTTAGCTATCGCCGAAATGACCTGGGTTTTCTAGCTAGACAGAAATAATCTTTACTTTCGTAGAACCTGCAATAGTATTTCTGACAATTTGACTCACATTATGCATTTTATCTCCTTTTGGGCTAATGTGGCAGCAGCAGGTCCCATGGGTAGGATCGGGAGCATTTTCCAAGTAGAGGAGTTTGATGACGAGGAGATCGAGATCGGGCCGACGATCGACTGACAGCCAGCACAGCACGATCCACTAGATTTTGATTGCCCACCACCCCAGGGTTTGTTGGGAGGATCTGATATATTACCTTGCTGTTTAGCTATGTTTTTTTTGTCCCACCCCCCATGTTTGGGGTGGAGTTTATATACTTTTGTTCTGTTTTAGGTTTTTGTAGTAGGCTCAGTTTTCTGAGTATGTTTTATTAATCTCTTATTAATGAAACAGGATGGCCAGATTCCACCTTTCCTTTAAAAAAAAAGGAGTTGAGTCATAAGAGAGGCAAACTAAAAGATTAATAGGTCCAGTATGGCGATCACGGTTGGGCTTTAGCCTGTCGCAGTGAATAAATACTATCTACTTGGTGTAAAGCAAGGGTTGCAGTGTTAAAGCATCCACTATCATTTTCTAAATACTCAAAATTTAGCAATCGAAGTAGAAAAGTCACTCACAGTTGTTTGCTAAAAACCCAAATATTAGAATAGGAGTGAACAGTGCATCGCTAAGCTTAGGAGTCGCTTTAGAAGCCTGCTAAATATAGAAAACGGATGAAGATGATCCGTTTGAGGAAAAAAAAAAAGGGACGGATGGTACATGAAGCTCCGTCCCTCATTTATTTGGAAAAAAAATTTAAATAGTCTTAATTGAGAGACGGATGGAGTTCATCCGTCCCTCAATTTTTAATTATTAAATTATTTTTTAATTACTGATTTACCCTCTCACCAAAATTAAGTAGGCTTAGGATCTAAGGGCAAAATTGTAATTTCAAATTTTCATAATTTGAAAAAAAAAGGAAAAAAAAAGGCTCAGAAGGATGAACTACATCCGTCTGTCCTTTCTCCCCCTTTTTTTAGGCTCAGTTTGGAAAAAAAAAATATCGGACAGATGAAGAACATCCGTCCGACGTTTCAGAAAATTATAATAATAATAATAGCATCAAATGGAGGATCATCATCTGGCCTATTTTTTAAAAAAAATCTCGCTTTTAGCAATAACAATAGCAGCAACGATAGTGGAGGCCACGTATAGTTTCTAAATCCTAATTGTTAAAAGTAGAAAATTTAGCGAAAACGATAGTGGATGCTCTTATAGCTTAAGTAGATGGATATTAATTTTCACAAAATTTGTTTAAACAGAATTAAATTCCTACTAGAATTTAACCCTAAGTGTACTGTTTCGTAAACAGTGAAGTTCACAATAAACAAAGAATAAATAGAAGATAATATATCTTCAATTCTGACCTTTGATGATGATCAACGAATAGACTGAGGCTTGCTAAGAAATTTCTGATTAGTGTAATTTTTACACGATTTTTATTAATTTCTTTACGCATTAAAATTGTGAGTTCTCATTTTATTTCTTTAAATTTGATCTAATTTCAAATTATTTTTATTTATTTGTTTGTTCTTGAAGGAATGAGATGGACAAGTGCAAAAGGTGAGTGTTTTGGTTAAATCAAGGAAGAAAACAAGGATAAATAATTCAAACTTCATATTGATTCTATGTGATTGAAATTAATTATTGGATTAAATTAATTGAATGTTTAGTTTCAAATCTAAGAGATTAATCTTATTCTTTTGGTTTTAACTAACTAATTATTTAAACCTAAACTTATCCTATTAATTAACTACCTTTCCTCCTCATAAAAATAGAGCACCTAAAACTTGTATGGCTGTTTTGGACATGAAGATGGACGAATCTAAACTTTTGCTCTAAATCAAAGATGTTGGTCGTCGATTCTTCTTTGAAACAAGTACTCATATATTATGAATGGAGTTTTGTAGCTCTAGAAAAATTCATTTTTCTTCAACTGTGCATAGAAATTCGAGAACAGGAAATTCGGGTTGCGGGTTTCGGATCCAAGTTAGTTGTAATTGTGTTTATCTTTCTAGGGTTTCTTTGGCTGCTATATATAAATGCTAATATGAATTCTAGGGGACGGAGAAAGAGATTGGAGGCTAGGAGAATTGGAGGAGTTGACTCATCATACCGTTGGAGAGCAAGAGCCATAGTGTTCGTCAAGATCGTCTAAAGTTCTTTTTTCTCTTCTATTTTTCATTATGCAATCTAATACAATGTTTATTAGTTGCAAATTTGTCATGAACTAAGTTTATTTTTCTAGGGCTTCGATGTAGCCTAGTTTTGAAAACACAATTCGAATTTCATGTTATTTTATTCTTCTACTTTTACATGGTTGTGTGTTTAATTTTGTTCTTAATGCGTACAATTGTCTGGACAACTATTGTTTGAATTATTGAATTATGGGAATGTCGGGAAGTAACTTGTGATTTAGAATTATAGAATTAAATATCACTGATTGAGCAAATTTAGAGACAATTTACCGCTATTAATGTGACCATAGAGAAATCCATAAAACTTAATGAATCTTTAAATAATTAAATTTGCATAGAGATTTGACGAATTATTAGTTGGGAATATGTTAGGTGTTATTCGAGAGAAGATATTGAATAATTAGGAGATTTTGGTTTACAACTTGGAGGAGTAGAGATTTTATTTTCATGAAATTATAAATTGTATGGAACTAGCTAGGTGAAATCAAAAGTCCTAGAATTAGTTTTGCTATTAATAAACCCTAAAATTTTAGATTTAGCTCTTTTTAATTAGTTTAGTTTTACTTTAGTTTAATTTAATTTAATTTATACTTTTATTAAATTTTTGATTCTTCAAATAGTAGTTAATCTGGTGAAATTTGGTACTCAATAAAATAATTAGTCTTTGTGAGTCGACACTCTTTTCTTTCAAACAATACTACTTGTTGCGATTTATGCACTTGCAAATTATTCCATTAATTTTCTTCGACTTTAATTCTGCTTGCTATGGTGCATACAGTGTTGTCAGTGGTAGTCTCCCAAAATACAATTGTCTGATTCCCATTAACCGACACTGGAATAATGGAGCCTCTGGCGATATGGATATGAACGATTTTTTGTTTTAAAATTAGCACTGATAATGGATATGAAAATTTGAATAACGAGTTGATCAGATTTGTCTTCTATTTATTGGCATTACGTATTTAGCAGTTGCTATTGCTTGGGAAAACTGTCTTATAGATTCTTCCTTTGAAATAAACCCATTTGGATGCTTCATGTAGATTTCTTCCTTAATATCCCCAATTAAGAATGTCATCTTGACATCCATTTGATGGATTTCAAGATTGTAAATAGATGCTATTGTTATCAACATTTTTATGGAGGTTATCCGCGTAACCATATAATAGGTATCAAAGAAGTTTAAGCTCTCCTTCTGACAATACCCTTTAACCACTAATCTATCTTTATATTTGTCAATGAAACCATCTAGTTTTATCTTCCTCATGAAGATCCATTAAAATCTGATTGGTTATGTCCGGTGGAAGGTCAACCCATTTCCAAGTGTGATTGTTTAGAATCGATTCAATCTCACTATTGATAGCTTCTTAAGATGAGGAACCGAGACCTTTGCAAAGCACCCCCACACTTTGAGGTATTTTTAGTTAGGAAAATGTTCTTACCATAATGGAATTGAGTTTCTTTCCAATAAGGAGACTCTGATGATGTGATTGCCTCTTTGAAAGTCTGAGGTTCGGCCTCTAATATGTATGTTAGAAAGTCTAGACCGAAAGACTTAGAGGTTTTAGTCCTTTGGTTCTATTTCATCATGTTTCTCAGTTGACACTTCTCTTATTCTTTTGAGAATAAGGTTTCCATTTTTTTTTGTGCGGAAACACATCTTCAAAGAATCTGGCATCTCTTAACTCAATGATTGTGTTTAACTGATGTCATATTCTTCATATTTAAAGACTATAAATCTATAAGCACTACTATTTTTGGCATGGGCTAAAAAATAGTAATCTACCGTTTTTTGTCCAAGTTTGGTTCTCTTAGGATGAGGAACCAAGACCTTTGCAAAACACCCCCACACTTTGAGGTATTTGTAGTTAGGCAAATGTCCTTTCCATATTGGAATTGAGTCAGTTTTCTTGTCTGGGACCCTGTTTAGTATGTGATTAGACATACACAAGACTTCCCCTCACAAATTCGTAAGTAGACCAGAAGTTATAAGCATGACGTTAAATATATATTTTAACATTATGTTCTTTCTTTCTGCCACTCTTTTTTGCTGATGTGAGTGTGGGGATGTTGTTTGGTGGGTTATCTCATATTCTGCACACAGTTGTGCAAAATGTGACTCGTATTCTCCTCATCGTCAGGCCTCAATATTTTGGTCATTTTGTTAAGCTGATTTTCTACTTCAACCTTGTATTCTGTGAATATTGCAATTGCTTTGTCTGTACTACTTAGTAAATACATGTTGGAATACCGAGTGCAATCATCGATAAATGTGATAAAATAGTTTTTCCCACCCCCTGTAGGTAAGGACTTAAAATCATATAAATCAGTATGAATTAAGCCTAAAGGCTCAGTACTCATGTCCACCGTGTTGAATTTCTTAACTATTATTGCTTCTACACAAGTCTGACACTTATGATTTTTATCAACTTTACACTTTGGAATTAAATCGAAATTTGCAAGTTTTTTTTATTTTTTGAAAATTTATGTGCCCTAATCTATCATATCATAAAAGTGTTTCGGACTCAAGGAAATAAGAAACTAAACTTTTATTAATATTTTAGCCGACTATGGCTACATTAGCTTTAAATAACCCATCACATAGGTATCCCCTCTTGTTAGCACCAGCTTGTCTAACTCAATCACGATATGAAATTCTAACTCAATCACGATATGAAATTCTTTCCTGGTTATGCCTCAGATCCCAGAAGAGACTGAGAAATAGGTACCGGTACCCAACAATAATGAAAAATCTGTGTTTTATACATACACAGGAGAAACTTGAAATTGAAAAGATTTTGTCATTGATGACATTTTCTCATATGTAGTAGTAGATGAGATTAAAAAGGGTGATGAAAATAGGATAATACTAAACCATGAAAAAATCTTGAATGTCGAAAGAGACACGATTTGCCAAAATGTAAGGATGCGATTCATGCGGAACTCGATTCCCTCGCAAAATGTGGAGTGTTTGGTCCTATAGTACAAACCCCAAAAGGAATAAACCTTGTAGATTTTAAATATGTGTTTGTAAGATAAACAAATGAAAAGAATGAGATCCAACGGTATAAAGCACGGTTAGTTGCTCAAGGATTCTCACAAAGAAGAGGAATAGATTATACAGAAACATATTCCCCAGTCATGAACATCATCACATTTACATATCAAATAAGTCTCACTGTTTTTTAAAAACTCGATATGAGACTCCTGGATGTAATGAAAACATACATATATGGTAGCTCAGACAGTGAGATATATATGAAAATCCCCGAAGGATTTACCAGAAACCAAGTCTACAAATGCGCAGTGTATTTAATTAAAATGAGCCATATACGGTCTAAAACAATCTGGAAGAATGTGATACAATAGGCTCAATGAATATCTATCTAGAAAATGATATAATAATGATCTTACATATTCTTGCGTATTCATAAAGAAATCCCTAAAGAGATTCGTCATAGCAGTAGTCTATGTAGATGATATAAACTTGATTGGTTCTCCTGAAGGGATTGAAAAAGTTGCCAGCTATCTTAACGAAGAATTTGAGTTGAAAGACTTTGGTGAAACAAAATTTTGTCTCAGCCTGTAGATCGAGCACAGTAAAACTAAAAATTTTCATATCAAGCCAAATATGCTAAACATCTCATGAAGAGATGAGTGATTGTCATCTGCATAGTACACCTATAATGGTCAGGTCATTAGAAGTTGACCAAAATCCATATCGGTTGAAAGAAGAAAACAATGAAGATATCCTGGATCCTGAAGTACTATATTTGAGTGCAATATGTGCAATCGATTATTTAGCATAGTGCACTAGATATTGGTTTATATTATTCATATGTATATGATGACCTTGTTGGATATACAAACACAAGTTATATATCAGACCTCATTAGGGGAGATCACAAACAGAATATATTTTTCTTAATAGTTATGCAGCTATTTCATGGATATCAGTCAAATAAACAATTGCCGCAACATCGATCAATCATTCTGAGATACTGACACTTCATGAAACAAGTAAAGAATGACTATGGTCAATGTCTCTTGTTCAACATATTTGTGGGAGTTGCGAGCTCACAGAAGTCACAAACAAACCCACAATCATTTATGAGGATAATGCAGCATATATAAAGCAAATTCAAAAAGGCTTCATTAATGGAGACAGAATGAAGCACAACTCACCAAAAGATTTCCACCCACCAGCTTCAAGAAGAAAATATGATTAATGTACAGCAGATCAAGTCCTTAGAGAACCTTGCAGATCTCTTCACAAAAAATCCTCACAAAGTCCAGATTTTAAAAGTTAGTACATCGGATTGACATGAAAAAATTTCAGCAAATATGCATATAAAAATATAGGCTAATAAAGTTTTGGGATGTGATATAATGACCAAATGTATTATTATTATTATTATTATTATTATTATTATTATTATTATTATTATTTATTTTTTTTGGGTGGGGGGATCAATCAAGTTGATGTAAGAATTAAATATAATAACTTTTAGTGTTTTGAATGGAAGCATCCTGAAAATGTTGGTGGAGACATCCTAAAGAATGTATTTTTGCATTGTACTTTTTTCCTTCACTGGGATTTTCCCCAGTGAGATTTTCCTTCAAAATATTTTTAATGAGGAAATGTAAGTCGCACTCACTTAGATTCCTATAACCCCCGTTCCGGTAAATATGTATTTTCCTGAATAATTTTGGTATTTTGATTACTTATAAATTTATTTCTTGCTAAACAGGTTTTAGATCATCCACTAAGTGTTTTATAATCAACGATTACATTTATTTTGAAAAATGATGTATTTTCTATTTATAATTGAACGACTATTTATATGCTATATTATTATTGTTTGGATTTTAATGAACTTGTTAGTCTCAAATCATTTTCTAATACATATTATTATTATTATTATTATTATTATTGTTATTATTATTATTGTCATTATTCTTATTTTTGTCAAGCCCAATGTTATTACTACTATTATTATTACTTTGTTAAAAGCCCATTGATTTGATCTACATTATATTATTAATTATTTAATCTGAACCCAACCCAAGCCCATCTCCTATTGGATTCTTACCTAAACACATATCTATTGGATCCCAACCCGAATCCTAATCAAACCCATTAAACCAATCTCCCCCTAATAGTCAATCCCAAATTTTCTCCCTCACAATTCCCCGTATCTCCTAACCACTCACGTTCTCACCCCCACTATCTCATAACTACCCACAATTCACTCCCATTATTATATTTATTTTATATTATTATTTTATATAAAATCCCCCCTGTTCACTCTCTCTCTCTCTCTCTCCTCGTCTCACTCCCTCTCTCCTCTATTTACCCAAAAAAACAGAGAACCCCAACTCTCTCCTTGTCACCTGCCACCTTCGAGCGCTGCAATTACACCCTGAGCCCCGCCGCTCACCGTCCAATCACCTCCTCTCTTGAGCCTCGCCACCCTCGTCTACCAGTGCATACTGCACCGCCTGCCTCGCGACGCCCTCTCGTCGAACCCCCGCATCTTTCTCCATCTTCCTCGAGCACCCCGCTCGAGCACCACAAGAGCACGCCCCCCCCACCACCACCTTCCTCCTTCTTCTCCCTGCGTGGAAGCCCACTCGACACCGCCAACATCCGTCGACCACCCCATCGTTTTCAACCTCATACCTTGTCACCATTGCAGTCGACACCGCCCTGAAGCTCCTCGCCTTCCATCGTCGACGCAGTCACGTTGACCTCCTCCCCCGCAACTCAACCTCCGTTCGCTCGTCGCCACCGGAGCCACGTCCCATTGCCGGCCACCAATCCCTGAGCTCCTCTATTCTTGGGTTCAGCCAACAGTGCTTGATCAAGATCATCACGGTGCCTCCTTTCGAACTCATCCGTCCGATATCATCTCATCATCAATCTTGATCTGGCCGTTCGATCTTATCTCATCATCAAGTCTTGATCTCAATCGTCGGATCTCCCTTGATCATCATGATCGTGATCATCATCTTAATCTTGACCTTGATCTTGATCTTCGATCTCCGTCGTCCGATCATCCGATCTTGATCCCCATAAAGATCATCGTGACCGTTTGCTCATTGCTGTATTGCCGGGATTCCGATCCCATTATTCTTCGCACATTCGAATCTAATCTTCGTCTAAAGGCAAGTCCACTTCAACTCGTTTATTTTTTTAATTCTGCTTGCTATGGTGCATACAGTGTTGTCAGTGGTAGTCTCCCAAAATACAATTGTCTAATTCCCATTAACCGACACTGGAATAATGGAGCCTCTGGCGATATGGATATAAATGATTTTTTGTTTTAAAATTAGCACTGATAATGGATATGAAAATTTGAATAACGAGTTGATCATATTTGTCTTCTATTTATTGGCATTACGTATTTAGCAGTTGCTATTGCTTGGGAAAACTGTCTTATAGATTCTTCCTTTGAAATAAACCCATTTGGATGCTTCATGTAGATTTCTTCCTTAAGATCCCCAATTAAGAATGTCATCTTGACATCCATTTGATAGATTTCAAGATTGTAAATAGATGCTATTGTTATCAACATTTTTATGGAGGTTATCCGCGTAACCATATAATAGGTATCAAAGAAGTTTAAGCTCTCCTTCTGGCAATACCCGTTAACCACTAATCTATCTTTATATTTGTCAATGAAACCATCTAGTTTCATCTTCCTCATGAAGATCCATTAAAATCTGATTGGTTATGTCTGGTGGAAGGTCAACCCATTTCCAAGTGTGATTGTTTAGAATCGATTTAATCTCACTATTGATAGCTTCTTAAGATGAGGAACCGAGACCTTTGCAAAGCACCCCCACACTTTGAGGTATTTTTAGTTAGGAAAATGTTCTTACCATAATGGAATTGAGTTTCTTTCCAATATCTGGCACGTGAAGTACAATGTTCAACGTACATTCTTTCCATAAGTGAATTTCAAAATGAATTTTCCCCAACCTTCCACCATTGACACTTCAGAATTACCCATGTAGAGCTTTTCTTCATGATCTATTTTCTGATAAGTTGGAAACATTGATTTATCATAACAGATATGACGAGTAACACCAGTGTCCACCCACCATTGTCGGAGTTTTGGACTATGATGCATTCAGAAACAACTGCATAAAAGCTTAAGTTCTCGATGCTTGAAGTAATGTTCTCAGTAACATTTGATTCTGATGTCTTGCCATTCTTCTTTAATCGACAATCTCGGGCAGAATGACCAGGCATTCCACAAATTCAGCATCTTCCATTGAACTTCCTGTTAGGCCTCTTGTCTTTGGATAGTTGATCAAAAGCTTTCCTCTTCTTGGAATTCTTCTTTTGTTGTTAGAGTTGTCCTTGTGATTTTTGGAGTTCTCCACAACATGTACTTTATCCTTCTCGCTTATGGCCTTGTTCGTCCCACGGTTGTATGCCTCAAATAATTGCTTCTACTAAGAAACATTCGCCAAGACTATGGCCATATGCTTCAATCTTGTGCATGATGATTTGAAGCTCTTGAATCTGTATAGTCACGGACTTGGAGTCCATCATTTTGTAGTCCATAAATTTATCGACGATAAATTTCTTCAAGCTAGCATTCTCTGTCTTGTACTACTTTGACAGAACATTCCATAAGGTCTTTGCAGTAGTCAGTTGACAAAATACCTTGTACAGTACTTCATGCAATTCAGAATATGATTTCTGCAAAGAAAGTTTGTACTACTTTGACAGAACATTCCATAAGGTCTTTGCAGTAGTCAGTTGACAATATACCTTGTACAGTACTTCATGCAATTCAGAATATGATTTCTGCAAAGAAAGTCTGAATGCCTCCAAGCGTCAACTGCTGCAAACGCCTCCTTATGGGTTTCTGGAGTTTGTCCATCTGTTGGCTTAGGTTCTTCCTCCTTGAGGAACTTGTCCAACCCAAGAGTTGTGAGATAGAAGAGCATTTTGCTTTGCCAAGTCTATAAATCACTCCCTTTGAAAATTTTTGGGCCTGTTATGCATGCTTGTAACCACTTTTGGAAGTTTTGTTTTAGTTGTCATTGTTTTGTCTACGAAAGCAAAAAAAAATAGATGTTATAACTTATGTAGACGGAAGTTAATTTTCCAAAAATTAGTTGAAACATAATTAAACTCCTACTCAAATTTAACCTAAAGTGTATTGTTTCGTAAACAGTGAAGTTCACTGTAAACGAAGAACATAAAGAAGATAATATATCTTCGATTCCGACCTTGATGATGATGAACAAATAGACTAAGGTTTGCTAAGCAATTTCTTTGAGACTTTATCTCCGTAAGTGCTAGGGTGCGCACAATGTTGTCAGTGGTAATCTTCTAAGATACAGCAGTTTGACTTTGATTAACTGGCATTGGAATAATGGAGGCTCTGGCGTGATGGATATGAGCGCTTTCTCTGTTCAAAATTAGCACTGCTAATGGATATGAAAACTGAATGACGAGTTGACCAAATTCGTCCTCTATTTATAGGCATTATGCATTTAGCAGTTGAAATGCTCAGGAAAATTGCCCTTTGACAGTTGTAACCGCTCAGAAAATGGCTCGTTGGGAACGATTTCAGGCTTTCAGAAAAACCAAAACCATCCTCTAGCCAAAAAAAAGTTATGGTTTAACACAAGAGCCCAGCCCGGCACACGTAGGTTGCAAACCAAAGCCCATGCCCACTTTAGGTGTGTTCTTCCTCTAGAGAAAATCTGTGTACCCACAATGGCACAACCTTAGGCTAAATTTTTAACTTAATAATTTGCTTCCATCATTGCTTTTATTCGATGTGTGACTAAAATTTAGTGCCACATAACAGGCAAAGAAACCAAATTTTCATTTCAATATGCCAACTTTGGAGGCGAATATCTCATTCATTTGAAATCCATTTTGAACATATGAATACATTATTTTATTCGTTTTAATGAGTATAAAAGCTGGAAAAAACGCTCCAGTTGGCTAATTTCCAACATGCAGTCACTAAATTATAGTTTCATAAGAACAATTGTCTTTTTGATACTTGTGTTTAAAGAAGTTGTTATTTGAATTGAAGTTATTGGTTGTTACAGGCCTCAAAATTTTTCATTTTGGAGATGGGAGTGAGTAGAAATTGATGGACAAAAGCATCTCCTATTTAACATGATTAGCCAAATTTGAGGGGGGGGGGGGGGGGGGGGGGGGGTACCTAGTGTTGAAAATAAATTAAGTGGTATTTAGTATAACAGAGTAGCTCAGATTCAGGTTACGGGTTATAAGTGAACATGAGGCGGGTCTAAAGTATACTCGTAGCTACTAGAAAAGGGAATAATATAGCGAAAAATAGTTTATGTTGAGAAACCGTGATCCAATTGGGTGGATGCCTACATATTAAGGTGGTAGTCCGAGCCCACCAATTAATTGGATCCAGATCCAGCCCACACCACACGACAAGCCCACATCCCAGCCCACCAACCCACAATTATGATAAACAGGTTGTCCGCATTAAATCCAAACCACTTTTAATTTACAAGTAACTAGCCCTTTATTATCGAACAACATAGTAACCAAACGTCGTTGACATTTAATTCGGTTATTACTATTTATTATACCTTTTGCTAACCAGAGCCTAGTTGATAATACTTAGCCAATTAGCCTAGTTGATAATCTGTTCTATTAATATAAGTTAGATGCACTTGTGTATTAGTTACTGATACTTCAGTCTCTAAACTAATTGAAATCTATAAAAAAATTCGCAACGAAGTTTCTTTCTTATAAGAGGAAGCAAACTTCTGTTGCTGCTACCACTGCTTTTGCTATTATTGGTGGTGGTGTTGTTATTAAGGGTATGTATAATCTTGTTCATATTAGTCGACAGATATTAGTCGATAGCTATTGCTCAGATGAAAAGAAATAATATTTCTGCATTTTGAACTATTTAGCATAGAATTTGATTTTTGTGGATACATGGATATTATCTTTTTCTGATGTAACATATCTTAAGAAATATATTTTCTTGATTTTAGGCCTATATATAAATGAAATCATATGATATATGATGCAAGTTAATGGATCTGTGTAGTTTTTTTTATTTATTAATTTGATGCTTTATATAGTTGGTTCAATAAGGTTGTCATATCTGACTATCATAGATCTGAAGTCCTATGTCTAAACAACTTGTAATAAAGATAAAAGTACCCAAATATAATTGTTTTTTCTCCCCAGATGTCAAACCTTAGAAAGTTAGAGTTCAGTGCTCTAGATGTGAGCGGAAATAATTACCTCGCCTGTAAAATTGGATGCTAAGCTTCATCTTAGCTCCATGGCCCTAGTACACAAGCTGAGTACTTCTCCAGCAGAGAAGCATGTTAGTTCTATAGACAAGGCCAAAGCGACGATTTTCTTACGCCGCCGTCTTCATGTAGATTTGAAGAATGATTATCTTACAATAGAGGATCCAAAAAATCTACGGGAATCCCTGAAAGATAGATATGACCACTAGAAAGTCGTCATCCTCCCAGTAGCAAGTAACGAATGGATCATTCTTCGCTACCAAGACTTCAAGATGGTAATTGCATATAACTCAACACTGTTCAACACTGCACCAAGACTTGACTTGTGTGGAGAACCAGTTACCCAGGTGCAAATGATCGACAAAACCCTCTCCACATTCCATGTCACCAATGTAATGCTGCATCAACATTATAGAGGACAAAATTTCTCTAAGATTTCTGAGCTCATCTCTGTGTTGCTAGTTGCTAAGGAAAATAATAAAGTCCTCATGAAAAACCATAACACTAGGCCTACTAGAACACTAGCACTCCATGAAGCAAATGTCATTGATGGATATTCCAGAGGTAAAGACATAGGCATAGGGATGGCAAACGGGCCGGGTCGACCCGCGACCCGCCCGTTTAACCCGGCCTGCGAAATGCCGGTTCGGGTTCGGGTTGAACCCGTTAACAGAAACGGGTCGATCCGAGTCGTAAAATGGGCGAATTTAACCCGATCAACCCGGCCCGATAACCCGAATACACAGTGCTCGACCCGCCCGACAACCCGCGGGTTGCGAACTGTTTGGGCTGATCCCTTACCGAGAGCCTTCAACGGCTCTTTTAGCCGCTATTTTTTGTTTTTTTTTGTTTTTTTTTTTGTTTTTTTTTTTGTTTTTTTTTTGTTTTTTCCCTATAAATACTCCTAAAACCTAAACAAAATATTCATACCTTACTCTCTCTACTATTATTACTCAATTCATTTCAATTTGTGAACAATTGAACAAACAAGGTAGCAAGACATATACACGATCAAACGACAAATTCCGATCGTATCGAACTCAAAATTCAACTACGTCTTCAAGTCTTCAACTCTCCTCCAAGTGATCAAGTCTTCAACTCTCCTCCAAGCTCTCTTCAAGTCTTCAATTACGGACTTCTACTTCTACTTCTATTCTTATTTTTACCCGTTTTTTTATATACGAGTATCCACGGTGAACGGTATCAAAATTTCATATCCCTCTTCTTCTATTTTTATTTTTTTTGTAGTTATAATTTTTTGTATCATATTTGTATGTTGGTCTTTTGATCTTCTCTCTCACAACCCTCTTGTTTTCTAGCTTTTTTTTTGTAACTTATCGCGCCTACATTGTGTTTAATTTTTTTACGTACACTACTACATATCAACATATCTAGATCACGCGGTAGCGGCCGTAGCCAAAGTGGACAAGATTCCAATGGCACTTTCCGTAGGCCTCCAATTGTCCCACAAAATGACCCCGCCGAAGACTACCATAATCCTCCTCCCCAACAATGGGGTACACACGATGAGTTTGTAGGAGACATAGAATTAGAAGAAGAACCACAACAACAAGCCACCGAAATAACACAACCGGCTACTAGTAGGAAAACTAGAGAGGAAAGTAGTGATTCGCACAATTTTTATGATTATATTCCAGACGAAAATGTACCAGGTGTAGGTTTAAAAGTGTGTTAAACATGTTCGGAGCCATACAAATGGAAGAGAGGTGAGGGCACGGGTACAATTAGGTGACACATCCAAAATGTGCATAAAGAATTTCTTGTTGACCTACCCGGACAACAAAAAATCCACCCTAGGACCGGTCTAGTTGATAGCCACCCGTATGATCCCGAACATGTTAGTCGGGAAATTGCCCGATTAGTAATCAAGGAAGAGTTACCATTTTACTATCCCGGGAGTAGGGACTTGAAAAATTTTAATCAAACCGCCTTAAACCCTCATTTTAGAAGAATCCCTAGGAATACTTGCAAATCGAATTGTTTTAAAATGTACAATAAAATGATGGAAGCTTTGATTGTGATTTTATGGAGTTTAACTTGTCGAATTAGTTTAACTTCCGATGGTTGGACGGATTGCAACAATATTCTAATGATGGGAATAACCTGTCATTGGATCGACGGTGAGTGGATTCTTCAAAAAAGAATCATATCACTTGCCGCGTTGCCCTATCCCCATAGTGGCAATGAAATTGGAAACCATATTATAGAAATTTGTGATGTTTTTCATATTCGCGATAAAATTATGTGTATAAGTTTTGATAATGCATCTAATAATAATGCATCAATTAGTATTTTAAAAACCGTATTAAACCCTCCATCTGACAATATTTTTCATGTTAGATGTGCATGTCATATTTTAAATTTGTGTGTTCAAGTTGCATTAAAAATAGCCGAACCATATATAGTTAAAATTAAAAATTGTGTACATTTTATTGCATTAAGTGGCACCATATTTTAAGAATTGAAAACTTGGTGTAGGCTTAAAAATGTACCTTTTAAAAAATTTCTAAAGAATGTTAAACACCGATGGAACTCTACTTTTGATTTGCTACATGTCGTTACTGAATATAAAGAATTTATAAATGATTTTTGTATTGCAAAAAATATGCACAATTTTGAAATGACTCCCGTCGATTGGTATTATGCCAAATCTTTGTTGAAATTTTTAGAACCTTTTAAAACTGCAACTTTCAAGTTTTCAAAATCTTATGAATCTACTTCTAGTAGCATTTTTATTTCAATAGTTACTATGATGCAAACTTTTAAAGAAATGATCGATGATGCTTTTGTTGGTGATATTGTAAAACCTGCATACACAAAAATTTTGAAGTATTTTAACCCTCCTCCTATGTTGTATTGTGTTGCTACTGTGAAGGTACGAAGAGTTTAATTGAAATATTTTTTTAATTTACTTGGGGATGATGATAAAGAAATTGATTGCGCTTCTTTGTAGTTAAATTTGAATCGACATTAAATAACTTGTATGATTATTATGACAGATGTTTTGCTTCTAGTAGTACAACTTCTTTAGTTAGTTCTTCTTCTGCAAGTTCTAAAGGTAAGGGTAAGAGTAAATTTGATGATAGAACATTTAATTCACTTGCACAAATTCAATCAAAAAAATCTAGGGACTAATCAACCAAAAAAATTAAATTGGTATAACCAACAAGATTCTGAGTCTTTTAGTTCTTCACTAGATATTTTACAATGGTGGAAAGACCATGAACACACTTATAGTATTCTTAAATATATGGCTAAAGATCTACCAACTCCTCCTATGTCACGCCCCACTTACTCAAAAATATGGAATAAGAGTACGTAACAAAAGCCCAGCGAATGATTTTCATCATCCATAAGCTGTACAAGAAATCTTTACAACATATCACAATATAATCAGAGTCGGAAGCCAGAAAAGTCAACCACATGCACATATGAACCAAATACCAACAAGAATACTTGAAATAAAATGTATTAATCTCAAATAGTCATGATCTGAATAACACAAATAATCCTAGGTCGCATTGCCCAAATATAAGAATAAATCCAAGTACATGATACATTATTGTTCAAGCAAGATACAAGAGATAATATAATAACAAGCAGCACTAATACTTCATGTCTCTGATACCATCTGGAACCTGTTCTCCAGAATCTGCAATTCAACAAATACAGGAAAGAGGAAAAGAGAAAACACAAGTACCCGTCAATTGCAAGTCGCGGGTCACAAATAGAGTAGGATACATGCACATGGAATGGGAAAACTAACTAGCAACTGGTATAAGTATGATGTCAACCTAGACAAACTAGCATAGTAAAAGTGTCAAGTGTACACGACATAAATCAAGTGTCAAGTAAACAAGTATCTTATAAACATGTATCAAGTGTCAAGTGTCGTGTAATCATGTATCAAGCATCATGTTTCAAGTCTCATGTATCAAGCAAGCAAGTATCATGTCAAGTCTCTTATTCAAGTATCAGGTTCGAGTATCATATTCAAGTATCATGTATCAAGTCTTGTATGATTTACTATCTAGGTAGCACTTCATGCGCCCCAACTTTTATCACATGGTTGCTACAACACAACAGTTTCGCTTTAGATCGCATAGTGGACCATAGAGGGCAGTGTACTCAGGAACAGTAATCCAAATCATATACCAAATTCCAAATTCCAAATTAACCAAATCATATACCAAATTCCAAATAATCCAAATCATATACCAAATTCCAAATAATCCAAATCATATACCAAATTCTAAATATGGAAAACACGGGCCCCCTTCCGAGTACATGTTTCTGAATTATCCACTACTAGATCTTTCCATTAACCCTGGCTTGGTTACTTTTATTATGGTTATCAAACAGGCATGAGTGTGTACGAAATAATGTCCAACTAACATGGTATAATCAGGTTTAGGTTCAGGGAAACAAATCAGCATGCATGGATGACATACATTCACATATACGAGCAAAATAGTCTATGATCATAATCAAGACAGTAAGACCAATCAGTACTAAAACAAGGATTCTGGTCTCTACAGGAATGCAAATCTAGATCCGTCGAAGGATCTGGAAACTAGACATCCACACGCATCCAACTAGTATAATTAAGTCACATAGTAGTTCACAACATCTCAACTCAAAACTGATTTGAATACAGATTTTATGTTCAGCCAGAAAACAAGGGAACAACTTCAAAAGCATGAAAACAGCATGAAAATACATCAAATAATTCCACACAAAAAATCTGGGGTATTCCCCTATAGGTATAGACTCAAAATAACAAGTTTCATAATATTCCAGTAAGTATAGACTAGCCATCAAAAATAAGAAACAACACAAAAACATAGTTTAACGAATCTGAAAATCTCAGCACTGCTGTATGAAAATTAGGATATCTCGCAATCAGTTAATCGAAATCCAATTCCACCAAAACGAAATGAAAATAGATAGATTTTACTAACTTTCATATTTCACAAAGAATTTCCATACAGTATAAGGAATTATAGTGAAAACAGAGTTCTTTACTGAACAGCGCGCAAATTACAGCACAAGATGAATTTAGAAAAGAGCATGAAACACAACATAAAACTTATCTTTAAAATTCACCAAAAATCTAGGTAGTCCCTAATATCATAAGAAAACACTGAGCAAAATATTATACCAAGATATTATGTATAGAGTAGTTCTTGAAAATAATTTGTTAATTAATTTAACTCAAAACAGAATCTGGAATCTATCGACCCGTCTGTACCAAAACCATCATAACTCAGTCATACGAAATCCAAATCAAGTAAAACCAGTGGGGTTTGAAAATAGACAAAATTATCTAAAATCTATCTTTTATTTCAAAATTAAGATTCGGACTGTAGCTGTGACGAAAACAGCAAACAAAACAGAACAAGCCGCAAATACAGATTTTACACCTCTAATCAAGAACATCATAACTTCCACAATATTGAACCAAACACAACCAAACTTGAAATACAACCTACCCAACATCTAAACATCATGATTTAGGATTTCTAATATGTCCACACCTATTATTTTCACATGAGCATTCAATCAAACACCAGTCATGCAATAATCACATACATGCATCAAAATCAAGTTTTGGGCATATCCTAGTTCATTATCCTATCAAACTTGGTGTCATAAGTCATCTATGGCCAAATTAACACAATAGAGACAAAACCTATCAAGAAAAATACAAATTTTGGTTGTCTCTAGACCCAACTACACTAGATGTGAACTTTTTGACTTGTATCAAACTAATGAATTGTAGTACAAGTTACTTGCCTGAAAGACGACGAATCCAACCAAAAGAACGAGAATAACGGGAACGGATCCCGGAGCACGAACTCAACAGCAACGGATCATGAACAAGATCACAAATCCAAAGAACTATCGATCACGGACACGATCGGACGGCTGAGATTCAAAGATCACGATAACAAGGCGATCAGATCAGATCGGACGAATCTGATCGAAGATCAAGATCAAGATCGAGATGTGGCCAGTATCTTGATGATGAAGATGATGATCGGGTCAGATCGACGATCGGACGGCCACCAATCAAACTAATCAAAGAACCCCAAGATGATGAGATCAAGATCCAACGATCCATAATCGAAGATGATAATCAAGATCCAACGAACGGCTTTCAATCAAGGATGATCAAAGAACTCAATCATGATGATCATGATGAAGATCGACGGCCCAAATTCAATCCATCCAAACTCCATGATCAAGAATCAAGATCGGACGATCCATGATGAAAGATGATCCCACACAAACTAACAACCAGCAACCATCAATCGGTTGTTGGCCCTGGCTTGGCTAGGCGACTGGTGGCGTGGACAGCGCTGGGGGAGTACGGCAGCCAGGGTGGTCGTGCTGCAGTCGAAGGTCGAGGAAGAGAGGGAGACGGGAGGAGTCGGGGTGACGTGCTGGTGAAGATGTAGGCGGTGCTCAGGCGTCGCCGCGGAGAGGATCGAAAGGCTATCTCACGACTGCTGCGTCGCCACAGGAGGGGAGGGTGGGTTTGCGGTGCAACCGCAGGTGGAGGAACGGGAGGAGTTACCGCAGGTGGCTGCGGCCTGGCTGGCGTCGGAGGGGTCTGTGCGGCACTGGGGGCAGGCGTGGGGTGCGAGAGGAAGGCGGATGAGAGGGCAGGGGAAGTCGAAGAGGCGGCTGAGAAGGGGTAGACGAACGGCGCTGCATGGGTATAAATAGTGTAGGGGATAATAGGTCGGCTGACAGTTGGTTTCGGGTTGGGTTGGGAAGATGGGGGTAAACGGGTATAGGGATTAAATGTAATTGGGTTTTGGTGTATATGGTAACGGGTTGGGGGAATAAACAGTATAGGGGTTTATTTATAAATGGGTTTGGGTTTAGTAAATGGGTTATGGGTTTTGTTTATAGGGTAGGGGTTTTAAATAGAGTTTCAGAAAATCCAATAGGGAAGTAGGGTTTTAAAAATTCAACAAAATAACAAATAAAAATATTGTCTCTAATAAAATGCAATTTTGCATTACAAAAATATAATTTATACAACTAGTAGATAAAATGGACTTTTAATAACTAGTCAAAAATATAAATGATAACAATAATACTAATAATAATAATAAGAGAAATAATAACAAAATATAAGAATGGTATTTTAATATAAAAATCGTAGAAAACAATTACAAATAAAAGTATTGATTTAAAACAGATTTTAAATAGGAAATCCAATAGTACAATTAACAAAAGAAATTTGGAAACTGAAAAAATAATTAGCAAAAAATTTTAAAATACAGAAAATACACAAAAATATATTTTTGGGAAAACAGGGGTTACAATCCTACCCCACCTTACAACAAAATTTCGTCCTCGAAATTTGCTTAGGCGGTATATAGGACAAGGCAAAAGCAAACTGGGGAAGGGTAACAAAGCAGAGGCAAAACCAGAAAATGAAGAAAGAAAATGGCTAACAAGGATGTCAAATAGAATGCAAGAAAAAAAACAAATAGTATCAAACGGAAAGGATCAACACAAGATAACAAAATAATAAGGGAGTCGGCAGAACTGAAATCAAAGAGGGAAAGAACAAGGAAGAATTGAATCAACAATAAGTCGACGGATGAGAACAATTGCAAGAGATAGGAGAAACCAAAACAATGCAAGGAAGGAGAAGCAACAATAGGATTCTGGGACCTGTGGGTTATGAGCCCACCACGCTTCCGCTGCGACACTCTGATGGTGACGTTCCAAGCAGCAGACATGTCGTTGTAGACCACGCGACAACCAGCGACGATCCGAGCAGGAAGAAAAGAAAGAGACACCAGAATAAAATTGGGATTTAGAGGAAGGCTTTAATTTAAATAATTAGGTCAAAACTAATGAGTATTATCAAAAATAATATAAATAATACAAAAATAAACACATAATAATAATAACAATAATAATAACAATAATAATAAAAATAATAATAACAATAATAATCATCATAATCATACTGGTAAAAATAATAATACTAATGAAATATTAACAATACTAATATGGATAATAATACAAGACAGAAAATAATTTGGGGTTCATCATTTTGGTGAAAGTAATTCAATATCAACATGAAAAATAAAATAGTAAGAAAAATACAATAATAATAATGGTAATAGTAATAACAATAATAATAAAGAAAATAATAATAATAGTAGTAGTAGTAGAAATTCTTTGATGTGGTTCGCCACATTTATATCCATCTGTAGACTTACCTTCTCGACATCAAGTTGCAGGTTTGCCTCCACGACAACAGGTTGCAGGTTACCATCTGGATATTCAGTTGCACATTTTGTCTCACCGATATCTAGTTGCAATTTGTCTCCATTGACGTCTAGTTGCATGTTTGCCATCTCGATATCCAGTTGCAACAAAACAATGAACGAAATGATGCGATCTTCTACACGTACTTAGATATTGATTGCTCAATTTAAGTACGAAGTTACGTTTTAAAATTTGTGATATTGAAATACACAGTTATTCGAAACACAAAATTTCTGTTTTTTTTTAGAAAACAATTTTAAAGAAGATCCAAAATATAACAAATAATAATCGAAATACACAAAATATTTGAAAGTATATATATAATATAAAGAAAAATATAGGCATGAGAAGAATGAATTTTATACTCAATGAAGAGTCAACAAGGGAGGATGACTACAATGGACGAAAGAAAATAAGAAATCAAAGAATTGAATATGAAGGAAAAAGAATGAGGGGACACAAGCGGACTTTAAAGAGAATATAGCAGGGAATGAATAACTAGCATGATACTCAAAATGAGTCAACAAATTAAGATGATTGAAAATATTAAGGGAATATGGGTACGGAAAGAACGAAACTATACCCAATAAAGAATCAACAAATGAGAACGACTAAAAGAGACGGAAGAAACAAGGAATCAAGGAATTGAATAAGAAGGGATCAAATGGATGGAATAAGACTAGTATCCAGATCAATGTTGATTATGATTCATTTATGCATGCATGGTTGGTGAAATGTTGAGCAGATTCCAGATCGAGCCAAGTTTGTCTAACATATTAGGCAACTAATACATTAGCCAAACTTGGTGCTCTGATATCACTAAAAAACCCAAATACAACCTACCAAATATCTAAGCATCATGATTTAGGGTTTCTAACATGTCCACACCTATTATTTTCACATGGGCATTCAATCAAACACCAGTCATGCAATAATCACATACATGCATCAAAATCAAGTTTTGGGCAATCCTATCAAACCTAGTGTCATAAGTCATCTACGGCCAAATTAACACAATAGAGACAAAACCCATCAAGAAAAATACAAATTTTGGTTGTCTCTAGACCCAACTACACTAGATGTGAACTTTTTGACTTGTATCAACCTAATGAATTGTAGTACAAGTTACTTACCTGAAAGACGACGAATCCAACCAAAAGAATGAGAATAACGGGAACGGATCCCGAAGCACGAACTCAACAGCAACGGATCAGGAACAAGATCACGAATCCAAAGAACTATCGATCACGGACACGATCGGACGACTGAGATTCAAAGATCACAATAACAAGGCGATCAGATCAGATCGGACGAATCTGATCGAAGATCAAGATCAAGATCGAGATGTGGCCAGTATCTTGATGATGAAGATGATGATCGGGTCAGATCGACGATCGGACGGCCACCAATCAAACTAATCAAAGAACCCCAAGATGATGAGATCAAGATCCAACAATCCATAATCGAAAATGATAATCAAGATCCAACGAACGGCTTTCAATCAAGGATGATCAAAGAACTCAATCATGATGATCATGATGAAGATCGACGGCCCAAATTCAATCCATCCAAACTCCATGATCAAGAATCAAGATCGGACGATCCATGATGAAAGATGATCCCACACAAACTAACAACCAGCAACCATCAATCGGTTGTTGGCCCTGGCTTGGCTAGGCGACTGGTGGCGTGGACAGCGCTGGGGGAGTACGGCAGCCAGGGTGGTCGTGCTGCAGTCGAAGGTCGAGGAAGAGAGGGAGACGGGAGGAGTCGGGGTGACGTGCTGGTGAAGATGTAGGCGGTGCTCAGGCGTCGCCGCGGAGAGGATCGAAAGGCTATCTCACGAATGCTGCGTCGCCACAGGAGGGGAGGGTGGGTTTGCGGTGCAACCGCAGGTGGAGGAACGGGAGGAGTTACCGCAGGTGGCTGCGGCCTGGCTGGCGTCGGAGGGGTCTGTGCGGCACTGGGGGCAGGCGCAGGGTGCGAGAGGAAGGCGGATGAGAGGGCGGGGAAGTCGAAGAGGCGGCTGAGAAGGGGTAGACGAACGGCGCTGCATGGGTTTAAATAGTGTAGGGGATAATAGGTCGGCTGACAGTTGGTTTCGGGTTGGGTTGGGAAGATGGGGGTAAACGGGTATAGGAATTAAATGTAATTGGGTTTGGGTGTATATGGTAACGGGTTGGGGGAATAAACAGTATAGGGGTTTATTTATAAATGGGTTTGGGTTTAGTAAATGGGTTATGGGTTTGGTTTATAGGGTAAGGGTTTTAAATAGAGTTTAAGAAAATCCAATAGGGAAGTTGGGTTTTAAAAATTCAACAAAATAACAAATAAAAATATTGTCTCTAATAAAATGCAATTTTGCATTACAAAAATATAATTTATACAACTAGTAGATAAAATGGACTTTTAATAACTAGTCAAAAATAAAAATGATAACAATAATGCTAATAATAATAATAAGAGAAATAATAACAAAATATAAAAATGGCATTTCAATATAAAAATCGTAGAAAACAATTACAAATCCAATAGTACAACTGACAAAAGAAATTTGGAAACCGAAAAAATAATTTGCAAAATTTTTTAAGATACAGAAAATATACAAAAATATATTTTTGGGAAAACAGGGATTACATCTTGTCTCTACAATTGATTCTGACAGTGCATTTTCTACAAGTGGCAGTGTTCTAACTGATTACATGAATCGCTTGAAATCCCAATCGTTAAAGATGCTCGTCTGCACAGAAGACTGACTGAAGGCTAAAGATAGGACCCAAGGAAAAGCATTATCGACATCCACAAGTGGGAGCAACTCGCCGGAAGAACAACAACAACAACAACAATATTAATCAAAATGAAGAATTCAAGACCAACAACAACAAGTCAACAACAATAAATTGAAGGTCATCAAATTGAAGGCAATTGTAAATAGATTTAAAAAATTGTATTAAATCTTTGCTTGTTATTTAAAATTAGGAAAATTGGAGTAAATTGAAATTGTATATAAGAAATTTATTATTGTATAAAACAAATTTGTAGAAAATCTGTATTTCTTATTGGAAATTATGAAACTTGTATAAGTTGAAATCATATAAATAATATATCATTTTTTTTGGCAATTTCACTCTTATTGTTATTATTACAATTTTTTATGTTTATAATTTAAATTACATTTTTTTAAGTAAAAAAAAAATAAGTCAACTCTAGCCGGGCCGACCCGCGACCCGACCCGGGTTGGACCCAAAAGGGTTCACGGGTTGGGCGGGTCGCGAATTTATGCCTCCGACCCGGCCGGCCTGGCCCATTTAACCCCACGACCCAACCTGAACCCACCCGAGTTGGGTGCAAACTCGGGCGGGTTCGACCCGACCCGAACCGGCCCGCCTGACCCGTTTGCCAACCTTACATAGGCAGAGAACGTTCTGGCAGAGGAAGGTGAGGTGGTCAAGGTAGTCATTCCAGCAGAAGTGGGCTGCAAAGGAAGAGGGGAGCGCGGTCACCCTAGCAATGGTAGACAAAAAATGAGCAGCAGAAGAAACAGAAATGGCATCCTGAAAATCAAGGACAACAGCAGCCCCCATCAAGTGACAGAGGACCAAGTGATACATGCTTCAAGTGTGGGCGTGAAGGTCATTGGTCCCAATCATGTCGTGCATCAAATGATGCGAGGGCCAAATATCAGAAAATCCAGACGATTGAAGAAAATGTCACCCTTAACATAGACAATGATGACCTCCTTGGTCGGGATCATGAGGAACAAGAAAATACAAACTTCACATCTGCAAATTTTGGGGGGATTATTAGTGGAATAGTTTTATTTATTTAACATTGCACTACTTGACATTAAGACTTTATGGCTTTAATATTGAACAATATTTCTTTAAAATTTAATGATGAATAATCTTTATTTGCCCCTATTGATTAAATATTTCATATTTAGATACTTTATGGTATTACTTGACACTTCAACTATAACTCCTTTTTCTAGTCTGTTGACCCAAATCATCAATTTCCCTGAACAAGCTACCAAATAAATAAGACTAGACAATGCGTATGAATATACCTCACAAACATTCAATGTTTTTTTATTATCCAAAGGAATAGAGGTTGATCATCCTGTTACTTCAATGAGACAATATTCCTGCCGTAAAAGGGAGATAAAAATGAAGATAAATACCTCGTTCCAGAAAAACGGAGTGAATTATCGTGGAATACCTAAAGGTTCTAAAGTTCAACTCTCCGGAAAAGGAGATTGAATAACATAACACACTCTAATGCTCCTGAAGAAGCAGCTCATGAACTAGCATATCCTGTACAGAAAGTTCATGATGCTCCTAAAAAGGCAGCTCCTGAAGTTGTATCTCCTGTAGAAAGAGTTCTTGACGGTCTGGAAGATGTCTTGAACCAAAGATTCAATTTCTCCAAAATAAAGCATATCGCTCTGGTCGAGGATATGCCTCAGATCCCAGAAGAGGCTAAGAAATAGGTACCGGTACCCAACAATAATGAAAAATCTGTGTTTTATACATACACAGGAGAAACTTGAAATCGAAAAGATTTTGTCATAGATGACATTTTCTCATACGCAGTAGTAGATGAGATTAAAAAGGGTGATGAAAATAGGATAATACTAAACCATGAAAAAATCTTGAATGTCGAAAGAGACAAGATTTGCCAAAATGTAAGTATGCGATTCATGCGGAACTCGATTCCCTCGCAAAATGTGGAGTGTTTGGTCCTATAGTACAAACCCCAAAAGGAATAAACCTTGTAGATTTTAAATATGTGTTTGTAAGATAAACAAATGAAAAGAATGAGATCCAACGGTATAAAGCACGGTTAGTTGCTCAAGGATTCTCACAAAGACCAGGAATAGATTATACAGAAACATATTCCCGAGTCATGAACATCATCACATTTACATATCAAATAAGTCTCACTGTTTATTAAAAACTCGATATGAGACTCCTGGATGTAATGAAAACATACATATATGGTAGCTCAGACAGTGAGATATATATGAAAATCCCCGAAGGATTTACCAGAAACCAAGTCTACAAATGCGCAGTGTATTTAATTAAAATGAGCCATATACGGTCTAAAACAATCTGGAAGAATGTGATACAATAGGCTCAATGAATATCTATCTAGAAAATGATATAATAATGATCTTACATATTCTTGCGTATTCATAAAGAAATCCCTAAAGAGATTCGTCATAGCAGCAGTCTATGTAGATGATATAAACTTGATTGGTTCTCCTGAAGGGATTGAAAAAGTTGCCAGCTATCTTAACAAAGAATTTGAGTTGAAAGACTTTGGTGAAACAAAATTTTGTCTCAGCCTGTAGATCGAGCACAGTAAAACTAAAAATTTCCATATCAAGCCAAATATGCTAAACATCTCATGAAGAGATGAGTGATTGTCATCTGCATAGTACACCTATAATGGTCAGGTCATTAGAAGTTGACCAAAATCCATATCGGTTGAAAGAAGAAAACAATGAAGATATCCTGGATCCTGAAGTACTATATTTGAGTGCAATATGTGCAATCGATTATTTAGCACAGTGCACTAGATATTGGTTTATATTATTCATATGTATATGATGACCTTGTTGGATATACAAACACAAGTTATATATCAGACCACATTAGGGGAGATCGCAAACAGAATATATTTTTCTTAATAGTTATGCAGCTATTTCATGGATATCAGTCAAATAAACAATTGCCGCAACATCGACCAATCATTCTGAGATACTGACACTTCATGAAACAAGTAAAGAATGACTATGGTCAATGTCTCTTGTTCAACATATTTGTGGGAGTTGCGAGCTCACAGAAGTCACAAACAAACCCACAATCATTTATGAGGATAATGCAGCATATATAAAGCAAATTCAAGAAGGCTTCATTAATGGAGACAGAATGAAGCACAACTCACCAAAAAATTTCCACCCACCAGCTTCAAGAAGAAAATATGATTAATGTACAGCAGATCAAGTCCTTAGAGAACCTTGCAGATCTCTTCACAAAAAATCCTCACAAAGTCCAGATTTTAAAAGTTAGTACACCGGATTGACATGAAAAAATTTCAGCAAATATGCATATAAAAATATAGGCTAATAAAGTTTTGGGATGTGATATAATGACCAAATGTATTATTATTATTATTATTATTATTATTATTATTATTATTATTATTATTATTATTATTATTATTATTTTATTATTTATTTTTTTGGGGTGGGGGGATCAATCAAGTTGATGTAAGAATTAAATATAATAACTTTTGTTGTTTTGAATGGAAGCATTCTGAAAATGTTGGTGGAGACATCCTAAAGAATATATTTTTGCATTGTACTTTTTTCCTTCACTGGGATTTTCCCCAATGAGATTTTCCTTCAAAATATTTTTAATGAGGAAATGTAAGTCGCACCCACTTAGATTCCTATAACCCCCGTTCCGGTAAATATGTATTTTCCTGAATAATTTCGGTATTTTGATTACTTATAAATTTATTTATTGCTAAACAGGTTTTAGATCATCCACTAAGTGTTTTATAATCAACGATTACATTTATTTTGAAAAACGATGTATTTTCTATTTATAATTGAACGACTATTTATATGCTATATTATTATTGTTTGGATTTTAATGAACTTGTTAATCTCAAATCATTTTCTAATACATATTATTATTATTATTTTTATTGTTATTATTATTATTTTTATTATTGTTGTTATTATTATTATTGTTATTATTCTTATTTTTGTCAAGCCCAATGTTATTACTACTATTATTATTACTTTGTTAAAAGCCCATTGATTTGATCTACATTATATTATTAATTATTTAATCTGAACCCAACCAAAGCCCATCTCCTATTGGATTCTTACCTAAACACATTTCTATTGGATCCCAACCCGAATCCTAATCAAACCCATTAAACCAATCTCCCCCTAACAGTCAATCCCAAATTTTCTCCCTTACAATTCCCCTGTATCTCCTAACCACTCACGTTATCACCCCTACTATCTCATAACTACCCACAATTCACTCCCATTATTATATTTATTTTATATTATTATTTTATATAAAATCCCCCCTGTTCACTCTCTCTCTCTCCCCCCCCGTCTCACTCCCTCTCTCCTCTATTTACCCCAAAAAACAGAGAACCCCAACTCTCTCCTCATCACCTGCCACCTTCGAGCGCTGCAATTACACCTTGAGCCCCGCCGCTCACCGTCCAATCGCCTCCTCGCTTGAGCCTCGCCACCCTCGTCTGCCAGTGCATACCGCACCGCCTGCCTCGCGACGCCCTCTCGTCGAACCCCCGCATCTCTCTCCATCTTCCTCGAGCACCCCGCTCGAGCACCACAAGAGCACGCCCCCCCCACCATCTTCCTCCTTCTTCTCCCTGCGTCGAAGCCCACTCGACACCGCCAACATCCGTCGACCACCCCATCGTTTTCAACCTCATACCTTGTCACCATTGCAGTCGACACCGCCCTGAAGCTCCTCGCCTTCCATCGTCGACGCAGTCACATTGACCTCCTCCCCCGCAACTCAACCTCCGTTCGCTCGTCGCTACCGGAGCCACGTCCCACTACCAGCCACCAATCCCTGAGCTCCTCTGTTCTTGGGTTCAGCCAACAGTGCTTGATCAAGATCATCACGGTGCCTCCTTTCGAACTCATCCGTCCGATATCATCTCATCATCAATCTTGATATGGCCATTCGATCTTATCTCATCATCAAGTCTTGATCTCAATAGTCGGATCTCCCTAGATCATCATGCTCATGATCATCATCTTAATCTTGATCTTGATCTTCGATCTCCGTCGTCCGATCATCCGATCTTGATCCCCATAAAGATCATCGTGACCGTTTGCTCATTGTTGTATCGCCAGGATTCCGATCCCATTATTCTTCGCACATTCGAATCTAATCTTCGTCTAAAGGCAAGTCCACTTCCACTCGTTTATTTTTTTAGTTCAAGATTATTGATCTTCGCAAGTAGTTCTCTTTCGATTATCGTAATATTGCATTGTGTATCTTCCGTTGGGGATATCGAGGGTTTACACAAGCCAGCCCGAAGTATCCTTGAATTCGTGCCAACATCCATTGATTCAAACCCAAGCTTGCATGCACACACGACATGAATAAATT